>CM065389.1:13837500-15037500 GCA_033060915.1 Euryodendron excelsum | reverse complement strand
TGCACAATAATTGATCTTCTTTCACCCAAGATGCAGCATAAGCTGGACAACAACGAAAATAAATATTAAAAAAGACAATAAGAAAGTCGTTTTAGGTTTGCTTTCCATGTTTTTTCTCTGAGGGTGCATATTCCTTTGCTTAGATTTTCTGGAGAACTTATAATCAGAAGAATCCACCCCAAATGATATTGCCCTCTCCACCTATAGAGTGGAAATAGAGGCTCAAGTCTTAGAAATGATGACATAGTCTAAGGTAATTCATGTACACAAGCACCACAAATAGGGTATTACTTCCATCCAACAAGAGAACGTAAAATCCATAAAAAAATCATCTAGAATACAATAAGCAGAAGCAGCCATCTAAGTTCATCGATGCGAAAGAAGCACCAAACAGAAATTCTACATAATACAAACATTTGTTGGTAAAGGTTACTTGTCCCTTTAATCATATGCAAGAAAGTGATGCGGAAACATTTGCACAAGACATACACGAAATGAAAATTTTTTAAGGGTAAAATTCTGCCACCATAAATTAATCCCAAAGGTAGAGAACCCAAGACTTGGAAGAAAAATATATACAGTAATTATTTAGAGTTTTTCAGAGCCTGTTCAATTTGGTTTTGTAACGTCTTAATATAAATACAATAGCTGCTGGGTAACTCATCATAATTCATTAGAACTAAAACTGTCAAGAATGTTATTATTCACTAAATTGATATAGTTCTTGATCTTATCATGAAGGTATGGCTTCAATCTTCATGATGTCTGGGATCTCAAACTGCAGTGAGTGCTGCCCCCTCCACTCAACAAACATTTTCCTCTTTTTTTTCTTTTTCTGTTTTTCCTGAAGTAGCTCATGAATAAACCTATTCACGACCTAATTCAATCTCCAGCAGTATTAGAGAGGCAAATTGAAATATTGGCAGCCTTCTTTGTCATTCTGACTCCAATATGGCTATCAATGCACTGACAAAAAAGTAAACTGGGCATAGACAGTACTAGTGCTAATGGGCAAGATTGTAGAGCTAGCTTCCAGCTTTTCTTAGAACTGACTCTTAGTTCATGTTCACATCTAAAAGAAATTGAGCCACTATTTTTCTAATCCAATAAGTAAAACATTTTGGTTGCTTCAGAACTGCTCAAGCACTTTATCCTGCTTGATAGATGAGAATACCCATAATGCAAATGATAGTATTTATGTATTTACCTCTCCCCTCATCTAATATGTCTGACACTGATTCTGATGGCAATACTGAACTAACAATATATCTGCAGATTCTACACTTAATTCATACTCTAATCTGTCTACCAACTAATATTTTCTCTGCCATCTCACACCCCTTGCGTGAAGGTAGACCCTGGTAATAATTCAGAAAAAGATTGGAAATGACAGAAGAGAAGGCTTCCTAACAGAGTTAGATTTCTAAGGATTAAATTAAATTACAAGAGGTAGGGAGAACTTACATAATACATTGTAGGAATGACAACCAATTGGATTGAAGTCATACTGGTATTAATTGCACAAGTGACCAGTTATGATCATATGAACAACGCAACCATTTGCACAAAAATTAGTTGATAATATTACTATTATTTAAAATTCTGTATTGTATATACAATAAAATCAGATAATTTTAAGCTAGACTTTCACCCCCTCAATTAGAGTAAGAACTTAAATTGGCCCCTCATTGTTTCTGTTGCAACAAGCATTGTACTTTAATCCATGCATCAATGTCCCTAACATTAACAGCTGCCCCGCTAAAAGCCATCTAGTCCCTTCGTCCCATTGTTTTTTCCTATATTCCATTTTGTCTTGAGATGTCCGGTTGTCCATGTTGAAAGGTCAAGTATTTAATCTACCATAGTAATCGTCTTTAAATGAATGTGAATGCAACTAATTGAGCGAAGCAAAGGGATAGTCTCAGAAATTAATAGTAAATTTATTAGGTGTGGACGTGTTATATATATGTCTTCTTGAAAAGAAGGATTTCACGTCGTGGACCCAAAAAGATGCAACAAAGGTAGTACTTCAAACGTGATGTCTTCTCGCTCCACCATCACTACAACTGCCACCCGAACCTCACTTTTGAAATACATCTCCAGGCATTCAAGACCCAGTAAAACTCACCAGCACTGCCACTAGCTAAGAGCAACACTCAATATTCTAACATCAGGCACACCAACTCTAGTATAGCAGATCATTGGCTCACCATCATCCCACCACCACCTTCTAATTATATATTCTTCTTCTTCCTCACTTCTTTCTCCTCCATTTATCTCCCTGTCACAACCAACTTGTTTAACCAACCCCCCCGAAACTATAAAATCACCTTACCAACTTGAACCGTGCAGGAACTGAAACTAACTTCATATGATAAGCAGTTCATCAAATTAAAATCGCAAATCCATTATAGCACTGATCACATACACATGAATACATATAAATACATCAAATTAAAATCGCAAACCCATCATAGCATTGATCATATACACATGAATACATATAAATACATCAATACAGATGAGACTCACTCATATATATACATTATTACATAGGAGACTCTCTCTCTCTCTCCTTGTCTATATATACATGCATATATGTCTATATAGAAAGTCATCCAAGGGAACAAAAACTTAGGGTACATTACAGACATATAATATACTAACCAAATTTCTAGGACATACACATTCTCTTGCTGTATGCATATTGATATATGCCACATCTGTTTGATAAATAGAAAAAAATTACCTTCACCACTATTAACACAAGGCAAATGTGGTTGTGGCGATGTTTGCTTATAAAGGCACTGGTAATGCTGGTCATGCGAACACACAAAGATATATACATTAACACACAACTCGAAGTCAACATCAAAACTAAACTTCACTTCCAATCTCAAGAGAGGGGGCAGCTTCACATCCTCTCTCTCTCTCTCTCTCTTCTCTCTCTCATATGCAGATTTGGACACGTGTATATATCTATAACTACCAAATTGCTAAAGTATTCATATTTCACACATACTGATATACTTATATGCACATTTGTAGACATGTATATATCTACACCAAAACTCCTTGACAAATAGAGAAACTCATGTACACCATTATTGATATAAGGTGAATTCAATGGTGCAGATGTTTATGGTGAAAGGCATTATTAGTGTTGGATTTTGTTGTGCAGGGACAAAGTGAGAGAAAAGTGGCAGCAGCAATTGAGCTTAGTAAAGGAGGTGGTGGGTTTTGTTGTAGAGCACAGGAGCGAGAAGAAGTCATGGGGCTTATTTATGGAAGTGTTGAAGATGTGACTTATTGCAAAGGAAGCAAGTGACTGAAAATAGTAACTCTAACGGGTTTGGGGAGATGGAATCACACAAAATACTAAGAGTTTAGCGGTAATTGAAATATTTCCGTTCATTCCATTGTACAGATATGGTGGAGGTTTGGCAGTAATTGAAATATTTCCATCCATTCCATTGTACAGATATGGTAGAGGGGCAGATTCAATCCATTACATAGATGTCCTTGTGAGTGCATATTTTTCTTATAAGCGATTTATATGTACATATTAATTGTAGGACTATCAAAGTAATGTTAGTCCATCTACCCATTGCATGCCATATCACCATATCCATATGCTTGAGCCCCATGTGTCATAAGGAACCTCATGAGACGGTGCTTAGCTCAAACCTACAAGCCCAAGGACACTCTCTGAAAGACACTCCTAGTCACTCACTCACCCAAGACACGGTAGGCTCCTCCTTCTGCATGGGCTTCCCCTTGGTTAGGTTGAGAGGCTCTTCGCCCGTTCAAGTTTCTCTTGTGCCTCCCAATTTATTGCCTCGAATAGCACCCTGATGCTCCCACACCAACCTAGGTTGAGAGCAAGGCATAGTTTTAAATCATGGTTCACGGAGTAATGGTATCAAGAGTATCTGCCAGTGTATAACAGGAATTGGAAACTAAAGTCATGAATTTTTTTTTCAAGTGATAACTAACACCAAGAAAGCATTTTCTGACTCTACTCATCATAATTTGTACATTTGTAATGATTAGTACTCTCCATTGTAGAACCTAAAAAAATGTTTTATAAATGATATTCCATTTTATGATGGTTTTAGGACCCAAAAAAATGGAGAATTTCATTTAGTAAAGGAGTTTTTTAATATCTAAAATAATTAGAAATATTATTAGTATAGATAATTCAAAAGAATAAAACAAACATGCCAATTGGGGTGAGTGGGCATCACCACAGATTTATCTCACGAGAGAGGTTTGTAGAAAGGTATTTGAGAAGTTTGGGGGGATTTTGTTAGTAATTGTAGCTTGGCGGTGGGCAGCCAGGGACAGGCTGAAGTATTGGCAGCATAGATGGTGTGGAGATCGAAGGTTGGAAAAGAGGTATCTGGCTATTTTTTTGTTGACTGTGAACCTAGAGGCTTGAATGGCTTCATTATCCCGATTGGTGAATGGTCAGGTTATTTGGGATATTGAGCTGAGGAGGAATTGCAAGATTGAGAAATTGAAGAATACTCAAAAAGTTTTTGCAAGTGCTCCGTCCATAGAAGGGCTTGGGTGTGGGTGGGCAGTTTGGGTGTTGTCTTTTTGCTTTGCTATATTATGAAATAGTGATGATTTAATTAAGAAGCAAACCATTTTTATTTTGCATAGCTCAAGAGAAGATTCTCACTATTTATAATTCAATAAGAGGCGGAGGATTTTTGTTATTGGATGTTGTATTCGCTCTTAGGATGGGGAATCGGTTAGTCACATCCTTCTCCATTGTGCTTGGACCATGTTATCTAGATGCATGTCCAACTCTCATACCCTTGTTCGAGTGTCCAGTGTCCAACACAGATATGAAGAGTCCATGTAACATAAGTCCAAGGATGCCAAGACATGGCTACATTTCACATTTCTCAAATACTTCCTTTATTTCTTTTAAAGTAAAATGGTGTTAGCAAACTAACATAGAGTATTTTATGCACAAAAAGAGAGTCTATTAATAGAAATATAGTAAACTCAATTACTAGGACATACTTAATAAGTTCATGTCCAACTAAACATGTCGAGTTATCCCTTACCACTACAAAGTATTGAGTGTCCGACACGAGTACTTCATAAATTTAAAAGAGTCCATGTAACATAGATCACAACATATCTAGAATTAGAAGGTGCCTTAAGACATGAAAACTTTGAAACTTCGTATCATAATTGGGAGCAATGATACAGCAAACTACAAATGTTGCATAGGTAGAAGAAGTAATGTTGGGCTTGGGTAAAAGATTCGTATAAAGAAGTGAGTGAATGTCGATGGCCTTTGTTGAACAGAGAGCGAATCCAACGGCAAGTGACTTTGATCTACGCATATCTATACTTCGGCTACTAATAAACAAACATAGAAGAAGAAACACCACAAACTCCGATGACCATCTGTATTTTTCATGATTGAATGTTGCAATGTTTTATCTCATTTGGTGAAGCTGCATGCAAAAAACAAGAATTCAACTTCATCACATCACTCGTGTGAGCGCTTGACCGCCTTTGCTCCAATAGCCAAACCCAAGACCCTCAAATCACTCCTATGATGGCACAGCATCCATTTGTGATGCTCATTCAAAACATTGCAAGCATTACTCTAAGCAATGCCAGGCATCACATAAAGAACCAAAGTGTCAATATTGACGGTGTCAAAAACCTTAGAGCATAGACTTCCAGTGCACAAGGTACGAAATCCATCTTTATAGCTGCAAAATAAGCTTATGTTCAGACACCTTGAAAAAGGTGTGTAACACCACATAAACTAGCCAGTACCAAGGAAGATCGGTCATTTTAGACCCCCAAGAACAAGGGAATAGGTAAAGTTTGAGCCACACAAGACGATGCCACGTGTCTTGAGACAATGTACATGAAATTGCATCCATCTACACATGTGAAAGACCAAAAGGAAAACAGATCAAACAACTATGACAGATCTGAATCTAATAAACTAGTTGACTAGATCTATGTAGACAGTAGACATTTATAACATTATTATCACAGTTAGCAGTCCGACTACAAAAATTAGATGCATCAACTGTCATATAGCAAGTGATAGCAATGACACTTGATACCCATGGGAGCAAATACTGCAACGTGATGAAGGGTAGTAATGAACTCACAAACAACTAGACTTGAGTCACTGGACAGTCCTACAAGAGAGAGCATTGCTGGCTCCTATAAATTACATTCATCATCCATATACATGTGTGTGTATGTGTGTGTGTGTGTGTGTGTGTGTGTGTGTGTAGAGAGAGAGAGTGAGGCTCTTTGAAAAATTCATTTCGACTTCTATCAAGTATTTGGCCTTCTAGTGTCAAACCAACAACTCAAACTATCACAATAGACAATATGTTATATCATCTACTTGTAGTTCACCTTGATCTCCACAGGTGGAGAGGATAACATTGAGGCTCAAGTAGATTACATGTTAGCGATTGATTGCTATGAACCATCACTAACCAAAATTCTTCACAGAATCCTTTATCCAAAATCAAGTCTGCATTGATCATGCACCTCAATTGATTACCAAAGATCTTCTGCTCCAAATCAAAATCAAGCAACTTGAGCCATGTCTTCAAAACATAAGAACAAAATTCCCTTAAAGGATTTTAGTTTAATAATCCAAGTACCAATATTGATGAAGAAAGAAAGGTTAAGGAAGAGAATGAGAAGGGAGGAACAAATGACTCCTTGAAGGAATTGAGATGCAAAGATCAAAGAAAGAGAATAAGTGGCTAAAACATACTTGTCTTATCTTCTCCTCTCTATCTCTCCTCTTCTCCCTTCTACTTTCTCATATTCTGTGATAAATTTAATATTTTTGTTCTCAAATCTTTTACTTTGAACAAGTAGCAGCAAAATAAAATGACCATTGTTCGACATTGCTAATAGGTGTCGAAGCAACTCATTACTTATATATGATTCGTATGTTTCGGCTAGTTTCATTGGGTTTTGATATGCTTCGGTGGAACCATTGAGATTTTAGTATTCCACTAATGTTTTGTGTCAACTTCCTAAGAAACGGAAATGTTAGGGACTTTGACTCGCTCCCATATAAAACCCTACACACAAGTCAAAACATTACATAACAATTATGCTAATTTAGATTCCATGTTATCCACTTCCAGGTCCTATATCATAAAGCTTTCAAGCAAATGTTACACTAGTAGAGCCCACACCGTAGCGGCACTTATGGAAGAACTTATTGATTTCAAGGACTTGAATTTTCCTATGGGAACAAGAATGGCTTCAAAGAAGGAGAGATTCTGAATAACACAAAATGTCCATAAGCATGGCACAGAAAGAGGATAATCAGTTTTTTTCAACATTTTTAAGCTACACCCACTGAGTCATAGAATCCTACAATCCACACCAGGTGCTTTCATCCCTCCCTTAGCAAGTCAGAGTTATGATACCCTCTGTTAGTTCAGTTCAGGTAAAATAAAATAAAATGTCCAGAGTCATCAGTACTTATTTGCAGCTTCCAACAAGTAGAATAGCACCTAGATTTGCATATCACACGAACTAGTCATCTGTGCATACAGCACATCCATCTCCCCACTTTTTCCTTCTCTTTTCTTTCCTTTTTTTTTTTCTGGTAAGTAAAAAAAATGTGTTGACACATTCATGTATTGAGACAAAACATGTATTGACACATTCATGCATTGAGACAAAACATGTAGTGACACATTCATGAGAGTGCACTATCCACCTTCACAGCCTACGAGCGCATACTCCACCACCTTACCCAATAGAATAGCACGTATTCCTCTAACACTTAGCAAAACACATATTCCACACTGAAATTGGGCAGAAGCAAAATTTCTCAATTTTACAATAGTATCTGGAGCTATGATTAATTACAGTCTAAAGCGCACTCATTTCAATTTCCACTAAATAAGCGCCCCAGAAACAACACATCCAACAAACCCGTTCATTTCCCCTGGAAAATTGCGGTAAGAGTTACAAAAAAGAAATCAATGTATCCGAATCTTTCAATAAAAAAGGAAAACAAAAAATAAACAAATCTTTCTTTCCTTTTCCTTTGTTTTCCAGGCAACCAGACAGAGTGACGAAACAAAACACAAACACAAAATATCACTTTTTGACAGACTATTGCCATAAGATTGAAATACATCTCTATTTATTTGTATATGTAACAGGGAAATCTATGAATCCAGTAATACACGAAATAGAAAACCCTAACTTGCAAGTGGACAAGAGGAGAGAGAGAGAGAGAGAGAGAGAGAGAGAGAGGGAAGCTAACCTCACAGTCGAGGGAGACAGAGATCGTGGAAGACAAATTTGAAAGAAACCCTCTGCGAGCTCAGTGTAAGAAGGCTTCCGTCAATGGATGGATTCATTGGATTGACTCAGGGGATCGACTCTTATTTTTTCTTTTAGGTAAACTAAGCTGATCTCCCCTGAGGTTTCTGACAATATCAGAAATCACCCCTAATTTTTTGGAAATTACACTGAATCCCCTGCCAGGTTGAGACAAAATGACTTTTTACCCTTGTACCTTAGTTACATTTCCACGCATCTTTTTTGGTCTCGTCTCTCCTAATAAAATCACCTAAACACCATCAATAACATCTATTGCCATTTTTGGCAACCACCAATCCACCATGGCCACCATTTACCACCAATCCACCCTTATTATGACAATCATTAATAAATCACAAAATTAAGATTCTTACCTATTTCTACCTCCACCCAAAACCATACCCAAGCCAACTATTAACTAGTAGATTAATGAAATAGTTTATAGTTTAATATAAAAATTATGAGAGACTCTATTGATTACCATTACTACCACCACCACTACATCTTTTTGCACCATCATACTACCCTAAAAAATATAATAACTTCCGTCATGAAAGTTACCACCACCTCTCTCCATAGGACTAAGCCTTATTGATGAAAATTTACATCAATGTCATAATGGCTATCTCTGAATGTCACAAAACTCAATCCTTCAAATCAGTGGGTCCTTTAATTGTTCATGATAAAGTGATTACCGATGTTTAAGCTGTGTAATCATGCTTTTATGTAAGTGCAATTTCATCTGCGTGGGTGGGTTTATGTGTTGGGTAATTTTGTTTGGTTATATGACAATGGTGATTATAAGTTTAAAGTGTGTTTTGGGTGCATAAATGGTTGTTGCTTACCATGGTGCATTTTGATTGTTAAGTTTATATGCTACCTATTTATTATTGTTGGGAGTTTAGATTAAATTTGAATGAATTTATATATATGAGTTTGGTTCTTCAATAACCATAACAAATTTGTTCAATCATCACAAACCTTTTTTTTTTAATGTCATAATTTCATGACAAACAAATGACATTTTATTAGAAAAACCATCCATGTCATTAGTGTTGATTCCATGCCTTAATTTTGATGATAATAAAATATTATATTATTTTACTAATGAATTTAGTTTATATGCAGAAATTTATCTATTATTTTCATCTCATTCCTTATTTAAGAATAATCATCACGAGAAAGTAGTTTGAAGTTTAAAGTATGGAAGCTTGACAAAATGAGGTTGAATATGTTAATTGGATGATTAGTTGACCTATAAGAAGATGAAGATGCTCAAAGAAATCAACAAGTTTTAGATAAAAGAAGAAAAACCTTATATGTTGAACTAAAGAAATTGAAGATTGATAGAGGATTACTTCAAAGAATTATTGGATCAATCTCGATGAGATTAAAGTTGTTCTACTTGTCTAAGGATATTTGGAGAAGAAGTTTTGAAGACTTGAAGCAATGAAAGCTTTAGTGGATCAATTAAAGAAGCTACTGAAGTGACTGAACCAATTTGGATAAGTTAAAGAAAAAGCTTGAAGAAACAGATATGCTAACATCTCTCATAAGAGTTGACACCTTCTGGACTTTTGGCCTTGAGGAACTGAACTTGAAAACAAGTGCTAACACCTAGTTAAAGAGGTGCTGACACTTAACTCCAAAGAGGTCAAAGAAGAAGAGCTGCAACAAGTGCTGGCACCTAGTTGAAGAGGTGCTGACATTTAACTCCAGAGATTTCAAAGAAGAAGAGCTACAACAAGTGCTGATACATAGTTCAAGAAGTGCTAACACTTAACTCCAGAAAGGTCTGGCAGAGTAAGTCCAGCAACAAGTGTTGACACCCACATCAAAGGTGCTGACACTTAATTCTAAAGAGCTCAAAAAAGAAGAACTTCAGCAACAAGTGTCAACTCCTTGTTTCAGAGGTGCTGACACCTAATTCCAGAAAGGTTGGGTAAGCAGAACTTAAGCAACAAGTGTCAACACCTGTCAGAAAGTGTCGGCACCTGAAAGAAATCTGGACGGTAACAGTAACTTTTTAAAATGTTCTGTAGCACTCAATTCGCATTAAATGCACTCCCTCCATTCTCTAACTACTGAAATAGATATAAGGCTATAAATATATGATCTTCAAAGCATTTAAAGAGAATGATATAAGATCAAAAAGGCTACACATCATATTTACAAACATTCTCTGCATTCTATTGCTCTTGATTGATATATTCTTCCATTCCACAGTTCTGAGGTCATTGATTGAGATGTAACTGATATATTTACCCCTTAAAAGTGTACCCATTGTATTAAACTCTTTCTTTATTATTGGGTTGGATTGTAACCTATAAGTTTTGAGTGGTTCTTGGACAAAAACACTTGGGATTTGAGAGTTTGGTATAAATTCTTGTAGAAAGTGAGCTGGCACTTGAAGAAACAACAAGCTGTGTAAAAGAAAAGTTTTTACATAGTGGAGGATCCCCTCGAAAAAATCGAGGAAGAAAGGACGTAGTCAAAGGAACGCTGAACTTCTGTAAAATCTCAGTGTCTTCCTTGTTCTGTTTTATTTTCTGCACTACATTATCTTGTTTGCATTATTGTATTATCTTGCTTGCATTCTTATTTTGCATTGAATTGATGTTCCATTGATTTCATATATTCTGTATATTGGTTTCATTGTCTTTAAATTTAAAAAACTCAATTCACCCCCTTCTTAGGTTATCACATCGGGCCAATAATTAGGAATTAGGATTGAATCGAACTTATAATACTTAGAGGGTGTTTGGACGCAGCTTATTTAGCAACTTATAGCTTAAACTTATGAATTTTTTAAACTGTGTTTGGCAACCACTTTAAAAAGCCACTTTTGTGGCTAAATCAACTTATGGCTTTTTTACAAATGTCAAGCTTATGCAAACCCTTCTTGAACACAATGCACTAATTTTGCCCTGTAATGAAAAGATAATTACAGCGTTGCCCACTACATAAGCCAAGCTTAGATCTAGGGCAAACAAACGAGTTGTTCTATTCGCCTCATATCTTACTCTCTCTCTCAATCCCACTCTCCCACTCACCCGTTTTTGGTAAAGGTATATCCATTAAGGAAACTGTTTGTGTGGCGTAAATGGTGGTCGACAGGAGACCAAATGGACTCTTAGGAAGTCTTTATGGAACTCCTCACCCAAAAGGTTAGTTCTTTATCCTCACACTGATGTTACTTTCTCAATGGTATTTTTTCTTCTGTTTTCTATTTTTCAACATCCAGATCTATTAATATTTGAGCACATTCCTCTTATTAATTTGATCTTCTCATTATTTTTGAACTCTTATTATATTTTTTTTCCTCACTAATATTCAAACCCTGGATGTTTAACCAAATAAGTAGTAAAACACAATATCATGTGATCACAGCTTCGCTTTCCCCTGCTTGGAAATAGTGCTACATATATATGGTAGAAGATTAATGGATACTTTTGTAAAACTACGGTCCTGATGTATAAGGAATAACAATAATGTATCACGCAATATTTGAAAATCTCTTGGGTGATACATTGCACATTTATGCATGAATTTTTTCGTACCACGATGTTGCACTTTTAATTGCGGGATGGCTTCCGCAAATGCAAAGTGTACGGATATAAGTTTTCAAAGTAAAAAGGGTAAGGGGATTACTTTTCCACGTAAAAGGGCTTCTCCAATTAAAAGGGCTAACTGAAATCATAGAGTCCCATTATATTATGTGCCCTTTGTACCTAATTTGAAGGCTATTTAGGACTATAAACGTATGAAACTGTTCTTAGGGATCGTACTTAATGAGCAGAACAAAGGAAATAGGCCCTTAAAATGCCTTAATTGTGAGGGGTACTCCAACGTCATCAAAAGGTTCTTTGAACATATAGGCTTGTATTATAGTTATAGACAATTAAAAAATAAGTACGATTTATTGCGGCATGAATGGGAAACTTGGACAAAGCTTGTGTCTCCTACACAAGGGGAAAAATGGGTTGGTTAGGATAAGACAACTAAAACTATTGTGGCATCTGAAGAGTGGTGCCAGAGGAAGATACATGTATATAACAATGATCTTCATGACTTAACACTTCCCTTGGCTCATATAAATATGATAAAGTTGTTTGCTTATATCTCTAATTGCAGGCTGATCCTAAGGCATCAAAATTTAAAGGTTATCCTATTGAGCATCGCAAGCTGTTGCATGACTTGTTTTGGGGACATCACAGCAACTGGGGAGAATGCTTGGATGCCCAGTGCCACACAACCACTTAAAGATATAGGTGAAAGAAGTACTCTATCATATTCAATTGATAAAGTAGGTACTCCATCAGTATCAATTGATGAAAGAGGTACTTCGTCATTCTCGATTGGCCTACACACTCTGGATTTCGAGGACGAGTACGATACCACTGTTGATATGGAGAAAAAGGTGGGAAGCAGTGGATGTAGAAGCCATAGTGGCATGATGCGTAGGTGACGCAGGAAACATGAGAAGAGACAATAATCTTCCTATGAGAAATGGAGTAAAGCACTTGATAAAATTGCTAATGTTGTAACAAGCTATAATGGCTCACTGATTGTTCAACAAGTTCATGATACGTTAAAAATCACTATGTTAGAATGTATGGACAAGCTGGCTAACCTCCTTGGAGTTCCCCTTGACAATCCAACATATATGGTTAGAACTCGAGTTTTAGTAAAGTGGCAGAATAGAGAAATCTTCACGTGCCTACCTTCGGATGAGTTGGATGTCCAATGGCTGCAACAAGAATTGTCATTTTAGGGCCTACCGCTATACTATCCTGCCCCACCTGATTATCATGCCCCTAATGAATAATGTCCGACTTATTTGAGTAATGCTTAAGTCTACTGTTGTCGTATGAATGATTAGTTAGACATTATGTTGGTGGTGGATGTTAGTATTTGCATAGTTTACATTTTGACTTGTTTGTAGATGTTGGTTTAGTGGAAATAGCTTTGTTTTGGTAGTGATATGTCCCAAATGACTACTTGTACTGGTAGACTTTTTCTTTTTCATTTTTTTGTTGTTGAACAATCATGTTTATAACTCCATTTGCATGACACTGATGTTTTGGGTATTCATTGGTACATGTGTAATGGATGGTGTTTGCATTATGCTGGTGTTCTTTTGTTAGGGATGGATGTTTATGTTTTGCAAAATTTGCCGATGTTTTTTTTTTCTTGAACTTGTTTGCACATGAGAATGTTGGTATTACATTAGTTAGTATTTTATATAATTTCATGGTTGTGCTTTCTTATTATTAGGAGATGACTCTAATTTGGTTTTCATTTGTTGCTTTGTACAAGGCTAGAATGGACCACGACCCCATTAGTGATGATGAAGATAGTACTGCTTCCTTGTCGAATGAAATTGTAAATGAAACATGTCGATGTTAATTTTTGGAGACAGATTATATGTGCTTGTTAGGTTTTGGGTCTAGTTCGGGGTTGTTACACAAGAAACCATGTTGTACATCAAAATTAACAAGATGAATGTGGGTGGATGAGATTTTGAATGGGCATCCAAAACGTTGCCGTGAATAATTTTGCATGTGAACAGAGGTATTTCTAAAATTTTGTGACATTTTTGTGAACAAGTATAGGTTGAAACCAACTTACAACATTAGGACAGAGGAATCTGTTGCCATGTTTTGCTTGTCCTTAGCGAAGGATGTGGGAATTGTGCCGTCCAAGAACGATTCCCGCACTTGGGCGAGACAATAGATCGACATTTTCATGTTATGCTTGCAACTACATAATTAAGCCGAATATGCATTCCAACATCCATTCATTTATAAAAAATAATCCAAAGTTTTGGCTTTACTTCAAGGTAAAGATAAGATAATTGAGAAATATGTAGGATGAAATATTACAAACCCCCAACAAGATATACATATTATGATGATAAATTTGCATGTGTAGGATTGTATTGGTGCATTAGATGGAACACATGTTCTAATCCAAGTTGAGAAAGACAAAATCATACCCTATATTGGTAAGAAGGGATATGCAACACAAGAGATATTAGCTATATGTGACTTCGATATGTGCTTCATATTCATATCCACAGGATGAGAAGGTAGTATGCATGATACAAGACTATTACACAATGTCATGCATGATCCATGCCTAAATTTCCTGGTACCTCTTAAAATTATAAATTGCACTGTTTTCGTCGTTAATCCACATGGTGTACAACTATTGATGTTTTTATTTTTTTAAATAATCAACAATTTTTTTATTATACAGTTGGTGTTTTGTACTAGATAAATATCATATGGTAGATGCGGGCTATCCTAACATGAAGGGGTTTTTGCACCTTACAAAGGAGAGCGATATCATATATCCGAATTTAAAAGGGTAGAGCCACCTCGTAATCCAGAGGAAAAATTTAATCTTGTGCATTCATCATTGCGAAACATTATTGAAAGGATGTTTGGCATGTGGAAAGCGCGTTGGCGTGTTTTAAGGGACATGCCTGCATATGACATTAAAGTATAGTCGAGGATTGTAGGCATATAAATGGCGATAAACAATTTTATTCGAAAGGAAGATAGTACCGATCCCTACTTTCATAGTTATGGCCGACGTCTAAAATATTTGTCGATGGAAGAGCCAGATCTTGGTTCATGGGATGAAAATAATTCTTCATCAAACAGAAACATGAATACATATATGCATGATGTTCGGAACAGAATTTGTAGAATGATAAATATAAGCCAAAGTTAGGGTAATGGGACTATTTATATTTTGTCATTTTGTTGTACCAGTTAATGTGGAAGAACTTGCATTGTTGAGTTTATAGTGTATGATGTATGACTATTGGAGTATACTTTGTTATAGTTTTTGCTGCATTGTTAATGCATGGCACCATGATGTTTGTTATATATAATGATTTCCCTACACAATGCCATTAAAGGAGGGTAGAATTGTAATTTTGCACACACCCTTAAGCAAATGCCGAATTTGCAGCAGCTTTCATCCAAACACTTTTTTTTAAAAAAAGCCCACTTAAACAAGTGATCACTTATTAGAACTAGATTCAGGTTATAGATTATGGTTTTTTAAAGTTTTAGTCCAAATACTCCCTAGCCCATTAATTGGAATAGAGACAAATAGATTAATTTAAATAAATAATTATGGAGCATGATGGAACTGTGAACATAGACAGAAAGAGTGGGTGTGTGTACATGCGTGTGATATATAGTTGCTTATAGATGGGGAATGACTAGGTTTATCAGCATGTTTGTGTGTTTATGTGTTTGTGCATCAGAGAGAGAGAGAGAGAGAGAGAGAAAAAAGGTGGGGGAGCGGGGAGATAGTGGTTCGATTACTTAAGAACCAATTAGATTTTGCTTGTGACCAACATGATAGCTTGAATAGCGGCGTACGCATGATATAGTAGAAGCCTTCCTTATTCTTATTATATTTTTGTTTACTTGATTTGTTTGAATGGTAAATGAATTTATTTTAAAAAAGTTTTGGCACTCCACAAGGCTATAAGGGGCATTTACATAAATAAGTAGAGGATATCAACGAAATTCGTAAATTTAAGTAATGAAATATTAATAGTTGAGGAATGTTTTATGATAATAAAGGACTTACTATAATTTCATAAACTTTGAGGCCATTTTTTTGTTCATGCAAAAAACACCAATAGACCTTAATGTAATTTACTTTTTATTCTATCCATTTCTACTAATTATTAGTTAATCTTTTATATTGGGGAAAGCCTGATGGAACAATGCCGCGTGGAGATAGAAGGCTCACTCTGAGAGATCTCCCGACATTGAATTGAACCCTTTCATTAATATGAAAAATAATTGTTACGAAGGCCAAAAATTATGGGTAGAGCGAGAGTGAATACATACTATATCATATAAGTTAGATGATGGCTTTTTTGAGCATCTTAATGGAACTTAACTACTACATGTTAAAATAATTACTCCATAAATATTATTTTGGGATAAGCTAATGGAAAATTATTTTTTAATGAACTATTTAGGACTGTTCTCTATTTTCTTGCTGCTAATTATGTGATATTGATATGTTTTTAATCATGAAATGTTATGATGTTACATATTTTGTTTTAAAGTGATAAAAATCAAATTGGCATGTCATTTTATAAGAAGCTTTTGTATAATTTTTCTGTCTATATAATTTTTTTTGGCAAAAAAGATTAGCATCAATGCCTAGCTTGTACCAAGTATCTAAGACAAAATCACTTTAATTGTTAGAGATTTGGTATGAATTCCCACTTTCTGCTCAAATAAAAAAACATCGGAATGTCCGCAAAAGCTAAAGTGAACAAAAAGAAGTTTAATGAAGGCTCCCTATATATATATATATATAGTAATGTATAGTTACGAAGCTTTGTGATAACTACCACTTTTGTTTTTTTTAGTTTTATTTAGTTTAGGGTAGGATATGAATGAGTCAAGATTTAGATTTTCAAATTATTTTTAAATTTGGCTCGTGTATCTTTGATGCTAATCTCAAATTAGTTTAAATTGGGCTTATCATTAGCTTAGTTTTGACTACCTTAATTTTTTAATATAGCCCTAATGTACATTTAAATTAATTTTGTCGAGTTTGAGTCGAATTTAAAAAATTAATGAGTTTCAATAAATATTCAAACTTAACTTGTTTATATATCGAGTTGGTCTCAAATAACTTTTTAAACTGAACAAAAGTCGAATCGAGTAATTTAATTAGTTTTACAGCTCTAGATTAGAGACATAATATATAAGTGAATAAATAAATTATTTCTTAACTAGCTACTTGATCATTATGACCATCCATTGGCTTCTTTCATTGTTTTTTGTTTGTTTTTATTTATTTGTTTATTTTTAATTCTTTGTTAGATTGTTTAATTTGTTAAAAGAAAGGAAAACAAAAAGAAAAGGAAACAAAATCAAAAACAAAGTAAGAAAAGTTAAATTTATTACTTTTGCTGGTTTTACTAGAAAAGTGTGAAGAAAATAGGTGGACATTTTTCCAAAGGAATAAACTATCAATAGATTGACCTAACATAGCCTTTCATGAGCCCCTATTTCTAGGCTCGATCTTGCACACAAATTAAGTCCTATGACTTACTGTTAATCAAATATCGTATAATCATCCTACAGTTGAGTTTCCATGTTAAAAATATTCGACCAGATCAAATGAAATGCCATGGTTAAACCTTTAAAGATCAACATTATCTTTTATTTAATTCAATTTGTTCCTATTTAATCCAGGCGGTTCAATTAACTCTTCTGGGCCCATTTTTAAGATTTTTGTAGTTTGTAGTAGTAGATTAGCCTTAATAGTAAAATATGATGACATGGCATGTGAATGAATATTACTTTCCTACATTGTCAATGTTAAAGCAAGCTCATGAAAGTGCCTACATAGTCAATATAAAAGCAAGCTCGTAAAAGACATTATGAGATCAATACAAAATTTATTTCTTATTTCAACTATAAAAAACAAATGACACAAGTATTTTTATTTTTATTTTCTTTTCCACTAACAAATGACAAATCTTAAATTCAAATATAGCCTAATAAAAGAAAATACAAGAGTAGATAATGCATAAAATGAAACTATGACCCAAACCCGAAGAGGCAAAATATATGTCACTTGAACTTTTTTAAATTTGTAAAGTACTCGTATTTAATACTTGACATTTGACACTAATTAAATATGTAGTTAACAAATATATATAATTAATTAAGTTTATTATAAAATTAAATATAAGACTTTTATTTTATGTATAAAATATTATATTATAATTTGTAAAATATTATTTTATTTTTAAAAAATATAAAATAATTTAAAAATATAAAATCTAATTGTGCCTTAACATTCTTAGACATAAGAATTAAATAAATTTAAGGCTTCGTTTGGTAACGTTTACTGTTTTTGTTTTTTATTTTATTTTTCAGAAAAAACAAAAAACGGCGTTTGTTTAAATTTTTTTTTTTAGTTTTTTACAAAATTTAAAAAAAAGAAACTAAAAATACTAAAAAGAGTATATTTTCTTTTACAAAAACATTGATCTAGTATTATTAGCACAACAAGAACCTATAAACCCTCATCATCAAACAATAAAAAACACACAACAAAAACATAAAATAAAAATACACAATAAAAAATAAAAATTGGCAGCGTTACCAAACGGATCGTTAGTTAAACGATCGGCTCCGAAACCACATAGAGGTAGGACTCCGACCCCGAGTTGGAGACAACAACGACCGGGTGTTGGGTTGTAAACGATCCAGTTTTCATCGTCTTCTTCATTTCCATTCCCTCCAACACAGCAGATCTGAGTTTTTGACGACTCTGGAGTCGGGACGATCCCAATTCACGACACTCGCCCACCCCTCAGAAACTATTTCAAGACCACGCTCGATCGTTGTCGTTTCACTATCATCATCATCAGAAGAGAAATCACAGCCCTAGATCAAGAAGAGTTGCTGTTTCGATCCAATAATGGTGCTGGTAACGGCTGTACGGGATTACGTCAACCGCATGTTGCAGGACATATCGGGCATGAAGGTCCTCATCCTCGATTCTCAGACGGTTCGTACAATTATTAACCCTGCAATTCATTCCGTTAGTCCCTCAATTCTCGAACACTAATCACTTTGTTTCAATATCAGCATAGTTTACCAGAGACTCCTTAATTATCAGATCCATTTATTGCACAAAAATAATGCAATTATAATTTAATTTTACGAATCTCTATGTTTATTTGCTTAACGACCTGGTGAGAATTTGAGAAATTTTGTTTACCGATTCATTTAGGAAGTGATGTTTGTGGTTTTGATTAGCTAGTGTTTGTGTGTTTGGTATATACTCAGTCAGTGACCAATGACTTAATGTGATAGCTTTAGTGGGTCATCTCTAATTTGAATTTGTTGGATTTTATAAACAAGATGGTAAAACTGCATTGTAAAGTCGTGTAATTGGCGAATTTCATGATCCTTTCAATTCTTTGTAATTTGGGTTGTTGAGTGTCGATTACAAGCATTCAAGGCAAGGATTTGTGCTCTGAAAGGTTCTTTGTTCACATTCATTAGCTAAGAGATGTTTGAGTGGAAGACTAAGTTGAAGACTTGAAGAAGTTTTCAATTTCGATACCATTCGATAGTTGTTGATAGAAGATTTAGTGAATGCCGAAAAGCAGAGAGTTTCAATACCAGTTGATTGATCCAGACATTCTTCGATTTAAGATTCAGAAGTCTGTGTTAATCAGAGTATTTCAATCGATCTTGATTGCTTTGATCGAAGATTTAGAAAGGGGTTTGTTGACTGATTAGTTTGATCGATCTTGATTGCCTTTGGGCCATCAAAATAGGAAATTCTGGCAGAATTGGAAACCTCGGTTTTGGCATGTTTTTGAGTTTCTTATGTATTCGGCAAACCCTTCTAGGGTTTCTAAGAGAGCAGCTGCACCAAAAAGAGTTTCTAAAAGTTCTCTTAACATCTAAGAAGCCAATTGAATCTTAGCAACAAGCTTTCTTCAACCATTGAAGAATTGAAGTCTTGATGGAGTTCAAGGTGGCAAATCTGTACTAAGGAAGTTGTACGGTGATCAAGCACAGTAATGATGAATTGTGGAGTCGAGCAAGTTCAAGACAACCAAGAGAGTCGAGGAGTCGATGTTGGGGATTTGGTTGTAAGTGTTCTTGTAACCATTTGACGTTGCTTTTAGTGCTTTTTCTTTGACCGGTGGTGAGGACACGTGGTTTTTTCCTGATTTGGTTGCCACGGCAAAAATATCATGTGTCAATTATGTGATTGTTTTCTTTCCTTCTCTTGGCTTGCGTTGTGGATGCACTTAACCATAGTCATACTATTATAGTATTAGTTTAATATGTATCTTTTAGCAAAGCTATAGTCCGACAAGTTTTTCATACATCAACTTAAATTTTGATCCCTTATTTGTTGCGTTGCTTAGTTATTTGAGGGTTAGTATTCTGACTCTTATCAAAGTTTTCACTTTATACCATTCTTCTTGTGGTTACTTTTGTTCTGAATCTGTGCTACTGTATAAACAACATATTTGGGATGAAATGATAGGATTTCAAGTGTTCCTTATTAGTTCATGCAAAGCCCTTACATGGGTTGGTCTGAGGAGCCAATTATAGTTAGGGAGATAGGGTTTTGATTATGAGAAAGTTCTATTGTTTCATGACTTGCAGGTTAGCATTGTTAGTGTTGTGTATTCTCAGTCAGAGCTGCTTCAGAAAGAAGTGTTTCTGGTGGAACTGGTAGATTCCATTTCCAAGTCAAAGGAGCCCATGTCACATCTCAAAGCAGTTTACTTTCTTCGGCCAACATCAGAGAATATTCAGCATATGCGTCGTCAGCTGGCCAGTCCAAGATTTGGAGAGTATCACCTTTGTAAGTTGGTTTCAATGAAAATATATGAGAGAAAATATAATCTGACTATATTATGGGAAAACCAGTATACCACTCACATTTCTAGTTTTGCCAGAATTTTGTTGTGAGCCATTGACTGAAGCCCCTTTTGTGTGTTATACTTTAACAGTTTTCTCCAACTTGTTGAAGGATACCCAGCTTCATATTTTAGCTGATTCGGATGAACATGAAGTTGTCCAGCAAGTTCAGGTAACTCTGAATTTTGCAAACATAAACTGCTGAACCAAATTCTTCATTTATGATTTATCTAAATCTAAAAAATGAGTCCATTTTCTCAACAAATATATTAAGGCAAGTATGAATTTGCTTGCCAGGTTTATTGATTACCATCTTATTAGCCCTTACTGGAAAAATCACTGGTAATTTTGGTATATTCATGTGGTCATTGTTGCTGACATAGTCCCTCTGTCAATTATATATCTTCTGCAAAATAGTTGTAAAAGAGGCATTGAAGATACTTACCGTCATCGTTGCATGGTTGAAATGGGCTATGTTTTAAAGTTCAATTCTTTTCCTTACCCATAGTGCATTATCCTTTGATATTATCTGCAGTGTTGAGCAAAGTGTTCTCTATAGAGTTGTAAGAATGATACCATTCTCTTTTGGTCTTGGTTTGAAACAGTATATTGTATATACTTTATTACTTGTTAACATCATTTGTGTACATTTATTTTGCAGGAATTCTTTGCAGATTTTGTTGCAAATGATCCTTTCCATTTCACTTTAAATATGCCTTCAAATCACATGTATATGCTGCCAGCAGTCGTAGATCCCTCAGGCTTGCAGCACTTCTGTGATCGAGTTGTTGATGGTATTGCAGCAATTTTCTTGGCGCTAAAACGAAGACCTATTATTAGATATCAGCGGACCTCCGATATTGCTAAAAGGGTTGCACAAGAGACAGCGGTGAGAAAAGTTTCCTAAGTGCAAGATATTGCTTGGATACTGCATAACAATCTTGTAAAAATTGATATGGATTCAGATATTCTATGCTGAGTTTACATGCTTGCCTATTTTCCTTGGATTAATCTCCTTGGAATATAATACGTGATGTCATATTTACATGCATGTAACCATCATGAGCTTCAGTTAACTGTCTTTTGTTAATGCATGCAGACTCTTCTGTGGATTTTACTAATGGGCAATTAACTTCTGTTATTTCCCCTGCATGTAACAGAAGCTGATGTACCAGCAGGAGAGTGGCCTTTTTGATTTCAGAAGAACAGAAATTTCTCCATTGTTGCTAGTAATAGATAGGAGAGATGACCCTGTTACACCATTGCTGAATCAGTGGACATATCAGGTACTTTAGGGATATGACTATTAACTTTTCACTGCTTGTTCCTAGATAGGGAGAGTGCCTTTCTTTTTTGGAAATAATTTTTTAATGATTTTGGGGGATGGATAAACACTAAATCAGATGCATACATCCATTTACAAAATTTCCACAGGCTATGGTCCATGAGTTGATAGGTATTCAAGATAATAAAGTGGACTTGAGAAACATTGGCAAAGTTTCAAAGGATCAGCAGGTTGAGTTTTTTTCCCCCCCTTTATACTTGCATAATTCTTATTTCTGCACTTTTCTCTCATGATGAGTCAGTTTTTTGGTACTCATGCTTACAGGAGGTTGTCCTGTCGTCAGAGCAAGATGCCTTTTTTAAAGCTAATATGTATGAGAATTTTGGTGACATTGGTATGAATATCAAGCGGATGGTGGATGATTTTCAGCAAGTTGCAAAAAGTAACCAGAACATCCAGACAATAGGTTTGTATGAAGTAAATTTTAAAATCAGCGTTATAAGTTTAAATTGTTGTTACTATTGTCAGTTACTGCTTAATTAGTGGTTGAAGTGTGGCAATAACGGTTCCATTATTGGTTATCAAATTGTTTGAATTTCTGCAGAAGACATGGCCAAATTTGTTGATAATTACCCGGAATACAAGAAAATGCATGGAAATGTCTCAAAGCACGTGAGCTTGGTCACAGAAATGAGCAAGATTGTTGAAGAGCGAAAACTCATGTTAGTTTCAGAAACAGAACAAGAATTGGCTTGCAATGGTGGGCAAGGGGCAGCATTTGAGGTGGTTTATTGCTTTATGTAATACTTTAGTCATGATTTCTTGTCCATATTCCAATTTGCATTGACTTCATATTTACTGATGATTTGAATTATTTTATTATCAGAGAACTATTTGATTGCAAATATCATACCTGCCGCCACCACATTGTTATATAATTTAGTGTAGTGCGTGGAAGACAATGTTGGTACATGTTAAATAGATATCTAAGAGCACAGCAAATTTATACTACTCTGTTAAGAAGAAAGCACAAGGCGAAGGGTCTTTTGTTTTGCTTGTTCTAGAAACCATCGTTGGATCCTTATATTGCTTCACCTCAGTTCCTATTTTCCTATCTGTTTGGTACATTGTAATTGTTTGTCAATATCAGTTACCTCTCTGACGAATGGGAAACTGTAACCATGACGACCTTTCCAAACTGTGCTTCTATGCAGGCTGTGACTAATCTTTTAAATAATGAAAGTGTCTCTGATATTGACCGTCTACGCCTAGTTATGTTGTATGCCTTGCGCTATGAGAAGGAGAGCCCCGTTCAACTGATGCAGCTTTTCAACAAACTGGCTTCTCGGTCTCCCAAGTATAAGCCTGGGGTAATGGAACTAATCTAAGACTCTCATTCTACATGTTTTACTCTGACCAGTGTGCCTTCTTTTCTATATGTTATACTCTGACACCTTGCTTGTTTGTGAATTTGTACACATGGGCGTTTGTTGGTGCATGTGGGTTTGAAGGGGTCATCACTGTCCACCTTCAGAATTCGGTGCTATTAAAGATGATGGTGTGACACATCTAATACAGGAGTCAAAATTTCGTTTCGGTGTGTTGTTTTAGTTAACTTGGCAATGCAAACATTGTAGAAAACAAGAAGCTAAAACCTATATAAATATTTGGAACTGCTGGAAACTATGTTACCTGGACTCGGATATGGGCGTCAGATGCGGATACGTGTCCAAGTGTCGGATTCATCTAATTCTCATATCGACACTAGGACACGGCTAGATTTTATATTTTTTAAATACTTCTTTTGTTTTTTTAAGGTAAAATGGCATTTACAAGCTAAAATATAGCATTTCATACATAAAATGGAAGTCCTATGCTTAGTTTTATAGTAAACACAATTAGTTGTACATCCTTGTGTGATGCATGTTCAATTAGTGTTGAGTGTCAAGAGTCGATTGTCAAGTGTCCAACACGGGTACTTCACATATTCAGAAGAGTCTAGGTAACATAGGTTTGAAATATTTGAAAACAAAAAGCTAAAACCTATATAAGTATTTATATAACCTGAATAGTTAAATAATTGAACATGTTTTTGCGGTATGACTCTACACATCTCTTTACATAGAGGATACAATTGTATAAATTGGAAGCAACTTGAATGCAAATCATCTAATTAATGTCAAGTAAATCAATGGTATCATGCACAAGAATATATGATTCTAAATGTGCATAAGGTTTCAACCAAATAAGGTTTATGAAAATATCAATAATAATAATAATAATAATAACAATATTAATAGTAAACAAAGTTCATAGGGGATCCAAGGTGTGGGAGTTTCTTTAGACAAATAAGGAATTATTATTATTTTTTTCTTACAAAATTAAGAATAAGGTTCAATAATTGAATATTAGAAGCTGATAAACCAGTGGTGTAAAGGTTTAATCAGGGAAGGGGTTTGTCATCGTAAGACAAAACATAAGAAATGCTAGATTTGAGTAATAGGGATGGAAAAAAAAAATAGGTATAGAATTTATGGAAAGAAAGGGCATCTTTGATAACAAAGAAAGAAAATAAGTGACTTAGTCATGTCCGTTTTCTCTTCATCTCTCTATATGTCATCTTCTCCTTTCTAATTTCTCAGATTATCTAATAAACTTAAGATTTTCCTTTGTTCTCAAATTTTTCTCTCAACAAAAAAGTGGCAAATAGAAATAAATATAGCTGCTTATTCCTAATAGGTGTTGAAACAACTCATTGTTTTGGAACATTCACAGTGTTTGGTGCATTTTGGTCAAAACACTGGAGTTAGGTTTTCTACTAATGTTTCGTGTCGATTTCCTAGGGAATGGAAATGTTTCGTTCATTTCTATCGAAATGAAATAAAATTGTTCCTTTCTAATTCTAACCACACTTTTTGGTCGAAAACCTTCCGGAAAAGCACTTTGGTATTTTCAAGGCACGAACAAACTTTGCATTACGGAAAGCTACTATTTCAACCATATTTTTCCCCTTATGACTGTATATTCTAATTTGCTTTGAAAATTATGCCTAGATTGAGATTTACCATCTGCTGAATGCTCATTTAGACTGGCAGATATGTGAAATTTTTTCATGTTCACTGCTAATGGCTACATAAGAAATACAACTAACTCGGCCATCTTGGCATCACAGCTTGTGCAATTCCTGTTAAAACAAGCGGGTGTTGATAAGAGAACTGGGGATCTTTATGGAAATCGAGACTTCCTGAACATTGCTCGTAACATGGCTCGTGGACTGAAGGTTTGTCTGGAAAATTTCTACTAGCTTGTTCGTGTTGTTCTTTTTTTTCTCTCTCTTTTGCTTCCCACTCCCCACCAATCCTCCACTTGGAATATAGTTCCTGGATTCTCAGAGAGTGGTTTTTCATTTTTGCAGGGGGTTGAGAATGTATACACCCAACACCAGCCCCTTCTATTCCAAACCATGGAAAGCATTATCAAGGGGAGGTTGAGAGATGTGGACTATCCATATATTGGAAATCATTTTCAGCAGGGCAGGTTTGTTGGCACTGCCTCATATCTTAGTTGCAGTTGTGGGATTTCTATCCCATCAAGCTAGTGACAATTAATTTTAGTAAATAAAGTGACAAACCACTAGAAGTTGGACAAAGCACTAGAAGTTGTTTCAGATAACTGTATTAAAATTACTCACGGTAATAGTTATGATTAAGGAAAGATAATAAGCAATGATGTTGTTACCTCTTACCAGTTCAAAGGCCTCTAAAACATATCTTCAATAGTGAATGAAAAGAGAATAAGCATTGCAGATGGCTAATCCTAGCATGTCACATGGATATGGACTCTGTCTAAATGCTTTCCACTCGATCATTCAGACCTTGATATAACTACACATCTATTTTGTCAAAAAGTTTGTAATTTAAGCAGTGAGTTGTGACAATTTATCAGTCTCTGTGTCAATCCAATGGTGGTTCAACAGGTAAAATGAGTAAAATAAAGTTGTGGGAGAATTTAAATGCTGTATCATCTATCCCTACTTGCAATCAAAGAAATCTAGGGGTCACATTTTAAGGGTTCTGCCTTGGATCAGTTGTGAGCCTGAGGTTCTGCTCCTTGATGCTTTATGTAGGAATGGGATCTCCAAAAGAAATTTTAACAGGATTGGAGCCACCTATAGATAGAAGATAACCTTAATGTGACTTTGTCCAAGATAAGTTGTGCGAAGTGAAATAAAATGTACCAAGGACATGCAATATTATTTTATTCACATGTTTCATTTTTGGCAGGCCGCAGGAGGTGGTGATTTTTATTGTTGGTGGGACAACCTACGAGGAGTCACGTTCCATTGCTCTACAAAATGCCACCAACTCTGGGATTCGCTTCATACTTGGTGGTTCGGTGCTTCTCAATTCTAAGAGGTCTGTTGCAAGTCATCATTTGTTTTTACGTGGATAAAGTTTAGAGAGCATTACAAAAATTTGCTATCACTGCACAATTGTCCTCTATTCTCTATTCCTCTGTACTAGCTTCGAGGGTACAAGCTAACTCAATACACTGCTTAATTCACGTACTGAGCACAGCATTGGCAATTTAATCAAAGAGGACATGGTGCAGTCTGTTGGTTATGCGATTCGCTTCAACCCATTCCCACAGGCCATAAGTCATGTGCTCATACAATTTCTTAATTAATTTGTTGAGTCTCAATGGTTACTTGCTAGTTGAAGAGTTCCAATTTGTTTTTTTCACGTTTACATTACTTCATTTGGAATTTAGGTTTCTGAAGGACCTTGAACAAGCCCAGAGGATTGCTCGAATCAGTACCAGTGTGGTTTGAAATTCATATCCTGCTAGACTAGCATCTCTCAGAAGATATGAAGATAACCAACTCTACCTTTATTTGGGTTTTGTTGTTCCCTGACATGTGATGGTATATCTGTTCTTAGCCTTGCACAGCAGCTTGAAAAGGGATTAGAGCAGCCCATTGGTTTGGCATAAAATGGAGTTCAGTTTTCACTGATTGGAACATGAGTAAAGAGCAGAGTTTGAGGAGAGAAGGTCCTAAACTTGGAAACTTGAGAGGATTAATCATAACAGCCGAGCCCGATAGTGTCTGTGCTTGGGTGGAAACTTTTGGCCATGTTCCAGTGAAAGAAAGGAGTATAAATTTTCATTTGCTGAAGAAACCCACATTTCTTCTTTGTATACCTTACTGATGTATCTTGTAGTTGTACAATAATGAATTCTATAAAAAGAAAATAGCCGACAAGCAATTTTTGTAGAAGTTTTATATATATATTTTTTGGCACAAGAAGTTTTAAATATTGCATATAAGCTGTGAACTTCCCCACTTTGATGAATGTTATTAAATCCCTTTGATGGTTTGAACACCAGATGGTCTTTGTGGATGCTTCACGATTTAATAACATTTCCCCAATATGTTAAATGCTTGTAGTCTAGAGTTGGATTGTTTTACCCTGTAGGGATGCAACCTTAGTAGTTATTTGTAATAGGGGGTTTGAGAAGGGTCAAATGTAAATAGCTTTGTTTCACCTGTGGTTAAGTCGCCTGTGTTTTGAACCAATGTGACTTGGGTTGAAATGAAGCAATCTTATCACTGCGTCAAAACTCGTGCCTCATCTAGCATGGCTCTTAATCATGTTTCTAATCATATTCTTTGTGTCTTTTAAACAACAAATTTAATAGGGATAGCGTCTCATATGTTAGTTTATGTTGTCCTAGTTCGTTAAACAGAAAACCTTTTTTGATTATCTCAAAAACATAAATGTATGTAATTAATTTTTCAAGCATTAATTGTTGATCAAGAAATTTTATTTTTCCACACTAGAAATTTTTTAGATTCATTACTAATGATAGTGTGTTGATTGATGGATTCCAAATCACAGTACATAATAATCATAATTCCAATATCCATTCATTGTTAGCTTTTTTACTTTTTAATTTCGGGATTGATCGGGACCTGGTTCGGGTAGTGAATTTCATTGTTGCCTATGAAGAAATAGTAAATAGGATGGAAGCAAATAATGAATTTTTTTAAAAGTTAAATTAATATTTTTCCCTTAAATTTTGATTGAACTTTCGATGCCAACTACTAAGGTTTAACTCTTTTATTTGAGCTCTCAATGTGATCTAGTCCCTTAATAGAGGTGAGAAAAATGCTCCCAACTTGAGCTATTTTAATATTAACATTAATGATGTGGGCAACATATGAATATCTAAATGCTTTAAATATAAGTAGTACTTGAAGTTGAATATTTCAAAATCCACAGCTGTTATGGTTAGCTTATTCATAACCTTCTCTTTCATAAGATCTGCCCACTCTGTGAGAGAGTTGGATGTGAATACAACCTTCTAGGTCATGGATTTAACAATATTCATAAATCTTTTTTTTACGATTCAAATCTAGAAAGAAATAAGTCCAATATGAGAGAGCAGCAAAAGTAACTACTTTATTAGTTCATTTTCAACTCAAGCAAAAAACACACGCGTCATCTATGGCTAAAAAAGAATAATTAAAAGTTAAAAGATGACATTAAATTTTAAAGAAAGTTTAGGGCGACAATAAAAATTTTAACCATCCTTCTATTCCATACTAGAAAAGAGCAAAATAAGCATGTTTTTTTTATAGGGTTAATTACAAACACTATAATACCCGTAATTTTCTTTAACTGAATTACCACTAACAGGACCGATTAAGGTATGACCATAGGGCCGTAAGTCAGAAACAAGACCTTTTTGAACCCAACCCTGTCCATATGTTGAAACTCGAGTTCCCGAAAAAGGTTCAAAATTCGTCACTCGACAATTCGCACCAAAACAGCACCTTAACTTTGAACGAAGATTCCTCCCTCATTTTTCGTCAGATTTCGACGAATTGGATGTCTAAAATTATTGCCTTTTCGAGCTTGACGCCTTGGTAATCTCAGAACACCATTCCGGAAAGTGTCGGTTTGCCGAAAAGCCCCCGCAAGCCGCTGCACCTGGAAATTTGCGCCCGAATCCCCCGTAACTTCAATTCGAGCTTTCTCGCTCACCCGATGTCGGAATTGTACGAAATTAGAGCCTAAAATTATTAATTTTTCGAGAGCTTTCTACTTACGATATTGGGTCAGGCATTCGACGAAAAATTAGAGTCTTGAATTTAGTCGCTTTGAACTCGTACGTTTTTTTACGAAACTAAACTACCCCCCCCCCCCCCCCCCCCCCCCCCCCCACCCCCCCAATTGCATGGCCAGCCTTACTTAATGCCACGAATAACACATATATAGGAGTATATATATATATATATATATATAGCATGCATGCATGCACTACCTAGCAGAAATACCACCGAGATATGCGTATATACCTACCTATGCAAGCTGTCACCTTTAGATTGAATACAAACTTAAGATTGAACCTTCAAAACGCACACACACACACACACGTATCACAAAAACATCTAATCCATGCTGCCTATAGAACCGCCCCTAGCAACCAGTTAGAACTAAGTTTTCGAAGGAGAGAGAGAGAGACGCTGTAAGACTAAGAAAGAGAGAATCGGGGAGAGAGTAGAAACCGGGAGAAAGAGAGAGTTCACTCCTATGGCACAAAACCACAAACACCTATATATGCACCCCATCCCTTTTCCCTCATTCAGGTGGTGCGAAAGGAGTTGAGAGAGAGAACCGTAGAGAGAGAGAGAGAAAGAAAATCGAGAGAAAGAAAAAAGGGAAAACGGGGAAGAATCGGGCTGAGGCTTTGGCATTCGAAATTCAGGTGAGGAACCCATCACCACCACCCCATAAGCTCCCTAAACCCAGCAACCTTACCCCCAAAACTCCACCACAACAGCCGGGAATCTAGAGGGAGAAAGAAACCGAAAAATGCATCACCCAACCCACTCCGGCAAACCCAGGAACCGAGGGCTGTCACAGGGGTTTGGGACTTCTTGGGGACACCTTCTGGGTGTCCTAGAGAGGTCCACAACCTCTGTGCGTGCACCAAAGGCTCCTGCAAGGCCGAAACCGCCGAAAAAGGTTTGAAAAATCATAACTCCGGCCACCGGCAACCTTTGCCGACCGGATCACTTGGGGAAGAAGCGTCTCTGGGCACGGAACAAAAGTTGTGAAGGAACCATGGCCGAATTATCACGGGAAGATGGCCAAAAAGGCTGTTGCAGGTCGGTAACCCTAGGGTTCCGCCATGCAGCCGGCGTTTCGGGCCATTCCGGCCACCTCTGACCATCTCCGGCCAAGCTCCGACCGTGGATGTGTGACCCAGGTCCTTGCCAATCTCTGGGTCACACATGCATGGCCAGGGGGTGCGGGGAATGGCCGGAAAATGAAGCAGAACCGCTGTCAGTCGCGCGGGAGGAAGAAGAAGGCCAAGCCTTCCACCCCCACGCGCTACTGGTGGCGTGTGTAGGCGCGTGTGGAGTCCGATGAAGCTGAAATTTTTATGGCAGCTATTAAATTACTTCAAGAGGCTCCCATAAAAATTTCAGGTCAATCGGAGACCTATGTGAATTTCCATGGTTTATTTACAATTTAAAGGATAAAAATTTACAGAAAATAAATTATAAGTAGAAAAATTCTGAAAAATTACCAGGATACCCCTAGATATTCGGGGAACCCAAAAATGGGAGAGTGGCCTTAATATCCCCTCAAAATGAAAATTTTCAGAATCTCTCTACTTTGAAACACCGGGAGTTTTGGTTCCTAGCTCGGCGACGTATATCTCGCTAAGGGAGAAGTTTGAACCTTCCACCTCATTTTAATTACGCCATCTCTGAGTTAACTTACCCTCCCCACTTAACTATGCCTAAACGAGATTTTTAGCTAACTATAGACTAAGCCGGATGTTCTTCCTTCTTTTTACAGAAAATACCGAACCCTCTTGAATTCCGGAAAGATACTAAGGGTAGGAATCTATACATTTCCTTAAGATTCATGCTTACATCTTTTCTCTATTAAATGATTTGTATATTATCATGTTTTATGCTTTCCTGTCAATTTATCTTTCTATTCTAAATGTCTTTTATTCATTAACTGCAAAATATAGCATTTTTACTTGTATGACTACATCATTGAGGAGGTATAAGGGTGGTACAACCAGAACGGAAAAGACCCCGAATTTTTATATCATGGGTGTATTTGACTGGCTTGATATTTGGGGCTATCATGGGTCGGTATCACTGGCTTGATATCGGGCTAGATGATCATGGATGGGCCCCACTGAACTTGATGATGGAGGATAAATCTTGGGTGGACCCCATTGGCTTGAATTGGCCCTGGCAGGACATACCTGCAAGGCTCCGGATATTGATGAAAAGAAAAAAAAAAAGAGAAGTTTCAAGGGTCATATGCATGCCATGACATTCTTTTATTGCGTTATCTTTTATCCTGCATCTTATAGAAATCTTAGATCTCCTACTGGGCTTTGCCGCTCATTCCTATCTTATGGGACATTTTCAGGGATAGAGACACCCAACTGATTTCCAAGGAAATGAGCATACGAGAGTAAGTTCTCCTGTTATCTTACGTCTTTTAAATTCTTGAGTTAGTTTATGCTGGACTGTAACATTATGAGACTTACACTGGTTTTACGTCCTTGATGTAATATTTCTGGACCATCTATGCTATATTCCTAATTATGTTATTTTGTTAGAATCATAAATCCCATTGCCTACTTGTAAACCCAACCTTAGACTATCATCACTGTCGTGGCCTAGTGAGAATTGAGTCGGGTCGTGACAAACACACTCTCTGAATTATAATTCAGTATTACTATGCTCCCGATATTAAGAATTTATACTAAAAGACATGCTCTGTGTAATAGTTTTAGCATTTATTAATAAATTAATTATTACATTTTTATGAGAATCTGTCTGAGTAATTATTTGCGTTACATTATTTGCATGTGTGTCTCTTATTCCACATAGTAGATGATCTGGTATGTAGAGTATAACTTACACACGAAATATTAGATCATCGGTTCTTATAGAATATAAGTTTATCGTTTAGAATCTTAGGTGAAACTAGATACACTATCAGTAGAGTTATAGCACAAGATTTTAATAGGTTTGTGTTGACTATAGGGAACAACATAGTTCAAACTCCTTGTACTAGTATACTTTGTATGTATTGAAAATGACCGTGTTGAGATAATTATTTTTATATTAATTATATAAAATAATTAATACATCATGATTATTATGGGTGCTTATGGTCTTAATCCTAATATAGTTACTGAACATGTGCATGTAGTATTTATTGTTTTGACTTACAAAAGAGTGAGATTTTTTATTTGTCAATAAACTCAGTGAGTTGGGCAATAACATTGTATATATGATGAATATTATTTATTGATGGAATCCATATCTTAGTATAGGGATTAATGATACCCCTTGAAAAAGCTTTTAAGTTTTGATTGTATCAAATTCTACAGATGGATTATGAATCAAACATATCAAATAAGTTAAGTAAAAGTCTCAAAGAATTGAATAAGTTTATTAAATTTAAATTGTCGATAATTTAATTTAATAAATAGGTATTTGTGATCTTAATGTGAGAAGATAAATAAACATTTAATAATATAGAGCTCGAAATATAATTTTTAGTATGACAGAGAGTGCAATTATAATTTTTTAGTGCTATAAATTATAATTTACTTAAATATGAATTAATCCTGATTAAATTAGAAATTTTTATTTCCGTAGAAAGCCTTAATCATACTAATCATATGGTCTCTGCTATAGTCTCTATATATGCACGCACTAAGAACACCTAGGATTACGAATTCATAATATCAAATAAACGTTTTTATGAAAAATAGAAAATCTAGCAGCTCCAAGCCTACTATTTCTGGAGTAAAACACGTACGAAGGATATAGGAGAAATCTTGAAGTTGCTTTTGAGGAGTTGATTCGCTCTGTTGCTGTTCGAGATCAAAGTAGAAGAATTTCAAAGATTATATCTGTTGCTGTTTAGGATTAAACTAGAGAGATATCAAAGATATGATACTAATTATGTAGATTACTTTATACTAATTAGATTAAAATTTTTGGTATTATGCTTATGCGCTATAGTTGGGTCAAAAAAAATTTCGCAGTCCCCAACATCGAAACTTTAAAACATAACAAGTTAACTCTCTGAACTAATAATTTGTATCAATCAACCCATTCTGTTAGAAATCTATTAGAAAAATAGATTAAATCTTTTTAGATTTGTACATGCTAACAAAAGTATAGTTTTATAGTTAACTTAATTTTTTTATTGTTATAATAATTACCTAATGACTGAATATTCTTTGAAATGATATGCAAATGTATGAGCAAAATAAGAGGCATTTTAATCATTAGATAATTATTATAAAAAAAAATAATATTATTTATATATAAAATAAATTTTTGTGAACAAGTACAAGTTACATGATAAATTTTTAACTACTCTTCTAGTTGATTATTGATCTATTACAAATAAAAGGAATTGATTAATATAAATTAATAGTTTAAAAAATTAATTTATTATATTTTAAAATTTTAAAAAATATAATGATATTAAATCACAGTTTAAAAAATTTGCTTGTAATAGTGATATTGAGTCATTTTCACTCAATACATTTAACGAGCCGAAATACATAATGTTAAAATAGTGAGCGCACTGAAGAGTTCGTCGCAGAAAAAAAAGTAATACTTAGCTCTTTATAATACCTAGGCGGATAAGTTTCAAGAGACTGTTAGGGTTGACTTAGGTGCCTGTTCGGTTAGGAAAGCAACTACTTCAAAGTATGCACAGCTTTTTGCCAAATCAGGCCTACTTTGGTAAAAGCCTAGTTTGCTCTGACAATAGTCATATCCAAAATCTTATCCAATAATTTTCTGTCACGATTAAAAAAACGAAGGAAATTGTACTGCACATGATCAGATCATCAAAAACAAATACTACAGTCAGTTTCAACCTCACAAATGATCATCCAAGAAAGAATACCATCCTTCACAAATGATTGACAGTAACCCATTCTAGGAGGTTTCATATCTAACTTTGGATCTTACTAATCCGTGTTATTAAAGCAAATACTAAGTATGTATTATTGAGTTGTACAAAATATGTGATTTACACTTTTCACTCTGTATAAGTGGCTCTCAATGATCTTTTCATTTCTTACTTTTGGTTGTCTAGCCTAGCAAATAGAGCTTAACTTGATCAACTTCATTTAAAAAAAAAAAGAAGAGGTAATGTTAGAGTTGTCGATTTTTTCACCGTATTTTTATTATTACTAGACATAGAGTGGTGGATCCACATTAATAACTACATGTTGGACTCACTTTTGTTTAGTAGTGATGAATATAGGGTGAAAAAAATAGTTGCCATAGCAATTTTGTTAAAAACAAATAACAACAAAGAAGATAAAACAATAAAGAAAAAAAAACTTACGGGTTGCATTCTAAATTTCCCTAATGATGAAGCCCTCTTGAAACCAGAAGCGAATAGCCCAAACAATTATGATAGAAGTGATGGACGCAGGAGTTTTGTTGAGAGGCCAATGTAAGAAGTATTATCTTTTATGTTATAGATTTTAATTCCTTACGGGCTGTTTACATTTTTATTTATTCTAACTTTTATAACCTATTTATATTTCAACATAGAAAAATGCTATTCTTCCAGAATTATTGTACAAAATTTTGTACCAGAATAATGTGACATTGGCAGTTTTGTAATTAATATACACCTTGATGGGTTCTTTATTATGAAGTGATAGGATTACAACTTAGACACATCATTTTTGTGATAAATTCTGTATAAATTTTCTGATTGTATAGCATTATTCTTCAACATATTGGTGACATTGTGTTGGGCTGTTACTAGCTGTTTAATAATTAAACAGCCCATAACTTGGAGCTTAAATAGCCCATATACAAGGCCCTACAGTTCTTGTAAGAGGCTTTGGAGGTATAGAAAACACTACATATAGTGAGATTCTCTCATATTGTAAACTCTTTATATATGTCCATATGTTTTATGGGCAACTATGATGGGACAATTCATCATTTTGGAGTTACAATGATATTTGCGGAGAGTGAACAAATTGCACTGTAGGTTTTTGGTTGAAGAGTTGAGAGCAATTTATTATTAAATTATTGAACGCAAATAGCCGAATTCTTCGATTCTAGTTTCGACTAATTACACAAAGTACAACTTATTAAATAGAAACTGCCAACAATAATTAATGTAATGTTTTTTTATTAATTGGTTGTCATGTGTATTGTTATGATATAAAAATATAAAATAATATATATTTTATTATTTTTGTTTAGAATCCTTTGTAATTAAGTAAAAAAATTATTACTTTGATTATTGTGTTCCTTTCACTTATTTTAAATAATATAAATTTAGATATTTTTTTGAAGAAATTGTTGCATAAAAAAATTAAAATTATTTAAATAAATATATACATCTTTTACGGTCTCACTCTTGAGATATTTTTATGCATCACTCTCATGCTCCCACTCCCTTTTCGTATTAGTTATTGAAATAATGTCTTTTATATTTTATTTTTTGTGACAAAGTGAGCGTTTTCTATGCTGTAAAATTGTAAATGAATGGATTACTCGGTGCTATTAATTAGAACAAGAGAATGCTAAACAACAAAATTTTTGTTTAAAATTATCGTACATAATTATATGGTCATTCATGATCTTTCAATTCATACCAAAACTCCTACTGGTGGTAGGTTGAAAAATACCAAATCTCCGTTTAATTTCTTTCATTATTTGTCCAATTTTGCTTTATAATTTAAGAAATACCACAGTCACGTCATTTTGATAGAAGTTTATGTTATCTACTGTGTATACTAATGTTTTGCAGTATATACATATATAGAATGCAAGCTTAAATGAATTGTAAAAAAATGCAAAAGCAAACTTACAAAATGTAGAAAACTCAAATTGTAGAATGATCAAGGCTAGTGTTTGACACTATATCTTTAAGACAAAATTTACCCCCACAATGGTGTTTATAGTTGAATGGATGTCTGCCTCCAATGATACAAAGATCTACTCACATATAGAAGCAGTATTATAGTTTATGTGTCTAACGAATCAAAACTATGATCGACTCTTCAATGTAATAGAAACTTTTTAAAAAAAATGAATGAAACAAAATGCAGAATCGAAGAGTATTTATAGACACATAGGTGTCTATTCGAAATAGACATGAATTACCAATTTACCAAACACTACCTTTTTAAAAGGTGCCTATTCAAAATAGCAAGAACTAACCGTCACAATTCTATGTTGTAACTATTCAAAAAAATCATCAGCCAAATGATACTTTCAACTGTCACAACTATTTGATTTAAATATTTAAATTTAAATTTAAATAAAAATAAACAATAAAACAACATTTGATTAATTTAGACACTTTATAAACAATTTATAATTCACTACATTGAACAAATAACTATATAAAATTAATCTCCTCGTTGAGATTAATTTATAGCTCGACATTTATTTAGGCTATACACAAAATTTTTCAATACTTCCTTTATAAAAACTTTTTAAGTATAGAATCTACTACTATTATATGAAAGGTTCCCAAATATATCAACATCCATAGAAACTTCATGCCCACTTCTGATGGATAAGATACAATTGAGCTAGTGTCAATGATTTCTAGCTTAGGTCAGACAAAAATGACTTAAGATCATTCTAGCTTTTGTCAATGACTGACCAGTCTGAAGATATATAATAGGAAGATCACTGTGGGTAGTGAGAGAAGAGGCCAAACTAGAGCATAATTGGGAGGTGAATAACATGGTGCAAACCATGATATTCTAAACTGTGTGATATATTTATATATATATATATATATATATGGAATGAGTCTGTGATGTAGAGATGAGAAGAAAGCTCATGTTTAATTCCAAGAGTTGTCCTAGTTGGCCACTGTAAATCCAACTCTTTGAGTTTAGGCCGCGAGATAATTATCTCTCATTAATACTTTAATTTTAACGTGAATAACTTACCTTTAATTGAACCATTGAGAAAATTAGTCAAACCGGAATACCCCTGGCCTCAATACCCAAAAAAAAAAAACTTCATGTTTGGAAAGTTGTAGAATTTACAAATAAAGTAAAAATTGATGCTTTTTTGTCTTCTTTTTTAGGCATCTCTTTCTTCAAGGCCTTGAAATTTCTTCCTTGTGAAACTTGTAGGGCCCCCTCTAGTTTTAATTATGTTCCCCCCTTTAGTTTTGGGTTGGGGGTGACACTAACTCGTACATCACGACTTTTGAATTTTGATATGCGTGGTTGCTTTCAAATATTTGTATATTCACATTTATGTCCGTCTCTATGACTTGTAAGCCAAGTAACTATCTGCCTCATCTTAGTACTAAGTTCTAACAATTATTGAGTGCTGTTGGAGCATTACGAAATTTTGTTATTTCTGTGAATTTTCTGTTGGACATAGCACTTGCTAATCATAGTGGGAATTCACTGATATAATGAGAAACGGAGTAATGCCAAGGAATGCTTCAAAGTATAGTTATTAAGAAATTCTCTTAGAAGAAAAATTGACTTTTCTAGAAGCTTACTTTCAGAATAGAAATAAAATTTTATATAATTTAAGAGAAATTACGAGAAAATTTTTCAAGATGCTTAAAAAAATTATAATATAATAAAAAAAACTTTCAACACTCTTTAAGTAAAAAAATATTGTGAAAACTCTCTATAAACAAGCGTCTTATAATTTTAAATATATTTTATATTTTGAAATTTATATTTTTAATAATAATATATAATTATTCTAATAAATTTCTACAGCATTAATATTTTAATTAATTATAAAAGTATTCTAATACTTTATATCACTATATTTAAGTTTTTTTAGTAAATATTTTATTTAATTTTATATTACCCAACTTTTTCTATTTCTTATAATATTTTGATCATGTTTCATGTTTTGATTTTTTGTATAATTTTTAGTTTCCGTTCTAGTAACTATGCTTAATTTAGACCACTGAGTGATCTCTCTCTAAGTATATACCCGTATCAAAGTCGTAGAAAATTGACCCTTAATGTGGAAAAATGATTCAGTCCCCTTAGAGGACCACGTGTCCCTAAGAGGACCCAATAATTTATCCCAAATTTGTCTGTATATAATGATAAGATGAAGGCAGTTTCCATGAAAATACTCGGCAAGGTGGGGACACCTCCATGAATTACTAGGGAGATTCCATGAGAAAGCTACAGAAAATTATTTAGTATATTTTTATAATCATGATGATATAATGTGTTAAATCTGTTAAAAGTAAACACATAATGTATTTTTTTTTTTTTTTAAATCAATTACATGATTAACAAGCATAAGCATGTACATAATTAAAAAGCATGAGCATATAAAGAATGCTGTTTATTTTATTATCCTAAAAATTAAATTAATTAATTTAAAAATAAAAATATATAATTATTTTTAATAAATTTAACACACCACGACGTCATGTTTCGACTTACAAGATAATTTCTTAAAAGTTGTGATCACTTTCTTTTTAAATCCTGTTTCCATGACCCAGTGCTTAGGATGATGAAACGTTATACCCCAAAAACCAAGTTTCACCACTTTATCGCATCATGTCATCTATACATATATAATATAACACATAAATTATACTCTGACCATTGGGCCCCACAAATAGAGTGTGTAAAGAGATCATCTCCATCGCTAACAAGAGATATTTATATGTTATTTCATCTTATCCTTATTCCTATGGGACTCAGTAGGTAGCCGGAAGAATTGGAGTTAAAAGATCAGAGGACCCATGATACTAAATTACTAATACAATGTATATCTATAACTTGATTGTATTAAACCCTCTGCCAAACAACTCAAGTACATAAAAAGGAAAGCGGAAAGATCAAAACTAGTTTTTTATTTTTATTTTTTATTTTATAGTTACTAGAAGATTAGAACTTGAGGCAGCCTCTGAAACCTATTCAAGAAAATTGGCCAGACAAACCAGACCCAAAACCTGAATTCCTTTTCTGAGTCTTCAGAAAATTGTGGACGCCATTTTCCAAGTTTTTTCTAGGAGAGAATGAGATTTTCTTGCAGTTCTCAGAGAACCACTTGGACCTCATGTAACTGGCTTTCCTCCATGGGGGAATGTGGAGACCACTCTCTCTTAGGGATCGTTTGGCAGCTGAGCAAAGCAGAGAGATTGTTTTCTTGAGCTTCTTTTCAGTCCCAACAAAAATGCAAGGCAGAAAATTTGAGAGCTCTGAGTAGGTTGGTGTGGGCCTTGCCAATTCAAATTGAGACCTAAAATCCATATCCACTATCAGCCTTACTGCTTCACCACCATTGCTGTCTTTCATCATAACATCAATATATTCATAATTTCCTGTAAATTCAAAGACTGCAACACAACAAACAGAGAGATATCAGAAATGGGTTCTCACCGAAACCAAAAGAAACCTCAACTTATCCCTCAAAATCAAATATTTGCACATGTATACATACGTCTGTGTGCATGTATATATGTGGAGAGAGAGAGAGAGAGAGAGAGAGAGAGAGAGAGAGAGAGAGAGGACCTGCAGGATCACCAAAGGTGGCAAGCCAGGAAGTCCTGCAAAGAGAGGCTTCAAAGCCATCCCTTATTAGCCTCGTGAGCACAATCCATTTCTTGCGATTGTTGGTTTCCCCCATAAAATCCATGTCTTTAAGGTAGACTAAAATCTTTTCAAGGATCTCAGTCTCAGGAATTGTGACCCTCATAAGAACATCCTGCAAAACCCACACAGATATATATATATATATATATATTATCTGTAAGATTAAACCCATAAAACAAGATGAATCAACTTGTAAGAAAGAGATAAGAGTATTTCATCACAACATGGTAGAATTAAAAATTAGAATGGACCTGTAAAGTGGAGAATCTGGATTTATGGTGAATTTGTGGGTGTTTTGACAGAGAAGCGGAACTGGGTATGGGTTCTTCTGAGCTACCCATTTTCATCCTCCTTAGAAAGATCAAAGAAGTGTTTCTCTGCAAAGAAGACTTCGATGCTGGAGTCTTAACTCGTATAGCTAGAATTATGTATGTGTATATATATATACACACACATAAATAGGATACTAATACTATTCTATGGGAAAAGAATCCAAAGAGAATTTAGGATGGGATTAAAAAGTTGGATGTTGCCATCATCTACTCATGTAAGTGCTGGCATTTTTCTGCTCTGGGCTCTCTCTCTCTCTCTCTCTCTCTCTCTCTAGCCTAGAATCGTTCAGGGACTGTGGAGTGTTCAGGTGGCATACCTTGCAATGGAAACTGGGAGGGTTTTGTGGTTTCTGGTTGGGCAAGTCCAAAAGAAAAGAAAGAGGGTTCAATAATTTTGGGATGGGAAAGAGCCTGGTATCTTCTAACACGTCCAAGATAAACTTGAAATCAATTTAATAGAGGAAGACCTTTTTCATGATCAACGTGGTAATTGGTAATTATTTATAAAAGAATTAGAGAAAGTTATCCAGTCATACTATAAATTCAAGGACCTTAGTAGTAGTTTTAATAAAGGAAGACTTTGTCATGATCCAGTGGTATTTGGTGATTCGTAGCTTATTAAAGAGAAAAGAAAAGAAAAATAAAAAGTTAAAGAGAAAATTGAACAAATTCCTCTACTCATTTTTTTTTTTTTTGTGGATAAATTCAGATTTTAAACATAGCGTTAGATAAGTTGTCTAGTTATCATATATATATATATATATAAAAGTTGTGTTTGCCTCTATAATTTGCCTCTTTTTTACGTGACGTTTTAAATGCTCTTATATTTTTAAAATGTTATGTCACATGGATAATTTGTTAGAAAACTATTGAATTTGTTAGCAGTTGGTTAGATAACTATTAATTGACTACACTATTAATTTTATAAGATATATATAAGATAAGATTGAGATAACTATTAAAAATAATATACTAAGAAGAAAAAGAAAGGCAGATCAAGACTCCAGATTTATTAGAAAAATAAATCACTTGCATTATTTATGGTTTACAGAACATCTATGACATTATAAATCATAAAAAAAGGAAGCAAACCATAATAGTTAGCAAATCAATGATATCACAAGTTTTTTTTTGAGTTTTATCAAAATATGTGTATTTTTGTTAGATCAGAATAAAATACCTAAAATTCTACGATTAAGTTTTACAAAAAAGAACTTAATCAATTTGACTCTGATTAAATAAAGTACTATCAATTTTTTGATAACATTATATTACCATAAAACAAATTAAGATTCTCAAATTTTAAATTGTATACTTAATTATTTTAGATTTTGAATCAATTACTTACAATATTTATATACAATCACTTTTTTAAATATTTCTTATTCATTCTTTCAATATGTATAAATTTAAAAAATACTTACTTTCCATGCATTATGCAGGTTGGCACCTAGTACTAATGGTATTTTAGTTTGGAAAAGTCTTTTTCACGAGTGTCCAAAACGAGGGTCTCTATCTGGCCTTACAATTAGTGTGGGCAAATCTACATTTTCAATGCAGAATTTTTGGTACGGAAAGCTTCATCTGAATGCTGCAGCTAGCAATGATATTTTTGAAATAATGAGCTATTATAGTAAATGTTTTAGTTTGAAATAAAAGAATCACAAATATACATAAAAATTTTGTATAAAATATTCATTTTATATAACATTATTTTAAATAAAATTCAAGGACCTTGGTAATATATAAACAATAATTTTCGGCATTGCCATGTAACCTAGCTTTTCCCACGAACTCATCAATAGTATATGGCAAGACAAACATTAACGCTTTGTTTGGTTCTAGGATTTATTAAGAAAAAAAAAAGTGAAAGAAACTAATTCTTTGCCTTTGTTTGGTTAGGCTAAGAAAATGAGAAGAAAATAAATAGGCATTCTCCAAAAAATTCTTTTTTTGTTTGCTTATTCTAGAAAAAGATAGAGAAGAAACAAATAGGTAGTGTAATATTGGTCTTTGTGGAAATTACAATTTACCTACCTAGGTTGGGGAAAAAAAAAAACAAAGTGTTACAATTCTACTAGGATTTTTCATCTTACCCTTGTGATTGTGTATATTATAATAAATTGGGTCCAATCCATACTAAAATTGACCCCTTTTATAAGTGACAAGATTCAAACTACAGGCGTTTGATGTGACTGTTGTACTAAAAATTTGTTTTCCTAAAAAAATTGAACTCCCAAATTTTTAAGTATGACATTAAACCCCATCTATGGTGCAAATGTTGGTTTTCCCATCCTAACTATGCATGATTGTTATGTGCAAGTTTTTCATGATTTTGAAATGCCAAACCCATCTCAACACCCATATATTTTTGTTGTCCCCACTTCTTTGATTACTTCACCTTCATTTTCTTCTTCCTTAGCCAACTTTCACACCACCACCACCACCACGATGCTGTTGTTGCCACCGCCATTGCCACCCTGCCACCCTCTCGTCACTATTCATGTGCACATTGCCATAAAACCCTATCTCCTTTTATCCAAGCCAATCTTCGGTAGACATACACACATATACACATAAATGTTAAATCTAGTTTTTTTTGCGCGTGTTAATCACATTACATATACACATAATTAAATACATAAATTATATATGTTATATATTTAATATAAAAGGTCTAATTATACTTTGTACCTTTGCACTTTACACTAAATCTCACTTTAGAATCTTCATTTTTATTTATAACAATTAAGCCTTTACACTTTTAACTTGATGTAATATCAACATTCTGCTAACTTCCATTTAAAAAATTGATAGAAATTCGCAAGTGATGAGCACGTAACTATTTTCAAGGGGCAATGATGTAATTTCTCTGACCCTTTCCTCTAATGATCTATCACAAATCTTTTTGTATCACTCCAGAATCATTAGTGTAATTTATTTCCTAACGCATATAACATAATTAAGCCTTATGTAAAAAGCACCAATTTGACTCATGTGCAATACGCGTGTATCTTTGGATTGGAAAAAGCTAAAATTTACATATTTATCCCCTCGAGAAAGACCACGTGTTTGTCATATGCGAATTTTCTGTCTATTTTCTAAATGATAATTAACAAAAGATTGACATTGTAACAAATTAGAAGTTTAAGGACTAAATTGTTATAAATAAAAATAAAAATCTTGAAATGAAATTTAGTGTAAAGTGTAAATGTGTAAAGTATAATTAACTCTAATATTAATGTGAACATTTAAACATGTAAAGCGCAAAAGGAGGAGAATGAATGGGTCATGATATGGAGAGAGCGAAAAGAAAGAATTGTGGCTTAGCTGGAGAAGTAAAGGGGAAGGTGATGTGGTGGTAGTGTGGGGTTTGGGTGATAGATTAGAGATAAAATGAATAAAAAGTTAGAAAAAGATGAAGGATATTTTAGGTATTCTGCTTAAGAATTTTCTCACTTCACATATGACCGCAATGAGGTTTATTCTCAAGTTTTAAGATGCCGAGGCGTTTAATATATTTAAGCCATACCACAAGAAGTATAGTTTAATTTTCCTTATGTTTTGGTCATATTCCTACTAGATGAGCTGTTTTTTTTATAAAACCAAGGTAAGAAAAATTCCAAATAAAGAGTATTTTTTGTAGAGATTTTAAATCAAATGCGTGATGGTATTTTTGAAGTTATAATTCGTCCTATAGAGTCTTTTGTTTTAAAGTGGTAAGACTCAAATTTACTACATCATTTGGCACAAAATTTTTGTACAATTTTCACTTTATATGACATTACTCAAATAAAATTAGGAGTAGTCTACATTTTCCTTGTCTTCTCTTTTGGTTTTTCTCAAATAGAATTGAATAGCTATTACTTAAATGATATCCAAAAAAATACATAATTTGACTTTGATGGCAATGTACAAATATAATTAATTTGGCAATAACTAGCCATAACTTCTAGTCTCCAAGACAAAAAGGGTGTAGAGTAGATTTCTTCATGTACTAAAAATTCAAGTACTAAGAGAATTTAAAACCCTTCAACCATGGAGGAATAGAAACCAAACGTTGCTACGACATCAAAGGAAGCTGATTTACTACGACGAAATAAGAAAAAGGTAAAGCAACAACACGAGGATGGATCTGAGGAAGAAGATATTGAGGCGATAGTGGAAGACACCATCGTAGCTGAGGCTGGTCAAGGTCAGAATTAGAAGGGAGACTCACTAGCTTAAGGGCCATCGAAACTGTCGTTCATGGCAGCATTGGTGGATCCCCAACTAAATGCCTACACTAGGTCTGAAGAAGAGGACAAGGATGAAGACATAGAGATAGTTATGGAGGAAACAATGGTGGAAGGGCTTGCTGTTACTTGGCCAAGAGCAATGGTACCTTAGGAGGAGCTACACTAACTTTGTGCACCTATATATGAAGGAGTATGTTAAAGGGAGTTAATCGGTTGAAGAAAAGATTAAAATGGAGACTTGGAGATGGGCCATCTGTTAACTTTTGGACTGACACATGGGTAGGAGACCAACCCTTGCGTGAATTAGCGACCAATCCAATCTTGCCGAATGAGGTGGGGAACTCTGTAGCTTAGTATTGGTAGGGGGTGGGATTGGAAAAAGTTGGAGAATCTATTGCCAGGGCAAGTTAAAATCTAGATCCAGAGCATTGTGCTAGGGGTAGAGCATGGAAATTCAGATAGACAGATATGGAAGCACTCTCCTAATGGGGAGTTCAACTTTAAATCTACCTACTCCATGATTGTAGAGGAGCCTACTGAGCATAAAGATCGGGAGGACTGGAGGAAAATATGGAAAACAATAGGCCTTCTTAGGTGGAAGCACCTTATATGGTTGATCAGACATGATAGACTTCTCATAAAGTCCCTTAAAGTCGGTAAGAACCTGTCAGATACTAAGGCATGTCCTATTTGTGGCCACTATTAGGAACCGAATCTCCATGCAATTTAGGATTTTACTCTTCCTAAATACGTCTAGAATCAGATCATTCTCGCTTGCCACAGACAAGAATTTTTCTCTCTTCTTTTGGATAGGTGGATCTTCAACAATATGGGGGAAATCACAGTGGGTATATGAGTTTGAAGATGACTAATTTGTTTCTTCGAAGGAGCAGTGGCTATGTTCTGGTTATGGCAAAATAAAGGAGTTCATGAAGACTCATTCTTGCCTCCTGAGAATCCCCTTTGTATGATCCAAATGGCTAGCAGAGAAGTTAAGCTTGGTCGGTTTATGGCTAGTTAGACTAGTGCAAGGCTTAGGAGTAATTGGTGGAACCCCCTTAGGAGAATTATGTGAAGGTGAACACATATGCATCCTCTTTAGGCAACTCGAGTCTATTAGGAATTGGAGGTCTCATCTGCGATAGCAATGGGAAGTGGATCAATGGGTTTGCCCAAGGGATCGGGCATTTGGTTAGACTTCATGTACAACGCTGGGCAACTTGGAAGGGAATGGAAGTAACCTAGGACCAAGGTTTTTGGCAGGTCATTATTGAATCAGATCGGAGGAAGCCATAAATTGCATCACATATGCTTTAGCCAATCATCCTAGTTTTAATGTGATAGTCATCATTCAAAATTTAATGGCTAGAGAATGGTCTTGTACTTGAAATGGGTTTGTAGGGAAACTAATAGAGGCACAGAAAGGCTTGCCAAGGATGTAGTGCAAGCTCTATTTGAGATGCAGATATTCTATAAACTGCCTAGAGCTACCCAGCCTTTTCTAGTTATGGATGCCCCAGGATGCGGATGCTCTTCCTATGGTTCTTTGCAGTTTTTTTTGCTTGGCTTAGGCTCCCTTTGTATATAAAAAAATAAAATAAATTCAAGCACTAAAATTCAAATCTAAATAAATTAATTCTTTTGGTGGGGCATTTAAAGCCTATAGCAAAGCCAACAAAGTCTTTAAACACGCTGTAAGCACCCCATTTTTGCCCACTCGGCAATCTGCAGCTTGACTAAACTCCCTTTGAAAACCCCACAAGAATATCCAAGCCCAAACCAACCTTCGGACCTCTGTCTAATCAAGTCAACCTCTTCTCGGACCCAGATAGAGGCCTAATAACCAAGCCTGCCCTTTGGGCCTCTAAACGCATCTTGAGAAAGTTCAAAATCTCTTAAGATGATAAGTCCATCTTTCCAAAGTGTTCCTAAACAGTTATGCATACTCAACATGCAAAACTGTCCAATTCCGGTCCCATTCCGATCAATTCTGGTCAAAATGACCGTTTTGCCTCTGAACGTCCCAGCACAGTACAAATCCCACCAAACAGTGAAAACATCTTTTAGGACCATCCCCCGAATAGGTTGGCATGCTTAATACGCTGCCCCAATCCATCTTGACCCTTTTCGACCAAACTCGATTAAAATGTTCGTTTTACCCCTGGCAGCCCGAACGCGCCCCAAAATTACACCGGCTTTGGGTATCAAACTGCAAATCTTATTATACACCCCTATTTAACCCAAGGTGAGCCCCACAACTCTAAACACTCCCAACTCAATGAAAGTCCCAGGGAGCATCTTGCAAACGCTCCGCTAGGGTTGTCTTTTCTCTCGATTTCCTAATTATATCGCACCATCAAATGACTTGAGAAATACGCAAATCAGGGAATTCTCAGAAGCCCATCCATAGGTTTTTCCATTGATATGACTCGATTGAATAGATCGCTTCCTGAAGCCCCCGATCACATGGCTCAAAAACTGCCACTTTTAGTAACCCCTGGAGCGTTCTGCCAATGTTGTCTTTTTCTCTAATTTCGTGATTATAACGCACTGTCAAACGAATTGAGAAATGTGTAAATTAGGAAATTCCCAAAAGTATATCCAGAGCACTTTCCATTAGTATGGCCTGATCGGAAAGATCGCTTCTTGGAGGCCCCGATTACGTGGCCTAAAAATGACTACTTTTGAACACCTGTGAAGCATATCACAGACACTCCACAAAAGTGTGTTTTCGTGCATAATTCTTGAGACGATATCTCACTCTTCCGAACACCTTTCACACTCTCTGAAAATTCCAAGTTCTTGAGAAACACTAGGAGAACATCGTGGACGCAACCAATTCCCCCAAATCCTTCTCGGATTGCCCAATTATCGAAGAAAAGTTTAAATGAACATTCCCGGCGACAAAGCGTATGCTACATGTGCCTAGATTTTGATTAGATCGATCAAAACTTTGCTTGCTCCCTAAGTTGAGCCAGTACAAAGTGTGTTACATGGCATTCAAAGAGAGGAACAGTACTGGCGCATGTAACACATGCGCTAGGGCAATTTTTGCCCAGGCGCATGTGTTACATGCGCCAGGCCCCCCCAGGTTTGCCTAGAAATACAGGCCCCCTCCTTTGCATATTTTAGAATTGAAATTAGTAGCGAAGCTTTGCAAAAACTACTCTAGAACCTTGAATTGCTATATATATCTCACACTTTAAGTACTTATGTTAGATTCCACATCCCTTTAACCCATACACTACACCTATATAGCCCTCAATGCCATAGAAGACTTCATTCCAGCCCCTTCAAGCCTCTTCAAGGCTATTCATGCTCAAGTCAAAGTATCCATAAAGGTTTGAAAGGTTTGAAGGCAAAATGTAGTATTCTTTTACATTTTTGCAATCCCCACTGCTCTCTTATCCCTCATAGCCTACTTAGGCTATTCTCTATTTTAATCTCCATTTTCTACCCCTCTTTCTTGCATGCTTAAAATAAGGAAGCTCTTGATTCATGCCTAGAGGAAAGTTTGTGAGAGCCACCGTGTAGGAATCTCTCACAAACCTACTTTAAAATGGTATGACCTTGGAGCACCTTGCAATTTGGTGAAGTCTCTAGCCTTGTATGATTTCATGACCCCTTTGCAAATAGTTAACTTGTTCATGTTTTGCATGCTTGACTTTGTTTTCATGTTCACAACCATTTTTTCAAAACTTTTACTATCTTTTTTCTATATCATTTACAAAGCTTCACATTCAAATGATTCCCTAAAAGTGGTTCTAGAATTGTTTGCTTGAAGCCTAGGTTAAACTCTCAATTTTTACACCTTAGAAAACCTTCTTTAAGTCACTTGACTTTGTTTTGCAACCCTATATTTCATTACTTTCCTAAATTGCATTAAAATGGCCTTCAAATCCTCTTCTTCTATATTGATTTTTAAGGATTTTACTTTCTTGAACTTTGTGGTTGAAACGGTCCGTTGCAACCCACTCTCGAGTGGTTTTTCCATTATCTTGATCATATGAACCTTAGTTCATTAGAGTTGGTTTTATTCACTTCAAAGTTGTTTTCCAAAATAAACCCCTTCAAGCAAGGTTGACAAAAGTTTCACTCCCTTAAAATTTGTATAAAAATGGTTTTCCAAATATTACCATCTCCATCTTGATTTTTAGAAGTCTTGCTCTCTTGAATATTGTGGTTGGAATGATTTCATAGAGTCTCCTTTGGAGTGATCTCCCTTAAATCAATCATATGGACCCTTATTTTTTAGAGTGATTTTTGTCACCTTAAAAATGGTTTTACAAAGCCTCTTTTGCAAAAATGGTTTATAAAGGTTTATTTTCTTTAATTTGCAATCAAAGGATCCTTAAAAATTATTTTGTTTGTATATTGATTTTCAAGGTTTTCACTCTCTTAAGTTAGAGGTTATAATGGTCCCCATAAGCCTTCCTCGAAATGGCTCTTCATTCTTGACCATACAAATCCTACACTTTCTAGAGATAAATTTTCACGGAAATGATCTTCTTCAAATTCACATATTCCTTAAGTATGTTTTCCAAAGTTCTCTACATTTGCACCATAATTTTTCCAAAACCCATTTTCAAAGTGCATGCATAAAACCACCTTTCCCAAAACCCTAGTTCAAAACTGCTTTTCAAAACCACCCTTCAACCCTAAGTTAACTTGACCCTAGGTCAACCAAACCCAAGGTTAACCTAACCTTAGTTAGTTAACCCTAGGTCAACCAAACTCTAGGTTAACCTAACCCAAGTTAGTTAACCCTAGGTCACCTTAACCCTAGGTTAACCTAACCATAGTTAGTTAACCTTAGGTCACCTTAACCCTAAGATAACCTAATCCAAGTTAGTTAACCTTAAGTCATCTTCAACCCTATGTTAACCTAACGTTAGTTAGTTAACTTTAGGTCAACCCAACCTAGGTTAGTAAGCTTTAAGGCTCCAATTTAAAGACCCCTTTTTAAATAGTCCTTCAACTCAAAAACCATCATACTTTCTTGAGATTTTAAAAATCAACTCTAAAACCTTTTTAAATACCCCCACACTCTCTCTTCAAAAATGCTTCCAATAATTTCTCTTAAAATTGTTTCAACTAAAATGGCTAGACACTTAACATTTTCCAAAGACTATTTTCAAAATGTTTTTAAGGACTCACAACCCTAAAGTGTCTCTACCCCTCTATGGTTAGGGATTCCAAGAGAAAGTGATACATTAAATACAACATTCAAGGTTGTCCATATTAGGGTTTCAAGGCCCTAAGTATTTTCAAAAGCTCTTTTCAAAGAATGATTTTCAAATATCATATTCTTGAAGCAACCCTAATCCATCCACTGTTAGGATTGTTCAAGTGTAAGCGAGACATTCAAAAAGGGTTCTATAACCCTAAAGCTTTAAAAAACCAAAAGGAAGTTTCTAGCCCATTTTCCAAACTTGTTTTCAGAACTCAATAACCCTAAAAGAGTTTAGTTCTTCAATGACTAACCTCTTAAGGTGATGAGACATTAAACGTGCCTTCCATAAGGTATTCAAAAACAACTTTCAAAAATTTTTTGAAGACGAGTTTACAAGACCATTTCCAATTCAAACTATACCTCTAAAGTTTTCAAAACAAGGCTCCAAAACACTTTCAAAACTCCCTTAAGTTATTCCAAAACCTTTTCAAAACTCCTGTGAGTTGTTTCAAAAATATTTCGAAACTCTCTTGAGTTAATTCCAAAAACATTCAAAGTCATCTTCAATCCCAATTTAAAAAACACTTCAAGCATCCCAAGTCATATTTCAAAAACATTTTTCATAATTTTTAAGTTCTTTTTTTCCAAAGACCTCAATATGTCTTCAAATCTTTCCAATGGCCTTAATGTGTCTCTTTTCTATTAGGTCCTTGCCCGAATTATGAATGACTTAATTCTCATCAAATGAGATGCTTAGGCAACTTGAAATGGTGCGGTCATAACCTCTATTTCAATTTAAGTTTCCTTTTCAAAATTTTTCATCAATTCAAGATTCTATTTCGAATCTTTGCAAAACTTTCATGTTTTCAAACATTTTTCTTAAAACTTGCATCATGTAGTATTCATCCAAAAAGTGATGACTCAACCCTATTTTTAAAATTTTAAAGTAGATATTAAGTGAATAATAGTAACTGATTATTCAAGTGAGTGAATTGAGGGTGATTAAACATGTAGGTACCGAAAGGGCGGGGTAGGGTGATGATCTTAGCATATCTTCCCTACATGTAACCAACCCCCGGACCATAGATTTCTGTTTTCAAAGACTAAAATAGAGTTATTTTCAAAAAGGGTTTAAAACTTTCCAAAAGTTGCCAAACAACTTATTTTCTTAAAACCCCTTTCTATTGAGCCGAGAGGGCTTGGACTGAAAATCGGGGCGCGGCACGCGCACATACAGAGAGAAATATATTTGGCACTAAAATCCGCACATACAGAGAGAAATATGTTTGGTAGTAATCTTTAAACATTGGTTAAACAAATTTACTTTTAAAATAGCTTGGTAGGTGGTTATGAGTTTGGTACATCAGAAAAGATAAAGTCCAGATAAAGAGAGTTACTAAAAAAGATGCCAATCATGTCTGTAATAGACATTGGTGAACTTCGCTATGCAGATCCTCCAAAACAACCAAAAGCTCATCCTAGTCACTTCCCATCTTTGCATTGGTTGCCTTTCTTGAGGATATGCTTGATTGTGCAGATTAGGCCTTGTTTCACACATCCAAGCTTTTTGACTCTTCCAATCCCTTTTCGTGGAAGCATTAGTGGGGAGAAAGGACCCAATCTATGTTGAGTGTAGAGAATTTTTAAACTACACATTATCTAATAACTTAGGTTTTGAAAGAACTAGTTATTAAACATGGTATTCGAAGTAAGAAAATTTTATGAATTAATTATACTTTGCACCCTTATAATTTGCATAAAATTTCACTAGGTTCTAAAGTGGCACGTCATTTAAAGTGCATGGGTGTAACATATAATTACACCAAATTTTTATATTAAAAAGAGGGAGAGAAGAGTTTGGACATGTGTGGCTTGACCAATAAAGAAAATTTTTTATATGTGGGCATGTTGAGTGTACAAGCACTCTAGTTAAACGTTATAGTTTAATTTTTTTGGAAGGGGTAGTCGTTAACATCAAATAATAACCCGTATGTGTATAAGAAAGACACCCTTTCAAGAAAAGAAATGGTTCCCGCTTTCAATGTTTTCCCCTTTTTGATGTGAAAGTTTAATGCATATTTGGATAGTAGATTTGTGGAGGAAAAAGAAAAGAAAAAGAAAGATATAAAAAAGAAAATGAAGTAATGAAGCTAATTTTATTTTTTGACTGGGTTAGGAAAATGAAAAAAAGGATTAAGTATTTGTCATTTTTTTTATTTCTTAATTAACCATAAAAAATAATAAATATAAGTAATTTTATTTCTTTCTTTAGTTTACTTTCCTTTGACAAATCCAAAATCGGAACAAATCGTACTATTCTCCTTGTTCTCAATTATATATTGTTCTTCTTTTAATTTTAGTTACAAGAATCAAATTAATACTTAAATCCTACCCATCTCTTAAAGGGGGGTTTTTTTTTTTTTGTTTGTTTGTTGTAAATAAAAGGTTCCAAGACAGCTTCCCCATTATATAGAACAGTTTGGGTTCAACCCGAATCAACCTGACCAAATTACAGTCCAACCCACTTAACGTTGGCAGACAGCTAAGATATGTAAACCCAATGACCTGACCACAAAACTACCAGTCCAACTCTGAGGTGGACGTACCCAGAAGTCAGAACGCAACCGAACTGCCACGTACACGTGCTTACGTGGAAATTCTAATTTTCTCCTAAACAAATTAACAATATGATATAAATCACCGGTTAATCTTCCCACCACTGTGCAATGATTGCATGGCCAGTGCACCTTCTTCGACCGTGGACCCCAATCTTGACCTCATCCTCATCCAAATCGGCGGTTGAAAATGGGCTGTGACCACAAACAATCACAGCTCGAGACCCCCAAACAGTTCCCGACGGCCGAAGCAAACTCAGTTTATATGTACACGCAATACGCATATATGGATGCGTGCATATATTTTCTCTGCACGTAACGCAAGATTTTCGTTTCGCGTCGATTCTAGTGGGAAAATCTCTCGTTCTCGATTTTGCGGGAAAATTTGTCGAGAAACAGGTTATACACACCTCCTCAATTTTCTTCGACAACTTCTCTCGCATATTACACTTGTGTTTTTTTCGACTAAGACGAATTGTGTGTTCGCTTTGGGGGCTTTTCGTTCGCGCAAGTCTCTCTGCTTTGATTTTTCTAGGGTTTTGCAGCGTTTTCCCCTCTGTTTACGTTTGGGGATTTGTGTGTTAATGTGTATTTTCTTGTTTGCTCACACTCATTGTTTGTGATTTGGAGATTAACTGAGTTTTCTTAGAGTTAGAATTGCTCTGTTTGTATATACGTGTATGTGCTTGACTGTTGGTTGGCAGGTTGGTCTCTGACCACTTTGGGATGAAGTTTTCTGTGGAAATTATATCATTGCTTGAGATTATTGTGCTTTAGTTCTTCACGTTTCTTCTTTGATTCACTTCAATTTTTTTATTTATTCATTAGAACTTTTTTGTATTGTTTTCAAGTGTCTTGGTCGTTACATGCTTGGATTGGGACATTATTTTTTTGTGGCATGCAAACGGCTATGGTGGGGTTTAGGTACCCAGTGGGACACATTTGTGTAAAGAAAAGATTGTATCAATGAAGGTTGTTATGAAGGATCAATGATTCAGATGGGTGATAAAAATAGGATGGTTAATTTTCTTCACCTACTCATTGTCTAGCCTGGTAATGTAAGGGAATGGCGTGAAGTTGAAGCAGAAAGTGCAATCCAAGCTATTAGCATTATAGTCATGGCATTTTGGTCATATGATAGGATGCTGCAGACTTTGGTCAAATAAGCAAGTTGATATGATGGACTTACACATTGAGGATTTGTGAATTTGCAGATTGAAACCAATAGTTTTATATGACTCTGAACCTTTTAAATTAATGTCGCAAAGTTGAGGGAGGGAGAACTAAAATGTATTTTATTGGAAATATAAAATATCTGATGCCCAGAGGAAAGGTGGCACCTGAAAATTGCATCTGCTCGACTAAGTCTTGTATCACTCATATACATGGTTGAGTGTCACGGGCTGGCAGGCCGGGCATCATACGGTGATAGTAATGCGACCCGCCATGATCATACGCAGCGGAATACACCCGTGAGGCGATTATGCACCAAGCAATAGTCCCGCCAAACTCAAACACCAAGGCATAAGATTATACGCTTGTCCAGGATCCATCCGTAATGCCCCGCATATCTCTTTAAGTTCGGACCTCTGATGCTCAAGCCATAAGGCAACCCAAGCTATAGGCGATAGCAACGCCATTCTCAAATGTGCGCACACATGACAAGTAATGTGCTTAGCGCTAGTTCCTCTCGAAACACAAACAATATAGCCATGTGCAACTAGACATGCGCGTCAGCCAAGCATCGCCCGTTAGGCACAACGCCTCCATCCATGAAGCTCTTAGCGCCTCGCATCAAGGTTGCCCGCAAGGAAAAGCACCACCGAATAGCGACTAAAAGCCCACAATATAGTGCCAAGAGTGACACCAATGCTAGCCAAACCAAGCGGCCCTGTGCACAAGCGTGAACCCAATGCGCAAGTGCACACGAGACACACGGCATGCAAGGGTGCACACCGAGGCCCAATCCGTCATGGACATAAGCCCTACCACTATATAATTATGGCGTAGCGGGTGCGAATGCCACAACCCCATCCTCGATGCTAATGCCCAACATCTGCCCCACCAGGCACAAAGCCGCCCATGTAGCCCCTTGACTAGCATGAGGACTATAGCCACGTGCCACAGCTGGCCCCCAAGTCTCGCCCACTCCCGTGGAGCACTCACTTGAATGCTGTCCCTTTCGGTAGCACCAGGGGGTGGTAGAGTCAACACCATGCCCCCCTTTATAATAGCATTTTGAGCCATCTCCAAACTGATAGGAAGAAACATCCTACCCCCTCGAGGAGTCATAATCCATATATCCAATAAATATGAAAAATACAAATTACGAGATTGTCATGCCACCGGCCAATCATGCTCAGACATGCTCCACGCCAAGGTCCCTCGCGGCCCCAGACGTGCCACAGGTGACAACCCGTGACACTGAGGAACTGTGCTATGTTGTTTCACAGTCGTCTAAAGATTGTAATATCATATTTTACTCAATGAAGGTTTATCCATATTGCTTAGTCTTCGTCACACTGAACAATGAACACGTTTTCAAAATTTGAAGAGGATAATCCTTTGATGGTTTGAGTTGCCATAGGAAACATTTTTGACACCCTCACCCCTTCCCTGCCCGTTCATGCACACAAAAAGCCTGTATCAGATTTATTGACATTCACAGCAGTTAATTAGTGTAACAATTTTGGATGAGACATAAGATTTTGTTCAAATAAAAAATAGTGAGGATGTTGTGGCGTTGGTGGGGATTTGAAGTGTAGGCGGATCCCCTTTTCTAATGTACCCCAAGAAGTACGGATACAGATACGGACGCAGATACGGTTATGGACACAGATACAGACACGGGACACATCAATTTTCAAGAAGTGAGGACACGGACACGTCATGGATCATAGTTATCAATCTCATACCGACTAGTGTACTATTTTTGTCATTGGTACTGTATGTTTTGGATTTATCATCATAAATATTATTAAATATTTGTAAATTTTGATGTACATAATATGATATTACTTATATCAAATATTGTTCAATACTGAACTATTTTAACATAACTAATAAATAAGCATGACAAACATGATATTATTTATCATTAACATTCTTAGTAGATAAAGGTTTTTTTATGATACTCTATGACAAAATAAAATCAAGTACCTTACTTTAACAAAGAAACTAAATTTTAAATTGCTTAGCAATAAAAAGTGAAAAACTAAAGTAGTTGGATGCTTACAATATATATATATATATATAAAATGGTGAGGTCAGGTGTATTGTAGTTAAGTGAGAAAAGGTAATAACAGACAAAAGAAAAAAAAAATGCTTGTAGGCTTTTGGAGTTTGGACTAGGGCTGTTCAAAAAACCGCCCAACTCGGCCCGACACCAAACCAATCACCCTATGAGTGGATAAAGGGTGGATTTCATCCAACCCGATTACATTCGGTTCGGGTGTCAAGTTTTTATTTCTCTAATCCAACCTGACTTAAACCGACATTTCTACACGAAAAATATATTTTTTTCCCGGCCCGACCCGACCCAAACCCGACTAACCCAATCACCCATTAGGTTGAAAGCGGTTCTAAAAATTTTACACCCGATCTTTTTGGTTCGGGTGGCGAGTGACTACCCAACCCGATCCATGAATACCCCTGCCGATCCGTGAACACTCCTAGTTTCAACTTTTCATTTCTTTTCATTCGGCTAAGTAGGACAGTTCAAAAAACACCCGACCCGACCAACCCGATACCAAACCGATCACCCTATGGGTGGATAACGGGTGGATTTCATCCAACCCGATTACATTCGGTTCGGGTATCAGGCCTTTATTTCTCTAATCCAACCCAACCCAAACCGATATTTTTACACAAAAAATAGTTTTTTTCCCCCCCCGCCCCCCCCCCCAAACCTGAACTCGACCCGGCCAACCCGATCACCCATTGGGTCGAAAGTTGTTCAAAAAGTTTTCAACCTGATCTTTTTTCGGTTTGGGTGGCGGGTGACTACCCAACCTAACCTGAATCGACCCGTGAACGCCCCTAGTTTGGACATAGTCTTCTGATAGTTTGCTGTGCTATTCTGCTGTAGCAATAAATGCTTTGTAGAGAAAGTTGAAATTTCAAACTTTGAAAATGCCGTGCGGGACAGACCGGTACTCCAGTACGTACGAAAAGGTCGGGAAATGCCAAAAAAAGGCTGGAAAATCAACTGGGTTGGAACTTCACTTGACTTGCTCTGTTTTCTCTATGAAACGGTACGAACCAGTCCGTACCGACCGATACGGAACAGTATCAATAACTATGGCAAAAAAAATATCTTTATATATTTTTATGTGTAATGTATATAAATGTAGCAACCACAAGTCATCAAAAAGTGTCCTAGATGTGTCCAATACGTGTCCTTACTTGTTGCTGGAGTGTTCTAGGCATGTCCATGAAAAAATAAATAAATAAAAATTGAGGACACGCCAATTGGAGTGTTTAGCACGTATACCGGTGTGTCTGAAGAGTATGTGTGTCTGACATGTGTCAGACACGAACACGGCACCCTAAACGGAGTGTCCGTGCTTGCTAGGTTGTACCTGTGGTTGATGTTTAAAATTAGTTTGGGATTTGGTGCTAGAGAGGTTTTAGAGATGGCTGGCATGTGGGAAAGGTAGTAACATTTGAAGGGAAGACCTAGTCTTATGAAGAGTACTTTTTCAACCATGCTGACCAACATTTTGTCTTTGCCTACCATTCTGTCCTTCATAGTAAAGAGGTTGCAAAGGAAACAGGAGAGTGACTGGGGAGGATGGACACTAAGAAATCACCCCCGCCCCCCCGAATGTGTATGTTATGAGAGCACCTTGCAACAAATAAGAGTTGGCAAGTGCATTTGTCAAGGGTTTAACTGTTTAAAAACTTTGAAATTTTTTTTAAGTAGAATGAGCTATAATGATTGTAGATCTTGTTAAATCTTGTCCTAAGTCTATATTTATGTAACTGGATCCTTGCTTTTCTCATTAAGTCTTAAAATTCAATATTATAAAGTTACAAACTTACCATGATGGTTGCATTATGTGATGTTGTTTTTGGTGTATAGATAGTAGCATTCCTGCCAAATTGGTACTTAGTTTTTAGAATTTCTTGCATTTTCCTGTTCGTGTCCTGTTGTATTGTACCCACACATAGCAATGCTTGATAGTGGTAACCCATGGAAAATTTATAATTATTGGGATAGACCTTTGCCTTTTCCCTTGAATTATAGTCTTTAAGTTCTCTTTCGCAAAAAAGCAGGGTAAGGCTGTTTATCTACTACCTCTCCCAGAGATCTTGCTGTGAAGCAGGAGCCTTGTGTAATGTTACCAGGAACATGGATCGTTTCGGTAAGTAGAATGGGAATGGAGTACGCTACATGCTCTAAAATTTGATATGCTAATGGTATACTTATATAAATTACACTACTAGAACTTAAGGTATTTTTAGATCATTTTTCCTTTAACAGTTACACGTTTAATAAATATAGTCTATTTTTTCAAATTAATGATGTAAAACATATTTCTAGGAGGATTATAGTCCTTTTTTTCTTTTTTTTTTGTATATTATTTTGTCAGAACTCCATTTCTTCAGATTTTTGTGCATCGTATGGGATTTTTGGGTCTCTCTCTCTCTCTCTCTCTCTCTCTCGTGAAGGATCTCATCATAATTCTGTTTTGTTCTTTCTCCAATTATGCTGTGTACTTCTTTGTTTCATGTAAGTCACTTTAATTATATTAAAGTAATATGATTATAATTTGAAAACAACATTTTAGATGTAATATTCTTCACACTGTGAGGTGAAAAACTGCAATTAAGAGAACTTGTGAATCCTGGTTTCCAGGTAAACTACTCAAGTCTTAATATTACAAAGTTAAAAACGTACCATACTGGTCCAAATTATGTGATGTTTTTATTTATAGATACACAATCATTCCTGCAAACTTGTAAGTTTGTATCTGCTTATAGAATGCTTGATAGTGGTAACCATGGAAACATTTTAACTATTGGGATAAATCTTTTCCTTTTTTGCTGGAATCTTTTCTCTTGGGTCCAGGTCTCAGCTATCTTAAATGGGGACACCTTGTGAAGAGAATAGGTTCGCATTGGAACACATTAGGCCTTTTATGTCACATTGTCATTCTCTGTTCACTTTTATATGGCATTCCGCTTATCCTTAGTTTTTTTTTTTTTTTTTTTCTTTCTTTCTTTCCTTCTTCTTCTTCTTCTCTTCTTCTTCTTCTTTCTTCTTTTTCTTCTCTCTCTCTCTCTCTCTCTCTCTCTCTCATGAAGGATTTCTAATTATGTTTTGTTCTTTCTCCAATTATGCTGTGTGCTTCTTTGTTTCACATAAGTCACTTCACTACATTAAGTGATATGATTATTTGAACACACAATTGTAGATGCAATATTCTTGACACAGTGAGGAATGAAAACTGCAATCAAGAAAACTTGTGAAATCTGGTTTCACCAAGCTTAACTTCATTTAACTTGGTGTCTAGAAGTTATCTTGAGCGATGTTAGAGAAGCAAAAATCCGTGAGATAGATGGTTAACAGCCCAAGTAGATTCCAACACTAATAGGGTTTGGGTTAATGGGGTGGGAAATATATTCCTTGAGAGTGATAGATTTGTCGTATGCTCCTTTAGATTACTAATGGTATATTTTCTCTTCTTTAAGTTTTATAGTTGAAGTTTAATAACATCTGCAATTCCATTGTTTGGAAGTTGGGGTATATAGTATCTTCGGTATGTAATGTTTTTCGTAGAATGGTTTGTTGACTTCTTTTCCACATTTGTTGCAGGATTCCTGGTCCTGGCCCTTCAAGCTTTTTTCATTCCTTGTCAGTATCAAGGAGTCATTACTTTCTTCGACAATATTTTCCCGTCTTAATGGACAAAATTCTGGCTTTTTGTGGCGGGCAATTGGAGAGACAGGCAGTTCAATAGATTGCAACTAAATTGAAAGATTAAAAAAGAATTGTAAAAGCATCTGGCAACTCTTCTAGACACTTTATTGACATATTGTGTGGATTAAGCGCTGCGTGCCCTTTATCAAACATGTTCATTCTTTGAAAAAAAAAAAGTAAGTAGTTTGCAACATTGAATTCTGCTGATGCATTGGAAGGGGGTTTTATTTTCATTATTTTTTCTTCTCACTCTGGTGGAGTCATCAGGCAGATCAGGAAAAATGTGGTTAATTAACCTGGGTGCTGGGCCAACATTGCTTGACAGCTGGACAATCTGCAGTGCAAGCATATTCGTACTTGTTGCTCTTGTTCTATCCATGTATCTTATGTTTGAGCATTTAGCAGCTTACAATCAGCCTGAGGTTCATTCTTGTATTCCTTATAATCATTGGATTTTGCTTTTTCTATGAGCATCCGCTTTGGTGCTAAGAACATTTTTTCATTTCCTGGTTATACTGGGTTTTTATAAACACCTTGAACTTGTGCTTTTCATCTTTGGTAGCTTGTGTAGTTGCTTCTTCATAAATACCCTCATTATATTTTGTTTTTTCTTACTGTCTGGAATTAATTCCTTTATGTTGATATTTGATTTCAGGAGCAGAAATTCGTAATTGGACTCATTCTGATGGTTCCTGTTTATGCAGTGGAATCGGTATGAAGAAAACTGCCAATGTATATATATTTTTTTGTGTTTTCGTTTTCTGTCCACTTATACAATTATATGAAGGTTTTTTTAGCTTCTATTGAAGTTATTCACCAAAGAAGGTTCTACCTTCTGAGAGCTGCAAGTATGCAACAAAATGTAGCTGGCAGTCTTCTATATTTTAAGTCTTGCTGCCATATTGATTGTGGAGAAGAAAAAACATTTGCATCTCTGCTGATAATGAAGAAATGCATGTTTGCAGCATGAACTGTAAATATATGTGTGTAAATGGTGCCATTCCTCGTCTGGGCGTCTCTGTATGAGCGTTAGCATTTATATAAAGCCATACCTGATTGTTACACTAAAACATGTGCCACTTTTGCTTTTTATCTGCTTCCCAAGATCATCCTCCATACAAGAAAAGACTAACTGTGCTTTAAGAATATGTGTTCTATAATTTTCGGTGATACCCAAACTTATTTTGACTATCTTCCAAATATTAAAGTTGTAACAGCCATCGGTTCCTCAGTGATATCATATTTACATTTCTTTTCTAATTTTTAATTGAAAAGTGTTCCATGTTCACTATGTTACATGGACTTGGATACCTGTGTCTGCTGCAGGTATTTGTCTTAAGGTTTTTGGTTGCTTAATTCCCAAATCCAAGGACATTAGAACATGACTAAGTACTGATTTTTTTAGTATTACTTTTTTTATAATTCGGGGGGAATTAACTTGACCAACTCATCTTTCTTTTGATGAGCACTCGGCTGCTCTCCTTTCCTCTTTCTTTTCCTTAGAGAGTTTCTCGAATAAGATTCTACTATAGCATAGTATACTTCCGCATAGTTTAGCATTGCACTATACCGTATCTTATATAGTCTTGATGCTTGATGCGTAATATTACAATTCTTCTTTCCTTTTATCCACTATAGCAATAGATATACCAAAAGAGCAAAAAGTGACTATAGATAGGGCGTATGAATGTTGGAATTTTTTCAGGCATAACGCACAAAGCACTCGACTCCCATGGTTTAGAGTGCTACAATCAACAGGCATCGACTACAAGAAAGAAAGGAAAAATTTATTTACTATTGTATAGTAGACTTGGATTATGGGACATGCTTGCTGGGCACTGTCCTCAGAAAAATGTCGGACAAATAGCTGTTGTGCCTTTAAACTTGGGTGTTCACACACACGCGCGCGCGTGCACACACACATAACGCTTGTTCTTCAAGTTATTTCGAGTAATTATGATTTCTGAGTAACTGATTCTATTGTCAATTTTTAACACTTCCATTATATATTTTTTGTTGTTTTTTGACAGTTTTTGTCACTATTGGATTCAAATGCTGCATTCAACTGTGAAATAATCCGGGACTGTTATGAAGCTTTTGCATTATACTGCTTTGAGAGATATCTGATAGCTTGCTTAGGTATGTTGGAAGACCTAATGAGTATCCCTGCTTCACCTTTAGTGATAGCCATTTATATTGAACTTGGTATGTGGAAATATCAAACAATGAAGTTCTGAATGGATATCATCTCTCTCCAAAATTATATTATTGTGGTGAGAAGAATAATTTGTTCTGGATTAACAAACATTATTGAAGTACTTTTTTTATATTATAATTATTGGTTTATTTAGGTATATACATAATAAAGAATTGTGGCTTTGGTATGTTTACGACAATTCTACATATCTCTGCCAATGACATGATTTTTATGTTACATGCACGTATATGTATTTTTAATATAACTTGTTGTTAGCTCTCACTTTGTGCTAACACCCATTCATAAAATAGAGTTGAATGACATTGCTTTAATTTGCATACGAAAGTCATTTTGGTTTTGTTTATTGGAGAGTATGGGACCATTGGTTGGTGGCTTGGTACGATGGAGAGGGAAATCAGAAGATGCAGAGCAATGAAATGGCCTCGAGTTCAATGTTGGTATCTTGCTTTAAAAAAGAAGGTTCAATGTTGGTATCTTCCTTAGTGAGGCCATCTTGAGTTTATTTCCATTTGAGTATTGATTAGTGTGATTCCTGGGGATAATTACTGGTTACCCCTCTTGTCGTTGAGTAAAAGAGTAAACCTAGACTAGGGAATCATCTCCAACGTAGTTTGTATACATGCGCAAAAATGAAGATGTTTAGTCAGTATCTAGAGGATGCCTGGGAAAATCAGATCCGCTTAGGCAAAGCATGCTTTGGGAACAAAGAACACCTTTGTAGGTTCAACTTCATGCTACTTTTACATATTTACTATAACAACATATACCTGTATAGTATTATGAAGTAGAGAGACATGTTTCTTGGATTGTGGAAAATGATATTGCGCCTCCAAATATTGGACTACTAAGGAAAACATGAAATACAACTGTGTGATCAATGATTTGAAAAATTTTATGTACTACACACACGAGTCTACCTTTACTTTGTAGTTTAGGTGAGTGTCTTAGAATCCTTAAATTCCACATGGTCAGTGAAAATATTCTGATTTTTGAAATTTTAGATTTAAAAGAAAACATAAGAATTTTTTTTCCTAATTGGTTAGAATGACAGTGACAATCTTCTCTCATTAAGGAATATGCTTAGAAAGGAAATTTAAATTAGGTCATTGATTAAAGAAGTTACCCTTCTACACACTCCTAGAGGGGAAAATTCATCCAATGAATTTTTCTCACTGCACTTCTTTTTTCTCTGTATAAAAAATTTTAAAATCACATTGAAACATTATTTTTTTTGAAAAATTTTTCTGTCTAGAAATCGTGTGCATAAAACAGAGTGATACATTATTTGAAAAAGAGAAAAATAAAGAGACCAAAGAGGTGGACGAAATTCGTTTTTATGGAAAATGTTTAACAAAATTACATGGGAAAATATATTACATATAGTTCATTTGTACAAGTCCTGTGCAACGCATGGGTTATTGCTAGTATACATACTTGTATCATTGTATCTTATATGTAAAATATTGTTGTTCGAAATAAAAGATGTTTATGGAAAAATAATGGTCTAAATGACCTATTCAATTATCTAAATATGATTTATGCAGTATACTTGGTGAGGACTGAGGATAATCTGATTGTTGCTTATTCAAATCTGTTTTTGTTGCTTTAATTGGAATGCTTGCGGATCCTTGTTGTCAAACAACTCAAAGGGGATTCCCCAAATGCCTATTGCTTTGTGTCCACTGCATTACCTGTGTAAGGTGATTTTTGGTCTGCAGCTTATCTGGAATGTTTACACCACATCAACCCCAGTATTTATACCATCTATCTATCATGCAAAAGTGTGTGCACAAATGATGCATTAGACACTTGTCATGTCTAACAAGGCAAAATAGAAGTGTCTAATGAGGTATGATGGTCAAATTATGGCTGACAAAAGTGATTACGTGTGAATTATTCTTGAAACCTTGCCAGCCTTACATTTTACTTGTTAAGCTTGAAATTTCTTTATTCCTAGAAGTTGTTTGCCAGTTATCTGAAATTTTTTGGTACTCTTGATGGAACTTTGGGTACATGTTTTTGACAAATGTGTTCTATTTAAAGGTGGCGAGGAAAATACAATTGAATTCATGGAAAGTCAAACCCTTATTACTTCCAGCATACCTCTTTTGGAAGAAGCTTATGCCTATGGAGTTGTAGAACATCCTTTCCCACTAAATTTTTTGCTAAGGGACTGGAATCTTGGTTCTGAATTCTATCAAGCTGTTAAAATTGGCATTGTTCAGTATGTATGTGCTCTTTCATATCCTAGCTCTCATGTGATCACTCCTTTTTTTGAATTTGACAAATCCTTTAGGTTCTCTACTAAGACGTTTGCTTTCCAGATGATATTGAAGATGATCTGTGCACTGCTAGCTATGTTCTTTGAATTCTTTGGGGTTTATGGTGAAGGGAAATTCGAGTGGAGATACGCGTAAGACATCCTTAATTATTCTGTCATTCTGGTCTTTAAAGATCTTAAAGCTTATTGACCTTGCAAGCTTTTACTCTTTCCACTCTCTACTTCTTTATAACTGCATGATCGAGTTTGTCGTGAAGATCAAGCCAGTAGCTGTATTTCAGATTCAGAGTACTCTTTGTTGTTTTATGCAGGCTGACTTGTTATATGCCTGGGACAATGTAATCTTTAAATGTAGTGTAAGGACTGGACAAATATATTGTCACTGTACTTATGAACTGAAACTCGTTAATCTGGTTGCAGGTATCCATACTTGGCAGTTGTTCTTAATTTTAGTCAGACCTGGGCCTTATATTGTCTTGTACAGTTCTATTCTGTCACCAAAAATAAGTTGGCGCCGATTAAACCTCTGGCCAAGTTTTTGTCATTCAAGTCAATTATATTCCTGACGTGGTGGCAAGGTCTGGCTGTTGCGTTTCTCTTTTCAGTGGGAGCCTTCAAAGGGGCATTGGCGCAAGAGTTGAAAACACGTATACAAGACTATATCATTTGTATTGAGGTGTGCACTGAAATGATTCTTCTAAATCTATTTGTGAAAATTTGTTCATTGCTTGGATTTGGGTCGTTTGTGTGTAGGTATATATCGGTACTAACATATAAATGGAGAATATCAAATTGGTGTTCCCTTGTTTTTGAAGCTGTATCTATGTCTTTTTTCCCCCTCGAAAACCAATATTTCTGTACAGGAGTTTATGTGATGTTCCTATCATTTGAGGACAGATTAGAACTCTTAGTTATTTTAAACAATCGTATTCAAATATCCACATAATGTGGAATTTATAAAAATATGTAACTAGCTTAGGGGGGACAAGGAGGTAGGAAGACGTGTTTGAGGGGAGAGAGAGAGAATGTGGAGATGTAGTTAATGAAAGAGAAATGGGCAACTAACTAAGATGTGGGGAGGTCATTAATGAAAGAGAGAATCGAGTAATTTCAAGAAAAGGTAATGACCATAACGGTTATAATTTTATATTTCTTCTTCTCCCCAAGATATTTACAAAGAAAAAAACTAGAAAGAGAAACTAAAGTAATAAAAAACCTAACAAAAGCCCCAAAATAAGAGGTATGTTTCCTTTTTTCTTTTTGTTTTTTGTTTTTTGTTTTTTCATTACTTGCATGTGCGTAGTGTGTGCCCAAAGTCAAGTATGTATTATGTTGCTTATTTATTCACATATAATGCTTGGCAGTTATATTCTTTAGATTTTTCAAATAAAGTGGTCAGCTTATTTCAAAGATAGGATTTACCTTTGAGTTGAGAAATAAAAGTTAAGTTGGCAGATTAATGCTGGTAATGCACTTTAATAATTCAATGTTCCAGTTATCAGTATGGCTGCAGTTTCAGTTAGAAATCTTTTTGGTTTTGTATCCAGGCATGAAATTTGCAATTATTTTGTGTCCTCAAAATTCAGCCACATAAGAAAATTAGAGAAGCTGCTGACAATTGGACAAGTGGCTAGTATTACTTGGTGAAGGGTGTGTTACAGGTGTACAATAAGCTGATTGGAGAGAGTTAAATGTTGGTGACCCTGGCAGAGCCTTCAATGATATATACTCAGTTTAACTTCCACTCCTCCATATACTCACACTGTCACAAAAGTGAAACATAAACAATAGTGCTGTTAGACTGGAAAAGTTTAGTACTCTTCGAAATACATGAAACTGAAATTGTTATTTTCATTGTAAAAATTATCCAAACTCACAAATCATGTCCATTTTTGTGGTGGCCACTGTTAAGCTGACAGTAGAACTTTAAAAACTTCATAGTTGATACCTCAAGTGAAAGTTATTGATGGTGCAGCTCTATAAGCTGCTGTTCAAGCACTTTGTTCATTATAGTTTCTGATAAAAAACTCTTGAAATTCAATGTATGAGGTCTGCCCAGAAGTATGCTACCATTGGTTAACCTAAAAAGGGAATTCTTGCTGCCTTTTAATACTTCTGATATTATTACATTTCTTATCGTATCAAGTACGTTGTTATTCCTTTTCCTTGCCAGGCTTATACGTGGCCTCTTGAAAGTAAACCAGTTGTCACGTGGCTGAGGAGGTTCAGTATGAGTAGGAAAATGCCTAGCTCTCAGGTTGGAAGCTTAATGTCGCATCAAGCGTGGGAGTATATGTGTGCTAATACTTGTTGGACCATTGTTTGTCTTCCCTGCAACATCTAACATATACTTCTTGTTCTAATTCTAAACTTTGTGATCTACATTATAGATTAGTGTGCAGGGATCTTTTTTTTTTTTTTTGGTGGTCTTTTTAGTGACATGGAAAAAGGAAAGTGTTTGGAGGTTTAATGGTCTATTGTCTTCGTCTTATGGTTTTAAAACCTATAGGCAAAAATGAAGGAGATTGATATATTTGAGAAGTATGTGCTTTTATATATATTTTTTATCTCTAGGATCCCAAATTCTATACGCTTCTGACTGCATTCCTCTGTTGTTCTCTGAGATTTGTTCATCATTTATTTTATTTTTTTCTTCTATTTTAAAGCATCCCTCATTAACCCTGTTGCTCAATAGTTGTTCATAAACCTCATCTTTTCAGCTCTGCTACTTATACCTCATTGGCTTTTTATCTAAGCCCAGGATTAGCCACGGTTGAATACAAAACTGTGGCCTTTGTCTAGCCTTTCATATGGTTAAATTGGAGCTTCAGCTGGACTAATTATATAAGCATGTAACTTCTTTAATTGTCTAGGCAGAAACTCCTGTCTAGACCTAATGCATTCATGCATGAATGCTAGGGCATATAAACTATGTACACCAAACTGCAGAATGTTCAATAGGAGAACACTAGTTTCTCAACTTGAGCTGCAAGATGTCCTTCACTTCCTTACCATGGTGCTGAACTTCTAAGAAACCATGTACTATTTTGTTCTACTCCAAATAATGAGATAGCAGCATTAAAATTCTTGGTTTTTTTAGGAGTCAAACAATTTAATGAACTGTATGAATAAAATAAGAAGTTAAATAAGGCATGATGAATGAAGTTAGCCTTCTTAATATAAGGCCTTTATTTTCTATCTGCTTTGTTTTGTCGTTTTTGGTTATTTGTTTTCTGTTTTTCCCCCACTCCTTTGGAGTAGGATATATCATTGGTATGCATGTTGAGATAGAGGTTCCTCAAGAGGTTATTTTTTTGGAGGCTTATGCTGTTATTTTTGTCAAACAGATGGGAGTTGCTGCAGTGGTCCACCTTTATGTCTTTCCAGCAGTACCTTACAAGCGTGGAGAAAGATGTGTGCGTAATGTGGCTGTGATGACTGACTATGCATCCATAGGTACACCTCCAGATCCGGAGGAGGTTCAAGACTGTGAAAGATATACTACAATACGCCTTGCTAGGCATGATGAGAGAGAAAAGCGTTTGAATTTCCCGCAGAGTGTTTGTGATGTGGTTCTTGGAAGTGGTGAAATAGTGAGATTAGTAAACTATGCTCTCTTTTAGTTACTGCTTTTCAAATGTCTTTCTCAGTTCTGATCAGTTTTTCTATGTTTGTGGCGTCTTTGCTGTCTAGATTGTAGATGACATGAAGTTCACAGTTTCACATGTTGTGGAACCAGTTGAAAGGGGAATTGCAAAAATAAACAAAACTTTTCATCAGATATCTGAAAATGTCAAACTGTTTGAGGAGCGCAGAAAGAAATCTAAGGATGATAGTTATCTTATCCCCCTGAACCCATGGACAAAGGAATTTTCTGAAGTGCATGATAACCTTGTCGAAGGGAGTGTTAGTGACAGTGGTTTGCCTGATGGGAAGAGACCACATCACCACACCAAAGCAACAACATCTCGGTTTGGATACAGATGATATTCTCCTTCAATGCATTCCCTAAGTTAAATGCAAGCTAAACTGTGAATTCATGGTTATCTGATGATGCCTGTATAGTTTGGTAAGTATGCTTAATCTTCGACGTTTACAGGGTTTGCCATTTACTTTCAAATAATTAACTAGATAAGATAATACAAAATTATATGTGCAAATAGTTTGATGCATGTTCTCTTTCTAGGTGAAGCGCTTAAGAGATCAGGAACCTTGGTGCATTTCCACTGGGAAAAAGTGTGGAGAATTCTTCGGAGCATGCATTGATTGATGGCTTTTGATTAACGGTTTTGCTGCAGAGACAGGGAATATACAAAGAAACTGCTATTAAAGCAGGTAAAAGTTTTGACTTCATACCCAAAAGATGAAGAGCAAAGACCTCAACAGCTCAATTGTAAATCCAAATATAGCTGCACATAAACACAGTGTAATACTGCACATTGGCCTGACATGGAAACTCTAAAATTTGTCTTTGCGTCGAGATTCCATTTTGTATGGAAGCTTGCGTAGGCTATTACTTGACTAAAGGCTTCAAGGAGGACTCCTCGTATTGGTCATTGAGGAGTATCCTCACTTCCATGGTAGACATGTTATCTCTTCATAACCATTGACACTAATTCTCTATTTGTCTTATGACAAGCTACCTTATCTCCAGCTTTGATTTTCTGTTGCCTTAATTGCGTGGTTTTGAGAGGTGGTAATAAGAGTTAACTGCTCCTTGTGATGAGATTAATATTGCTTGCTTGATAATTTGTGGACTTTTAAGAGAGTTATTGAGGAAGACTGCATTTATATAACCTCATCATTGCTCCATTCCATGAATTTAGTTCATTTTATGAAGAAAACGAGCTATATCTTCATTTGGTTTCTGTTTGACCTGCCATACACACCGTCTAAATAGCATCAACGTGATCTACCCATCGTCTCTGTTTTCGATTTCAGCATTTCAAAGCCAGTGTTTTGTTTTGGGGGATGTGTTTATTTTCTCTGGTAACCTAGGCTTAAGTTACAGTATGGAATGATAGAAAGCAGATGGCTTGAAATGCTTCCCATGGTTGGTCATGTGTTCTCATGAATCACTGCCATCTAATTAACAGTCAGATCTTATTGCAAACTTGAAATGGAAATGCCTGATCTAAGTTCTGTGCTTCTATTTGTAAGCAGGTCCACGGCTGGCTATCAGCTGTAGCAAAGAAAGAAACTTCTGACTTTTGTGCAGGCCTCAATTGCTCTATGATTAAGTAGGTGCCGTCTTTAATTACCTTTTTTTTTTGTTTTGGGTACATGGGATGGAAGGCCGAAGCCTAGGGGAGAGGGAACCGGGTCTCCAACCCCGAGTGATGAGAGGGGGCGTAGAAGTCAACCCTTTTACATTTTCCTCCCTAATTATCTATTTTGTAAATGAGACTATTCTAAAACAGCCCAATTCTCATTATTTGAACAATCAGAGCTTTTTCTGATTTGGGCAGTGAAGTTACCTATGAATGATTTTTTTTTTTTTTAGTGTTTACAAGAGAGGTCCAAAGCCGAGGCCTGAATTAAACTCATGGCGGTATGAGCGGGGGTACTATTAACACTGAACTAACCCCTCTCTCTTCTCTGGCTTTCATTTTATGATCAAATTGAGGCTCACATTTCGGGGATCAAAAACCAAAAGAATGCTTTGTATCACCCATGTTTACATTAATAAAAACTTCTTGTCTTCTTTCTCTTCTCTTTTTATTTGAATTTTTTTTTTAAGCTAAGGTAAGAACTTGCGTTCGTAAAAAAAATGTCCCAAAGCTGGATATAGCATAAAGCACGTATTGAAATAACAATAACTGTTTCGTGATGTACTAAAAAAACAAGAAAAAAACCTGAATATAGCAACCGGCTAGAAAAACACTTCTTGTTCAAAACATACCATAATACCATTCAAAACTAAAAAATGTTATTAGCATCCTAGCAGTAAATAAGGTCAAATTTTACAAATAAATGAAAAATAGATTTGGGAACTTTCATCAACTTTTAATTCATTTCTTAGAAATTTAAGAGTGTTTTTTTTATTTTTTTATTCCTTTTATCTTTCTGAGGAGGAGGAGTTAATTAGCTTTTATTCTAAACTTAAAGAAAAGCGTAAAGCTAAAATTGAAACATTAATCGCCTAGCACATTCCTCAAGTTTTTTTTTAAATTTTTTTATTTAGCATTATTATTATTATTTTTAGTGTTTTTTCTTTGAAATTTTCTTGATCTCATGCTACTCCCTCTAGCTTTAAAATCACCATAATAATATTTTGTTTCTTTCCTTGAAATGTTAAATGTTACCAAACAAATATTTAATGACACGATAGTATCAACTACTGCTCAAAATTTAATTTTACAACAAAAATGTATAAACACATGAAAAGTAAAAATTATAAAAATTGAGTGTTACGTTCCTAGTTTTTAAGGCAAAGTGATGAATAGAATGTTGTCAAAAGAAAATGGTGCAGAGGGAATAAAGGTAATTCTATGAGGGCAAAAACGTAATCACAAATCAAGGGTACATTTTAGGGTTCTGTGTTCTTTTAAAGTCTGTTTGCTCGGTCTTTGTTGCTCACTTGGTCTGTATGTATAGATTGCAGTACAACTCTTTCCTATCCTGACACCCTTTAGAGCTCTGATAGTGTAAGAGCCACCACTCTCTCTCTCTCTCTCTCTCTCTCTCTCTCTATTTATATATATATATATATACACATTTATATATACTAAGAAAAGGATAGACGAACTTGCAGTTTATTTTAGTATTGATTTTGGGGTTGTGGGGGCAATGAGGAGGAAAGAGTAAAGTCATGCACCACTCTGATTTATGGATTTATGAATCCGTGCTGATAAATGTTCTCATACCCAATTTATCTGAGCCCTCAATTTTCTTCAATCTTTTTCAGTTTTAATAATTTATTTTTAAAGTAATAAACTTTTTTTTTTCCTTTTGTTTTTGCTAGAGCAATGAAGCTTTGAATCCAAGTCATCTAAAAAATTAAAGCTTGTGTATGTGGATATATATTATATCTATTCATGTATATGTATGTGTAGAGGTGGAAGGAGGGAGGAGCCAAGTGATGGGGTTTCTCCCCTTCTGAATGGAAGGAAAGACCAAAACCATGATGCGGACCGTACAGCTTCAAAAAAGCTTCTGGGGATACCTTTTAGGTTTCTGATGGTTCCCATCCCTCTCTGCCTCCTTCACTTTTTTTCTTAAAATTTATTTTTATGAAAAATTGATTTTTTTGCCAAAGCTTGTTTTTCTATTTTTGGGTTTTCTTGTGAGAAAATTTAGATGGACGTCCACGTTTCATTTTGTTCAATATTTCATTCTTTTCTTCCTCTTTTCACTATCATAATTACCACCCCTCTTTTTATTTAATTACCTGTTTCTCTCTATTTTTTTTTCTTACTTGAAATGTTCATTTAGGATAAACAAGACTTATAGTTGATCCAACGGAGATATAAAGTCAAATTTGACCTTTTTTTTTTTTGGGGTCAATCAATAAAAATAATTACACCATAAAAAATATATTATGATGGTGCAGCAATCTTGTGGTAGTTTGCCACCGGGCTCGAGATGAACCGCTCCTTTGGCCTGCCCGTGACCTCCTGCACTAAAATTCAACGGTGTAGTGGGATCCAAATACCCTCCGGTGTTCAAGTTAGCTTCAAGTGATGGAGGGAAAAAAATCTCTAGGTTGTATATGTTTTTTCATACCTTTGAAGAGGTCGAGCTATCCCCTTGTATGCTTGCATGGGGGTGGTAGGTGGCTTCTCCACGTGGCAACTTCCAATTGGTAGGTCAGAACGGTGTCAGAATACTCGAGAGGATCATCTCTACATTCCAAGGTGGCGTGTGTTAGAAGAGTGGGGGATGGTTGCAAGTACACACCACACTCACGCCCTTGACGTGTCCCAAGGTGGTAGGTGTCAGAAGTGGGCCTTATCGGCGTGGTCGGGTGCCGGCCTGATCGACGAACTGACGGGTCTCCGTTCGACTAATGGAGGCCGAGGGCGATCAACTGAGGAGACCTGGTCGGGAGACGATCAAGTGGACTAGTAGTTCGACCCCTGGGCTGGTCGGGAAACCACCATCACCAGATGCCCCCAATTCATCTGGCCGTCTGTTCGCGGCCAGGGGAATTTTGTAGGATAGTCCGACTGCAGAACACGGGGTGCATTTATAGTAAGGGCGGCGCAATAATGACGGGCGTTGTTGTGTCGCTTCGCATGTCCCTACGTGGCGGCCAGGGATTGGTTGTCAGTAGTCGAAAAGACATCCGCATCCCAGCCGTTGGTGTCCCGTCACCGCAGGCCATCTGGGCCGTTGATTTCAAAGATGTAGGGGGAGTTTTGTAAGGTGGTTGCCCCCTTTTTCGTCCTCACAACTTTTTACCAAACATGCAGAGAGGACGAGAAAGAAACAAAGCTTACTTCGTTATTGCCATCGTCGTCTTCGTCGCCTCCGTCTAGTCAAAAAGGTACCGCTGTAGGCGTCGTACCGTCGGCTTCCTTTGGAACTCGTCGCAGTTGCTTCGGATAGTGGTAAGCCTCATTTCTCGGTTATATGTATTGGTTGGCAACTCGTTGCGTCTGGATTTATGAAAAGAGGGCCAAAATTCCCAATCTCTCAGGGTTTGTTGATAGGTCAGAGTTTGTTAGGTCAATATTTGAGGAAGTGGCCTTGTTGTTCAAACCCGTTTTGCTTAGGATTGAAAACGAGAAACGGCTAGGCACCATGGAGAATCCGGAGCATATAAGTTCGGGTTCTGAGAAAACGGACTCAAATAGATATGAAGTAGTTAGGCGTGAGGCTGGGAATGGGGCCTCTGTTAGCAGTTCTGGGGAATCTATGCAGGTTCTCGAGTCAGGCCAGGCAGAGCCCGCCGACTTCGGTGCTATAGAGGGAGGGGAGTTGGGAGAGTCAGAAGAGGACAATCCCGGGTACGAGGCTGTCGGGGGGTCCTCCATTCTTACCAAGGAGAAGGTAGGGGGTCTGCGGGCCGCCTATCAGATCCCTCAAGGCTTGAGGCTCAGGGTTCCTAAGAAGGACGACTGGGCTTGCTCGGCTAAGGAGGGCGAGATCACAGTGTATGAGGGCGCGTTGGCTGGTGGCCTTCGGATGCCCTTTCCCCAGTCTGCCAGAAGGATCTTACAATGGCTTTGCCTGTCTTTGGGGCAGATACAGCCGAACCGGTGGAGGATCTTGCTTGGCTGTTCTATCCTCTGGCTGATCGTCCATAAAAGGGACATCACGCCAGAGGAATTTCTGTTCTGCTACAGGCCAGCGGAGAGGGGCATGGGCTGGTGGTACTTCTCTGGCAGGTCGAAGGAGTACAACCTGATCAATGATCTTCCTTCTTCGATCAAGAACTGGAAGGACCGGTTCTTCTTTGTCAGTGGAGATGGATGGGAATTCCAACCCTGGGAGACCGACTTCTCTGCTCGGGTCCCCAGGCAATGGGGCTATCCGAGCAAGAAGGGTGCGTTCTTTCTCTACCAAACTCGGTTTCCTTTTGTTTTCAAGTGTCAGTGTCCTGACCTAGGTTGCCTTGGGTGTCAGGTTGAGGCAAGCCCTGGATATCCAGGGAGGTGAAGGTAGCCATAAGGAAGGTCCAACAGCATGATGTCCATAGTCACAAAGACTTGGCCACTGCCGAGAGCTTGTCAAACTACTTGCTAGGCCCCGAGCCCACCAGAGAGGCCCTGGCTGCTGAACGTGAGAGGAGTGAGTGTTTAGCTGTTTGCAGAGCTTTCCAATGCCGCCAAACTAACATCTGTTTTGCTTGCAGTTGGTGCAGTCATCGTTTCCAGCTCGGCCCCCACTATTGTCCCTCAGATAGTTACCCCTGCTCAAGGTCAGACCTTTGACGAGATGAGCTTCAACGTAGCCTTTTTGAAAAAGCGAAAATCTGGAGGGTCTGAGCCCGAACCGAAGCGGAGAAAAGTCGTCAAAGCAGAGCCAACCAGGAAGGATACAGCTCCGGCCAGAGTGCTCGAGCCGAAGACAACCGAAGCTCCTTGGGTTTAGCCGCTCACACTGCAGACCGAGAGGAGGCATAGTACAGTTGCTACAGTGGAGCAGCAAGCCAGGGTTGAGGCCACCCCTTCTTCTAGGAACGTTTTCGAGAGCCCGGAAGAAGCATGGGCGAGGGCGGCGGTTGCCTTGAAAGACGCCGACCTTTAGAGAATTGACAAATACAACAACAACTACCTAGTGAAAGATATGAACCATGATCTCCTCAGGGTACGTGCCCATTACTCGGTCCTTTCTTTTTCGTTCTTTGGCTTTTTTTTGACATGTAGCCTTTGCCATTCTATCGCCAGGAACATCAAGATAGACCACCGTTTGGCGGGCCTAGAATGGGCATTTAACCATGAGAAGAGTACCTGTGCGGCTCTTCTCGCCGAGCTGAACGGTATGAAAGAGGAGATCACTGCGGCTCGTGCCATAAATGACGAGATCACTGTTGTTCTCGCCGAGAGGGATTCGGCGGTGGCGAACTTGAAGAAAGCCCAGGACGAGTACAAGAAACTTGATGCCACCACCAGCAAGCTCGTATTGGGCCTTTCGGTCGAGCAGGCTAAACGACAGGAATTAGAGAAGGAGAATGCGGCTTTCGAAGAGGAGCTCGTGAGGGCCAAGAGAGCGGCGGTGGAAGAGTTCCAGAAGGGGGACGACTTTCAGGCTCTGCTGGAGCCAACCTTCCTCTAAGGTTTCGAGCATGCCAGGGGCCAGGCTTCAAGGAAGTTCCCCGGCCTAGACTTCTCCATTCTGGAGCCTTCTGAAGAGGCTCCTCCAAGTGGTGAGGAGGTTATGACAGAGGCACCTACTCCTACTGTTGAGACTAGTATCGAGATTCCACTGGTGCTGAGGAAGTGCTTCCCGCTGAGGGGGCTCAGTAGAAGGGCCTTGGGAAGAACGAAGAGGTAGCCGCGGAGCAGGCTCGGGCCTGAGTAGTCTTTCCTTTTGTAATAGCTCCTTTTTTTTTTTTTTTTAAATGGGCGCCTCGCCTTTGTACCCCTCTTCTTATTAATGGAATATACTTGTCTTCATATGCTGGGTCGGCTATATTTGGATGTTTGAATGGAGTGTCATGCATAATGCTTGTAAGCGCATTGGACCTGATTAGCAACGAAAACTGAACAGATCCGCCATCTGGTACCTGTTTGGCACTTGGTCGAGCAGATTCCATCCCCCTTTACAATTTTTGTGCCATCGCCACTCAAGGCCCTCTGGCTTTGCTCGGCCCTTGGTCGAGTGGATTCTAATTCTGTGTCATTGCCGCTCAAGGCACTCTGGCTCTGCTTGGCACTTGGCCGAGCAGATTCTAATTCTGTGCCATTGCCACTCAAAGCCCTCTGGCTCTGCTCGGCTCTGTGCCATTGCCACTTAAGGCCCTCTGGCTCTACTCGGCACTTGGCTGAACAGATTCTAATTCTGTGCCACTGCCACTCAAGGCCCTATGGCTTTGCTCAGCACTTGGCCAAGCATATTCTAATTCTGTGCCATTGCCACTCAAGGCCCTCTGGCTTTGCTCGGCACTTGGCCGAGCAGATTCTAATTCTGTGCCATTGCCACTCAAGGCCCTCTGGCTCTGCTCGGCACTTGGCCGAGCAGATTCTAATTCTATGCCATTGCCACTTAAGGCCCTCTGGCTCTGCTTGGCACTTGGCTGAGCATATTCTAATTCTGTGCCATTGCTACTTAAGGCCCTCTGGCTCTGCTCGGCACTTGGCCGAGCAAATTCAATGTCGTTTCCATGCAAGTAGGCAGATTCTATGTTGAGTCAAGTAGATAATTGCTGAACAGTTGCTTTTATTGATATTCTGGTGAGTTACAAGTAGAAGTCTTTCAAGAATAGTACTTCCTTAGGTGCTCCGTGTGCCACGGGTGCGGGAGCTCCTTGCCTTCTAAGTTTCGCAGCCTATACGTCCTTTTCCTAGTACTGCTGATCACCTTGTAAGGTCCTTCCCAATTGGGTCTGAGCTTGCCCTCTCTGGGATTTTTGGTGGACTGATTGACTCTCTTTAGAACAAGGTCCCCAGTTGTGAAGTCTTTGGGTCGGACTCTGGAGTTGTGATATTGGCGCATCTTCTGCTGGTAGGAAGCCACCCTCATGGTCGATTGCTGCCTCCTTTCTTCCAACAAATCTAGGTCGACATTCATCGCTTTGCCATTGGTCGCAGGATCGAACTGCATCGTTCTTGGGCTGGGGAGGCCGATCTCTACTGGGATGACGGCTTCGGCGCCGAAAGTGAGTAAGAACGGGGTCTGTCCCATGGATATTCTCTCCGTTGTTCTGTATGCCCAAAGGATGTTAGGGAGCTCCTTCGCCCACAAACCCTTGGCCTTCTCCAACTTTGATTTGAGAATCTTCAGGAGGGACCTGTTGGTGACTTCAACTTGGCCGTTCGCTTGGGGATGCTCGGGGGACGAAGCGTGGTGGCTGATTCCCAGGTCAGTGCATAGCTGGTTGAACTACCTACTCTTGAACTACTTCTCGTTGCCCATGATCACGACCTTGGGGATCCCGAACCTGCATACAATGTTCTGCCACAAGAACTTCTTCATCTTTTCCTCAGTGATCGTCGGTAGGACTTCGGCCTTTGCCCACTTTGTGAAATAGTCGATCACTATTACTGCAAACTTCGTTTGTCCTTTGCCGAGCGGCAGCGGTTCCACGATGTCGATCCTCCATTGTGCGAAGGGCAGGGGGGTCTGGATCGTGGTTAACTCCTGAGAGGGCAGTCTCGGGACATTGGCGAACCGTTGGCACTTGTTACACTTCTTGACAAATTCTTGGGTATCTTTCTCTATAATGGGCCAATAGTAGGCCGTCTGTAGTATCTTCTTGGCGAGGGACCGGCCACCAGAGTGGTTCCCGCAGACCCCCTCATGGACCTCCCGCATTATGTAGTCTGCCTCTTCCTTATTGACACATCGAAGCAGTGGCATGGTGTGCCCTCTTTTGTATAGTATCCCGCCTTGTATGAGGTATCTGCTTGACCGGTACTGAGTTTGCCTCGCCTCATTCCGATCTTCAGGTAGGGTTCCACTATCCAAGTAATTTCTGATCTGGCTCATCCACGAGGCATCGGGCACGATCTGGTCGACTTTCGGGTTCTGGATGCTCGGCGAATCAAGAATTTCGATCGGGACGTTCGAGTCGGGCTCGCTTGATGAGGCTATCTTGGCCAGTCGGTCTGCCTCTTCATTCTGCACTCACGGGACACGTTCCAAGAGTACCTTCACAAATCTTCTAGCCAGGCTCTTTGCCACTTGACAGTATTGCTTCATCTTGTCTTCTCTTGCTTCGTACACTCCCTGGACCTGCTCCACTACAAGCTGAGAGTCGCTTCGGACCACTATCTGTTCGGCCCCCATTCGCCGAGCCATTCTGAGACCGGCAACGAGGGCTTCATATTCGGCGACATTGTTGGTGGCTGGGAACTTGAAGCGGAGCGCATATTCCATCTTGTAGCCATCCGGGGTGACGAGGACCACGCTGGCACCACCAGAATCATGAGTGGAGGAACCATCGACATTCAGGACCCAGTGGCCATCAGGTAGGTCGGCTTCGGGGTTGGCAGGGGGCGGGTTAGTGAATTCTGCAATGAAATCCGCGGCCGCCTACCTTTTGATTGCAAGCCGAGGTCGGTAATGGATGTTGAATTGACTGAGCTCAACGAACCATTTCACTAAGCGTCCTAACGTCTTGCGCTTGTGTAGAATGTTCTTCAAGGGTTGATCAGTGAGTACCACAATCGTGTGGGCTTGAAAGTAGGGCCGCAGGTGCCGAGCTGGGATTACTAGCGTGAGAGCCATGAGCTCCATCTTCAGGTACCGTTCCTCTGCTCCACGCAAAGCGTGACTGGTGTAATACGCTAGTTTCTGGATCCCCCCTTCTTCTCGGACAAGAGCTGATCTCACTGCTGTCGCTGACACTGCCAAATAGAGAAACAATTCTTCTCCCGGAATAGTTCAGCTGAGCAGCGGGACTGAACTAAGGTATTGTTTGAGTTGACCGAACCCTGCTTCACACTCCTCGTTCCACTCGAACGCCTTGCGCAGAATTTTGAAGAACGGAAGACATTTGTCAGTGGACCGAGAGATGAACCTTTCAGGGCAACAACACGTCCTGCCAGTCGCTGAATGTCCTTTGTTGTTCGGGGCGCCTGCATGTCGATAATGGCTTGAATCTTCTCTAGGTTTGCCTCAATCCCCCTCTGTGACACCACAAAGCCCAGGAACTTGCCCGAGGCGACACCGAAGGCACACTTGGTGGGGTTGAGTTTCATTCGGTACTTGCGGAGTGTTTGGAATGTCTCTTCAAGGTCCCGTAGGTGGTCGGTGGCCTCCTTGCACTTCACCAACATATCATCCACGTAAACCTCCACATTACGGCCAATCTATGACTTGAACATGAGGTTGACCAACCGCTGGTATGTTGCCCCTACATTCTTTAGCCCGAACAGCATGACATTGTAACAATAGAGCCCCCGGTCCGTGATGAAGGCCGTGTGCTCCTGGTCGCGCTCCGCCATCCGGATCTGGTTATATCCTGAAAAAGCATCCATAAAGGTTAGCATTTCATACCCTGTAGTAGAGTCAACGACGAGGCCAATGGTCGGTGATGGAAAGCTGTCCTTGGGGCATGCTTTGTTCAGATCGGTGAAGTCAACGCACATCCGCCACTTCCCGTTGGACTTCTTCACCATGACAACGTTGGAGAGCCAGGTGGGGTAGTGCACTTCCCTGATGAACTTCGCCTGCACCAACTTCTCAGCCTCTTCAGCAACGACATCATTCCTTTCCGGCGCAAAGTTCTGTCGCTTCTACTTGACCGGCCCGGCCTTAGGGTCGATGTTCAAGTACTGAGCTGCTACTCGTGTGTCAATACTGGGCATGTCTTCGTGAGACTAGGCGAACACGTTGACGTTATTTCTCAGGAACTCCCGCAGCTGTTGCTTCAACTCCTCGGGCGCGATGGACCCTATCCTCACAGTTCTGTGCTGTCCTGGTTGCTCGACCAGGACATCTTCTAGATCTTCTACTGGCTCTCCCCTTCTTACTTCCTCCTTATCCCTCGGCTCGAGCTCTTCGATGACCAAGGTCTCCCTGCTGGGTTCTCGTTTGAGGGAGGCCATGTAGCACTCTCGTGCTTCCTTTTGGTCGCCCTTTGCACACCCGACCCCAGTGTCGATTGGGAATTTAATCCGAAGATGGTATGTAGAAGCGACCGCTTTAAATTGGTTTAGGGTGGTCCGACCGATGATGGCGTTGTATGCAGAAGGGCAATCCACAACCAGAAAATGCACCATTTTCGTTATTCGATGTGGTTCCTCCCCAAGGGTGATTGGTAGGGCGACGGACCCGAGTGGAACCACCCTGTCCCCGGTGAAGCCGACCAGGGGACAGTTGACTGGCTTCAACTTCTCTCGGCCGATCTACATCTTTTCGAAGGCCTCTTAGAATAAGATGTCGGCTGAGCTTCCGCTGTCGACCAAGATTCTCCAGGTTTTGAAGTTGAAGACCACTGCGGAGATAACTAGGGGGTCGTCGTGGGGTTGATGGAGCTCGGCTGCTTTGTCTTCCGTGAAGGTGATCATGGGGCCTTCAAACTTTGCCTTTTTGCTGGTTGTCCCGACCAACATTACTTCGGCTTCGGTTCGGATATTCCGAACATGCTTCTTCCTCGCCGAAGAGGACTCCTCTCCTCTAGCGAATCCTCTGGCAATGACCCTTATCTCTCCAATGGGCTGGGTGGTTGTTTCGGTTCTTGCTGGACTGCGTCGTTTCGCCCTTGCTCGGTCTTGACCAGCCACATAGCGGCTAAGCCTTCCCCGTTTTATCAGATCCTTGATCTACTGCTTTAGGTCGATACAATCCTCCGTGTCGTGGCCATGATCACGGTGGAACCGGCAGTACCGCCTCATGTTTCTCATACCCGACGGCGTCTTCAAAGGTTCGGGCCATTTTAGGTCCGGGTCGTCCCTGATCTCCATCAGGACATCCTTCAGCTTCGTTGTGAGAGGGGTGAACGTTCGATTGAGGTCTCGATAGTGCTCGCGCCTCTCCTCTCCCCTGTTCCTCACCCGGTTGCTATTTCGGCTCGTCTTGGTCTCCCTCTCATCGTTCGATGTTCCGCTCGACCTCTTCTTCTCCATGCGTGAACCGTCCCCGTTGACATTATCTCGCCTTGCGCTCATGGCATCCTTCGCATTCATGTGCTTTTAAGCACGGAGCATCAACTCTGCCATGTCTTGGGGTGGTCTCTTTGACAGGGAGAAGAGGAGCTTTCCACTTCTCAGGTTGCTCATGAACACTGTGACGGCCACCTTGTCGTCTATGTCGTCTACAGCCAAAGTCTCCTGATTGAACCTCCCAACATACTCCGGTAGCGTCTCCTCCTTCTTCTGCCTCATAGTCAGCAAGTATGCCGCGGGCCTCCTTTGTCATTGGGCCCCAATGTAGTGGCTTACAAAGAGCTTGCTGAGTTCCTTGAAGGTGGAGATCGTCGCTGGCTTTATTTTGTCAAACCAAGTCCATGCCGAACCCTTCAGCGTGATGGGGAAGGCCTTGCACATGATCTCGTCCGGCACTGCTTGCAGGTGCATGAGCGCTCTGAATGTCTCCAAGTGGTCTACCGAGTCTTTGGAACCATTGAATACGTCCAAGGTCAGCATTTTGAACTTTAGGGGGAGTGGGAGTTCCATCACCTTTTGCGTAAACGGGGAGGCTGTTTGGCCAATGAGGGCGTCCACGGTGTTTGGAGTTTTAGCTTCCACCGCTGCTAACACTCCAGCCATTTAAGCTTGCATGGCTTTCAGTTGCTCGTCCCAAGCATGGTAGCTCTCCAGTTTGTCGCCTACCATCTCCATCCTCGATGGAATGGCATGGCTCATTTGCGCTTCTTCGACGTAGGGTTCGCGGTGAAGTAAAGGGTCCTCAACTCGCCATTCATTGCCATTTTTGCCGCCATTGGGGGGGATGCGTGGATCCTTGTTGACCTTCTGCTCCTGTTGTTCTTCTGCCGGCGGGTTGGGCTGCGGGGGAATCTCTAGTGAAGGAGGGGGGTTCCGTTGGAGCAGCTCCGCGTTTTGACGGACCAGCTGCTGCATGCTGGCCATCATGTCAGCCATCGTCTTCTCCAAGGCGACTATCTTTTCTGCACTGGTATCAGCCATTGAAGTTCTTTCAGGGAGGGTGCTAATCCTTGACCTAGTCAAGACCATGAAATGCCACGAGAGAAGTCATTCCCACAGACGGCCCCAGCTGATGGTGCAGCAATCTCGTGGTGATTTGCCCCTGGGCCCGGGATGAACCGCTCCTTTGGCCGGCCCGTGACCTCCTGCACTAGAACCCACCGGTGTTCAAGTTAGCTTCAAGTGATGGAGTGGAAAAAATCTTTGGGTTATATATGTTTTTTCATACCTTTGAAGAGGTCGAGCTATCCCCTTGTATGCTTGCATAGGGGTGGTAGGTGGTCTCTTCACGTGGCAGCTTCCAATTGGTAGGTCAGAATGGTGTCAGAACACTCGAGAGAATCATCCTTACACTTTAAGGTGGTGTGTGTCAGAAGAGTGGGGGATAGTTACAAGTACACGCCACACTCATGCCCCTGACACGTCCCAGGGTAGTAGGTGTCAGAAGTAGGCCCTATCGGCGAGGTTGGGCGCCGACCTGATCGGCGAATTGAAGGGTCTCCGTTCGGCTAATGGAGGTTAAGGGCGATCAGCTGGAGAGACCTGGTCGAGAGACGACCAGGTGGACTGGTAGTTCGACCCCTGGGCTGGTCGAAAAATCCCCATCACCAATTAGATTGGATACTCAACTCTCTAAAAAAGTTCAACAATCATAATCTTATTACAAACTTTACAATCCCATGTTATTATAGTACAAATTTAGTACTAGGGGTGGAGAGATTATCTTGTACACATCATGTGTAAATAATTTTTCTAATGGTCGGGGGCACCCGCTAACCACTCTCCTCATTTGGAAAAAAAGTACCTACCAAGTAATCTAAAAATCTCCCAAACTCGGAAAAAGTAGAACCAAAAAAAAACACTAGTCTGAACTTAGCCTGCCAAGCTTGCTTTTCAATGACGAGGAAAAAGAACAGGGGGTTGCAATTCAAAAGTTTATATTCTAATTTCTAAAGGCATGTTTGCTGTGGCGGGTGTGTTGCCTCTGAATAACTTTTTAGAGGAAAAGGACATGTCAAAAACCTGCTACGGAACTACCAATCAGATTAAAAAATACGATAAGTAGATACATAATTTCAAGTGAAATCACAACAAAAATCAGACAATGACAAAGCAGTTAGGTATCTACTTTAAAGGAAATTAACCTAAAACTACTTACAAATAGTAGGGGTCGAGTTCTTGATGTTTCGGCTTCAGTAAAAACTCTTCCCCCTTAGTTTTTATAGATATTGAGTTTGTACGGTAACTCGATTTTGAGATTCAAAAGCATTTCTTGACGAAACGGTTCTAAAATTAATTTTTATGCAGGATGAGCTTCTTGAAAAGCGCTTCACTTGAAGTCAACATGCCAAACAAGCACCAGAGCATCTTTGGTACTGTTCATAATCAAGTAGATTATTGGTATCCTCATGTGATCCAGTGCTTATGGTTTATAATAGAAATGAGAAGATAAGATCAACGACTACTGAAAGGACAACTAAACCTAGATTATTGTAGACGGTCAAGTCCTCCCATGTAAACAAAGAAAGAAGTTATTTATAACACCATCTCTGCCGAGTTATAATTCAGTATTATTAAATTTTTTAAAATTTTAAAATATGATATATTAATTTTTAAATTATTAATTTATGTCAGTTGATATTTTTTATTAGTAATTTATTAAAAAATAAATAAAAAAATTATTATGTGACTTACATTTATTTAAAAAGTATACATATATTGATATTTTTTTATTATAATAATTATCTAATGATTGAAATGTCATAAATGTAAAATACAGGGGCAATTTAAGAAGCATTTCAGCCACTAAACAATTATTATTAAAAAAAAAAATGTTAATTTAAGTATAAAATTATACTTTTTTTTGTGAATGAACATGTGCAAGTCACATGATAATTTTTTATCTACTTTTATAATAGATTGCTTAATATATTACTAACAAATATGTTTAATTGATGTAAATTAATAGTTCAAAGAATTCATGTGCTGCGTTTTAAATTTTAAAAGGGTTTAGGGGCTATTGTAATTAACCTTTATGAAAAATTACATTTATACAGAACTTTTATATAAAAAAATTCTATTAAACTAACGTGGTAGTTACATTTTTAAAATTATAATCTAAAATAGTTGGTTTTTTTATTTGAAACAAAAAGGTCTAACAATAATAATATTATTTTGTATAAAATTTTTGTTTGTATGAGATTATATGTCAATTATTGATGAACTTCACATAACTAGCTAGATTTGTGGGAGACGTGCAACCTTTCTTCCTTCCTTGAGTTTCAACCGAGGGTATTGGACATGTGGCCAACTCATGCCGGTTGACCAGGTCAATTGCAATGAATCATTTTTCGAGGTTTCGTAGAGTGACCAATAGAACAACTAACATCAGTTAGCATTCATTTTTACGTGATGAGCTTATCCATTGGAAGGTCAACCCTGGGCAAGAAGCAATATCCCAAAAAAAAAAAAAAGAAGAAGAGAAATTAGATGCCCGGGCATTGAGAAGGAAGGACGCTTTCAGAGGCGAAAGGCCATGGGGAGATACCGTCTGTGATCCATTAAAAAATAAAAAATTGAATCCGTTTCATTTTAATAAGTATTTGTTAAAAATATATATATATATATATATATTATTTATAAAAAATAATACGTAGAAATAATTGTACTTTCTTTTCATTTTTTGTTCTAAATGTATACTCATCAATACGCAATCAATCTTACCAAATAATTCTTATGTCACTCTATTCATCATGTGCTTGTACCGAATCAATCTAACCCGGGCGAATGGACGGCCCAGATTGATGCGTGTTCTTAGCAACTTATAATAGTAAAACAACGAACTCAATTTTAAATTCTTGAGCTGGATTGATGTCCACTGATAGACTTTTTTTTTGTCTGTGCTTGGCAGATACTTTGGTTATATATATAAACATATTTATATCCATTCTGTGCAAGTTGTAACACAAACTAAGGTTCAAGAGTACTGAATTATGAGCTCCAATGGCGTCGTCTGCAGGTGCTGCCCATAATCAGCAGGGTGACAAGTACCGATATTACTTGGATGGAGAGGGAGAGAAGAACACACAGTGGAGGTTTGGTGCCCCTCCTAACTATGATGTGGTGAACAAGCTCTTTGAAGAAGGCAGAACTAAGGTATATACGTTAAGATATGCTTTTAATTGGTTTGATTATTTTGATGCATATAAACTTATTAAGCTGATCTAAAAACTTTATAAATTTCAAAATGTGTTTTAATTTGACTTATTTATATAACTGAGTTAGATCTCGAAACTTGTTTAGTTTGCTTTATAGCTCTGCAAATTGAAATGGCACTATGAGTTTCATATCCTGCATCACCGCGTGAGTTAAGAGGGAGGCAATTAAAGACAAAAATAAATTGTCAATTATCTTCATTTGTATAACATTACTCGTGTCAATATTATCTGCCTGACCTATGAGTCGGTTTGTGGCAGATATGGCCTCCTGGTTCACTTGAAGAGAAAGTGAAAAACCTCGTCAAGTCATGGGAAATGGAGATTTTCCATAAGGCAAATCTGGATGACTACAAAACCATGGACCCAAAGAAGTACACCTTCAGCCTTAGTGGTACTAATTAGAACTAATTTCTTGTTTATTCTACCTTTCAATTTCTTTGTAATTTCTTATGCTGTTTATAAGCATTTTGATCCCAATTTCAGGGCGAAAACCGATTACTATGCAAGAAATAGTGGAAAAGCTTGGGGGAGGGTACAATCCACTGCTTCAGACTTCCTTGCCGGAGAAGCTCCAGGGCTACAACCAAGCTGAGGAAACTGCAGAGTCATCCCACCGGGCCTTCACCACGACTTTTCCCCGCGGATTTGCCATAGAGATTCTGCAGGTTTATTCGGGGCCGCCGGTGATTGTGTACAAGTTTAGGCACTGGGGATTCATGGAGGCTCCTTTTAAAGGACATGCCCCAACTGGTGAGATGGTAGAGTTCCATGGCATGGCCATTTTTGAGGTATTCACCCCAATCAAAGTTTTCCTCTCTTGTTTTCTATCTGAGTTCGTCGAAAACTCTAGGATAATGATATACAATCAAAAAATACATACAAAAATTTGTATATAATCTTGTATTAGAATGATGTGATAATTATAGTTTTGTTTTTAAGAGTAATCATAATGGGTGTTTTGTTTTAAGGTGAAAGACACTTGTATAATCATATTATTCTGTTGATAAAGTCTTTACAAATTTTCTGATTGTATATTGAGAGTAATTGAAGTAGGAAATTGACTTTGGTATATGTTTGAAACAGTTGAACGAAGAATCAAAGATAGTGAAGGTGGAGTTCTTCTATGATCGAGGAGAATTGCTTGGAGGTCTTCTGAAGGGTGAAACCTCTGATAATTCCACAAATGAGATGCCTTCAATTTCAAGCTGCCCTTTCCTAAAGAACACAGGCTAGTTTTTTGAAGCCCCAAGACATAATGAACCAGCAATTTCAATAATAAATGGGTGTAACTTCTAGTTTTTAGCTAGGATATATTAGACACTCATTTTCTCCCTCTATTAATGGGTATGAATCATATATATATATATATATAAAAGTTGTGTTTGTTCCTATAATTTGTCTCTCTCCTACGTGGCACTCTAAAACTTTTGATACTTTTAAAATGTCACATTATAAAAATAATTGGTTAGATAATTATTAAATTTCTTATAAATTCACTCAATTGGTTAGATAAGTATTGAATTTATGAGATTATATAGAAGAATATTATCAACACCAGTCAAGGTACTTATCCCATTAAGTTTCCTATTTATTATAGAAGTTCTATTTTAAAAAGAATTATATGTAATGAAGGTACTTATTAATTATTTTATATTTACATATATGTATGAGTTTTTTATTTGAAGTTATATGTATAAATATGTATGAGTTTCCTATTTAAGTATTGTATTCATTTATACTAATCTAATTAAGTTTCCTATTTTAAAAAGAAATCATGAATTTCTGATTAAGTTGTTTATTGTTTTTAATTTGCATTAAGTTATACGTATAAATATGTATGAGTTCTCTATTTGAGTATTGTATTCATTTATACTAATCTAATTAAATTTTCTATTTTAAAAAGAAACTCTAAATTCTGATTAAGTTGTTTATTGTATTTAATTTGCATTTAAAATAATAGTTGATATCAACACCCACCAAATAATTTTTCATTTTATATGTAAGATCTCTTTTAATTTTTATTTAAAATAATAGTGATATTATTTTTTAATGAATGAGTCTCGATGCATGATTTTTCAATTTTATAATCTTTTATAAATTAATTACTTATAGTATTACTATTGTTTTTTCTAAAAAGTCATATTTCCCGTGCAACGCACGGATTAACACCTAGTTATAAGTTATCCTAGAGTATGGGTTACCGAAGTTACTGCACTGTTATCACTAGAAAAATAAATGAATAAAATAACGTATTTTAGTGAGTCCACGCATTTAATGTTCCTATATACAATATGAATTTCGGGATCCGATCAAACCTGGGTAGGCAAAAAATTATGAAGATATGCAAGTGCATGTACTGATTTGAAGTGTCAGCAAAATTGTTGTATATAAGTATTGCATATTTATAATGGTTGTATATATTATAAGCACAAGTGGGTGGAATTGATCAATGCAACCTTCTGGCTATGCCTAGAGCCTGAAAATAAAACACAAGCATTATGTTTGCTGAATTATCATGTCTAATCAATTTTTAGGTGCTACTAATTACTCAATTTCCGAAATAAGAACATAAAATTTGACACTCGGCCCCACCCACCTTGAGCAAATGTGGTTGCATCAATATCATTTTTGCTTTGTGGGCCAACCAAGTATTGATAAAAAATAAGAAAAAAAAAAATAGAACCAAACAAAAACAAAATACAAAAAATAAACTAGCAACTCTAATCTGTGTGGTCCGGTCCGTGTCGCTTGTTTCTTATACTTACTTGCATTTAAGAATGAACATTAGTCGGACCGGGTTCACACTAAATTTGTTTTATCGGGCTTAAAATCAACTTTTAAGCTCTCCCAAAATAAAAAATTAGATTTTCAAATCCGTCCATTTAACCTAAAATTATATTTCTCTAAAAATAATATTAAATAATATATAATTTAAATACATAAACATATAAAATATCAAAAAATATATTATTTTATATATAATTAGGTTGGACAGGGCTTCAAAAGTAATTTTCAAGCCTGCCCATTTAGTTAATCAAACTTAAAAATTTATCTCAAGCTGAATAAATAATGAGCGGGCTTGGACGGGCCAAGAGAGCCCATGGCCACCCCTATCTACACCCCAAGCTTCCTGCCTTCCCTAGTTTTGGAAAAATAGTTTAGCGGTTAAGTAGTACTGAGTACTCAGTGGTAATCCTTATCAAATAATGACATGTGGTGTGTGAATACATCAGCAACCTAAGTTAGTAGAGTAATGTAGAGATTTTTAAGAAAAAATACCACTTGACAAAATTTAATAAGATATTTTCTTAAAAGTCTCTTCACTACTTTACAAACTTAGATTACTGATGCATTTACACGTCACTTGTCACAATTTAATAAGGATTACCACCGAGTACTTGGTACTACTTGACTACTGCACTATTTTTCCTACTCAATTATTTTTCCTGGTGTTGCAGCTGCTTAAGTGTAGGTTGCTTTCCCGTATGGCCTCCCCGATTTTGTATATCGATAGCTGTTCCCTGATGCTAATTTCTCGTGGAGAAGCTAGAAGTCATGGTTTTGTTAGGCTATGCCTGTCTTTCGTATCTTACTGCAAGTGTATTAAGAGTTTGGTAATCTGGGTTGCCACCTCAAGGGTTTGGTGATAATCCCATCATTAGAGATGGCAATGAACTGAAAAAAAAAAAAATGGAGATCTAATAGAATTCGTTCTGTTTGAAGAGAGAATGGAAGATACAAAATGAGGATAGAGGTATGGGTGAAAGTCAAAACGAAAATCAATGTGAGGATGGAGGTTGGGATGAACTAAGTTCTTCCACCACCCTTTGCTTTTAGCATTTTTTTATATTATTTTATATAGACCTCTTTTAACAAACTTTGTGTTGATTGGTTTTCAACTTATATTTAATAGTTTTTTAATATTGTTTATTGGATGAGTTTTTAATTTGTTATTTTGATCTTTAAATTCTTTTGACAGTACAATATGACACCATATTCATGTATGTGCAAACTAAAATATTTGAAAATTAATTCCATCTTGTTATCAACTGAAGACAATGAGACTATTAATATTTTTGATACCTTAGTTTTTTTTTTTTTTTTAACATGTTTTCCTTTCTTCCTTTGTTTTATTTGTTTCTTTTGTACCAAAAAAACAAAAGAAAAACTTGAAATTGGGCTTGGATGCGAGAATGAATGTGAATATTTTAAGTAGAGATGAAGATGAAAATTCCATTCTTCACCCTGATCGATTGCCATCTCTACTTATCATAACCAGGTTTAAGCCCCAGAAATCGTGAGCTTACTCCAAAGACCCCTAATACGGGCAAGTTACAAGGTCGGTGAGAAGGATGATTAGACGGTAAATCTATTGAACATTTCTGATTAATGGGTACACTTTTCTTCATCTCATAGTTAGTTTGAAAGCTCATGCTCACCCTAGCAGTCATATGCGAAGCAAAGCCTATTTCTTGTTCGTAGGTGATCTTCAAGTGTCACAAAAACTCCGGTGTGTGTGTGTGTTTTCATGCCTACCATATTATAATGTATCTCATCTAGTTGAATGTCTACGGTAGAAATGGCCTCTCGTTCACTTGAAGAGAAAAGTAAGTAATTGCCGTGGTCCAGTTATTAATGTCTTGCATATACATACACATATATATGAGGGCAATATCTTGCATATACAACATCTTTTTTTTTCCCCAAAAATAATGTACTAAGAAATCGACAACCAAACTAGAGTTTACCCTGCATTAGAATTTCAGCAACTCAGTAAATCAGAAGATCCTATTCCTATGTGGGTTTCGTGGCCACAATAATCAGATCAAACCTTTGTAATCTCAAATGTTTTCCCACGATCGATACACCCAGAAAGTGATGCATTTTCAACCAGAGAGAATCAACTTTGTCAATGATCCATACTAGTCTCTTCCATAGGCAGAAAGGAAAACAAAGTTCCATTTTTTCATCTTGCTAGTTCCTATACACCGATTTAAGGAAAGTTGACTTTGAGTTACTGTTTGGTAAGTTGGTATTGGTTGTTCTAATATTATCTTATGAATCAAAAGAAGAAAGAAATAAAAATGTCTAAACCCAAGGAAGGGAGCCCGGATATGGGGCTGCACCGCAATATCTGAACAAACCTTCAATTTCAGGACAGCCATTAGGATAAGGAATTGACCTATGAAAAGGATCCCGCCCAAATTTCTTGTGGCGAAGTGAACCTAAGCACCCATAGGGGTCTTCTTGAAATTGAGCCCTTACGAGTGCTTCACCTTTCATAGCTGCTTCTCTTGAAGTTGGAGAAGTTGCGGTGCCCGAGTAGAAAAACCTTGCCTCTGGAAAACAAATAGCAGAGCGGTGCAGATTTGCAAACCTCTCCTCCTTGAAATCATAACTAACGACCTGATATCCACATAAAAACAAAATTAGAATGTGGAACTAGGAAAAAATTTGGTCAGCGACATAAAATAGTAGTAACAAAGGCAACTATGAGATTGTCGACTGTGGTAGTTTGAGCAAAGGAATCTTTGACGAAATCAAATGCAGCACCATGAGATAGAGGCAGAAAAGGCAGCTATATCATAACTATTAACCAGAGAAATTTGAGAAAAGGTATCTCAGACAGAAAAAACAAAAGAAAAAAGAAAAGAAGTTGAAAGTGTTTACTATACTATTGAACTTGTGCCTCAAAACACAAGATATGATATCTTATTACAAATCAACCTTGTCAGGTGCATTCTTTTTGTTAAGATAGAGAATATTCAGTAAGTCATTTGAGATGTAAAGTGGTTGACTTAGTTCAAACACAATTCTTGCAGACATTGTCAAGCATTTAAAAATGGCCCGAGTGAGCACAACTTTATTTGAACTAATGTACCACGAGTTATTTTATTATCCACATATTGCTTCTCTACAAAACCTATCAAATTGAAGAGCGGGTATTGTTTGACAATAATAGGACAGGTCAAGCTCTACAGGCTAAACATTGCACGGTTAGCAAACAACAGCAAACAAGTTTACCTAGCTAGCTGATCTGAGACATTCATGGTAACACAAGAACAGGTAGAATTAAAATGAATATGCTCATGACAAAGTAGATAACATAAGAAATTTTGGGAGTTTGGGGAGGAGGGGGAGCACTGCTAACTTAGGACTAAAATAGCTACTGCAGAGCCAGAAAAATGAAAAGACATGACATGAGATAGGATGAAAAGGCATGTTGCTAATTTAACAAAGTAATTAGCCCTAGAAAGAGCAGAGTGGAGAACCAAAATTTCCATAGCTAATTCCAAATAGTCAGGTAAAGCATTCCATACTTAACACAGGTGCACTCATGATTACAGAATACATAAATATAATAGTTGCATATGGATACATACCCATGCAAACAAACAAGAGACCAAAACTATGATTGGTTCAGCCAAAAAGTACAAAGCAATGAGCTAACTGTAGGTGTTGTGGTAGTTTATCTAAAGGGCAAATTGCACTAACCACCCTTAAGGTTTCTGACTAATACACTGCATACCCCTCATAATTGAGAAATTACACTGACTACCCTTACGCCCAAAAGAGACATTAGTCAATTAACAGATTTTGACTAAGCTGCCAATCAATACCCCACTTTATCCTCACTAAAAAATTTTACAATTTGAGCTGTCAATCAATTTCCCATTTTGCTGCTCCGTGGCAATTTTTTCCCCACTAATCACACATGAATACAAATTACACTATCTTTACCCATTCCCCAATCTCTTCTACAAGTTCAACGACTGCACTCTGCACCATCGGACCACCTCCCAAGTTAGCTTCCCCACCACATCCTTCACCCCCACCCTCCACTATCCACTTCTCGAACCCCTTCCACTCTCCAATCGCCAACCCCCAACCAACCCATATCCACCATTAACAGAACCCCGCCCGCTCTCTCTCTCTCTCTCTCTCTCTCATTCAAATCATAATATGTAATTTTTGTTCTATTTATTTAATTGAGTTTTGTGAGTTGATTGTTGGTTGAGAAGGAGCAAGAGTGGAGAGGAGAAACAAAGGGGTGTGGTAACCAAAATGGTGACATGGGTAAGGGATTTGTTTTAGTGATGGGCTTACGATGAAATATTACCTACAACGCCAATGGGAGATGGGTGGACAGTGATGAACATTTCTCTCTCTTATGTACATGGATATATATATATATATATATGTATACAAATTGACTTGGGGGAATGGCTCCAGAGGTTGAGGCAAGATGGAGATGGAGGGGAAGGAGGGTGAGGGATGTGGCGAGCGAAAGATGAGCTACAGGGATTGGAAGAAGATAAAGATGGAGATGGGGTAAGAATCAAGATAGATAGAGATGGAGGGAAAGGAGGGAGACGATGTCCGGCAGTGGATAGAGAAAAAAAGGGGAACAAGAGAAAGGAGTTGGAAGAAGATAGATATGGTGATAGGGAAGATAGAGATGAAAATGGGTAAGAATCAAGATAGATAAAGATAGAAAGAGAAAGGATGTCTGGCAGTGGAAAGAGGAAAAAAGGGAAAGAAGAGAGAAAATGAAAGGAGAAGAGGAAGGATTGCTTTGACTTTTTGACCCAATATAATGGTCATTGCTTCTAAAAAAAAAGCAAGGGTAAATTTGTCATTGAACAAAATCTGTTACCCGACTAACTCTGAAAAGGGTAGTTAGTGTAATTTCTCAATTGTGAGGGGTATGCAGTGTATTAGTTAGAAACCTCAAGGGTGGTTAGTTTAATTTGCCCTTATCTAAATGATGAGACAGCCTAGTGTTATTTTATATCCCTAAATATGATTCTTAAGTGAAAAAAATGATACACAAGTCTTTACTTGATGTATCGTGAACTTCGATGATAAGAGAAATGTTAGATAAGCGTATTTCAGCCTCGACAGAAATAATAGGAATGCTACCATGACTGAACTTACAGTTATATTAAGAGGATATGTGCCAGTCAGTTCCCGGAACCGACAAACACTGAAGAGAAGATTCTCAAAACTGTCCCTTGCATGCTCTTCTGTGAGTGCCCTCCATCTCACACTTTCTTCCTTGCCTGTACAAACAAATACAGCAGAAAAGTCAGAGTAGGAATATTCAAAGCTTACATGAAGCGATTAAAATTTCTCACAGAAAATCATTTTAATGAAATGGTAGGGGGAAAAAATGATGAAACAATAATGTACTAGTTTTCTTCTTATTCAGCCACGATTATGTACTCAATGGTAGAACTATTGCAGCAGGTAAGCCATCCTGCAGCATAGGGGTTTAATCCCCAATTAGCTAAAACAATTTCACGTATGAGACACGGAATTGCTTTGCACTGTAACTAACCATGTAGAATTGTAAATATTAGTAAATTAAAGGCACCGTTTCCATAGCATTTGTGAAAGTTTTACCAGGCTTGGGAGGCAAAATAGCAAGAAAAGCACAAAAGATGAGAATAATTTGTTATCTTAGTACGTTCCACCACCCCAAAAACCAAAAAGTGCACAAGTTTTATCCATTTAAAACTAATGACACCATTCACTCAACAAAGTCCTGTGCCAACGTATTCAGGTTATCTACAAGAACCCTATTTCCTCAGTTTGGACATTGGGGCTCAATTCCAACTTGAGAATTATGTATGCACAATGAAATAATCAATCTCCATTAATGCATAAAAATGCACATGCATGAACCAATATCAAAGAACTGATGGATAGAAAGTCCCTTGTTTAACAAGGGTATTCCTAGAATTGATCAGTTAAGAGATCTTAATTTTTCCTAACAAAAGGAATCATTATAAAGCACCTATTAAAAATGAGAAAAACCCAGAACTCACCAAACCATCCTTTTGATTCAGCAACAGTCCAGTAGCTCTGTGCTTCGCTTCGAGGCCCTGCATCTTTCCGAGTCTCACCACCACTGAACAAGAGCAACGCCTCAGTTTCTTTGGCTACAACTTCTACTCCCTCTTGTATATGTGTCACAAAAGTAGCTGCCTGGCCTGGATGCTTCTGATAGGACTCCAAAAACCAAGAATCGTCGTTATCAACTTTCTCACAACTACTACTTGTATAAATTGAATGCCCAGCAACCATTACAAGATTCCGAAGCTTTGCAAATGGATACGTATCAGAAACCCCGTCAAATTTCCTATAAGGACTCACCACTCGGAACTGGCGCTCATAAAGAGACAAAGTTATGAGTACTGAGATCCCAAATGACAGAGAAATAAAGAAAAACAGAATTGGGTGCAACTTGTAATAGTGATGAGCACGGTTTCTGAGAGATTTAAGCATTCTGATGGGATGAAGCAGTGAATTTTTTGGCTTTCTAGTTCTTTTGATGGTGCCTGATTCTAAATCAAAGTCACCTCTTGGGTAAGCCTGGAAGGACTTGGGACTGCCTGATCCAAATGAATAACTTCTCATGATAGAATGAATCCAGTCAACAGGTTGGGGAGCGAAGGGCAGTCAAACATAACCAGATGGAAATCAACATGATTTATCAGTGGGATTATGAAATTTGATTCCGATGGTATAGTCAGGCATACCTACCCATGTGGAAATCTAGAGAGAGAAATCAACGAGATCATAAATTTGTGATTCAAATTGAAAAATCTGGCATACCCAGATGGAAATTTAGAGAGAGGATCACAGATTTACATGGACAGTCGAGCATTACCCCAGGAGAACAAAACAAGAAACCCAATTGTCAATTCATTTCAGATATTGAAACAAAACATTATGCACGAAAAACTCACGATACAGGACAAAAATGGGAGCATATATTTGAAGGTAGAGGACTTGCAGGAATTGGCCCGTGAGATTTGGAAATGTATACTGAGAAAGAGCTCACCGCATGATGAGGAGGGTTAGCTGTTGCTGAGTACGAGGAAGGCCAGTTCCAGATTTTTCTTGGGGGGAGGCGATGGCGAAGACCGGAGACTCAAGACTTGGAATTTCCTTTTTTTGTTTTTTTAGCTCTTATTATTTTCATAGCTCGTTTCTTAAAAATAACAAAGAAGAAATAATGAAAAAGCTAATGGGGTGTGAATACCATAAAATTTCACAGGGTAAGGTGCCTTTTTTTTTTTTTTTCCCTCTTTTTCTGGGGATTATATATAAACCCATTGCAAATTGATATGTTTTTATTAATTTAATAAAAATCTGCTACATTATTAAAATTTGGTGAACAATTGTGACTTGTAAGAACATGGAAAAATTAGATTGTTGTGGTTCAATCGAAAGTTTTAAAAATACGTTGTAAATTTAAAATTTTCAATGTTTTAGTTGTATTGTATTTCACAAAACAATTTTCAGGTTATCATAGTTTAACCTATTTTGCTATACGCAAATGCTAGGGTAAAAGTTAATGTATTAATTATTCATTGAAAAATAAAGTATTAATTTTTTAGTTTTAATGATTTTGCTGAAAACATAATTAATAAGGTGATTGGTATCTCCACAGCATTTATGTTGTCTTGCATATTTCGAATACCAAATATACTCCTATTAAGTTTGTTTATCTTTTTAATTGTTTTAATTAAAAAAATAAATCATCTAATAAAATAAAAATGAAGATAATTAAATTTAATTAATTCCATTTATAACACGATTGTCCTATAAAAATCCCTATAAATTTTTATGGGGAATCAAGAAGACAAGAAATAAATCAAAATAGTCAAATAAATAGGTGAATATAAAATAAAATTCATGCTTTAAAATATATATGTATGTAAATATATTTTTTAGGATGATGACTACAAGAGTTTTATTATAATTTTATGATTTTAAATTAATAATTAATTTTGTCATACAAAGAATGAGTTTAAAATTTTTTATTTATTAATATTAATGATGTCTCAAGGATAGTTTTGACAAATCATACGATTTTGAATTTTAAATTACTTCATTAATTTGGTGGTGTATTGAAAATTGAATGTATTATATAGCATTTTATCCTATTTGCACCTCTTAAATAAATGTCTTCTTTGTATTTTGAAATTGGATGAAATCCACAACAACAATTAAAGCTAAACATGTGTCCTTAGGGCACATTTTAGCAGGATCCTTTGTTATATAGGTTGCATCTCGTTTTGACGCTCTAAAATATATTTATCTTCTTTACTTATTAAAAAAGTATTTCCCCAAACAATTTATGATTTAGAATACCTCATAAGATTTGTAAATCATCTTCCATGAGGTGTGGTTTGAGTACAAATCTTCAAGTGCAGTTCATGAGACTGTAAACGAAATATTGCCACAAATGGTTATGGAAAAAGGATTTTACATTCTCAATTTATTTGATGATGGAAATCTACGATTCTTGTTTATTTCATTAAAAGTTAGTTAAAGATCAGTTTATTATGTAATACAACAACTTGAACTCAATAATTTTTTAGCTCAATTGATTTTGAAAATGTCAACTTTTTTAGGATTATATAAAAACCAAGATACTTGAATTTAGCTTGATTGAAATTCTTTTAAGATTTGCTCAAAAAGTAAATAAACTAAGATTAAACATATTTTAAAACTCATTAAGACAATACTGCCTTCGAAGAGGTTGGCATCAATTGTTTCGACTTACCGTCTCAACCTCAAACTGGTAGTGTATAAATTGTTGGGTGTATGTCTTGTGTTATGTGGCCCATATGATTATTGGGTTTGCACGTGTGTTTGGGCCAGGTTAGAGATCCAATACATATAGGTTCTTTTAATTAATGGAAACTAGAATTTTTAGGTTTTGTTTATAAATTGAAAACTAGTGGGAATTTTAGGGTTGGCTTGGTGCACTCAAAAGGATGGGCTTTTTTTTTTTTTTTTTTTCAAAGAGAGGCTTGTAGAGTTCGAGGTTTGCAAAGAGATAGGAGAGAGAGACGAAAAAAACATAGGAGAGCAAAATAGCAAACGTGCATGACTATGGGACTCGGAACCATTAGGAGGAGTGAAGAAGCGGATGGCTTCAAAGCTCAAATACCTTTGAGCAATTGGGACTTTTATAATCTTTGTGGATAGTAGATTGTTCTCTGTAGATATAGGTTGATTTGTACTAAACCACACTGATTCTTTGTATTGTGTATTTTTTTTTAATGTATACATGTGAATCATGGATGCTTTCGTATATGTTTGCGTGTAAGATTAAAATTCCGACAAAGTGATATCAGAGCCCTGAGCCCTGGTGAAAGAAATTTTTTTATTTCATTGATAAATTAAAAAATTATGAAACGCTAGAAAAAATGAGAGAAGAAAGAGAATTGAAATAAAAAATATTGATCCAATGGAGGAGCAGCGTGAGGACTGAAAATGGTAAGGGGATTGATTTCTTTTGGGTTGCAGACGTCCGCCGGGGTACGGAGGAGAAATCATGGAATTAAGACCGATCTGATTATTTTCTATCTTTGACCTATGCTGAGAAGACAGAAAAATGTGATTATTTCATAATTCATATGCAAGCACAAAACCCGAGGCGTGAATGGTGCTGTGACGTGAAGAGAAGGAACAGATTGTGTCTTGAGTTGTATCATTTATGGTCTCCTTAAGGATGGATCCTGTGTGACACTGAGTTTGACTGACCAGCTCAATGTAGAATTTAATGAATGTTAGTGTATATATTAGTATAGTTTTTAGTTTGTATATATTTCACATCGGTTAAATATTATTTTTCTTTCATCCTCTTGTACTATAAATATAGGCTACTTATGTATATTCAACTCATTCAATGCAATACATTCTCTTTTGCATATATCTCTCTTTTCTAATATGGTATCAGAGTTAAGGGAAAGTATGCTTTGTGATTGCCCTTCAAGGGATCTTCCACATCAGAACTCATAAGGTTCTCTTCCTCCTCTGGCCATCCTTCGACCACCCTCCAGCCTCCTCTTTAGTCATCCTTCGACCACTTTTTGGCTGACTTTTCGGCCAACCTTCAACCACATTCCAGCGACTTTTCAACCAACTCCTGGCGACTTGTTGGCCACTTTTCGACCAACTTTCAGTGTCTTTTTGGCCAACTTCTGGCGACTTTATAACGTCACTCTAGTGCCCCTCCGGCATTTCTCCAGCCATCCTCCGACCATTTCTGTCTGACTCTTGCCTAATTCGGGCCTTCTGAATCTGATTCTGGCCTCTATTTCTGCTGGTTCTGCTCTGTTTCTCTTGCTTTGGAAGCTTTTCTATCACTATTCTCTATTGTTAGGTTCCTATTATTCCACGTTTCTCACCTATGGAGTGTTCTGAGATCTCTAGACTGATTATTCTCACTTTGAATGGTCCTAATTATATTTTTTGGTCTTAAGCCATGTCCAGTTTTCTCAAAGGGAGAAAACTTTAGTGCTATGTCACTGGAGATATTTAGGCACATGTTAAAGGTGTAGCTAAAACGACTACGGAATTCATTAAATGACTTGAGGAATGGGATAGTAAGAATCATCAGATCATCACCTGGTTCCAGAATACATCCATTCCTTCTATTAGTCTCCAGTTTAGACACTTTGACATAGCTCACTCCATCTGGGCCTTCTTGGCCAACCGCTACACCACTACTGATCTTGCTCATCAGTATGCCTCGCACCAAACGTGTGCTTGAGATGACCCCAAGTGAAGGATGGCGGAGTAGTATATATTCGGAGTATGAGATTGTCCCACAAGGAGCTATGTGCACAGGATCGAAAGAACTAGAACAAGCCTCTCAATTGCTCACAAAAATAAGAACAAAATGCTTCTAAAAAGAAAATAAAATTATGATTGTTTTGAACAAGGTTTGGTTATCTAAACTAACTAACAAGCAAATGCTAAAAAACTTGAACACTATTTGATTTTAAAGTGATGAGAACAAATTTCGGAATTAATCGATCCAACCAATTGTGTGTCTTGAAATTCCAAAGAAGGTGTTTTCATAACTCAAATTCTTCGACTACGTCGTAAGTCTCAGATTTGGAAGATTTAGCAATAAAAATAAAGTGTTCTTCAACATTCAACTTCTAAAATAAAATAAGTTGTTAGATTCAAGGACGAATATCATCGATTCGTGTAGTGTATATATTGAATATAAATTTATGCATTAACATTACCAAACATAATCAAACATCCAAGTTATTAAATATTTCCAGAACGAAGAAACCGAAGAACGATAAAAATGGAAAATTTAACTTTAAAACCCGAAATCTCACCTCTTTTGTTCATTCAAAACCTTTAATCGATCTTCACAATCAATCCCGAGATGGGAAGGTTTAGCTACTTATTTTCATCTATGAAAAGCTTCGAAATAATGGAATAAATATTGAAAATAAAGATTTAATGCAAAGAGACAAAACAAATCTCGAATAGAATGCAAGGAATCTAAAAAACTTGTATTGAAGTGAATCCGATTACATATAAGCAACAAACTAATAAATGTAAGCTATTCTAGTGTAAAAGCTACAAAAACCCTCTACAATAGCCGCCTTCCACTTGCTTCCTTGAACATAAAATGTGTTGGTATTTATAGGGATCGCAGCCCAAACCCTAGAAATTGTCAAAAAATTGCCTTGGCGTTCGAATGCCTGTGATGTTTGTTCTTTATCGTTCGAATGCCAAGAACAAGCGTTCGAATGCTAGGCCATTTTTTGTATTACATATAATCTGGACGTTTAAACGTTGGCTTTGGGTATTCGAATGTTAGGCCAATTTTTCCTCTTCTTTTGCTTCTTACTGTTCGAACGGCTATATTGGCGTTCGAATGCCTGAGGCCTTTTTCACCATTTTTGTTTTTGACTTGTTTAAAGCTCTTGGAGTCAGAATTCGACAATGCTCATTAGACACAAACAAGTGTCACTTGAAGAGAGCTTTCCAATGACGTATCATTCATCCCATTCCAAGTTATTAGCAGAAACTTGAACGTTTCCCGAGATAAGGCCTCGATAACGTTTCTTGACAAGCCATGCCCGCAGACCGGATTACTTCTTTGACTCCAAATCAACTCCCTTAGCTTTAAATACCTGAAATAAAATTGAGTACGAGGTTAAATACAATATATAGCAAAGAGAGCATAATTAACCCTAATCTACGATTATCAAAGGTCGTTTAGCAGCGATAGACTACACTTATATAGTCTAATCACAATACCAACTTCTAATTTCTCTGCATCGCTTGAAACAAGAATCTGGCCAGTTTATCAATGCCTTCCTGTCTCAGATATATACTCTTTGGGACCAGTTGACTTCATCTGAGCCTACTTGGACATGCTCTGCTGATGCTGCTCAGTTTGCCCTCTATTGTGATTAGCATTGCCTGATTATGTTTCTCATGGCTCTCATTAATGTATTCGAGCCTGTTTAAGTCTCTCTTCTCCATTGTTTTTCTCTCTCTACTTTGGTACAGGCTATTTTTTAGCTCTTATCTGAGGAGAAAAATCTTGGTCTCACTCGACCACCACTTGTGGACACCGTTCTTACCACATCTAGTTCTCAATTCCGAGCCTCTTCAAGTGGTTCTTGCGGTTCTTCAGCTCCTGGTGGTTTTCACAATTCTATTAAGCCTTTTGGGTCCTTTTTGGGTCTTGTTTCTCGGTTTGATGCCTGCACATTCTGTCATGCCACTGACCATCACCTACTTACTTGCCCCACTTGGATTTGCAGGCACTTTCGTTATCGTGACCCTGGTTACTTTCTCTCTGATTGCCCTAAAAATCCTTCTCGAAGAGATTCTCGCCTTCAGTCTGCTGCTATCACTACTAAGAATTTTCCTGTTCCCTCATTCTCTTCCTCTATGATCAATGTCAATGATCTTCCTGCTCTCTTTTAATAGTTTATGTATGCCTCTGTTAATCCCACCTCTATTGCCTTGTCTGCCACTTTAGGTATTTCTTCGTGGTTTTTTGACTCTAGGTGTAACGATCATATGACTTTTGACTTGACAGTTTTTTTCTTCCAAATCTTCTGTGTCTGCTCTTCCTGTCATTTATACTGCTAATAGGTTCTCTATGTCTATCAATCATGTTGGTCATGTCTCCACTTCCATTCTTGCACTCCCTTATACTTATTACATTCCTATACTCATACTCAATCTTATCTCTGTTGGCTAATTATGTGATCTTGGTCTTACTGTTCTTTTCTCTTCTACTAGCTGTGTTATGCAGGATCCGCGGACTAGACAAACTCTTAGGATAGGCCGTAAACATGGTCGGTTATTTTAGCTCATTCATCTTCACCTTCTTACTCTGACTACTAATGTAATTTCTTTTTCTGCTGTTACTTCCTTATCTCTTGGACTTTGGCACTCCCGTTTAGGTCATGTTTCTTTAGATTGTTTATGTTTTCTTTTGTCTAAAAGTGTATTAGGTTCTGTCCTTAATGAACACCTTGATTATCAGTCTTGTCAACTTGCCAAACAATTGGCTTTATCATTCAATAACAGTGCTTTTTTTTCTTTGGCTTCGTTTAACTTGATTCACTTTGATATTTGGGGGCCTTCTCTCATTTCTACTATGGGAGGCTCTTAATATTTTGTCATATTTATTGATGATTTCTCTAGATATACTTGGCTTTATCTCTTGCAAAATTGATCTCAACTTCAACAAACCTATTATGATTTTGCTCGCATGATCAAGACATAATTTTCTTGTGATATCAAGGTCTTTTGGTTTGAGAATGCTGCAGAATATTAGGATAAGACATTTCTTGCCTTTCTAGGTGAGCATGGCATTGTTCCTCATCGTTCTTGTACTAGTACTTCACAACAAAATGGTCGTGCTGAAAGAAAACATTGCCATCTTCTTGATACTACCCACGCTCTTTTTATCTCTGCATCCTGCCTTGAATTGTTTTGGGATGATGCTGCTCTTACTGCTGCTCACACCATCAATTGTGTACCTTCTGCTCCCCTTGGTAACCTCACTCCCTATAAGTGTCTGTATGGTACTACCCCTGATTATTACTCTCTTCATGTTTTTGGGTATGCTTGTTTTGTCTTACTTCAGCCTTATGAGCGTACCAAATTGGAGCTCGTCTTTATTGCTTCTTAGGCTATGGGATTGAGCATAAAGGCTATTAATGTTGGGATCCTCTGTCTAAACGTCTTTGTGTTTCTCGCCATGTTGTCTTTTAGGAACACAAGATGTTCTCCTCCTTATCTTCCTTCCACCTACCCTCTCCTTCTGCTCCTCCTTACTTCATTGATTTTACCATTGAACTTTTTCATGAGGTTGTTACTGCCCTTAATACTGTCCCTCCTAAGGATGTCCATGTCCTTGATACTATCACGAGGCTAGTTCTAATCTTCTTTGGCTGCAAGCAATGGGTGATGAATTGCAGGCTCTTGCCAAGACTCACACTTGGGACTTGGTTGATCTTCCTCCTAGTAAATCTGTGATTGGGTGCCGTTAGGTTTACAAGATCAAGACCCGTTCTAATGGTTTTGTGGAACATTGCAAAGTCCGTCTAGTTGCCAAGGGCTTCACTCAGGAGTATGACATTCACTATGAGGAGACCTTTGCTACTGTTGCCAGTGTCACCTCTATTGTCGTGGTTGCTGTCCGCCAATGACCTTTATATTAGTTGGATGTCAAGAATGCTTCCTGTAATGGTGATCTCTCTGAGGAAGTCTGTATGCAGCTTCTTTTTATTATTCAAGTCAAGTCTATAAGCTTCATCGTGCTCTCTATAGTCTTAAACAAGCTTCTCGTGCCTGGTATGTCAAATTTAGTTCCATCATCAATAACCTTGGCTTCTTTTCTAGTGATTATGATTCTATTCTCTTTGTTCACAAGTATCCACACGGCACCTTTCTTCTCCTTCTTTATGTGGATAATATGATCCTCACTAGTGATGATGTTCATGGCATTTTTGAGCTTAAAGCATTTCTTAGTAATTATTTTGAGATGAAAGGTCTTGGTCCTCTTAACTACTTTCTTGGCATTGAGATCTCTTTTGGCTCTACTGGTTATTCTTTTACTCAGGCCAAGTATGCATCGGATCTTCTTACTCGTGCTGGTCTTACTGATAGTAAAACTGCTTCCATACCTCTGGAAGCTAATGTACGTCTTACTCCTCTAGATAGTGAGCCTTTATCTGATACTACTCTTTATCAATAGCTCGTTGGCAGCCTTGTCTACCTCACTGTTACTCGTCTTAACATTGCTCATGCTGTTCATCTTGCTAGTCAGCTCTTGTCCTCGCTTTGCTCCACTTATTATGCTACAGTTCTTCGCATTATTCGTTATGTTAAAAGAACTCTATTTCATGGTTTACACTACTCTCGCCACTCCTTTCTAAAACTCCATGTCTATTTTGATGATAATTGGGCTGATGATTTTATTGATCATCGTTTTACCACCGGGTTCTGCTTATTTCTTGGCTGTTCTCTCATTTCTTGGCGTAGTAAGAAGCAGACTCTTACTGCTCGCTCTAGCATTGAGCTCGAGTATTGTGCCCTAGCTGACACTACTCAGGAACTTCTCTAGTTTTGATGGTTACTTCAAGGCATGGGCGTCTCTCATTCTGGTACTACTATTCTTCATTATAACAATCGCAGTGCTATTATTATTACTTATAATGATGTTTTTCATGATCGCACTAAGCACATCGAGATTGATTGTTACTTCATTCAGTAGCATGTTGTTTATAGTACTATTTATCTTCTCTCTGTCACCTCTGTTGACTTAGACTGCTGATACCTTCACTAAATCTTATCCTCCCGGACAGTTTCATGATCTAGTTTCCAAACTTCATCTGATTTTTGCTCAACCACCTTGAGTTTGAAAGGGGATGTTAGTGTATATATTAGCATAGTTTTTAGTTTGCATATATCCACATCGGTTAAAAACCACTTCTCTTCCATTTTCTTGTACTATAAATATAGGCTACTTATGTATATCTAACTCACTTAATGCAATACATTCTTTTTTGCATCTCTCTCTCTCTCTCTCTCTCTCTCTCTCTCTCTCTCTCTCTTTTCTAACAATGAACAACATGTTTCGACATAGGTTGTTCAAAATTTATAAATAGAGTGCTCATAAAGATTTTTAGGTGGTGTAGACTCATTTGTGGGTACATAATTTTTAGATTGCATGTTTGATGAGATTGGATAGAGTTATGGAGATCTAGATTAATCAAGAGCAACTGAGCTTGATCACAAGGGGAGATCAAGGGTGATCGAGAATAATCCGGTTCAGTCAATAATGGAAAACTGATTATCATTTGATTAGACAGATGATTGCCAACTTGTACATGCTTGTGTAGAGTGTTTTGACAGGTAGAGCTGCTCTCAAACATAAGACAAGTAGTACCTGTGAATGACATATGCGAGTGTGGCGTATTGGTGAATAGGGTGAATAAGAGTTGTAAAGAGGTACACATTAGGGTTGTTCAAAAAATTTCCTAGTCCGACCAACCTGGTCAACCCAACCCGATTTTGCAGTTCCACCTGTTAGTTTTGGGTGGATAACAAAATGATTTAACCAACCCGACTATATTCAGTTTGGATGGCAGGTCTTTATTCACCAAACTCGAAATTTTTTTACTAAAACTTGATTTTACTCTACCCCAGCCAACCCAACCCTATCTGACCACCCTATGAGTTGAGTTTAGTTCCAAAAATTTTTCAACCCGATATGATTGGGCCGGGTGGATCCCTAACCCGACTTGACCTGTGAACACCCCTATTACACATCACATACGAAGGAGGTACGTGTGTCAGATGGTGTTCATGATTTTAAACACTTGTGGAGATGCATACGTAACTGGAGCAACAATACTTAAATGAATTGTGTAGGTGCGTGAGCGGACGATGTGCAAGATATTTTGATCAAAATCAGGACTAGCAGTTGCTAGATGTTCACATGAAAGCTCCAAACTTGTTCATGACGGTGATCTCTATGGTTGTGCACATACATGAGAGATGGAGTCATGATAGTCAGCAAAAGTGATTGACTTTGTAAAGCATTTCGGTTTGGCGGTGCGAGCATCTAATTGTGGAGATGCAAGCTATACTAGTATGAGCGTGGCGGGTTCAACGAGCGATAGAATCAACATTGACATAGACAGTAGTTATCTTCAGAATGGTTTACAAAATTTAAACAAAAGTGGAGATTGTTGGGTGTGTGTCTTATATTTTGTGGCCTATATAATTATTGGATTTGTACATGTATTTGGGCCGGATTAGAGATCCAATACATGTAGGGTTTTTCTAATTATATGGGGACTAGGATTTCTAGGTTTTGCCTATAAATACGAAACTATGAAAAATTTAGGGTTGGCTTGGTGTACCCAAAAGGATGAGCTTTTGTCCAAAGAGAGACTTGTAGAGTTTAATGGAGGCTTGCAGAGAGATAGGAGGGAGAGACTAGAATAACACAGGAAAGCGGAGTAGCAAACGTGTACGGCAATGGAGCTCAAGACATTGGGAGGAGCGGAGAAGCGGATGGCTTCAGGGCTCGAATATCTTTGAGTAGTCCAGACTCAGGTATTAGTGTCAGTTGTGGGTGTTTTGTGATTGTGTCAGACCTGTAATCTTTGTTGATAGTGGATAGTTTTCTCGCCTGTGTGGATGTAGGTAGATTCGTACTGAATCATGTTGATTCTCTATGTTGTGTAATTCTCTTTAATGTATATGTATGAATCGTGGGTGCTTTTGTATATGTTTGCGTATGTGGTTAAAATGCCGACATAAATTCCACTTATGCTTCGAGGTTTTAACTTTCCTACAGTACAGTGTCTATGGTTTTTATTGTTTCGAGTGAATTTCAGGGTGAAACTATATGCGAGGAGCATCTCAACCTTTAGTAGTTCAGATGGGTGTGAAAGTAAGTTTACTTACAGAAGATGTTTTCACTACTTCAACACCTCAGCAAAAAGGGGAGGCCAGCTAGCTTGAAAAATGGAACCAAACAAATTAAATGCAATCTCATATCCTTTATCTGTAAACAAGTCGAGCTTCAACTCATTTTGAAACTCTTAATTTTTCTGAGCTTGGCTTAAATTTAGCTAGACAAGGCTAATGCACTTAAAAGAATTTTTACTCGACCTCGGTTTATGATTGGCTCAATCAAAGTTGATTTGAAATCAGTTCAAAAATTAAACAAATTAAGTTTGAACACATTTTTGAAATTCGATAAATTTTCAAACTAAGCTTGAATAACCTACTACTCTGCTTGACTCTACTTATTTACAGTACTTTCACTAGGAGCCTTGTCAGATGCACTGAATTATTTGGGGTCTCTGAGTTCATGTTATAACCAATAAGGATCATGGAATAACACAAAATGAGCATAGCAGAACAGGTTACTTGCCTCTATGGAATCACCATGGTTTCTCTATAAAGCAGATGAATATATGGACTGTTTTCTTAGTTTCCTATATTCATCATATTAGATAGCTAATGGAAAATTACTCGTATAACAACATATTTCTACATTAAAGCATTACAAGCAGAATTATAACTGCATTTATATTTACATTAGAGGTAAATGGTGTTCTTCAAAACTCTACACAAAACTGAACTCTGTACATTTCTTTTGCTTTCTTACACATTCTCTCCTCAGGTAGACTTTAACCTATCCAAGCCATAGGATCTCTGCAAGATTAAGAAAATTAGGATATCATTCGTATTAATACATCCATTTAATTATAAGTATTCATCATTTGTGCTAGAAAAATCTAGATTGCGATCAAACAAAGAAAACCATTGGTGTACTAGCAAGCTAGGCTCACCAAAACAGAGCGAAACTGTTCTAGAAGAGGCCCGAGTAATGAAATCAAAGACTGCATTTCCTCTCTCAGCACGTCAAGATCTTCATCTTTAGCAATGAATTTGTTAATTAAAGTTCTATTATCGGGCACCAATTTGAGAGCAACCTGCATATATGTATATATGTATATCTTGGTAACATAATAAAACTAAAACAAAACTACACCCCTACATGTAAAATAACTAAGCAAATTAGAATAAAAGGAAGCACAAAGGATGTATTATTATTTGTTACTTTGTATGCAGCAGAAGAAATCCATCCATGCCATGGTCTTAGAGTGATACTGTATGCCTCTTCCACAGCTTCCTCCATGTTGTGTCCAAAATCCTTCACTAGTAATTCCAGCATAGCCACCGTAAAATCCAGTGATCTACAGGGTAGAAGAATTCATTAACATGGGCATATCATATGTAAAAGTATTTGATCACCTCTGAAATTCATGCCTGAACAATGCAAGGACCTGAGCTTTCATGAAAGGAAAATGCTATTTTTTTTTCAAAAAATTCGTAGAGAAAATCCTATCAGAATGATATGTCAATAATATTTTTTTATAATTAAGAGTTATTACAATGGGTATTTTATTTGTTTTAAAATACAAGACTTTCATTTAGCAACATTATTATGTATAGAAATTTTATATAAATTTTTTAGTTGTATAGCATTACTCTTAATGAAATATGTGTCAAAAGAGAGGAAAAAATAGAAAACCTCCAACATGGTTTGTGTTAAGGTCTTCTTTAGGATACTCTGTACTGCAGAGTGAGTGCAACTTGGCTTGGTTTGCCAAGAAAAGAATACGCCTTTTTATTTTATCCCCTCTTTCCTTTCTTTTTCTATCTTCTTTTATTTATTTATTTTTCGTACAAAGTGATTATAAAAAGGAGGGGATATGTGGAGGGAGAATTAACCCTTGACTTTCTTTTATTTTCTCTCCTACCAAATATGAAATAGATTACCTGGTAAGCCATACAAAAGCTCTGCCACAGCTGGTTCCCTTTCTGGCATTGCCTTCACCAGCCTCTTTCTTCAATATCTCAACCAAATTTGAGTACAGTGAAGGGTCTGATTCCTGTGCCTTCTCCAATCTCTAGGCACAGCATAGCACAGCACAAAACAAGACAAATATTTGGCCATGAAATTCCCAAACTAAAAATGTACTGAAACTCCAGAAATGCCGTGGATAGAAATTTAGACTTAACAGACAGATAAAGGTCATGAGGGAAGGGTAAGGAACTCTATCAATCAAAATTTCTCTCTACAAGAAAATGACAAAATGTATGGGCAGGAATACCCATACCTGAATGAGACTGGATAAAAAAAAAAAAAGCAAGAATATGCAACAATCAAGGGGGTTTTACCGTCATGCAAAAAAGTCAAAAGAAGAAGTGGTTTCCGAGGGTGACTTGGGAGTGTCAAGCGTGTCTTGCACGTAACATGAAAATGACAAATATGTGGAAATTGCAGCTTAAAGTCCAGTTAACCTTGGGTTCTGACTTTCCAATGTATATACCTGGATATTTGGATCCATGTCTTGCCTCAGAACACCCACGGTTGGTCCTATCTTATCTGCACAAAAGAGAAAATACATGTAACCCACATAAAGTTTGATGATATGTTCTGTATACATACATGTGTATATGCATATGAGATATGACCCAAATCTTAATTTTGTGTTTTTGTTTGTTTGTGTGTGTGTGTGTGAGTGAGAGAGAGAGAGAGAGAGAGAGAGAGAGAGAGAGTAACCAAGAACTTGCGGGACCAAGTTGCAGATAGAGAGAAAAGGCTTGGTGGGGATATGGGCAGCATCATGATCATCACTACCAGGTTTAACTTTGACCACCACCATGGATAGCTCTTCAATGGCAGACCTTATCTCTGATCCCTTCTCCATCTCTCTACTCCTCTTCATTTCAACCTCTCTCCCTATATCTCTGTCTCCTCTTGATTCTTTTTCTTATTATATAGCTCTCAACTGGGTATATCTTATTTCCAATAGGTTGTGTACTGTACTGTTTGACTCTCTCTCTCTCTATATATATTGAGAGAGAGAGAGAGAGAGAGAGAGAGAGAGATATTGATTGCATCAACGGCTGTTTCAAACGGTGAGAACTGCAATGCTACTCCCCACAAAAAAAATATATAAAAAACCCCAATCAGTTAATTAAAAAAATTCTGAACTCCAATTATCTTAATTTGTTGTTTACTTTTTAATATTAGTTCTTTATATTAGACATACGATTGCGACCTTATATTTGACCTGGAAGTTATCAGCTGTGTCATCTTCTTACTACTTGTCAGTTGTCACCTGCATGTAATCGTTAGTTGCTTATACCAAGCTAGTGTGGGGCCTGATATCAAAATAAAAAAAAAACCTGGTGTTGGGCCAGATAGGAATATGACTTAGTTTAGAGGATCTCGATCCATTTGATTAACGAAAAATACTACCTACAACTACGTTTGCTGATGGCCACAACATTAATTAGGTTCTACTAACTGTTGGTGGGATTTTACTATTGTCGTGGCTATCAGCTGCCATCACCCACTGTCATGACCGTGGGTAGATGCTCTTTTAGTTGACATCATTAATTGAGTTTTTCCATCAAAATTCAAGGAATCAAGACCAATTGTGGCACTTTTTTAACCTTACATATACAACACAATTCCTTAATTGGGAATAATAATTATTGTAAAATGATGGGCTTCTGAATTTTTTTTCTTCATTTTTTTAACCTCCTAATGCTTTACTTAATTTTTAATGAAGAAGCAACCCATTATAGCCAAGTTTAGGAAATGAAGTACCAGAAAAGATAGGTATTTCTCTTGATGAAATTGAAATGGTTTAAGAATGGGTTAAAAACAGAAGAAGAAGACATTAATGAGTGATTATTGCAGGTTAAGTGGGGTACTATAGAGTATGAAAGACAAAGAAAGGAAAAATAATAATTTTCCTTTATTTATCTATTTGATTTCTAGTTTAGGAGAGAAAAGAAAGTTAAAAGAAAAAAACTTCATATCACTTTTCCTAAGATTTCTTTCCCACTTTCTTTCTCTTCCTCTTCCTGAAGTTCCAAAAGGTTCCTAATTCAAAGGGAAAAAAAATAAAAAAATCTAGGTTACGAGTTAGATTCTATGCAACAACTAGTTATGTTAAGGGTTAATTACAACATACTCCCTGAATTATGACTTAATATCAGTATGTTTTATTAAACTCTAAAATGTAACAAATTTGACCCCTTAAACCACTAATTTTTATCAATCAATCCCTCCAATTAGCAGTTCATTAGAAAAATGGATGAAAAATTGTTATTTGATTTGTACATGTTCATAAAAAATATAATTTTATACCTAAATTGATATCTCTTGTTACAATAATTGTTTAATGATTGAAATGTCTCTTGAAATGACAAGTAAATATATGGACAATATAAATGGTATTTTAGTTATTAAACAATTATTACAAAAAAGAGAATGTAATTTAGGTATAAAATGAGTTTTTGTAAACATGTGCAAGTTATGTAATAATTTTTCATCTACTCTCCTAAGTGATTGTCAATATATTGCTAATATGAGGGGTTGATTCATACAAATTAGTAGTTCAGTGGGTCAACTTGTTATGTTTTAAAGTTAGGAGACATAATGATACTGAGTCATAGTTCAGGAGGTATATTTGTAATTAACCCTTAACTATGACTCAACATCACTAAGCTCTTATAAACTTTAAAACGTAACAAATTGATCGCTTGAACTATCAATTTGTATGAATCAACACCTTATGTTAGCAAATCATTGAAAAATTGATGAAAAATTATTTTGTGACTTGTACATGTTCACAAAAGTATGATTATATACTTAAATTAATCTTCTCTTGTTATAATAATTATATAATAACTGAAATGTCTTTTAAAATAATATGTAAATATAAAGACAATACAAAAAATATTTTAGTCATTAGATAATTATTACAAAAAAGAGAAGGTAATTTAGATATAAAATAAACTTTTGTGAACATGTGTAAGTTATATAATAATTTTTTTCATCTTCTGTTTTAACAGATTGCTAATATATTACTAACAGAATGGATTAATTGATATAAATTACTATTTTAAGGGTTAATGTGTATGTTTTATAGTTTAACAGACTTAGTAATATTGAGTCATAGTTTAAGTGATGTATTTGTAATTAACCCTTTTGTGAGTCGGACAGACTTACAAAAATCCCTGCATTAATTAATGACCTTGCACATGTTTTCCCCCCTTCCTTTACTCGACCTTGTACTTAAATGTCACTATTATTGGACCTTATAATTGGAATCAATCAGTGCTATAGGTAGCAAACATTGACATAACATGCTCTAAGTAAAGGAATTATTAAAATAAAGAAGGTAGATCAGCACTAAGTTTTCTTATTTTTGTTAATTTTTGAATGTTGTATATAGGCCTGCTTGGCACACCGATAAATTAAAAATATAGGGATTGTTTCCTATGAAAATAACTCGTAATTGGAGAGTTTGTTGAGGAAAATATTAGTAATTTTTTGAAAACAAATTCTAAAGAAAGGTTTATATCGGAAAACTTGAGAATTTGAGTCCTAATTCTCTGACTGATAGAATTAGAAATTATTCTTAATAGTAGGGAGACTGAAATTTTTTTGAGAATTTTCGAGATACGCGGAATTGATTTGTAACTCGTCCATCCAATGATAGTAGTAACATTAATTGGAAAAGCGTTTTTCAAAAAATGGGGAATTTTTTTTTGCTATGCTGCTTAGTTGTTATAAAAAAGTGAATTAGGTTATTTTAGAATTAGCCCGTTTCATGTATTTGGTTATGTTAAAATGAAAGGACTCAAAACTTGAAAATTTTACTTTCTTTATGGAAATGTATTTTGGCTATTTACAGAATCTCTTCTTCTAGGATTAAGTTAAATTTTATTTTATTCAACCTGTATACAAATCTAATAATCCATTTATAGTTTCTTTGGCTCAAATTAGTCAATTCAAAATAGAACAATCATGCAATAAGGTACTTGGTATAACTATGGGTCTGTTTGGTAAAATTTTTTTCAAAAATCTTTTAGCCTCAAAAGAAAAAAAATAAAAAAAGATCCAGTTTTTGTTTTTTTTACTTTTAACCAAAAAAGAAAAAAAGAAAAAAAAAAGTTAAATTTAAGCTGGACCTTAAGAAGTAAGAACACTCATAATGATTGGGTATAGGTACTGGTGCCATGGGCCTACTTAACGGCCTAATCAAGGAACAAGGGAAACTCTGGTGCCCAATGACAAGTCCAAGAAAGCCCAACACGGAGAATGTTTGAAATGGCGAATTACCATTCTTTCTTGGCTATTGCGAAGCTCTCCGGCGAACCAGTTCAGTTTGGGAAAGAATCCTCTCTCTCTCTCTCTCTCTCTCTCTCCTTCCCCGTGGCCACGGTCGCAGTGATTGTGTTGTCCGCCGGCGCACGTTTAGTTAACCTACACCGCATGTTAGTCATGTATAGCGTTCTTCTCTTTCCTCTTCTTCTCTATCCTCCAAATTGGGCTCCCTCCTGTGCAACTCCTCGAACCTTCGTCAGATCCCAACCTTCTACTTTTCAATTTATCACTTACCACGAAATCAGAAATTTTGTCAAGGAGGCTATGGAAGATCTAAGCTAAAATTTTTTAATTTTGTTAATGAGTTAAAAGATAGAATTTTTTAAATTTTGAAAGGTTCTATTACTATAGAAAGGATTTGTATATAAAAATTTTTGAATTTTGTTAAGGGACGAATGCAAATATTCTTAAATTTATGCAAATCTAAGTAAAATTTTTTGAATTTTATTGGGACTAAGGAAAAAATTCTTAAATTTTGGAGGTAAAAGACAAAAACTTAAAATTTTGGGGGTGTCAATATACACTTTTATTATAAAAATACTCAAAATTAATGGGGTTATATGAAATTTTGTCAAAGTAGGAGGGCCATGCCCCCATCTCTATGTATATATGTATGGAATTGCATATTTTGTGTTAATGTATTTAGTAGGTAATTTGATCATTTCTCCATATAAAATTAAAATTTTAATTGGCCCTCTCTCTTTCTCTCTCTCTTGATTCAGCTTCCGGAGCTGCTTATTGGGAAAATGTAGAAATTTTGAGACTTTGAAGTATACCCTGCTTTACTGGTAAACTTTCATTGCTGCAAGAAGCTTGTTTCATTGTGCTCCATGCCAAGTCTGAGTCAATTGAGTATAAAGATGGATAAATTTCAGGACATATCAATGTATCATCCAGTGATTGGGACCAATCGGCAGTAGCATTGCTTAGAATTGTGGTCAGGATTATTTCGAACTGATGTCAATATGTTGGCTAACACTTCAAAGTATATAATGTATAGAACTGACTATGTTTTACTAGACAGTTCAATGCAATTTGGCACTTTTCGTGTTGACAAAATTGTATCATTTCATAACATGATGGTCGAAGGCCCTTTGAGCTGGTGTATCATGGCCAGTTTGATGATTCACGACCGCGTAATAATGTGCCTGTCACTAGAAGGTTGGTTTTCCAGAACTTGTAGGCCTCCTTATGTGAATATTACCAAAATCCACTCTCAAGTTGTATTCATTTTTTTAGGAGTATCTAAAACTCATCGTTGCAAGTTGTCTACTCTAGGGACTTAAGTCTTGCTATAGACTATGTTCTAAGTGGCCAACCGACATCAGCAGTTCAAAAACCCAAGTATTCGTATTTGTATAACTTGTTGGAAATATTGTTTCCCTATTAATGTGTGTGTGTAATAAGTGTTCTAACTAACTAAAGCAACTAGCAACTAGAAGGTAACTAGAAGCAATTTCAAAAATAACAATATAGAACTTAAACAACGTACTTGGTTGTCATTTTTAAATCAGAAATCTTGAAAATGAACAGAAGATCGAAGAACTGAAAATTAAATCGAGTCAAGTGTGTGATACTTTCTCCTTAAAGACAGATGCGCCCTCCACAATCGGTGCTCACGGGAAGATGGGTGTTTGCCTCCTAGAATGAAACGATCTCAGCAAGATTCTAAGCAGCACTTAAATAAAATATGCTCTGTGAAAACCAGATGATTTTGTACTCTTTCGGAGGATAATGGGAGGAGGAAGACGATGCAGTGCAGAAAAATCTATGCCATAAAATTTTGAAAAAAATTCGTAACTATGAATGCAGGATTCGACTCTATTTATATAGCCCAGGTACTTATTCATTGCACTAGTTCGAATAGGTACTAGCAGCCAAACATTCTCTTACTGGAGGGACACATCATTTCACTGGAAACAGAGAGACATAACTCTTTGCCGGAAACACACTAGTCAACTGACACACCTGTTTAGTCAAGGGTCAGAAATAAAATTAATTAATTAATTTATATCCAACTCTAGTCCAAAAAGATAAGGGTTGAACCAAACCATGCCCATGCCCTGACTCAGACTGGACAAGCGGGTGGCAACGGCAGCGCGCGCATGTGTGGAGTATTGGGTCAACCCATGGGTTCCATAGGTCCTCACTCTTTCACAAAAGTGAGGTGTCCCTTAGGGCCCAAACCTTACTCTAAACTTGGGTTATATATGTACAATATGTTTCCCATAAAAAATTAATATGGGATAATTTACTTTTAACTACATAACCCATATTCAATGGGGTGACTTTAGAGGCCAATAACTTATTCAATCATTTACGGATTTGAGCAAGTAAATAGTCAAGATTCATCTCCTCACGGAGGTGAATCCAAAGCACCAAGGACTAGACACAACGGAGGTATGGGTCCCACTCTTATATTGGCTAAAAAATGGACAAAACAATTGGTTAATACCCATGTTTTTCTAACAAATCCCTTATATGAATGAGATTGGCTGGAAATGAAAAATGCAAATGAGAATGCAGACTCGACAAAGAGATAAAGAGTACAGGTGAAAAGTTACCGCATTGGGAAAGGTGGCTTTTGGCTTTGAACCTTCCTTAGTGAAATACTATCGGGTTTATTTGGCTAACTAGTGAATACGATTACTTGAACTGTTTAGCCGTTTGTATAAACCAAGACAATAGTACTCACATGGTTCCTTTCCGATCATCTAGTGATCCATTCGGTTGTGTTCATTTTAGCCATGAATAATGCCTGGTAGATTCATAAGTACTTTAGAGAAATTAACCTTAATAATTTCTCATAGAAGCGGCCCCTTCATACTCATATAGGTGATCTCTTATTAAGAGTATCCTGTTATATTCCATTTGAAATTCCCAAGGTATAAGAATCATTAAGAGCTAAGCTCATCTTGGGCACTATCTGTAGATTATCACTATTTCATCATAGAAATGGACAGTGGAACGAGTTCCTCAGTGATTTGTTCTAAGTTAAGCACAAATCGGCTATCCCGTTGAACTTAAATCTTGGGATCTCCAGTCAAGTAGATTGGGTTGCCATTGTGGCGACCTTTTGACTCATAGTCTTAAGGCCCATTCTCCTCGATGAATTCTCCACTTGACCTTTCGTTAAGCCTTTTGTAAGCGATTCCGTAATGTTGTTCTTAGACTTGATGTAATCGATGGATATAATTCCATTCGAAAAGAATTTGCCTCACAGTGTTGTGTCGTCGACGTATATGTCACGACTTCCCATTATACATGTGGTTTTGTGCTCTTGCTATTGCACATTGACTATCACAATGTATACAGATAGTAGAGACAGGTTTATGTCACACGGGAATATCCTCCAAAAATTTTCAAAACCATTCTGCTTCTTCTCCTACTTTGTCCAAAGCAATAAACTCAGATTCCATGGTGGATCTGGCTATCTAAGTTTGTTTCGAGGATTTTTAAGATATTGCTGCGCCTCCTAGAGTAAACACATATTCACTTATGAATTTGGAGTCTCTGGTGTCAAATATCCAGTTTGTGTCTATGTAGCCTTCTATAACAGCTAGATATCTTGTATAGTGTAGCCCATAATTCAAGGTGAATCTCAAATACATGAGAACCCAAACTATGGCCTTCTAGTGGTTTGACCCTAGGTTACTCGTATATCTACTTAGTTTGCTTACTGTATAAGCTATATCTGGATGTGTGTAATTCATGAGATATATTAAACTGTCAATTATCCGTGAGTATTCTAATTGAGATATACCCTCCTCGTTGTTCTTGTGTAGATGTAGATGGCCATCTATGGGTGTGCTCGCGAGATTGTTATCAGACTTACTAAACTTATCGAGTATCTTCTCAACATAATGAGTCTGTTTAATCTTAATACCAAGTATAATATCTGCAACACCTAGATCCTTCATGTCAAACTTACTGTTCAAGAGTTTCTTAGTAACTTTAATGAAATTATTATTGCTACCAATGATAATCATATCATCTACATAAAGACAAACAATGACATAACCATTAGAAGTGTTTTTCACATAGACACACTTTTCGCATTTATTTATCTTGAAGCTATTTGACAACATAACATTGTCAAACTTCTCATGCCATTGTTTAGAAGCTTGTTTTAGTCCATACAGAGACTTAACAAGTTTGCATATCTGTTTCTCTTTGCTAGGAACAATGAACCCTTTAGGTTGTTCCGTATAAATCTCCCCATTCAAATCTCCATTTAAGAATGCTGTCTTAACATTTATTTGATGTATATTAAGATTATGTAAAGCTGTAAAGGCTATCAGAATACGTATGGATGGTATTATGATTACACGAGAATATGTATCGAAATAATCCACTCATTCGGTCTGTTTGTAGCCTTTGACTACAAGTCTTGCCTTATACTTATCAATTGAACCATTTGCTTTTATCTTCCTCTTGAATATCCATTTGTATCCAAGGAGTTTGTTACCAGGTGATAGATCCACTAGTTCCCATGTATGATTTTGTGGAATTGATTCAACTTCACTATGGATAGCCTCTTTCCACGAAGGGGCTTCCGGAGAGGACATTGCTTCTTTGTAACTCTGAGGTTCATTCTCTAACAAAAATGTTAGAAAGTCAGGACCGAAAGATTTTGAAACCTTTGTCCTTTTACCTCATCTAGGTTCAATGTTGTTTCCTTTATATATAGACCCATGGTTTTGATCTACAATAGTATCATGAGTCCGTTTAAGCGAACTTGATTCATGTGTAGATTTATTCGCAAACTCCTCCTTAAAGAAGGATACATTTCTAGACTCCATTATTGTATTTATATGAATGTCTGTTATTTCAGACTTGTGAACCAAAAATCGATATGCACTACTATGCTCGGCATAGCTAATAAATATATAATCAACTGTTTGTGGTCCTAATTTTACCTGTTTAAGTAAAGGGATTGCTACCTTAGCCAAACAACCCCATACTTTCAAGTATTTATAGGAAGACTTTTGATCTTTTCACAACTCATAAGGGATTTTGCTAAGTTTCTTGTGGGGTATCTTGTTGAGAACATAGTTGGCGGATAGCAAAGCTTCCCCCTATAACTGCTGGGGTGCCCCAGAACTTATTAACATAGCATTCATCATCTCTTTCAGAGTGCAATTCTTCTGCTCAACAACTCCATTCTGCTAAGGTAAATAAGGTGCAGTGGTTTGATGTATGATACAATGTTCAGCACATAGTTGTGCAAATGGTGCTTCATACTCACCACCTTTATCACTTCTTAACACTTTAATGTTTTTGCCTAGTTGATTCTCAACTTCACACTTGTATTGAATAAATATGTCTATTACTTCATTTTTACTTCTCATTAAGTAGACTTGATAGTAGCGAGTGCAATCATTAATGAAAGTTATGAAGTACTTTTTCCCACCTCGAGTTTGGATATATTTCAAGTTACAAACGTCACTAAGAATTAGTTCAAGTGATTCAGTACTTCTTTCAATTTATTTAAACGGAATTCTAGTCAACTTTGCCCCAATGCAAGTTAGGCATTTATGATTGGTATTAAAATCAAGTTTAGATAAAAACTCTAAATTAACTAATTTACACATAGTATTAAAGTTAACATGACCTAATCTACCAAGCCATACATTTGAAGACTCAAGCAAGTAAATAGAAGATGTAATATTATTACTAGAAGGCTAAGGAGCCACAGTCATTACATTAAGTTTGAAGAGCCCATTGCTCAGATAACCCTTTCCCACAAACATTCCTCCTTTAGTAAGTATAAACTTATCACTCTCAAACACCAACTTAAAGCCCTTCTTACTCAACAATGAACCAGAGACTAAATTCTTGCGAATGTTTGGCATATGGAACACCTTATTGAGAGCAAGTTCTTTGCCGGAAGTCATTTTCAGAACGATCTTCCTTTGACCTTTAACCTTCGAGGTTGTCGAATTACCCATGTAGAGTTGTTCACCGACCACGGATTGGTAAGATGTGAACATCCACTTATTGGCACAAATGTGACGAGTGGCCTCAGTGTTCACCCACCATTCTTTAGAATTGCCAACAAAGTGCACCTTAGAAACCATGGTAGAAAGATTCAGGTCTTCCATATCGGCACGGAGATCCTTGGTCACATTGGCTTGAGCAGATTTATTCTTGTGGTTCTCTTGATCCTTGTTCTCAAGATCCTTATGCTTGTAACAATCCTTGGCTATATGACCAGTCTTGCTGCACACATAGCATTTCCCTTTGAACCTTTTGAAATCACCACCATTGGAACCTCGATTGGATCCTTGTCCATCATGCTTTCGCTTCTTGTTATTGGGTTTGGCTTGCTCCACCACGTTTGCCTTTGACACCGTAGAGGTGTTGACAAACTTCTTCTCAGAAGCATGATTGTCTTCCTTAATTCTTAGCCTGCCAATGAGTTCCTTAAGCCTCATCTCCTTACACTTATGCTTCAGATAGTTTTTGAATTCTTTCTAGGACGGCGGTAATTTTTCAATTATCGCAGCCACTTGGAAAGATTAACTCAGTACCATGCCTTCGGCGTGGATGTCATGAAGTACAACTTGGATATGATGGACTTGGATAATAACTATTTTGGAATCAAACATTTTTGTAATCTAGGAACTTACCGACCACAAATTTCTTTGAGCTGAGGTCTTCCGTCTTGTACTTCTTGTCTAGAGATTCTCATAAATCTTTCGCCATTTGCACGACACAATACACATTGTAGAGTGTATTATCCAGTCTATTGAGGATGTAGTTCTTACATAGGAAGTCGACATGTTTCCATGCTTCTATTGCCACAACTACTTGCTGGTCGGACTCATCATCTTTTATAGTAGAAACATCTTCACAAAGAAATTTTGCCAAGTTTAGAGTCGTCAGGTAGAACAACATCTTCTATTGCCAGTTTTTGAAATCAGTTACATTGAATTTCTCTGGCTTTTCTCCGTGATTCACTGGCACAGTTGGTATAGGCACGTGATTCACTGGCACAATCGGTGTAGGCATATGATTCGCCGGCACAGTCAGTGTCGACACATGTGTCACAATCACAGTAGCTGTACGAGTAAGAGTAGGAGTAGGAGTAATATCAACCATTTCTGAATTAAACAATTTTATACAAAAACTGAGCACTAATCCCGAAATAATATAACACGACACTAATTAATACAGTTAAAATAAGAATAACATCTGTCTTGAAGATTGTTGAAAATATTGTTTCCCTATTAAACTATGTGTGCAATAAGTGCTCTAACAAAATAAAGCAACTGGCAACTAGCAACTAGAAGGCAACTAGAAGCAATTTCAAAAATAACAATACAGAACTTCAACAATGTACTCGGTTATCGTACTTAAATCAAAAATCTTGAAGATGAATAAAAGATTGAAGAATTGAAAGTTAGATCAAGTCGACTGTGTGACACTCTCTCCTTAAAGACAAATTCGCCCCTACAGTTGGTGCTCACAAGAAGATGGGTGTCTGCCTTTCAGGATGAAACGATCTCAGCAGATTCTAAGAACCACTTCAATAAAATATGCTTAGTGGAAACCAGATGATTCTGCACTCTCTCGGAGGATATTGGGAGGAGGAAGAAGATGTAGTGCAGAAAAATCTATACCATGCAATTTCGAAAAAAATTCATAACTATGAATGCAGGATTCGGCTCTATTTATAGAGCCCAGGTGCCTGTTCATTGCATTGGTTCAAACAGGTACCAGCAGCTACATAGTCCCTTATCAGAGGGACACATCACTTTGCCAAAAATGGAGAGACATAACTCTAGTCAACAGACACACTTATTCAGTCAACGGTCAGAAATAAAATTAATTAATTAATTTATATCCAACTTTAGCCCAAAAAGATAAGGGTCGAACCAAACCACGCCCTGACCTGGACTAGATGGGCAGGTGGCAGCGGCAGCGCTCGTTTGGAGTATTAGATCAACCCATGGGTTCCATAGGTGTTCATCCTTCCACAAAAGTGGGTGCCCTTTGGAGCCCAAACCTTACTCCGAACTTGGGTTATATATACACAACATATTTTTCATAAGAAATCAATGTGAGATAACTCACTTTCAACTACATAACCAATATTCAAGGGGTGACTTTGGAGGCCAATAACTCATTCAATCCTACATGGATTTAAGCAAGCAAATAGTCAAGATTCATCTCCTCACGGATGTGAATCCAACGCACTAAGGACTCGACACAACGGAGGTATGAGTCCCATTCTTATATTGGCTCAAAGATGGACAAAACAACAGGTTAACACTCATATTTTTCTAATATAACTTTCCCTTGTCTCGTCTTCTTGCTATCAAGAATGCATTCTTTAGCTATGGTTACAGGCTCAGAACATTTTCTCCATTTGTCAAAAGTGTTGGATGCCACTTTATGCTGCATCTAGAGTCAAAGTTGTAATGTGTAATGCCAGTTTTAGTTTTTGCAAGGTCGTAGATTGCAATGCTTTTAGGTGCGTTGTGTTTTGGTTCCAATGGGTGATGATCATGCTGATATCCTAATGTAAATCATATTTTCTCATGTTACTTTTTTGCTTTCCTCCAATATTCTTTGGTTGTCGTTTCGCTTTGGTCCGTCAAATATGGATGCATGGAGATGATGTGATTGTGTTGGTAATGTTTAATTGTGTAATATATCTACTGCTTGTGTGATAACTAACTAGAAAATTATTTTTTTTAGTATTCTTGTACAAAATGAGTGGCAAGCAACAAAAGACTACTTCCCCCCACATCCCCCCTCCCCCTTCCCCCTCCCCCTAATTTTGTTGCACACGTGTGTATGTATGTGTTATTCCCTTGGTTCTGTATTATATTCCTGGACAATATCGGCTAAAAAAATTCTTTTCCCATGTACTTCTAGATGGACAAATTTATGAAGAAAAATATTATCAAGGATAAAGTGAAAACCAACTCTTATGATATCAAGATGTTATTATATAAGCTAGTTTGTGATCAATGGAATTTCGCCATCTTTGAATTTGATTTATGACTCTGAGCATGCTTATGTCACACCCCATTTAGGGATGGGACTGGCTGAGAGCCACGAAACCTTAGCCCATGGCTCATGCAAGCCTAAAACCTGTTCAAATAGCATAAATAATGAAATACCATGCTAGTAACAATATCTCTTTATCAATTAAATCACAACAACCAGAATCATCGTTCATCCCAAGAAGAATTCATCTCCAATTAACACAATAATAAAACCATCTCTAAATACTATCAGAAAATAAATCGCTTAAATATCTAAATGGATAATTAAATCAAATCTTGTCTAATAATGGAAGTCAACAAGAAAATTCAATGGAGGTAATAAAAGGTTTTCAGTTCCAAGCCCAACTCTAGTGACCAACTCATTCACCTGAAATGTTTTAAAAATAAGTATCAGTGCATAGTTCAGTGAATGATAAGCTTTGCAATATTACACTTGATAATTGAAAATACAATTTGTCATATACTGAATAATGAGCTAAAAGAACTTCTTTAAAACTTTCCCAATGCACAATCATAAACAAGTAAATTTTACAATCTCAATGGTGAAGCAAAATAATCTCTTAACGTCTTATAACTCAAAATTGGAGTAGAATATCATCTCTTAGAATATAAATAATACTCGCAAAAATGATAATTGTAATAACTCAGGAAAATAAGAATAACATTACAAATCTCAATGCCAAATCTTATCTCAGGGTTTCAGCGCAGTGAATCAACACTGCGCTTAGAGTCACCTCAAGGTGGTGCTTGGGTCTTTTTCCTAAGCCGATCCGGTTGAGATTTTCCTACAACAGTTGAGAACTAAGTTTACCCCTTAGTTGCCAGAGTCACCTTAATAAGAGGGCGTATCTCCTGGACTTCTCAGAAATGGTCCCACACATGATGTCATAAAGTTTGCACCATCTTGATAAATAATCTTAAAGCATGCATAAAATCACTTTCTCAAAAGAATAAAATGGATCTTTCAAAAATATTCTCAATTAAATAACACTCTTTGTCAAATAATAAAATATTGTATTTCTCTTAAAAGCAATACATAATAATCTTGACTCATGCTCATTATTAAAAGTAACAACTTTTCTTATATCAAAATAAAGCATTGTAGATTTTCAATAAAATAAATGCTTGTGATAATTAAAATCATTCTTTACAAATTTCAAATGAATGGGATTAAATTTTCAATTCTCATACTAGTAAGGCAAATCACTCACTTGATGTCCAAGGAATGTGGATCTAAAAATACCACGCGAAATTAACGAATGCTACCTGAGTTACAAAGATAAAAGTCTAGTATTAATATATATTCTACAATTGAACTTAACTAAAACTAACTTCAAATTTGAAATCTACATGTTGAAAAACCTAACGCAGCACTGTCTTTATAATTAAAACTCTTCCTGATTAACTAAGATATTAGGGTGCACCAAGCATTACAGACTTGACCCCACTGAATTAATTCTCCAACTCATTTTTCTCAAAACCCAGATTCACGCTCTCTAACTAACATTTTTCTTTCTTTTTTTCTTTTTTGCTTCTACGATATGCTATATGTACTCCATGTATATATTTATACACACACATACACACACTAAAATGTTGATTCCCGATCTACAATCTCATGCCCATGTGATAAAGAACTAAATCATGGTATATTTATGCATACAACTACTCAAAGCCACAAAAATCACAACTTTTCTATATATACTGTTATGCTCGTTCTTTACACCAAACTTTCAGTAATTCAACCCATCCCCATGCACCATCACCGAGGAAATTACACCAAAAATCATACATACAAGATCAAACCCTACTATGTTAATCTGCTAATCTAATTAATACTCCATACAAACTAGAATGCCCAAAACTAAATTCCTTGAAGAATGAAACTCGAAATACTCTGACTAGTCCTTTGCTTCTTTTGTCAGTACTGGTTCTTCTCCTTTTCGCTCGACTCTCTCTCTCTCTCTCTCACAATTTAAACACAAAAGAGCAGAATGAATTCTACAAGGAGGAGAAAAATTCCACCATCATTGATTCACACCAATGATGTCTCCTACTAATTCTAGCATTATTGATTCACATCATTGATGTCTCCCACCAATTCCACTATCATTGATTCAAATCATTGAAGTCTCCCACCAATTCCATCATCATTGATTCACGTCATTGATGTCTCTGTAAGCATCTCATTTTTGCTCACTCAGCAATCTCCGGCCTGACCAGGTTCAGTTTCAAACATCACAACACGTTTGAGCCCAGACCGACTCTTTTGAACTTTATTCTAGTCAACTGGTCACTTCCTAAGCCCGCAAGGCCCCATTGAAGCTAAAAAGACCATATTACTCTTAGGCACTCCAGGCAGCTTTTCGAGACCGGGCGGTCACGGAAGTTATCGCCATCCAGGTAGCTTTTCAAGATCAGGCGGTCTCTAGAACCAACACCACCCAGGTAGTTCCTCGAGGTCAGGCGATCTCGGGGACTAACACCTTATCAAATTCCATACGGTTTACTTCTGGTGCCTACTAGCCCGCCAATGTAGAATGTCCGTTATATGGTAGCTCTCCAAGACCAGGTGATCTCGGGGATCAACACCATCCTATAGGTAGCTCTTTGAGATCGGGCGGTCTCAGGGACCAACACCACACATGTAGCTTTTCGAGATTAGGCGGTCTCGGGAACTAACACCACCCTATAGGTAGCTCACTGAGACCGGACGGTCTCAGTGACCAACACCGCACAGGTAGTTTTTTGAGACCGAGCGGTCTCAGGAACCAACACCTAGGTCAACACCGGCGCTTGCTAGCCCGATTCGGTGAAAAATGACCAAATTTGCCCCTTGGGCCTCCAGGCATGTCTTTGAGAAATTTTAAAATTTTTCAAGACAATAAGTCCACCCTTCTAAAATGTCCTTAGACAATTAGGCGTACTCAATACGCAATCCTGACCAATCCCGGTCCTGTTCCAGTCAATTCCAGTAAAAAAAACCATTTTGCCCCTAGGCACACCAACACAACATAAATCGCTCCAGATGGTAAGCACACCTTCCAAGATCATCTTTGAATAGTCCGGCATGCTTAATATGCCACTCCAATCCATCTTGACCCTTTTCAACTAATTCCAGTCAAAATAACCATTTTATCCCTGGTGGCCGAAGCGTGCCCTGAAACTACATTGGCTCTGGGTACCAAACTAGCAGATCCTATTATATGCCCATGTTCAACCCAAGTTGAGTCTCGTGACTCTAAACACTTCTAAGTTGACGAAAGTCCCTTAAAACATCTCACATATGCTCCACTAGAGTTATCTTTTCTCCTGATTCCTTGATTATAATACATCGTCAAACGACTTGAGAAATGCATAAATTAAGAAATTCTTGAAAGTATTTCTAGAGCACTTTCCATTGGTATGACCAGATCAGAGAGATCATCCCCCAAAGGCCTTGATCACGTGACCTAAATACTGCTACTTTTGAACATCCGTGGAGCATATAACGGACACTTCACAAAAGTGTGTTTTCATACACACTTCCCGAGGTGATATCTTACTCTTTTGAACACCTTTGAAGCTCTCCAAAAGTTTTCGGTTCTTGAGAAACAATAGGAGAATATCGTGGATGTGATTGATTTTCCTGAATCTTTCCTGGATTGCACAATTATCGGGGTAAAGTTAACATAAAAGTTCTCAACGGCGGAGCGTATGCTACATACGCCCAAATTGTGATCAGATCGACCCGAACTTTGCTTACTCCCCAAGTTAAGTCAGTACAGAGTGTGCCACGTGGCATTCAACCAATGGAACAATATTGCTGCATGTGCTATATGCGCCAGGGAAAAAATTACCTAGGCATATGCAACACATACGCCAGCTCCTAGCAGATTGCCTATAAATACAGGCCTCCCCCTTTGCGTATTCCAGAATCGAAAACAGTAGCAAAGCTCTGCAAAAATAGCCTCAGAACTCCGAAATATCCTATACACCTCACCCTCCAAGCATCTAAGTTAGATTCAACCTCTTTCTAACTTATACACTCTATGTATAAAGCCTTTAATGCCATAAAGGAGCCATTTCCAGCCCCCTCAAGCCTCTCTAAGACTATTTAAGTTCAAGACAAGTCATCCAGGGAAGCTTGAAAGTTGTTTGAAGACAAATGTAGAATTCCTTTTTGATTTATGTCTCTCCCACTTCTCTCTTCTCCCTCCTAGTCTACTAGAACTATTCTCCTATTTTTACCCCCATCTTCTACCCCCCTGTCTTGCATGCTTGAAACAAGAGAGCTCCTAGGTAATGCCTAGAGGAAGGCTTGTGGGAGCCATCGTGTAAAGGGATCTCTCACAAGCCTACTTTGAGATAGTATGGCCTTGGAGCATCTTGCAACGTGGTGTGACCTCTTAGCCTTGTATGATTTCATGACTACCTTTTGCATATGGTTACCATGTTCATGTTTTGCATGCTTAGCTCCATTTTCATATTTATCATCATTTTTCATAAACCTTCACTATCGCTATTTTTATGTCTTTTTCAAACCCCATATTCAAGCATTTCCCTTAAAATGGTTCTAAGATTTGGCTTCTTGAAGCTTAAAGTTAAACCCTAGACTTTCATACCTTAGGAAGCTCCCCTTTCACCCCTAGCCTCATTTTGCATCCTTGTATTTCATTACTTTTTGAGTTTCATTAAAATGGCTTTCAAACCCTCCTCTTCTATGTTGATTTACTCTCTTGGGCTTTGTGGTTGAAATGGTCTCTTGGAATCCTCTCTTGAGTGGTTTTCTCATTATCTTGACTATATTAACCTTAGTTCATTAGAGTGGGTTTTCTTCACCCCAAGGGCGGCTTTCAAAACAATTCTTTTCAAGAAAGGTTTTCAAAAGGGCATTTGTCTTCATTATTGTTAAAATGATTTTCGAACTCTCTCTTTCTATATGAATTTCTAAGACTTGGCTCTTTTGAGTTGTGAGGTTGGAATGGCCCCCATAGAGCCCTCTTTTGAGTGGTCTTCCCATCATTTTGACCACAGGAACCCTAGCTCATTAGATTGAGTTTTCTACACCAAAAAAAAAAAAAAAAAAGATTTCTTAAACACCCTTTTCAAGCAAGATTTAAAAAAATTCATTATTTTCATTTTGCATAAAAATGATTTTTCAAAATCTTAATTTCCATATTGATTTTTAAATTTTTCACTCTCTTAAATTAGAGGGTAAAATGGGCCCCATGAAGTCTTCCTTAGAATGGTTCCCTACTCTTGAGCATATAAATCCTACAGTTACTAGACCCAATTTTCATGAAAATGATCTTCTTTAAATTTATATAATTCCTTAAATTTGTTTTCCAAATTCTCTACATTTACACCATGGTTTTCAAAATCCATTTTCAAAGTGCATGTACAAAACCACCTTTATAAAACCACTAGGCCCAAACTCTAGCTCAAAACCACTTTCCGACCCTTAGTTAACTTGACCCTAGTTATCTAACCTTAGATTAACCTAATCCAAGTTAATTAGTTAACCATAGGTCACTTTAACTCTAGGTTAACCTAACCCAAGTTAGTTAACTCTAGGTCACCTTAACCCTAGGCTAACCTAACTCTAGTTAGTTAACCCTAGGTCAATCCAACCCTAGTCCAACCTAATCCTAGTTATCCAACCCTTGGTTATTCTAACCTGAGTTAGTTAACCTTAGGTCAACCCAACCAAGGTTAGTAAGTTTCAAGGCTCCAATTCAAGGAGATATTTTCAAATGATCTTTTAATACAAAACCATTATCATAACATACTTTCAAAAACATCCTACTCTCTTGAGATTTAAAAAACGAACTCCAAAATCTTTTCAAATACTTCCATACTCTATCTTAAAAAATGCTTCCAAGAAATTCTCTTAAACTTGTCTCGACTAAAATGGCTAGACACTTAATATTTTCCAAAAACTATTTTCAAAATGTTTTCAAAACTTACAACCCTAAAGTGTCCCTAACCCTTTATGGTTAGGAATTCTAAGAGAACGTGATACACTAAATACAAACTTCAAGATTGTCCATATTAAGGTTCCAAATCCTAAGTGCTTTCAAAAACTCTCTTCAAAAAATGATTTTCAAACATCACATTCTGGAGGCAACTCTAATCCTTCCATGGTTAGGATTGTTCAAGTATAAATGAGATATTCAACAAGGGTTTTATAACCCTAAAGTTTTAAAAACTAAAGAGAAGTCTCTAGCCCATTTTCCAAACATGTTTTCAAAATTCATAACTTTAAAGGAGTTTAGTTTTTCAATGACTAACCTCATAAAGGTGATGAAACATTAAACATGCCTTTTATAAGGTATTCAAAAACTATTTTCAAAGGCTTTTCGAAGACAAGTTCACAAGAGCATTTCCAATTCAAACTCTACCTCCTAAGTTTTCAAAACAAGACTTCAAAACATTTTCAAAACTCTCTTGAGTTATTCCAAAACCTTTCTAAAACTCCCTTGAGTTGTTTCAAAGCACTTCCAAAACTCTCTTGAGTTAATTTTAAAAACATTTAAAATTATCTTCAAACTCGATTTCAAAAACACTTCAAACATCCCAAGTCCTATATCAAAGGCATTTTTCTAAACTCTCAAGTTCTCTTTTTTTAAAGACCTCAAAGTGTCTTCAAACTTTTTCAAAGATCTCAAGGTATCTTCAAAGCATTTCAAAGGCCTCAATACGTCTCTTTTTTATTGAGGCATTGCCTGAATTACGAATGACCTAATTCTTGCCAAATGAGATACGTAAGCAATCTAAAATGGTGTAGTTATAACCTTTATTTCAACTCAAGTTCCCTTTTCAAAAGTTTCTATCAATTCAAGATTTCTATCTCAAATCCTTTCAAAACTTTCATATTTTCAAATATCTTTTTCAAAACATACATTATGCATCATTCATCCAAAAAGTAATGACCAGACCCAATTTTTAAAATTCTAAAGTGGACATTAGTAACCGGTTATTCAAGTGAGTGAATTAAGGGTGATTAGACATGTAGGTACCGAAAGGGTGGGGTAGGGTAACGATCTTAGAATGTCTTCCATACACGTAACCAATCCCTGGGCTATATATTTCTAATTTTAGAGACCAACCCAGAGTCTTGTTTTCAAAAGGCCTTTAAAACATTTTAAAACGTTGCTAAAAACCTCTTTTCCAAAAAACCTTCTTAAGAAGGATAGTTTCAAAATGATTTCAAAAAACCTAAGTTAGTCTTCGGATTATACTTAGTTTTAGGTGACCTAGCACATCTTTAACTATTTTAAGTTGTGACTTCAAAATTTTTGCAAAAGCCCTTGCTTTAGTCAATTTCAAGATCAAACCTAGTCGCACTCGTCCTTCTAGGAGGATGAGTTCTAACGAGAGAGTACCGTGCTTTTTTCTGAGCCAAGAGGGCTTGGTTAAGAATCGGGGTGCTACAGTCTCCCACCAATTCCACCATTATTGATTCACATCAATATAAAAATTTGACACCATATAGCTAAAAACTCTTAAATTAAAATATTAAAATTATTAGGATGCATATAAAATTTGAGAACAATATGAAATAAAAATTAGGGCTTTTACACTCTCCCCCTGTTAAAATAAAGTTTCGTCCTCGAAACTTACCTGATCAAATCATGTAAAATGATTAGGGTACTTCTCCCGCATTTTTTCATTGCGCTCCCTCGTTGCTTCTTCAACTGAATGGTTACGCCACAAAACTTTAACAAGTGAAACTGTCTTACAGTAAAGTGTCTTTTCTATAGTGTCTAAGATCTCAACAGGTTGCTCCTTATAAGTCAAATTCTCTCGAACTTGAAGTGGCTCATAATTTATCACATGTGATGGACTCTGTACATACTTTCTTAGTATTGACACATGAAAAATATTATGTACCTCTACAAGTCTAAACGGCAAAGCAATGTGGTATGCTACTACACCAACCTTCTCTAGTACCTCAAATGGCCCTACAAAGTGAGGACTTAACTTCTCTTTCTTACCAAATCAAATCACCCCTTTCCAAGGTGAAACCTTATCACCAATTCGGAACTCTAAGTCCCTCGTTCTGTTATCTGTATAACTCTTCTAACGACTCTGTGCAGCTAACATTCTCTGACGAATAGTAACAATCTTCTGATTGGCATGTTGCACTAACTTTGGACCCAAAAGCTATTTATCTTCTACCTTAAACTAATACGCAGGAGATCGACACTTCGTACCATACAAAGCCTCATAAGGTGCAATTCCCAGACTCGAATGATAACTATTATTGTATGTAAACTCCACTAAAGCCAACTGCTCATCCCAAGTGCCTCTCCACTCTAAAGCATATGCTCTCAATATATCCTTTAACGTCTGAATAGTCCTCTTTGATTGTCCATTTTTCTGAGGATGATAAGTAGTATTAAAGCTCAAATGTGTGCCTAAAGCTGTCTGTAAGCTATTCTAGAACCTAGACACGAACCTAAGATCACGATCTGAAACAATAGACACTGGTGCACCATGTAATCTAATGATCTCCCTCACATAAAGTTGTGTTAACTTGTTAAGTGCAAAGGTTTTCTTAGTAGCAATGAAATGTTCGGACTTAGTCAATCTGTCTACTATCACCCAAACTGTATCATGTCCAGCACGAGTCCATGGTAAATCTGAAACAAAATCTATAGTAATATGCTCCCACTTCCACTCTAGTAAAGGTAATAGTTGAAGCTTCCCTGATGGTCTCTGATGTTCAACCTTAATCTATTGGTAAGTAAAACACTATGCTACAAACTCTGCGATATCTCTCTTCATACCATTCCATCAGAAATGCTCACGTAGATCTCTATACATCTTAGTACTCCCAGGGTGAATACTATATCCCAAGCTATGAGCCTCAATCAGAATGTCCCTTCTCAACTCGTCATTAGAGGGAATACAGAGATGACCTCTGAATCTAAGTACTCCATCTTTGCCTGTTGAAAATTCTAAAACTCTTTCTTTCTTCAACTCTTCTCTGACCTTCTTACATTGAGAATCATCTAACTGTGCTATCTTGACCATGTCAAATAGAGTGGGTTTAACTATCAACTAGCTACATAATGCTATTTGCCCATGTTGGATAACCTCAATTCTTAAATGCCTCAAGTCTTCTAACAGATGCTGCTCAACAATAAGTGCTACTAGACCACCCCTTAAAGATTTTCTACTAAGAGCATCAACAACCACATTTGCCTTCCCTGGATGGTATAAGATACTAACATCATAATCCTTAAGCAACTCAAGCCACCTTCTCTACCTCATATTAAGCTCCTTCTGGGTAAAGATATATTTCAAACTTTTATGGTCTGTGTAAATCTCGCATGTCTCCTCATACAAGTAATGTCTCCATATTTTTAGTGTAAAAATCACTGCTGCTAACTCCAAATCATGAGTAGGATAATTCTTCTCATGTGATTTCAATTGACGAGAGGCACACCTTACCATGTTGCATTAGTACACAGCCTAAACCTTGGCGAGAATAATCATTATAAATCTTAAAGCCACCACCCTGTGTCAGTAAGACAAGAATATGTGTAATCACCAATTTCTGCTTAAGCTCTTAAAAGCTACTTTCATACTGATCGGACCAATTAAACTCACTCCTTTCCGAATAAGACTAGTAAGTGGTAGGGCGAGACGAGAAAACCCTTCCACAACGTGTCTGTAGTATCTAGCCAAACCCAAGAAACTACGCACCTCAGTTACTGAGGTTGGATGAGACCAATCCACTATTGCCTCTACCTTCTGATGATCCACAGATACTCCATCCTTACTAATTACATGACCCAGAAAAGATATGCTATCAAGCCAAAACTCACACTTCTTGAGCTTAGCATACAACTTCTCCTCCCTCAAAATCTGCAGTACTAACCTCAAATGCTCCTCATGATCATCTGTACTTCTAGAGTAGATCAGAATATCATTAATAAATATAACCATAAATTGATCTAATTTGGGTTTAAAAACCCTATTCATCATATCCATGAACGCTGTTAGTGCATTAGTAAGGCCAAAGGGCATAATTAGGAACTCGTAGTGCCCATATCTTATCTTGAAAGCTGTCTTAGAAACATTTCCCTCCTTAATCCTCAACTGGTGATACCCTAACCGCAAATCAATCTTGGAAATGCCTGTGTCCCTTGTAACTGATCAAACAAGTCATCAATGCGCAATAAGGGATACTTAATTCTTGATTGTAACCTTATTCAGCTCCCTATAATCAATACACAATCTTATAGTGCCATCATTTTTCTTCACAAATAATACTAGTGCTCCCCAAGGTGAAACACTAGGCTTGATAAAACCTTTATCTAAAAACTTTTGCAATTGAGTCTGTAACTCTCTCAACTCAATAAGTGCCACCTTGTATGGTGCCTTTGAGATAGGGCAGTACCTGGTAATAGATCAATCGTGAACTCTATTTCACGATCAGGAGGTAAACCAAGTAGGTCCTCCGGAAACACATCTAGGAACTCACTCACAATAGACAAATCCTCCAACTTTAGTGCTTGAGGTTCTTCACTAACAACCTATGCTAGATAACCACTACACCCCTTCCTAAACATTCGGTTCGCCTGTAACGTGGAGACGAAACTAGGCAAAAAGACCTTATTTCCTGAAAGAACAACTCGGGTTGCCTCGACATAGAAAATACCACCCTCTTTTATTGACAATCAATTGTGGCATGATAAGCTAACAACTAGTCTATGCCCAAGATGACATCAAAGGCTCATATTTCTAAACTAATCAAATCAACTAGCAATGCTCTATCCTGCAGTTCTACCTCACAAGATAGACAAACTAACTCTAACTCCACAGTCTCCTCAACAGGTGTAGTAATAGCTAGACACTCATCCATGTACTCAAGCAAAACAGGTAAACATTGTAAAAATCTAAGTGCATCAAAAGAATGTATAGAACCAGAATCAATCAATACTCTAACAGGCACTGATGAAATGCTAAGTGTACCTTGCACCACTGAAGGTGTAGTAGCTGTATCCTTTTTCGTAAGTGTATAAAAGCATCCCTGAGTAGCTGGTTTCTGACCCTAAGCCTAATTCTGTGACCCACTATGACCAGATGACCTCTGCTTATGTGGTCCTCTATGTACAAACTGCCTTTGCACTTGTTGCTGATGTGTCTGCCCCTTGGGCTTTATAGTTAAATGACATATGACCAGACTACCCATAAGTAAAGCAGGTACAGGGTGTCCCATCATAGTGATATCCAAATGAATGATACGTCCTACATACAGGACAAGGTTTCTATGCTGACTGCTCATAGCTCCCCCCTGAATGAGTAGGAGTGTTCCTTCTCTTATTGGGGTTCCCACCCCCTCTGTTCTGACTAACATGCTATTGATCTCTGTTCTGATCCCTATACCTCTTGTTGTACTGATCTGCCCCTTTCTGATTCTCATTCAGACTCTTTTCTGCAAGTAAGGCCTTCGTCACTAATTCGCCTAAGGTCTTGGCATCCAATATAGAGACCCTACTGTGATGGCTGGACGTAGGCCCTCCTCAAACAATAATACCCTATCATCCTCTTGACCCACCAAATGTGGTGCAAATCCAGATAGTTTTGCAAACTTGGCCTCATGTTCTACTATTATCATGGATTCCTGCTGCAGATTGAGGAATTTAACCATCCTTTGTTTTTGTATAACTGTCGCGTAGTACTCCTTGTAGAATAACTCCACAAAGGTGATCCATGACATCTCATCAACTACATTATGACGTCGTGCCTCCATGTTCCACCATTTATTCGCTGAGCCCTCCAATTTAAACGTAGCCAAGTTCACTTTCTGTTGCTCAGTACACTCTATCCGAGCAAATATCTTCTCCATCCACTTCATCCATGCTTCAGCCACTAAGGGATTTGTGGTCCCCTCAAAAGTAGGTGGTGAACCCTTCAGAAATCTATCAAATAGAGTACTGCTTTGATACCAACAAGGATAATACTTTCACTAAGGATAATACTTTCACAAGGATAAACTCTGAGAACCGGACCTCCACTAAGGATAATACTTTCTAAGAGTTACTAATAACTACTGCTTTGATACCAACAATTGTCACACCCCATTTAGGGATGGGACCGGTTGAGAGCCACGAGGCCTTAGCCCATGGCTCACGAGAGCCTAAAACCTGTTTAAGTAACATAAACAACGAAATACCATGCTAGCAGCAATATCTCTTTATTAATTAAATCATAACAACCAGAATCATCGTTCATCTAAAAAAGAATTCATCTCCAATTAATGCAATAACAAAACCATCTCTAAATACCATCAGAAAATAAATCGTTTAAATATCCAAATGGATAACTAAATCAAATCTTGTCTAATACTAGAAGTCAATAAGAAAATCCTATGGGGGTAATCAAAGGTTCTTGATTCCAAGTCCAACTCTAGTGATTAACTCGCTTACCTGAAATGTTTTAAAAATGAGTGTTAGCACATAGCTCAGTAAATGATAAGCCTTGCAATAATACACTTGATAATTAAAACTAAAATTTGCCATATACTGAATAATGAACTAAAAGAATTTCTTTAAAAACTTTCCCAATGCACAACCATATACTTTGTTTGCTTTATTAAAGTAAAACAAGTAAATCTTACAATCTCAATGGTGAAGCAAAATCATCTCTTAATATCTAATAACTCAAAATTGGAGCTGAATATCATATCTTAGAATATAAATAATACTCGCAAAAATGATAAGTGCAATAACTCAGGAAACCAAGAATAACATCTCAAATCTTAATGCCAAATCTTATCTCAGGGCTTTAGCCCAGTGGATCCACAACCGCACTTAGAGTCACCTCAAGGTGGCGCATGGGTCTTTTCCCTAAGCCGATCTGGTTGAGGTTCTCCTACAACTGTTGAGAACTAGGTTTACCCCTAGTTGCCAGAGTTACCTCAATAAGAGGGCGTATCCCTTAGACTTCTTAGAAATGGTTACAAACATAATATCATAAAGTTCGCATTATCTTAATAAATAATCTTAAAGCATGCATAAAATCACTTTCTTAAAAGAATAGACTGGATCTCTAAAAAATCTTCTCAATTAAATAATACTCTTTGTCAAATAATAAAATATTGCATTTCTCTTAAAAGCAACACATAATAATCTCAATTCATGCTCATTCTTAAAAGTAACAACTTTTCTTTTATCAAAATTATGCATTGTAGTTTTCAGTGAAATAAATACTTATGATAATTAAAATCATTCTTTACAAATCTCATATGCATGGGATTAAATTTACAATTCTCATACTAGCAAGGCAAACCACTCACCTGATGTCCAAAGAATGTGAACCTAAAAATATCACGCAAAACTAACGAGTGCTACTTGCATTACAAAAATAAAAGTCTAGTATTAATATATATTCTATGACTGAACTTAATTAAAACTAACTTTAAATTTGAAATTTGCATGTCAAAAACCCTAAGGTAGGACTGTCTTTATAACTAAAACTCTTCCTGATTAACTAAGATATTAGGGTGCACCAAGCACTACAAACTTGACCCCATTAAATTAATTCTCCAACCCAATCTTCCTCAAAACCTAGATTCACGTTCTCCAACTAACATTTTTCTTTCTTTTTTTTTTTTCCTTCTACGATAAGCTATATGTATTCCATGTATATGTACACACACACACACACACACATACACTCAAATATTGATTCCCAATCTACAATCTCATGCCCACATGATCAAGAACTAAATCATGGTATATTTATGCATACAAATACTCAAAGCTACAGAAACCACAACTTTTCCATATATACTGGTACGCTTGTTCTTTACACAAGACCTTTAGTAATTCAACCCATCCCCATACACCATCACCAAGGAAATTACGCCAAAAATCATATATACAAGATCAAACCTCACTATGTTATTTGTTAATCTAATTAATACTCCACACAAACTAGAATGCCCAAAACTAAATTCCTTACCTGAAGAATGAAACTCGGAATACTCTGACTAGTCCTTTGCTTCTTTTGCCAATACTGGTTCTTCTACTTTCCACTCGGCTCTCTCCCTCTCTCTCTCTCTCTCTCACAATTTAAACACAAAAGAGAAGAAGGAATTCTATGAGAAGGAGAAATAATTTCACCATCATTGATTCACATCATTGATGTCTCCCACCAATTCCACCATTATTGATTCACACGATTGATGTCTCCCACCAATTCCACCATTATTGATTCACATTAATATAATAATTTGACACCATATGGCTAAAAGCTCTCAAATTAAAATATCAAAATTATTAGGATGCATATAAAATTTGAGAACAATATGAAATAAAAATCTGGGTCTTTACAGCTTGTGCATACATACACACACAAAAGCTCACACAACATTTTGGACATGTGTGGATATAATATGACTGATGTAGGAGCTTTTGAGGTGCATGCAGAGGTGAAGATGCAATTTTATAAGATCTGCCAGGAAAATTATTTTTCTGCTTCAACATTTGTATTATGGCTTGGTTTGGTTTGTTAGGAAAATTGGCTCATTTTGTGCCATGTACATTAAGAGTTAAAATCTCTTTATGTCTTGTGTGAGTTTTGAGTGTATTGATCACATTGTAATGACCTTAGATGTTAGGATTTTGCATCCGTAAAGCCTCAAGGGAAGAATCAACAACAGCTGAAAGAATTTTGAGAAGATGGAAATCTGCCTCTAACATATCCCTTCTCTTGAAGCTGATTTTTGACCATGATATGGTTCAAATTTGAAAAGGCTTATTACAGGAAATGTTGTAGAAATCTGAATTTTCTTTCTTGAGAGCTTTGAATCTCATCAATCTGACATCAGAGTAAAATGTTATGGCCATAATACTGAAGACTGCACCATAGACTCCGCCGTGGCGCACCTCAACCACGCCGTGGCACACTCACCGCAGCAAAAATATCCAGCAGGCAGTGACATGTGCCATTAGGCGCAACCTCAGTGCACCATGGCGCACCTAAAGTGTTCAGCTCAAGTTTCTACCTCAATATTTTCTCTTCTTTGAATCTAGTGGACCATGTAATGTTTGATTAAGTTTGTTAGAGTTTAAAAATAATATTTCTCAGCTGCTAGCATGGGCATCTCCAATATAAGAATGGGGGACAAATTTTGGGAGAGCATGGGCATGAGAATGTATTGAAGTTCAAAAAGGAATTTTGTCTTCTTTATGCAGCAAGGGAAAAAATGCGAGGATCAAAGTTTGTTGGTTTGCTGCAGAGGTGGTACACTACATCATGGGAAGGTATGGGCTAAAGAATTTTTGAATCTCTATGAGCTTTAACTATGACTTTCATATATACACCTGTGGTGAGGTTGTAGAGGCTGCTGAGGTGATCCCCTTTGCCATTGATTCAAGTGAGCCATTCTCTACTTATCTTTTCAGTCTCTTACCATCCTCAAGATTGTGCTGTAGCTTAGAAAAGAGAGAGTGTGAGTCGTCTGTTTTGTTACACTTGCCAAGTGTTCGATAAAAAGTCTAATCATTTTCTCCATCTAATTTAAGAGAGACTATGGTGGCTTGATGGAGTTGAAGTCATTGGTGATTCATTGAGGATTCAATGAGGTTTCAAGTACTCGTGAACATGTTCATGGACTCGAAGGAATGAAATGTGTAGATGCAAGCCAAGGGTTGAGGATTCAACAAGTGTAATGGTTGTAAGACACTCTTATATCATTGTTCATCTTATAGTGCTTGGGTTGTGCTAGACTTGGTCTTGTGGTTTTCTCCCGCAAGGGTTTCCATGCTAAAATTTTCTTGTGTCTCCTTGTTGCTTGCTTTGAATGTTTGTTGATGTTTATTATTCATGTTTTGCTAGAATACATAATCATAGCTTAAACTTTAGAGAGACTATTTACCCCTCCTCAAGGTCTATCTTAAAGTATAAATCCATATTACTAAGAATACTAGTGGTTTGGTTTTTTTAATTGGTATCAGATTAGGACACTCCTAAAATCGTTTTCAAAACTATTTTTTTGAGTGAGGTTCTGAAAGTGTTTCTAGTAACATGGGTTTGGCTAAAGAAGGTATATTGACTGTTTGTTCACCACCTCTTATGGAAGAGCCTATTTATTGTGCTGCATATAATCCATCTATGCACAAAAATGGTCACACATCTTCCTTTACATGTAATGGTACATATGTTGAATATGATTGTTGCCTTGACCATAGCGAGACTCTTGAGTCAAACCATGATGACTCAATGAGTGATAAGGTTAATGATGATGAGATCATAGACCTTCAACAAGCCTATGACCAATTATTTCAAGAGAGTTACAAATTGGGAAAAGTCAAAATTAAATTGACTATAAAGGTGACGACTTTAGAAAAAGAGAATGATGCATTAAAACAAGAACTTATTGAAGCTCAAACTCTTATAAGTCAGTTAAATACTTAGAAGGTGACTCTTAGTGATAAGATCAATATTCTTGAGATATAGAGTCATAATAAAGATGAGTCTAAGAAAATTTTTGAGGAAAAAGTGAAAAAGCTTGAAACTGAACTTGCTAATGCTCATTTGTCTTTCAAGAAATTTGATGTAGGTTCACAAAAGATTGATGAAATTTGGAATGCACAAAGGATTGCTTTTGACATGACTGGGATTGGATACACAGAGAAGGATTCTAAATCTTCCCAACCGGCAAGTAAGCCTAATTCTATAAAGGCTCAAGGTAAGTCTTCTATACCAAGTAAGGCTAAGCATACTAAGGTTGTTTCCTCATATCACCATTGTGGAATTAATGGGCATATTAGGCCTCATTGCCCTAATTTGAAGACCAACGTTGTGATTTCCAAGAAGAACACCACCACATATGCACGTGTTGTGCCAAATGTTGAGACCAAGCCTACTAGGTTTGTTACTACTTGTTATCAATGTGGTGTGAAGGGTCATATTCAGCCTCATTGCCCCATTTGGGAGACTAAGCATGTGCCATATAAGTTCATTACTTCTCATGTGAAGTCCAAATCTCCTAAGGTTGTTGAATCTCCAAGGTTTAACCCTGTTTGTCATAATTGTGGTGTGTTTGGGTACATTAGATCATATTATCTCAAATTAAATAGGGTCTCCAATTCTCATGCTTATAATCAACCTAGGAATCAATATGAGAGATTAGAAAATCATATTAGAGTCCTTACAAATCATATGAACAGATTTGTTTCTAGGACAAGGCAGATTTCCACAAATCATGGTCAAAGGAGAAATCACAATGCCAAAGCAAGACCTAGGGCTACACCCAATTCTCATGAATTTATTGATAAATTAAAGATGAATGTTATATGGGTAAAAAAATTTGATTTGAAATCTTTGAGAACCCCTAAGAAATTTGTAAGGGTAAGCTTTATTAAGTAAATGCTATTTGTGTCATAGACTAGGATGTGCTTCATGCTTATTCTTCCGGTCTTAGTGTTATGATCCCTTTTGTAATTTTATTTATCTTTTGTTATATTTCTATTTTTTTTATTAAAACAAAAAAGGGGATTTTTTTGTTGTTCTTGACTTGTGTTTATAGTTTTGATTGATCTATATTTGACTTCGTGTGATAGAATCAAGCTACATATTTTTGGGAGTTCTTTATTCATGCCAAGCAAGAACTTAGTGTCTTGTATGCCCGAATGATGATTTTCATAACTGAATTAACACTCTGATGCACTTTCATTGAGAAAAAACATGTTGAGTCTAAAAATGTTTTGTTGTGTATTTGTTTCATTTGATCGTGCTTGAAAAGACCTATTATTGCATATCCTCTTTAGAGTTTATATTCTTAAATGCCTTACCTCCCTCTTGTGCTTTCATAATGCAAAAGAATATCTAGAGTGAGCTGCTTGTTAAAAAAAAAAATACTACAAATTTAAAAGAAATTTTATGCAGTCATGACCAAGGAAAAGGCTTCCTACGAGTGTAGAGTGAAAGCTACTATAGACGTTCGCCAAAATGTGCAATATGGTTTGAAGCATCATAGAGAAGGCTATCTTACTCATTAGAGTGAAAGCCACATTCGGCCTCAAAAGAGTGAGCTATTGAGCAGTGTTATGCATTTGAGGGGGGGCTTTTACATTTTTGAATGTTTAAGCTTTGATTGGTTTTTAATCGATTTGATTTTCATGCTAAATGATATCTCTTGTGAGTTCTTGATTCATGTACTAAAAAATATGCTTGTATTCTTAAGACTTGATCGTGCTATTCTTGATGCTCACACACTCACTTTGTCATTTGGTTATGACCATCATCATCTTGTTGAAAACTTGATATGATCTTCATCTTAGACATGTCTTTATGAACTTGAGTACTTGTTATGTGTGTTTGAGCTCTTGACATATGAAACTCTTCTATAGATTTCTTAAAATTTGTGATTGTCAAGTCATTTATATGTTTTTGTGTATATTCATTTAAATCTTGCAATTACATTTTGTGTCAAAAAGGGGGAGAAGTATTTTGTTTAGTGTCTTGTTTGTTTTTGAATGATTAATAGTTCATCTTAATTTTGCTTGGAGTTTATGCATGTGTTGAGGGGGAGTATATTATTGGTGTATTGGTTGAATGGGAGTAATATTGCTTATCTCTATTTGCTTTCTATTTCACATCCGCTTTGACACTTGATCTTGTGGAAAGTCTTGAGTGCAGGAGAGTTGATTATGCTTTGAAGCTTAGAGTTTGGTCCATGTTAATGTTTGCATTGGAGTTGTGAGTGATTTTAATGTAATCTTTGGGTTTTGTCACAAAATGGCCAAAGGGGGAGATTGTTAGGAAAATTGACTCATTTTGTGCTATGTAAATTGAGAGCTAAAATCCCTTAATGTCTTGTGTGAGTTTTGAGTATATTGATCACATTATAATGACATTAGATATTAGGATTTTGGATCCGTAAAGCCTCAAGGGAAGAATCAACAACAGCTGAAAGAATATTGAGAAGACGAAAATCTGCCTCTAATAGATCCATTCTCTTGAAGCTGATTTTTGACCATGATATGGTTTGAATTCAAAAAGACTTATTAGAGGAAAAGTTGTAGAACTCTGAGTCTTCTTTCCAGAGAGTTTTGAATCTCATCAATCCAACATTGGAGTAAAAAGTTATGGCCATAATACTGGAGATTGCATCATGGACTCTACCGTGGCACACTTCAACTGCGCTATGGCGCACTCACCGCAGCAAAAATATCCAGCAGGCCGCCATCAGGTGCAGCCTTAGCGTGCCATGGCACACCCAAAGTGTTCAGCTCAAGTTTCTACCTCAATATGTTCTCTTCTTCAAATCTGGTGGACTATGTAATGTTTGATTAAGTTTGTTGGAGTTTAAAAATAATATTTCTCAGCTGCTAGCATGGGCATCTCCAATATAAGAATTGGGGACAACTTTTGGGAGAGCATGGGCATGAGAATGTATTGAAGTTCAAAAAGGAATTTTGTCTTCTCTATGTAGCAAGGGAAAAAACTTGGGGAGCAAAGTTTGTTGGTTTGCTGTAGAGGTGGTACACTACAACATGAAAATGTATGGGCTAAAGAATTTTTGAATCTCTATGAGCTTCAACTATGACTTTCATATATACACATGTGGTGGGTTGTAGAAGCTGCTGAGGTGATCTCCCTTGCCATTGATTTGAGTGAGCCATTCTCTTCCTATCTTTTCACTCTCTTACCATCCTCAAGATTGTGCTGCAACTTAGAAAAGAGAGAGTGTGAGTCGTCTGTTTTGTTACACTTGCCAAGTGTTCAATAAAAAGTCTAAGAGGACTCTCTTTCATTTCCTCCATCTAATTTAAGAGAGACTATGGTGGCTTGATGGAGTTGAAGTCATTGGTGATTCATTGAGGATTCAATGAGGTTTCAAGTGCTCGTCAACATGTTCATGGACTCGAAGGAATGAAATGTGTAGATGCAAGCAAAGGGTTGAGGATTCAACAAGTGTAATGGTTGTAAGACACTCTTATATCATTGTTCATCTTATAGTGCTTGGGTTGTGCTAGACTTGGTCTTGTGGTTTTCTCCCGCAAGGGTTTCCATGCTAAAATTTTCTTGTGTCTCCTTGTTGCTTGCTTTGAATGTTTGTTGATGTTTATTATTCATGTTTTGCTGGAATGCATAATCATAACTGAAAATTTAGAGACCTATTCACCCCCCCCCTTAAGGTCCATCTTAAGGTATAAATTCATATTACCAAGAACACTAATGGTTTGATTTTTTCATGGTTCTTTGAAATAGTGAGGGACGCGATAAATGGGAAGGGAAAAGAAAAGGAGGAGAAGGGAAAGGAGAAGTAACTGAAAGAAAAGAATCCAATTCTTAAAAGTTTTGATTTCATGTCCTCAAACTTTTTTCCACATTTCCTTGCTAGTTTATAACTAACAAATGGTTTTTTGAGGTTAGAAAAAGTGCTGCTTTTGTTTTTTTTCCCTTCTTATTTTCTTTTTGTCACCATCTTCCAATGCCACCAAACAAGGAAAAACACAGCCTATGAGAGAGAGAGAGAGAGAGAGAGAGAGAGAGAGATTAGCAATTGTGCCACACTTTATATAATACTTTTATCTTAGCTAGACTTAGTTGTACTCATCCATGATGAAGCGCAATCTGGTCTTATTCTCTTATGAACTTTGTTAATATGATGAACTGCATGTAGTTTTACATCTGTACAAGTTATCGTCTCGCTAGTTTATTGTCTCAAGGGCACAATCGGAGTCAAAAGTATAATTTCTCGCTTTGTCACTTGTCACTGGAAAAAAGAAAAGAGAAAAAAATATTAAGTCTCTTTTCTTACTAAAGTATCTAACTATAGCATACAAGGTAGACTGCAATACATTTATTCTTGTTTGCAATCCTTGTGTCTCTATTTTGCATATATTTATTTTGGTGAAAAGTTTTGTTGAATGTGACTGTTCCGTCATTATCTCAAATTAAGTTTCTCCACTTTCTCTTCATTCGTGAACCACTTACTCATTCCCTAAAACATAATGACGCATAATCTCTCAAATTCAAATTGAATGGCTTGAAAATATATAAAATTGCTAACCTACCAAACACTATTGAGAGATATTGAAAGTTCTTCCATAAAATCATTGGTTTTCTAGGAAAGAAAAATATAAGCAGGGCTTCAAGTTGAGGAGAACACCCTAAGAAGCACTGATATGGACATAGATACGGACACAGGATATGACAATTTTGAAAAATAGAAGACACAGACATGGTAGGGACACAGGAAAAAAATATTATTTTTTTTTATATATTTATTTTCCGTGAAGAAGAAGAAGAAAAAGAAATCCTGTTCTAGGCATAGATTCAGTGAAGAAGAAGAAGAAGAAGAAGAAATTATGTCCTGTGATGTGACTTCTCTCTTTTCTCTCTTCTCGGTTCCTCCTCTTTCCAGTAGCTACAGCTCCAACGTTAGGAGTGATTTGATTTGGTATTTTGTATTGAAGATATGAAATTTACAAAATTTATCCTATTTTAAATTTTCAATAATTACAATCTAACCCTTGTCATGTCTCAAACGTATTCTCGCCGTGTCTCAAACGTGTCCTTGCCATGTCCCAAACGTGTTCTCACTGTGTCCTCGATGTGTCCATTACTTAAAAATAATAATAAAAAATTAGATACCTGACGTGGCACGTCCAACATATATTTTGGAACGTGAGGTACGCCAAATATTCTAAAATATGGTATGTTAGGGGTAGACTTGTATAAATTATACTATTAGAATTAATGTATTTTTATAACAAGTTTCTTTAACAATTAAACATTTAATAAAATATAGTCTATATTTTTTCAAATTAATTATCTAAAAACACATTCTAAGAGTATCATAGCCCATTTTTTTTTTTTTTTGCATATTGTTAATGCTAAAATTCTATTTTTCCTATATTTTCATTCATTATAATTGATTTTTTTTCTTGTTGGGTGACCTTTAAAGAAATAAATAGGAAATAAGTTTGGGATTGCATTGAATCGTTAAATTCACCATTTTGAAATAATAGTGTATCATATTTCAAAACGCAGTTCAAAAAATATAAATTGCTAGGTATTAGAGTACTATGACAACACTGTTGAAAAATATGAGTAACAATTGAAACTCACCATATGAAGTGAAGCAAAGCAGAATATCAATTTACAATCAATATGAAGTCATCTTAAAACTTGTAATATTAATCTCTACAATTTATTTCGTTACCTGAAAAAATCAATTAATTCAAACATAAGAATTTGAAGTTACTATGGCAAATGGGAAGGTGATCTAAACAGGGGTTCAGATGATCTAGAGAAACTAGAACAGGGAACTGCTCCTTTGATAGAGTTTGGTTTTTCAAAATCCTCATTTTCGTGCCTGATCTCGTTGAGCATTGCTGTGACATCTTTCATTGTGGGTCGTTCCTCTGGGCAAGGGTTCACACAAAGCAAAGCCACCCCAAGCACTTGAAGCATCTCTTGGATTTGTGTGCCAGATCGCTGAAGTAGTTGCTGATCAAGAACGGATGAGAATTCTCTATGCTTTTCACGCAGTTCCTGGTTAACCCAACTAACAATGTGGGCACCCTCGGGAATCCGGCGATCAGTTGGTTCCTTCCCAGTTAGGACCTCTAGGAGCACAACGCCATAGCTATATACATCACTCTTTTCTGTGATCCTCAAGCTGTATCCATACTCTGCAATTTCTAACCAGTTATTGTTAGTCCTTTGTGTTAGCTACGGGAAGGAAATCTGTCAGGACAAGTTCAAAACTTGGAAATTGTTGGAAACATTTCAGGATGAGATATAATAGCGTAAAACAATTGGAAACAAGAGAGTTAGGACTGATAGAGGAAGATTTTGAGAAGTTAGTGATACCGTTGGAAATATAACATATTTATTATGGAAGAGTTCCGAAAAGATCAGAAAGCATTGCATTATAGTGCAGACAATTGTACGAGTTCAGAATTGTATTCGTTAGCTGAGAAGATTGAGGAATATTGAGCATAGTGTAGCTAACTTGAATGGAAAAAAAATGCTTACCAGGAGCTATATACCCATAAGAACCTGCTACCGTGTTGGAGACTCTTGAAAAATCTGAAGATTGAACAAGCTTTGCGAGCCCAAAGTCTGCAAGGAAAGCTTCAAACTGTGATCCCACCAAGATGTTGTTGGCCTTGACATCGCGATGCACGATGGGAGGAACACAATCATGGTGAAGATAAGCTAAACCATGAGCAGCTCCTAGTATGATCTTAAATCTTGCGTCCCAGTCCAGGAATATCTTCTTCTCATGGAGCAGTCCAGCTAAACTCCCATTACAGATGTAATCAAACAAGAGCAATCTGGTATTTCCTTTTTTACAACAGCCCAGAAGCCTCACTATATTTTTATGTCTTATTGATCCGAGTGTCGTAACTTCTGCAGAAAACCAGTCTTTCTCTGGAAACTCATCACTCTTTGGTGGCCATAGCTTCTTCACTGCAATGAACTGTTGCATTGGAGTTTCAACACGGTAAACTACTCCCGAACCTCCCTTTCCAACAATGTTAGAATCCAAAAGCTTTGTCACAATATCATCCACAGAGAAGTTCAACTTTTGGAATGGGGTGATTTCCCACTCCAGACCATCTTCTTCATTATTCCTCCCAAGTTTACTGCCATGAGCTTTGATAAGAGAAATAACTCCAATAGTCACAATTATCGTCGTTGCAGCTGTGCTGAGTACAGCCAAGATAAAAAGATTTTTAGTAGATTTCCTTCTGTGTAGGTTTGCGTTAAGCTTGCACTGATTTCTTTCAATGCAGAGCTCTGGATTACCAAAGAAAACAGTGGCGGGGAGATCCTGGAAGAACTTGGTATCAGGAAGAAAACCTGAGAAATTATTGTACGAGACATTCAGAGAAGCAAGATTGTCCAAATTGCCCAGTACTCTTAGGCTTCCTGTTAACATATTGTGAGAGAGATCCAAGTTTGCAAGCTTGGAAAAATTCGAAAAGCCTGCTGGGATGGGTCCTCTCAAAAAATTCCAACTCAAATTCAATAGGATATCTAATCCTTGCAGGTTACCAATCTCATCCGGGATTAATCCACTGATACTGTTGTTGCTCATATCCAACAACTGCAAATCCTTACAGAGGCCCAGTGATTTAGGAATCAAACCAGTAATGTAGTTTCCACTCAATACAAGTTTATTTAACAGTTTGAGCTTGCCCATATTCTGTGGAATGAGGCCTGATATTCTGTTCATGGAGAGGTCTAAAACATTAAGTTTCACAAGAGATTCAAAGGAGGTTGGGATCATGCCTTGGAGCTTATTTTCATGCAAGTTTACCATTTCTAGCTGAGTGCAGTGGCCAATCTCCGGAGGGATTTCTCCGGTAAATTTATTTTCTGACAACTCAAGAAAACTCAAACTTTGTAATAGCCCAATTTGTGATGGAATTTGACCAGCTAATATGTTTGAACCCATCCGCAGGCGTGTCAAGCTCGTGCAATTGCCAATAGCAGCTGGAATTCCTCCAGAAAGTTCATTTGATATCAACAACAATTCAGTTAAGTTCTTGAGATCGAAAAGGGAATTCGGAACTGACCCAGTAAGAATATTGTGTGAGAGATCCACCGCTTGAAGTTTCTTGCAGTTCGCCAGCTCAGATGGTATGCTTCCATGAAGCTGATTCTGCCAAGCAAAGAACAGAGAAAGCTCCTTTAATTCCCCGATCGTGGGTGGAATCTCCCCGGAGATTCTATTGTTATCCAACTCAAGTTGCTTTAAGATGGAAAAGTTGCCAATGAATGGTGGAATCTCGCCAGAAATGTTGTTCTCGGACAAAAGAAGCTCCTCCAATGCACCCAAATTTGCAAGAGATGGAGGAATCTCACCTGTCAGAGAATTTAATGAGAAATCAATAACCATCAAGCCTGAACAGTTGCCAACAGATCCTGGAATGCTCCCACTAAGTTTGTTTTGCCACAGTAACAATCTTTTGAGATTTTTCAGCAAGCTTAGTTCACTGGGAATCTCTCCAGAAATTTGGTTTCCATACACAAACAGATTCTCCAAGCCCGAGCAATTACCAATTTCAGGTGGAATCTCACCAGTGAGATTTGCTGTGTATACTGAAAGAGTCTTGAGATTCTTCAACTCTCCCAAACTATATGGAATCATCCCCGAAATCCCAGTATCTGCAAGACCCAGAAAAACTAGTTCTTTGCATTGTGATATCAGCATTGGGATTTCTCCATGAATTCCCTGGTTTCCACCAGCACGAAAGATTTCTAGAGCCCATAACTGCCCTATCTCTGCAGGAATTCTTCCAGAAAGCTGGTTATCAAACAGTTCAAGCTGTCGAAGCTTTGAGCAGTTTTGAATTTCAGTTGGAATTCCATCCTGTAAGGAATTAGAACTCAGCGACAGTAGCCGCAGTTCGGATAATTTTCCGATTTCTGGTGGTATTCTTCCTGTTAGAGCATTGGAACTGAGATCCAAGCTGATCAGTGACGACAAGTTTCCAATCGATGAAGGAAGTTCTCCTGTGAGGTTTCCATATGAAAGGACAAGAGTAGTAAGGAAGTTCAAAGAAAGGAACTGAGTGGGGAAAGTGGTGCCAAGATTGATAGAGCTAATAGTGATTTCTGAAACAAACCCATTCCTGTTACATTTGATATAATCCCATTGACATGGGTTTTGGTGGGTTGCGTTCCATGAAGAGAAGAAAGTGGCAGAAGAAGATGAATTGAAGGTAGAAAGCCATGAGAGTACAGAAAGGCCTTCTTGGTTCAAAGCAGAGATGGCTGGAAACAGAGACATGTTGAGGAACAAGAGAAACATTGTGATGCCATTGCTTGACATGATGAGGTTTGTACTCTGCTACTGTTCTATCTCGGCTAGTTCTAACAAAATTCAGTCACTCAAAAGATTAAAATGTTATCTTTATCATGCATGGACACACTGGGATGCTAAAATGCCCTTGGATTCATCCAGAATTACAGAAAAAAGAATCCAAATCCTGATATTGTTTTCAGTCTTGTCGAAGAAATTGACAACTAAGGACAAGAGAGACAGATTAGCTGTGGTTTTAATGACGTTTTGTTGTGTACAAAGATACTGATTTGCAGGTTCTTCTAATGTAGTTGAGGAAACGGGGCTTTTTATTGTTTGTACATATTCGGAAAAATTACTCATATTCCCCTTTCTTTTTCTTTGGTAAGTATTTTTCTTTTTCTTCTATTTTCTATTGGATCTATATGCTTAGAATAGGGAATAATAGTACAGGCTAGGGTATATTGTACAATAATGCTTCATATGGTCTTTTGAAAGAATCAGACGTGAGTGGAAATGCTAAATCTTCTTATCCCGTGAGGGGTTGATTGAGTGAACACTGTAAGAGCTAGCTAAGGAGTACAACACCATCTGTCCCATATCGGTATAATAGGCAGGCCATCAATCAAGGTGTAATTTTTTCCCTGCCGTCTGATCAATCTTGGTGTTAGCTTTCAACATTTATGCAATCGATCAGCGTTTTCTCCATCCTTTTACACGAGTTAGTATTAGTGATTGCACCGGAATTTAGAGGTTTTGAGAAGAAATCATGACTGGATGGAAAAGGAATAAATTTAAGAATAATAGTGTAATTGCTTAATCTTTTCTCCCCAATCACCTTATGTGAGAGCTACAGTATATAGCAGATTATATATATATATATGTATATATTTATAATCTATGTAACCTATACTTGAGAATACATTCCTTTGCCATTTTATTGTCGTATTTCTTTATCGGTTGAACTTGAGGCTACTGTTTACATAATGGATTAATGTTTGGACAGCAATTAATGAAATATATCTGATAGTTTTTTTCTAGTTAGTATGATATGATTTTGTTTTTGAGTTGAAAGCATAACCATCCAAACAAATGAAAAGTACAAATCTGCACCAGAAAGAGAGGTAGACTCCACAACCTTTTCTGCAATATTATTGTTCTAATAATGCAGTGCTACCTTCCAAGGTGACCCATTCCCTCACAGAATCAATCCCCTTTCTTTCCCCATTCATGAACCTTCCCACACACCCAAATGAAAAAGCAAGACATCTTGGGATTTTCACAGAATGTTTCCCCATTTGTTCCCCCTTGTTTGTTGTAATTTTACATTATTATCCCCCAACAACACAAAACCTCTGTAATTCACTTTGCTTAAACAATAATTTTAAACCCAAATTAGTGACCTATGATCTACAGATGCCCTTGTCAAGAAGGTATGATGAAAGAATTTGACATAGAAAATGAATTTTAATCTGCATGAGTCTTGCTAAGTGAGGTGTTGAGTGATTTGGAGTGGAACCAAGTTGGGTAATTGTTAAATTAGGTTAAGATTATGTTGAGAAGAATTGTGGTAGGAGTGAGAGTTAGTCATGGAAGGTGGGGGCAATGGGATTGCCCGACCATGAGTAGTGGCTGGCTGGCTGCATTTTGCAATTATCTCATTTGGAGTGTTGTTTAGATACCAACCCATCATCCTGACCTGCAATATAACAGAGACAATAGACATGACAACTCTCTCTCTCTCTCTCTCTCTCTCTCTCTCTCTCTCTCCACATTTTGCAATTATATCATCATCCTTAGCCAGCAGAAGAGGGAGGAACTTCCTCCAATAACCAAACAACTGTCTACTTTTACAGCAAGAGATAGCCTCTGCTAGCAGGTGAGCAACCGGCTGGTTATCATCCCTGCCCTAACAGAAAGTACAGCCAATGGAAGAGAGAGACTTTGAAGCCCGACAAATGTCCTCCACCATATGACCTATACATATATACATATATGTATATATTTATATATGGGATGAAAGATCGTCAGAAGTCACCTTCCAAGTTGCATACTCTGTAGCTCCAGGTCCCCTGCAAACTCCATGGCTTTAATTGAAGCAAGGGCTTGAGGATATGATCGTGGTCATGGTTCTTCTCATAATCCCCTCCCCGCAACTTTGGTCCTCCATTAATGTACCCAAAAAAAAAAAATTGCAGCAAGGGACTCATGGTGATGCACATCCTGAACATACCTCACCATTTTTGGCCATGGATGCCATAAACTCTCCCTTAAAAGACTAGATTGGACAGACCCTTTTCAATTTAGTGAAACGTTGAGAGATGATACTATTCTCTATTATAATCTTCATTACTGATGCAATTATTGTTATTGCTGATTTAAGCATATAATGCAGTTTGTTGTCAGCTATAGTATTTAAATTGATACTTGCCAACCCCGAACCAGCTTAGCGTCCATGTGATTTAATTATCAAACAGATTCCTAATGTCATGTTTGGCTCTTACTATTAATCAAAACTGGCCACTGAACATACTCCTTTTCATGGGCGGATCTTCATTCAGAGTAACTTTTTTGCCTTTTTAGAGCTAAAACTAGGATTCAGAACTTCTGATGAAATTTCGGGAGGTGATTCTTAGAAATTTAGGGGAAAAATAGGGTTCAGAACCACTGAATCTCTCTGGCTGTAATAGAACCCACTGAACCAAATTGTAAAAAGTGCTTGGCCATTCATTGATGGGCCTTACAACTGTTGGAGAAGCAAAAATTCATAGCCTCCCGGCTCGTGGGATTATTGATCAGAGAAATTATTGTGGTGTCATTAAAAATACAAGAAAAACCCAACGTGGTTTGAACCTAATTGTAAAATGGATTAAAACTATTTTAACCATAATTCTATCACAAAGATATTTTTATAATTTCATCTCTCCAAAATGAAATATTAAAAAGACAATTTTGTTCTTTTATGTCAAAATAAAGAGTTCCTTCATAAGGGTTTTTTTTTTTTTTTTGCATTTCATCAAATTTGTCATGATTCCTTTTACTTTGTAGATAAATCTAAATTATAGGGGGTTATATGTTCACTTTTAAATCACAAAAAGATTTTTTAATTTTCGTTTAAATTACAAGGGAGCAAAGTATAATTATCCCTATTCAATTTCTACGAAATCCTGATAAAAAATCATCCATGGTCCAAGAAATACTTAGTCTGGACCAATTACATCACTTTGCAAATATAGGGGCAGCAGAACCATGTGGCCTGTTTGGTATCACCAAAATTGTAGCCATTCCCAATTCAATATCTGTTATGATGCGAGTGCATCTCACAAAGAACAAACACAAATGCCCAAAGAAATCACGATCGTCACAAAATGCCCATTAATATTCCAATATATGTCACATCCCAAACGGCACGTAGCTGCTTGTGAGTTATCAAAATCAACAGCTCAACATGCAATGGAATGATAGCAACATTACCTTGCACATGATCATGGCCGACATTGGCCACAATCTCATTCACACACTCTCAATTGTATAGTCCAATAGAATGAGCCAAGTTGAGCCATATAGCAAAATGCAAAATTCTATGGTGATGTGAGTGGTTTTCACAAAATTGGTACTTAAAAGTAAAAAAAAATCAGTTTCAATGTCAAACTAGATAAGTCCATGTGATAACAAATACTTTTTTTTGGGCTGTTTTATAAAAACACATTTTGTTAGAATCGACATGAGAAAGTTACTTATCATTAGGATTGAACTTTTTTTTATTGTGGAATACTGATACTGTAAAACCCACTCACGATATCATAGAATTTCCCCCAATATTATTACCTTTAATCATATGCAATTACACTAGGCCTCGTTTAATAACGTTTTATGTCTTTATTTTTTGTTTTGTTTTTCAAAATTTTAAAAAACAATAATTGTTTAGTATTTTTTGCTTTTAGTTGTTTACAAACTTTGAAAAAAGAAAACGAAAAATATCAAAATAAGCACAACGATAACTTATAAATATCCGTTATTAAACCACAAAAAATATATAAAAAAATAAATAATAAAAATATGTAATAAAAATTAAAAATTGACAACGTTAATAAATAAAACCTAATATATATATATATATATTTGGCGCGTGGCAGTTGTCTAACATGCTTCCATTATGCAACTTGCAGATTCATGACCATTGCGGTGGGCTTGGAAATCCAGGTTTTGGGTTACAGCCAGGTTTTGGGTTACAGTGCAATTACTGCCGGTCACTTCAACTCAGATTTGGAAACCTAATTTCCAATTGTCAACTATCTGGGCTAGATTAGTTGGCTGGAGCTTTTCTCATTTGTTTTTAAGAAGTTAGATATACCCTTTCTACCATCAAGAATTAACTTAGGCAAGTATATAAAAATCCCATACAAATTCGCATAATTGATAAAGAGTGTGAAGTAAGAGTATATCGTTATGTAATGTTAACACTGTTCTAGTAATTTTCGTTGCATTAATAATTCTTGAAAAAAAACTATTACACTGGTGTCAATCAATCTAAAAAGTGTTAGCATGAGCAATCTCAACCTTGCTAAAGAGTGGTGGATTGTGACTATTTGCCCATCTCCGTAAACGTTTACTTGTTATAAAAGAGTCCAAAATGTCCTACCTTCTTCTTTTACTGTGAATTCTTTCTATGTACCATATACTAAGGGGTGAGAAATGCAAAAAAACATATGAATTGACAGAGGGTGGATAAACTTTGGGGCACTTTAGTATCTTTGTCTGGTAATTATTCGATTTGTGTGGTATGAGAGGACTACATATGTCTCGAGATTAGTCGAGGTACATGCAAGCTGCCTTGCACACCTGTTAACAAAAAAAAAAAAAAAAAAAAACTTATACTTTTGAAATGGGTAATGTTATATACACTAAAAATTCATACAGAATTTATCACTAGAATAATGTGGTTGAATGAGAGACATGCACTTAAAACAAAACACCATCATGATGACTTCTATTTATAAAAATACCACTACCACATTATTTTGGTAAGATTTTCTTTACAAATTTTTTAAAAAAATAAAAATTTTCTTTTGAGATAGATAGGTGTGGCTGGTGTTAAATGGCCTCTTTTTAATGAATTAAAATCAAGTTAACCCATAACTAATTAGGCTAGTTCAGTTGGCCAGAACTCATAGACTTCTAAAAGGAGGCCAAAGGTTCAACTCTTGTTTAGTGCAAGAGTTTCTCCCATGGCATTTAACTTTCAAGATTAGTCGAGGAGCGTACAAGCTGGCTTGAATATTTGGTTAGCAAAAAAATAAATTAACTTATATATATTTTTTAGGGGTGTTTGGACCGGTAGCTATAAGCTACAAGCTATACGATATTTTTAAAAGCAGTTTTTTGAAGTGATTTTTTTAAGTTCAGGTTTTGTTAATTGGCCTTTTTAGTGGCTTTTTTTTAGGGTGAGCCAAATAACCTTTCAAAAATAAGCTATAATCTATGTCTAAATACCCCTTAAAATAAAAAAAAATCATATTTTGAAAATACAAAAATTATGTTTTAATTCCATGACTTGTAGACAACTTAGGTTTGCAAAATAAATTCAAAAGGGCTTGAGTTTATAAATAAAGTACAAAGCAGCATGGGTTAAGGAAAAAAACTCTCATTATTTTATTACAGTTGAAAAAAAGTCTAAGTAGTTAGGTAGTATGAGTTGGTAGCCATTTCTATCAAATTTTTCCATGTAATATATTTTTCCTTGAAAGCCTCTCAATTTTCTCACAAATTTAAGTGCTGATGTAATAAAATAGGGTAATGCTATACAAATAGAAAAATTCACACAAAACTTATCACCAGAATGTGATGTTATTGGATAAAAGTTAATTTACTTTAAAAACAAAACATACATCATAATAACTCTTAATTATAATAATACTATTACTAATTTTCTGACAGAGTAACATTTTTTAATAAAATATTATGTATCATAATTTAATAGAGATGACTAGGGACAACACAGGGCTACCTAACCAATAAACTTTCTTCCGCTCCAGTTAATCGCATTCAGTGCAATGCATCATAAGATGAGCCAAATCTGATGAAGGATATCAGGTGGTTGCTGAATTGTTTGAGCCTAATTTTATGCAGTCTGTTGTGTCAATTGACCTTCATATTATTGAAAATATTGCATAAAACAAGGAACCTAATCAAACAAGGAATTAAGAGAGTAACTCCCACTAATATGTAGTTGTATTATATAGCGATTAAGTATAGTGTTCTCGTATATATCATGAAGTCTCCTTCATGGAAATGTTACAGTCAACTCCCAGGAAGAATATAGATAGAAAAATTGTAAAATCAGGTTTCAGGGTCTTCAAAAGATTGTGAAAAAAGGAAACCTGTTTAAATCAGATTTCAGGGTCTTGAATAAAATTCATAGGCCGACAGATCGAACAAGCTCCAATTGTCACTAATTCTGTTTGCAGAAATGTTGGACTGATCATCATCAGATGAAAATGATCCAAACTCTTGCAACTGCACCACTGGTTGCCATGCAAAATCTGGCAAAGTTGTAGCATCATCACTCCATAGAAGGTCTTGAGATAGCTCATCACTAACCATAGTTTGCAACCCGAAAGAATTCGGATCATGACCCGGAAATTCTTGAGTCTGATCACCACCTGCAAGCACCTGAGGACGCCCTGCAAGTAACTGAACATCTTCTCCGGTCGCATTGGATTCAAGCTGGGTTTCTTGGTTTGAAGAACCTGATAAGTTCTGTAATTCATTAGATTCATTAGGCAATTCTGATCCGACCGACTCAGAATTGCCAAAACCCGAATTCTGATTCAAGAACTTGGCGAAAACCGCAGCTAGATCAATAACTGTGCCATCAGACCCGTCTGGTGGCAGTGGGACTGGGCTGAGAGAGCTACCAACAGGGGTGATGTTGGACGACACTCGTTCATTCTGTGACGACCGGACCGCCTTTGCTCTCCGGCTTTTCCGGCAGCCGCCGCCAACCGGAACGTTCCTTAGGGAGCCACCTTTGGTCCAGTACCTCCTGCAGCCTTTACAGAAGTACCTAGGCTGTGACAAGCTGTAATTGTTGTAGTAACAAAACTTTGTGTTTGTGGAGGCACACCTTGGACAATTGGGCGCTAGCTCAGCATTGGACTTCCACCTTCTCTCCATCACCAATGGTCTTGCCTGGCACTGCAACATTTGGTCACTAGCTGTGTACATGTTACCCAACATTTTTAGAGAGAGAAAATTGAGACTTATAGAGAGAGAGAGAAGTGGGGGGAGGGGGAAGATATGGAGAGAGATAGATATATAGATGCAGTGGGCTTGTATGAGAGTGAGTGCAAGGGAGGGGAGGCGGGCCATGTGTGGACTGGAACGGTTGGATACAAAGCGTGGGCGGTTTCCGAGCCGTTAACATCAAGGAATCAAGGAAGGGAGGGAGGGGCTTGAATGTGATCACGATAGTACTCTACTATTTCCTAGGCGCATTAAACTGGTGAATTTGAGTGGCGTGGCATTTCTGGATTGGCTGTCTTCGACCGTGATTGATGTTCACAAGTCAAACCCCCATCGTTCTATTATTTGTCTCACGGTCTCACCAAGGGTTATCATGAAATGACCATAAAATCCCTTCAACTATTAAATCCAAAAACAAATAAAATCCCATGTTGTCTGATTCCCTTGTGGTTGCTCCTTATTCCCTCATGGTTATCGGGAGTGTACCAAACTAATTGAAAAATTAGAGAATCGAACCAACTCAATTTGTATGGGTAAGTGTACTTGAATTTGTCAAAGCTACAATTTAGTTTTGGGTTTAAAAATGGCCAATTGACCAAAATTTTTTTTGGTTCTCGGTTCACATTTTGTGGACCAAACCTAAGACTCAAACCTACCGAGATCCGATCTATATAAGTTATAAAATTTTAAATATGTTTAAATTATTGTTATTTGTACTTAATTATTATCAATTTGTATTTGTATCTTATTTTTAAATTTTTTTAAAAAAATTGAGTATGCAAGATTAATCTTATTTTAAATTTTTAAATAAATAAAGTGATGATTTATACTTTATACAATAAAAGCATAGATTGACTTGACTCGAAGTAACTTGAGATGTGGAACGAAACAGAAGCAATCCAAATCGACTCCGATTTGTTTGATTAATTTTTACGAGAGGATTGTTTAGTTTTGAGTCAAAAAATCTGAGACCGACTAAGATCATATCAATTCCGAGTTTAGCATAGATTCAACCCAACTCGACTCATACACACCCTTAATGGCTAACTTAGGAAAAATTAAGCCTAATGATGACATTTATGAAAAATAATCGAAAATGACAATTAATTAAACCTTTTTTCTTTAATCAATAATGAATTCTTTTCATAATAATTTTTATGTTGGGGACAACTGATACCAAAGCACATTTGGCATTTATTAAACAAATAGAGTACTAGTCATTGCATTATACACCAATCATAATGCATTTCAAGTCATACTTTTCAACTTAATTTATATTTGTGTAAGCATATGAATCAAACTCAACTGAAATAGAATCTATTGGATCCGGAACTACTACTCTTATTCAAATGCAAATTTGACAATTTAACAAAAAAGCAAAATTTTTTTTTGTTTGAGATTAAATCATTCTAAAGCATTATATGACACTACTTACAATTTTAAAATAAAGTACCACCCAAAATAAGTTTAATTACAAATGCAAAGGAGGATTCTGTATAATGAAATTTTCTCTCTTAAATATTTCTTTAACTAAAGTTTGAACAAATGGGCAAATTGGTAAATTGGGAGTGGAAGCACGGAAGAGCTGTCGGCATGGACGGACTAATAAAACGTACTCTACTCATCATAGGGATCATCAAACGGGTAACGTTCCGGGCATGTTGCATTCCACGTGCTCTATGGGCCACGCGGCTACCCTTCATTTTTTAACAAAATTTCTTAAGCTCCAGAAGTTAGTAATTAATTAATTAATTATATTCAAATACTTAATTAATTAATGTACAATTGGCCTTGATTTCCGGTTGGGGATGGGTTGCACCAAACTTCATTCTCAAACTTCATGCGATTAATGGCACCCTTTGAATTTTCAAGGTCAACCTTTTATTTTATTTTTACTTTTTCTTGTGGGGAAAAAAAATTTAATTTTTTTGAGGTCAACCTTTGCATATAGATCTTTAGTTTGACCTTATAAGAATAATAATCGCTATAAGTGGAATGTGGCTCTATAATGCTTGATGAACCTTCAAAATCATACAACAAATTAAATGCATCATATGAGTCGTGTAAGGAACTTGATCAGAGTGATTGACAATAGATGAGAGCCATAAGATTTTTTTTTATAATCACATGGGTCATCTTAGGGGTTGTTTGATGTTGTTTTAATTAGTCGTTTTCATTTTCTTTTTTAGATTCTTATCTTTTGAATTTTGAAATGAAAATGATTAAAGGTCTAGAACTAATTTTGTTTTCTAGTGGCTTCTATTTTTTATGATAAAATTTTTAGAACAAAAATATTTATTTAACATAGCTTTCTAATTGCAGGGAGTTGCTTTGTAAAATTTTTCTTAAAAACTATTTATGAATGGATTCTGTTATTTAAGCCCCCCGAAAAATGACTAAAATGATCATATTGAGTTAATTAAGTTAATGCAATGCATTCAAAGCAACTGGTTGTCCAATAATTGGTTGATCAAATTTATTTTTAGACACCAACCAAGGTTGGGTCCAAGTTGTTTTCGAAACACTAATGTCACCTTCAATTAGGAGGCATGAAAGCAGGTGGGATGCAGTAGTGGCTTGGTTATATTTCTTAGCAACTCAATAGTAGCTATTCATTGGAGTGAAAGCAGTCAAAATGGCTGTCAATAATAATATTGCTGGTATACAACCATACTTTTTTCGAAAATTTTATTCTCACAATTTTTTTCCACAGATAACTTTACCACATTGATGTAGCAGGGGTTTTCTTTGAAAAAGAGTTAATGTAAAGGATGTTTTGTTTGAAATGAAATGACCATAAATAGCCGGTAATGCTATAAAATAGGAAATTCATATAAGATTTATTACCAGAATGATGTGATTGAATGAGAACCATTCATTTTAAAATAGAACACCCATCATGGCACTTAATTACAAACATTTCACTGCTATATTATTTTGGTAAAATTTTATATATAATTTTTTGAAAGAATAACATTTTTTCAAACAAGCAAATCATTTTGTATAGAAATTTTGTACAAAAATTCTGATTGTATAATATTACTGTAATCTTCTATTGATCTAATATTTTTTCAACACTTTTATCTGTAAGATGAGTAGATATTGGATACAACCGTTGTACCATGTCATCTTGTTGATGTGATACACCAGATCTATAAATTAGAGATACATAATTATGTATATCCTAATCATTAAAAGTGTCGAGTCTGAAATTTAAAATTTTTTGCTTGAGACAATATAATATCTTAATAATTAGGAGTTATATAATTATGTGATTCTAATTTGGTGGTCTGTTGTACCACATCAACAAAATGACCATGGTACAATGGTTATAACCAATATTTTCTCATTCATGACCCTCAAGCAAATGCGAGCTGTTTTGGCATGTCATTGATTTTGTGGCTACCAAATTTTCTCAAAGATTTTCACAGCCACATTTGAGTTCACTTTGCATAAGGTTTCTCTATTTCAACACGAGCTTCATGGATTCGAAATACAAAAATAATATTATTGCACGTAAAGTAAAATTGCATATATTTGACTCTTTCAAAATGCTGATGTGAGAGATCACTTCCCAAATACTCTCTCCTGGAAGTTTCTTTCAGTGATGGTCCCCTTCTTGGATGATCCCATGAGCACAGAGCATCCACACCAACAAATTAATTGTCTCAATGGAACTAAAAAAGAAATGGTACTAAGGACCGAGCTAACAGTTGTAATCTTTCACAGGAAGGGAATAAAATTGAAGAGAGTGCACCATTCAAATCATGTGGAGGTTTTGGGTCGCTTTCGTGAAAGAAGAGAGAGAAGATGTGAGGTTTAGTAGCTTCCACGTCTCAATTACTTGTTACTGAAATTTTTTCTTCTTCCTCTTGTTTGGGTTGTTAATGGCGCAGCATAATGGCTTCTTAGTCGTCTCGTGACCTTCTTCAACCAGCAATAATAATACGAAGGTCGCTTTCTCTTCATCAACATCATGTTTAATGTGTGCAGATGTATTGCCATGTGCATTGTGCTTTGACAAGAACTGTTCGTACGAGCGAGGCCGAAAGAAAATCGAGGGTTGCATGGTGGGCCTCCACCTGGTATGGGCGGGTGGTGGTCGGCGATGTTTGGGAGATGCTGTTGGTTACAGTTGTAATGGCTTATTTATTACTTTGATTTGCCACCATGACCATTGGTGAAAAAAGTTTAAGGAAGCTCTGAATCAGGGTTGGCTTTAGGTCTAGGCGAGCAAGAAGCTAGCCTTAAAGTCCCCAATTTTTTAAAGCCTTTAATTTTAAAATTTTTTTTTATATATTATAGTATATGTCTTATATAACATTTTCATCTTTTTTACAAAATGCCCCATTTTGAATGAAAAAAAAATGTCTGTTAGGAAAAGAAGATCTAAAATCAATTACACTAGAAAATATAAGAGCTAAAAAAACCCTAATTTAATCAATAAATAAATTGAAGGTCTCAAATTGTTTTCAAACCTTACATAATATAAGTAAGGCCTTTTATTGATTGTACAATTTTTTTTTCTTTAAAAAAGAAGTCCTAGTCCAAATGAAACAAAAGACCCTACAAAAAGTAATTTCGAAATCAACTACACTAATTAACTTATATGTATATATATATATATAAACTGGTTCAACCCAAGAAAATAGATTGTACAAAAAAATTTAAAGGCCTAAAGTTATTTTGAGCCGACCCTGCCTCTGATGTTGTTGTGATAAGGTGAAAGTGAGTTAGGTAGAGGTTTGGGGAGTTGGGTTTTGGATTTCAATCTTGTTTTTGAATCTCTACACTTTGCTATAGGGTGTCTAGACTTTTAATAGATTAAATCTTGTCGAGTCTATGTAACGTTACGGTTTATATGAATCACGTAAAATTCATGCATAACACTAATGATTGCCAGGCCACAAGAGGGTTTAAAAAAAGATTAAACTTGAGATCTCATTTTTAACATGAGAACTAGCTAATTATTGAGCTATTCCTCGTGGTTAGTTCCATGGGTCCCAGTTGATGTGAAACACATTAGATGGGTAGTGAGGGACAGTCGCGGTTGTCCCTAACACTTCTCATCTTAAGTTACTTAATTATTTGAAGCAATTTAAGTCATTGTGATTATGCCTATCAACTAATTGAATTTAGCTCAGATTCGATAAGCTAGATCCGTTCTGATAATCCAATACACCCGATTGATTCGATTATTACTGAATTGGATATAGAGAAATTCGCTACACTTGAATACAGACTTGATTCGATTTGAACAAGTCATAATTTTGTTTTAAAAATATTAAAATTTCCATATATAAATTATTTTCTCACCAAATTAAAAGGTCAAAATGGCGTTGATTATATCTAATTACAATAATATACAATCACACAGGAGTAAATTGTTAAACTAACCTACATAACATTGTCATTTAGACTAATGAGTGATTTTGAATATTGCTTAATAAAGTAATTTTGATTGCTTTTTTTTTTTTTTTTGGTGTTTTTACCTAGTTTAGGACCTACACAATTGCTCTTTATTTGTATAAAAATAAACACACACACACAAAATAATATCATGTAATATCGGATATTTTTTGTTTATAATTTTAATATTTTAAACAATATTAAAAATATAAGAATATTTTGAATTCATGTAACTAGTACCCAAAAACAGAAAAAGAATATTGTGAACGAATCAATTCTCTAATCACTTATCGGGTCCAAGATTTATTGGATGCGTATCATGTCTTGGCCTTATTGAATTTGGATCGGATCCTGAGTCTGTTGAATCTGGATTGGATTTGAGTCGGTCGGATCCGCACCATACCTGAACTGTTAACAGGCCGGATTGTGATGAATGCTTAAACTAGTCTCTTGTTCTTGGAGGAAATCTTCCCCATCAATGTCATGTTCTGTGTTCACCCAGTTGAAATGTTTGTCCAGCAAATTCAGTGAGTTTGTTAACACTCTACGTTGGCCATTTTAGCTAGTGGTGGGAGCTCTATTCCCATGATATGTCTTTAATTGTGCTTCAGCCCCAGTTAGATATGACAATAGATCATCTCCTAATTGATTTTTGATGAAGCAGAGCATCAAACCATTAATTGCTTCTGTATATATATTTCTTGTGATTCCTACCATCTAATATATTGGCGAATTGGGTTTTGTACCTTGTTCATTCTCCTCCTCGTGCAAGTCATCAGTAAATCCAAAAAGCTTGTACTTCATTTCACGAAAATTGTTAATCGATAATGTTCAATTTGTGTTAACTACATGTAAATGTTTTACAAGCTCCACATTTGACTTTGCCACATATTATTCACAACAATGAGAAGTTTTTTTTCTATTCTTTTTGGAGTTATTCGAGGTGATTGGCCGTTAACCTCAGCTTAAACTAAACATATGTTTCTTCCCGTACTTTCAGCCTTCAGGAACACATGATTTTGTATCTGACTCTCTGGGTAGACCTGTATGCCTCAAGTGAGTACTTTTTCTAAATATATACCTCCTCAGGTTGGCTTTCCTGGGATTTAATTGTGAATGAAAATCTGATGTCTCTACATATATATATATATATATATATATGTATATATATAAATTAAACACTTCTTTAGCTAGAAAATGAAGGGGGAAAAGAGAGAAAAGGATTGGTTTCAAGACCTTCAAAACTATAGAAATAAGTGTACAACAGTGCAACTACATTAACTCCTAAAATAAATAAAGCAAGAAAAGAAAATTCTTTCATTATGGTATATCTGTCATCTGTCATCTATAATCTATCTTATTAATCCAACAGAAATGCTTTAATGTCTTGCAACTTTGTCAAGGTTTCTCTCATGGTTAACCGATCTTTGGGCATAAATGCTGCACAAGATGAACCAACTTTCAACACTGCTGCTAGACACTCTTCGCTTCTCATATGCCAATGGCTGATAGCAATGCTGCTGCTGCTATCACTGGTGCCACCATAAGAACTAGTCCCAGGGCTGTGCTGTGAAAACCCATTCTCGTTTAGAAGTCTTGAATCAACAACCCCAAGAACATGATTCTCATTTGTCAGGTTGAACCCTTCCTGAAACATCTCATCAGTAGGTTTCTTTGCTGTAAACATCTCAAGCAGCAAAACACCAAAGCTGTAGACATCGCCTTTTGTTGAAGCTTTGCTGCCTAAACCGTACTCTGAAAAATACAATATTTATATTAGAATCTAAAATAATACAAACAGAACATCAAAAGATGTATATTAGCAGCAGTTATATTTATGCTATTTTTACAAAAAAAATCATTCAAAATTTGCATACAAAATGACGTAATAATGACAATTTTGTGATTAAAAGCCATTATAGTGAATGTTTGTTTTGAAGTAAAATACTCTTGTTAAAACAGATTATTTTGTATGAATTTTTTATTTGTATAGCATTATTCTATTTTATATGGTACCTGGAGCAATGTAACCAATTGTGCCTTTTAGTCCAATTGTGCTACTCTCGCTCTGAGATGGATGAGGCGAAAGAAATTTTGCCAACCCGAAATCTCCCACATGAGCTCCCATGTCATCATCTAATAGTACATTTCCGGGTTTCAAGTCACAATGAACAATTGGCGGGTCACAGTCATGGTGCAGGTAGTCCATGGCAGAAGCTACATCTATGGTTATATTCAATCTCTGGGTTATACTAAGAGCTGAACCCAATTCGGTGTCCTCTGGATATAACCATTGATCCAGGTTGCCATTAATCATGAACTCCATAATCAAGGCCTTGAATTCAGCTCCTCCATGGTCAATGCTAGAGCATGAAGTGACAACCTTCACAAGGTTCCTATGCCTAGCACTTCTCAAGGCTTCACATTCTGCACTGAAACTTTTACATGCTTTGCTAAGTTTCAGGTCAAGAACCTTAATTGCGAAGGTGGTGTGAACTCCATGTTCTCCAGCGCTGAAAGATCCTTTATAAACAGAGCCGAAACCTCCTTTTCCTATCAGGTTTCCTTCAGCAAAACCGTTTGTGGCGTGCCAAATTTCGGAGTAAGAGATCAGCTGTGGCAACCCTTTGAAAGGAGGAGATGAAAAAGTTCCTTTGCTTCTTTTCTTCTTCTTATAGGAGATCAATGCCCATATGAAACAGGCGATTGAACATACAAGAACTGTGGATCCTGCCACCGGAATCATGATCTTGAGTAACAAATGCTTACTCGACTTCTTCTTGGTAAAACATGTAGGGATTCCAAGCCTTTCTGCAACCTCTTGGTTACTGCCACAGAGCTCAATATTGCCTTGGAGTGATTTCCTACTGAGGTTCACGAAGACACCTTGTGTCGGAACTTGCCCTTCCAAGTCATTGAAAGAGAGATTCAAGTCCTGCAAAGTTCGAAGATTCTCTAAATCTGTAGGGATTGGGCCAGATAGAGAATTGGAAGAGAGATCCAAGCTCTCCAGGGCTGCTAATTTGCCCATTGACTCTGGTATGGAGCCAAAGAGTTGGTTTCTTGCCAAGCTGAGGTTTCGCAAACTCAAACAGGCACCAATTTTTGTTGGAATGTTCCCTGACAACACATTATTAGAAACATTCATGACTTCGAGCTGTGTCAAACCTCCAACCTCAAGGGGTAGAGAACCGCTTAGACTGTTCCACTCCAAATTCAACTTGCTTAAACTGGAAATTCCAAAAATTTCCTTTGGTATGCTCCCATTAAGCCTGTTCCGGCGGAGACCCAATGTGAATAACTGCCGGCATTTTCCTATACTTGCCGGAATTCTGCCAGAGAACTGGTTATATCCCATTGTGAGAATATGTAGATTTGTAATGTTGCCAAATACGTCTGGGATTTGTCCAGAGAACATATTCTGTTGTACACTAAATTTCCTCAATTGTTGAAGTTTGAGTATGGAACTTGGTATCTCTCCTTTGAATGAATTTTGATGCAGAGCCAAGGCTGTGAGATTTTGAAATTTCTCAAGTCCTTGGGGGAGTCCCCCAGTTAGAAAATTGTCATCCACGCAAAACTCTATGAGATGGGCTGACAGATTTGCAACTGAACTTGGAAGTTCACCGCTTAACTGGTTGGAATTCAGCATGAGAAGCTGCAACTGGGTACAGTTTGCAAGGGAGCTTAATATCTGAAAATTCAGCTCAGTGGTAGAAGAGAGATTATTTATGCCAAGATGTAGTATGACAAGATTTTTCATGGTACCAAGTAAAGGAACTTTGCCTTGCAAATTGTTGGAAGATAAGTCGAGCTTTTGAATTTGTGAAGCATTGGACAAAGAAGCAGGAATTAGTCCTCCTAGTTTGTTATGGGCCAAATAGAGTTCCTTGAGGTTGGTCCCCATATTGGTTGGTAGTTCTCCGGAAAGGTCATTGTAAGCTAAGGACAGGTAGACCAAAGAAGACATGTTGGAGATTGAGCTAGGCATATTGCCTGTTAAGTGGTTCTCTGAGATCTGAAGAGTGAGAAGTTTTCGAAGATGACCAATTTCATTTGGAATACTTCCAAAGAGCTGGTTTCTTGCTAGGCCCAGAAAAGTAAGTTGTGTGAGATTGCCAAATGCAGGAGGGATCTCACCGGTAAGATTATTCACCGCGACATCAAGATGTTCTAGCCTTTGAAGGTGGCCAAGTTCAGATGGGAGGTTCCCAGTCAATTGGTTAACCTCTAAACGGATCTCTTTGAGGTTATGACATTCAGAAAGACCGGCCGGGACGGTACCATTTATGGAGTTTGTAGCAAGAACAATACGCTGAAGGAGAGTTAGCCGGGAAAACTCCTCTGGAATTTGGCCATAGAATGAGTTGTTGAAAAGGTTCAGTACTAGTAGAGAAGTGAGGTTAGAAAGCTGAGGGGATATGATACCTGAAAGCCCAAGTCCTGCAAGGCGGAGGGAGCGTACTCGGCTGCCATTATTGGCCGTGCAAGAGACGCCAAACCATGTGCAGTGAGAGGAACTGAAATTCCAGCCAGAGAGAGCACCTTGAGGATCAGAAACCATGGATTTGAACTGAAAAAGTGCTTCTCTGTCAGTTCCGGCATCAAGAGCTCCCACCTTGTTCATGCTGCAATATAGCATGAAAACTTGAATGTGGAAAAGGAGCAACGATAGGTGGCGAAGCAGCTTCATTTTTAAAGAAAGGGACATTAATTATGAACTCTGCAGATTTTGGAGCTTATGATCACCACTTAAACTATAGGATGGCTGTGATCATGGGACTGAGTCTCAGGTCAATTGATCAATTACCCTATATCTTCACCAAAGTCAGAATTAAAAAGGGTTACTGCATTTGACTCAAAAAGGAAAATGACAACACATTAATGCTTATACCCAGCCCATCTTCGAAAAATAGTCGGAGAGTAATCAACAAACCTGACTTTTTCAGTCAGCTACTTTTTCTGACAGTGATATATACATATTGCCGCGAATGAATTTGGCTGCAACCATGAGGAAGCATGTTATGCATTACTTTTCGCTATGAAAGGTACCTCGATCTGCCTAGTCAATGGAAACTCTCTGCTGATTGCTTCATATCCATTCTGATACAATTTCCGATCATCTCCATGATACTTTCCTCTCTCCTGTATATGGTATATACCATATACCATTTTGATTTTGTAATTGCACCTGGCTCATTGGTCCATGCATTTGGTCGAACTTATTTGAATGAGCTCAGCTCAATCTATTTTATGAGTACATCCAGCATCACGACCGATGCCAAGTCCTTGGCTGATGTTACACGTTAACATTGCTACCATAAGCTAGTAGATCTTAACTAATGTGTCTAGCATCAGCAATGACGTATCTACATCCATTTATGCTAAATTTTATCATGTTTTATTTTTCATTTTTTCAAGAGCAAGGAAATTCTTATTTTGTTCAATAATAAGACCTACCAAACCCAATTGCAGCTAGCCCACCCAGACTGCAGGTACGGAATTAGGTGTGGACAATAGGGCTATGTCCACCCATTTTTACGAAATTCTGTTTAGGTATCTTAAATTTTGAGTACTTATTATGTGAAATAATATATTGGTTGCCCAAAATTCAAAAATTTTACCTTGGCCCCCTGAATAAAATTTCTAATTCCATCCGTACATGTGCATGGGTCGGGTTGGTTCATAAAAAGCTATGCGAAAGACTTGAATCAACTTCTGCGGAAACCAAATTAGACTTATTCCAAATGAAAGAAAAGGCAAATGATCAATGCCTTAGCCTTTCGGGAAATAATTAATACCCACAACATTTGCCTATTTGATTTATTTCTGTATTTGACGTTTTGCAATGGCAACATTTGACACTCCAATTTTAGTTACCGGGTCATGTCCGTAACCATTGTTCTAAACCATTGCTTTGACTTTAAAGTCATGATCATCGACGGGCAGAGAGAAATTTCCTCGAAAGCAAAGTCCTTTTGAAATCAGAAACACATCCATCCTTCTCCTGGACAGGAACTAATCTTTGACAAAGTAAATTATGTGCACTAAGCTTAAGACAATTCAACACGTAAATTCTGCCTTCCAAATCCTAGAAAAATTCAAACCATAGAAAGTCCTTTTCCTGGACAGGAACTAATCTTTGACAAAGTAAATCATGTGCACTAAGCTTAAGACAATTCAACACGTAAATTCTGCATTCCAAACCCTAGAAACATTCAAACCATAGAAAGTTTAGGTCTTTAGCTGTCAAGTTACAATCCCATGCCTGTAATTTCGCCTATAAGTACTTCACTGTCATCTAAAACTCTTCATGCTCATCATCCTGACTAAGCCTTTTATTTTCTTGAGCTATAGTAGTCCCTTCATATATTCTTGAAAGCTAACTAGAATGGCCAACAGGACATTCTTGAAGGCCTCTGATTCTGTGGTGGTATTCATTTCTGTAGTACTAATGCTGCTTATTTTCGTTGATGTGGCTACAGCAATCCTATACGACACAACTCCAGAACTAAAAATGGGTCAGTAGAGAACTACCCATATGCATATCACGTAGTAGTAAATATGTTTTTACATGTGCTTTTTTGAACTGCAATGTGTAATCCACATGAAGGAAAAATTTTGGGACTCAAAAAAAAAAAAAAAAAATCTACGTTTTGCTCACTTTCTATCATTTCTTTTTCCCTACCCGATTATCGATTGGGTATATGATCTTTAGGCATGGACATGGTGACTACAAAAGGCATCCAATTGCTTGTCTGACCTATATTTGTTCCTATGCTGCAGGAAGAAAGGCTCTTGGTGTTTCTCTTCAAGCTGATTATGCAACGCCAACCTATACCACAGGTTGGGGAGCATATGTTCCACCAGGATCGCCTCCATAACTTCTTTAATTGAAAGAGATTGGAGGTTGAAGATGATTTCAACTATATATATATCTACATATAGGTCGTATGAGTTTTGTGTATTGTTCTAAACTTGATACATATGTATATATATATGTATACATATATCAATTCAGCATATATAGGCCGTACCTTAAAGCAGTTCAGCAGGTACGGATTAGAATACATAAAGTTATATGGAGAAGTATAATTCTCGAATATAGGATGTAATACGAAAGGAGAGTTGTATTACAATAATATTGTAAAAAATATCCACTGTTAATGAATCTCATTATCAAGATGGTTAAGATGAGTGAAATGATTGATTTGAATAATTAATGCAAGAGAGCGAACAAGTATACCTGAATATATATATATATATATATATGAACATTTTATTTCAGTATTCATACCACATCTTTTTTTCCCCGTACAACAGAAATAAAAACAAAATTAGAGACTATGTAAAGGAAGATCGATCATGTCGGCCACAAGAATTCAGTTCACTTGACTTAGAGGATTTTTCATAACTACTAGAGGTTCCTCCTGATTATTTTCCACGTGGGCAAGGATGTCGGTGCAACTATTTCTTTCCCTGTGAATATGTTTGATTTAACATGGAGTCCTTTGTAGCAAAAATCTTGAGTCTTCGACGAGAGTTCTGTAGGAAAGGCCATGGCTAGTGCCTTTTTGAATGGCCAGGACAACATCTTGAGAGTTCGATTCAATTTCTACTTCTTGTAACCCTTTTTGGAATATTATTATGAGTCCTCTATAAATTGCCCATAATTTGGCCTCTGCGCTTCTGGAATCAGGCAGCATTCCCATGTATCCCCAAATCCATGTGCCCCTCTCATCTTTTAGTAGTCCAACAAATCCAGTCGGGCCAAGATCTCCTCTTGAACTTCCATCCACATTGAGTTTTAGTTTTCCTGTTGAAGGTAAACACCAAAAGTTAGTCTAGGAACCATCATACCCATGGTGTCTAGAGGTTGGAAGGCTTGCACAATTTTATTTGAATCTTTGTGAATCCTTTTCAAAGAAACCTGTAAGTTCATGTCAGTATTTTCAAAAACCTTAAGGTTTCTGTCTTTCCAAACTGTCCAAAGAGAAGTGGCAAAAATAATATTCCAAGGCATATCAACAATAATCTTATTATTTTTAAGATTAGAGTCCAACCATTCAAAGAGTGGCCTTCCAACCTCCTTGGTCCACCATTGGGTACCTCTTAAGTTTATCCAAACCTGTTTAACATCAAAACAATTTCTTAGCATATGATTCATATCTTCAATGTCACCATCACATCTAGGACAGAGATCATTAGTGTCTATTTCTCTTATAACTCTCATTTGATTTGTGAGAATTTTCCCATGCATGATAATCCAAATAAAAAAATTCAGTTTTTTAGGAGAACCAGTTTCCAAATCTATTTCCAACTTCTTGTGGTATTATTATTTCCTCTAATGAGATTCAAAATAGCAGCAATAGCTAGTAGAGCTATCAGCCCAATGGGGCTCATCAGGAAAAGTAACAAAATTGGGAAGTATTAACCTTAATAATGTCATCCTTTTCCTTCTAGGAAATACAGTTTTGGAGAGGGGAAATGAGATTACACACTTTAGGTTATTTTGGTGCGGATGGTTAGCCACCAAAGGAACCTCTCCACACCACCAATCATTCCAGATAGAGATTTTTTCCCCATTGCCAACTACCCTTTTGGTTCCTTTTCTCATAATGTCCCTAGTTGATATAATACTTCTCCAGATATGAGAAGCTTTTTGCCTTTTAGTCCAATCAAAGAAGGACTTTTTGTGAAGATATTTGGCCTTAAGTGTGTGTGACCATAAGGTCTCATTACCAGAGATAATTTTCCATCCAAGTTCGGATAGGAGGGCAAGATTTTGATCTTCAGCCTTCCTCAAGATTGTATCAAGGTGGTTCTTCCTGCAATGGACAAGTTCTTAGCTTTCCAGCCAATAAGCCTATTTTACAGTTTCTTCAAAATGTAATCATAATGTTTCCTAGTTACTCTGGCATGCAAGAGAGGAGCACTCAGGTATATCCCAAGGTCATTAGTTAAGCCTATATGGCATTGGTTACTCAAGTCTTTGGCCTTTCTTGTAGGCATATTAGGAGAGATACACAATTTAGATTTGGTCAAGTTAATCCTTTGCCCAAACATCTCACAGAACTTATTGAGAGTATCCATCTTGATATTACATATTTGGTTATATTACATATTTGGTGATCAGCTCTAGTAATAAGTAATAAATCATTAGCAAAAAAAGATGAGATATTACAAGGCTATTTATAGAAGCCTTGATGCCTTTCCAATCACCAAAATTAACTTTAGAGTTTATCAAAATAGACAATCTTATCATGCACAAAACAAAGAGATAGGGATATAGAGGGTCCCATTGCCTTAATCCTCTACCAGGGGAGAACTTAGGGAGAGTTTCTCCATTCCAAAGAATGGACACTTTTGTAGTGGTCACAAAATTCATAATCAGATTGATCCATAAAAAACCAAGTGTTCTAGTAATATGGATTAGCTCATCAACAAGGAACCTAGGGGGGGGGGGGGGGTGTTGAATAGGTCTATACTCATTTTTAACAAGTATCAGAGAAGATTAATCTAAATCAAACCATAAACTGAAAGTAAAGCAAGCAACTATCAATACACAAGATTTTTAGCATGAAAACCCTTGCGGGAGAAAACCATAAGACCTCGTCTAGCTCCAACCAAACACTATATAGTGACTTAATAGTACAAGTGATCTTACAAGCCTTTACACTTGTTGAATCCACAACATCAGGTTTGAATGTCTAGCTTGTACTCCATCTGCATTAACGAAATAACTCAAGAGTGCTTGGAATTTCACTAAATCCTTAATGAGTCTTCAATGACTTGAACTCTTTCAAGCCATCATCATCTCTTCAATGGTATGGAAGGAACTATGGTGAAGAGTCTTCTTAGAGCTTGCAAGCATTTGATAGATGAAGAAGATGAAGACCCCAAGACCTTTCTTTTTTCTTTTTGTAAATCTATCTCAAGTGTGTAGAAAAAGTTGAGAGATTTATTGAGAGTTGTAAATGATGTAAAAGAGCTTTCTTATAGAGAGGTAGAGCAGTTGAAATGACTCTTACAAGTTCCAAGGAGGCTAAGGTCGCTTTTTGCCTTTTGGTGTGCAACTCGAGGTTTAAAAAAGCAAATCCAGGCAAAACTGACATACCATGACAGTGCGCCTAGTGGGGTAGTCCACTGGAGGCTGGAAGTCTTCTTCTCAAACTGGGAGCAGTTGTGGCATGCCTAGGGAGGGCGTGGTTATGGCACGCTTAATGGCACAGTACTTTGGAGGGGCATGCTAGTACATGCTCATGGTGTGCCTAGTGGTACAATGCTTTGGAGTTGGAGGCCTCTTATTGTAATGGGGCGCTCTAGTGTGCGCTTGAGGCCCACCTAGTGGTGTGCTTCACTTGTTTGCTGAGTGTGTCCTTATGCTGGGGGGGGGGGGTGGGTGTAGTGCGTGCTTTTGCCTTGGATCTTCCCTTTGGTTCACTCCACTTGCATTTGCCTTAGTCCCAACTCACTCAAACCTCTCTTAATATAATAATAGACAAACTCTCTCAATTTACAAGGCATAAAATGGGCCAATAATCCTAACAATCTCCTCCTTTGGCCATTTTCTGACAAAACCCAAGAAATACATAGAATTCTATCACAACCCCAAAGCAGACATTGACAAGGACCAAGCTCTAAGCTTCAAGGCATAATAAACTCTCTTGCACTCAAAACTTACCATAAGATCAAGTGTGAACAAAGATGTGAAATAGAAAGCAAACATAAATAAACAATATTACTCTCTCTCAACCAATATTTCAATGTTACTCACCCTCAACACATGCATCATAGATAAGTAATCAACTAATATTGCACATAGAAATACACTAATTCATAACCAAAATATGCATTGTATTCATTATGAGCAAAACATAACCATTACATGGATTGAGTATAAACCAAGGCTAATATAGCTAAACACAACTTTCCAAAAAACAAATTGAACTAAAACAACTACCAAAGCCTAAGCAGCCACGACACAAGCTTCTAACACAAGACTACTAAACACACAACTACCAAAAGCTAAACTAAGCTACATCCATCTCCCCCTTTTTGGCACAAAATGCGCCACTGAAGATGATGAGGGGTAAAACAACGGACATAGGCAAGAGAACTATCAAGATCACATCGCATGCCATCAACTATGTTAGTCACATCATCAACACACTTTGCCAGATAGTCAATGTCAAAGTGAATAACGTCGAGCTTGGCATGAACGAAAGTCTTGAGATCGGCAATAGCCATCAAAACTGGGCCTAAGTTAGTACCACCAGTAGCTTTAGCTACAGTAACAGGAGTAGGGGCAGGAGTAGGAGCACGAGCAGGAGCCTGAGGAGCAAAAGGTCGATGAGGATGGTTAATGGCATAAAACTCACTCTAGCTGAGGGTATGCTCATCGATATCAGGCGGAGGCAACTGAACCTGCTCATTTTGTATACAAGCAATCCTAGAATGTTACAGAAAATGGGTCAGAACGAGTCCATACGAAAGAGCTAGAGTTCTGGGCTTGGACTCGGCGGCACGCACGATGTGTTTAAAGATGAAAGAGGGAAGATCAATCATGATTCTGTGGCTTATATCATACATCAACATGCTGCATTCCTTACTAGTAGTGGAATAATGATCCCAACAAATGAAATTGGCAAAAAAAATGAGACTGAGTAGTTTATGCTTAGGAATAAGAAAGGAAATGAGAGTGTTTCTGTGGCCTTGAAGATAGGCATCACAAGTAATCGATGCCTGAAGATCATGATACGCAGGAAACCAACAAGAAAGGCATCAGGATATTATGGGTTCACCAAGCGAGGAATATAGAAGATTGTACCAATGTCATCAACAGAGATGGTGAAATTAATGCCACGAGCATAAGAAGTGAAGACATTTGAAGTGCCGGGCTCAGAGGTACTATGACAATAAAACTTGAGGACTAGATCAAAGATGGGATGATCTTCAGCATATAGCATGTTATCGCATCTGGAGGTTTCAAAAGTGTTGGACAGGAAGGAATTGGCAAGAGATGGATGAGATAGAATGGTAATGGATCGTTCAACCAACACAGTTTGTGTTTTAAACAAAGCAAAGTGATATATGAAGGTGGGGGTTTTGAACCTATCAAAGTTGAGCTTTGGTGGCTGTTTGGTACGATTTCGTAGCTGTTTGCAAGAGAATTCAGCCATGGCACATCAAGATTAAGCAAAAAAGAGAAAAAAGAAATAGAAATAGAGAAGAAAATGTAATAATCCTAACTTACGAGAAACCCTAAGTGAAGAAATTGAAACCCTACGTCGAAATGGAAGAGAAGACATGGGTGAGGAGAGAGGACTTACCACAAGATGAGAAAAGAAGAAAGAATCCACTTGAAGAAGAAGAGAATGGTGCCAGTGTGCCATTGGTTCCTGTCACTAGAGAGAGTGAGAGAGAAAAAGAACCTAGCGAGAAAAGACACAAAAGAAATAAAAAGGCCCTGAAGTGGGTTTTAACCCCATTAGCCATATGCCATGGCACGGTTCCCCCTATAGAATATAGTCATGTATCCAGAGCTTAAACAAACATAAAAAGAACTTAAGTTTATGAAAAAATTACCAACATGAAGACCATGCCAAGAATTCATAAGATGATCATGTTCATAGCCAATCAAGAAAGGTGAGTGTGTGAGCATTAAGAATAGCAAGATCAAGCCTTAAGTACAAAACACATTTTTTAATACTTGGATCAAGAACTCATAGAGATATCATTTTGCATGAAATCAAGCTGATTAAAGCCAATCAAAGATTAATATTAAAAAATGCAAAAACTCGCCCTCAAATGTACAACACCACTCAAAAACTCCTTCTTTTAAGATTGAAGGTGGCTTTCACTTTAGTGAGTAAGGTAGCTTTCTTTATGACTTTGCCAAATAAGGTGCACATTTTGATGTACGTCCATAGTAGCTTTCATTTTATACTCTTAGGTGACCATTTTCTTGTCAAGACTGCATAAAATTTCTTTTTAATTTGTAGTTTTTTTTTTCTTTTTTGAATAAGCAACTTACTCTAGATTGTTCTTTTACCTTGTGAAAGCACAAGAAGGAGGCAAGACATTTAAGAATATAAACTCTAGAAAGAATATGCAGTCATAGGTCTTTTTAAGCATGATACTCATGGAATTCAAATGAAACAAATACACAACAAAATAATTTTAGACTCAACTTTTTTCTTCTCGTTGAAAGTGCTCAAAAGTCTCAATTCAGTTATGAAAATCAACACTCGAACATACAAGACACTCTATTCATATTTGGAATGAATAAAGAAAATTTTCCTATATATCTTTTCACCCTAGATTCACTCATTTAGAATCTTCGATTATTCAATATCCAATTATATCCACTTTAAGAAGTTTGAAAAGAAGTTTGAGCTACCATTTTAAGGATGATGTGATGCATGATATGTAAGAATTTGAAAAGAGATTTTGGAAAAGAGAATTGAAATTTAACGTTGTGACTGCACCCATGAGGGGTCTGAACTTTAGGAATTGAAATTTAAGGTTGTGCCTATATATCTCTTTGCTAGGAATCAGGTCAGTCGTAGTTCAAACTCGGGGTCGGATTGAAAATAGACACTTTGGGGTCTTGTTTGATTTGAAAAGACACTTTGGGGCCTTTGAAAAGTTTGACTTGAAAAGAGTTTAATTTAAACTTTGATTGGAAGATTGAAAATTAAACTTTGATTTGAAATCGAACTTTAAAGTAGAACTTTGACTTATTTTGGAAAGTTTGAATTGAACTTTGAAATCATATTGACTTCAATTGGGATTTGAAAACCATCTTAGTTTAGACCTAAGACTTAGAAAAGAGTTGAAGTTTTTTAACTCAAGGTTAGGGTTGAAGTAGGGGTTTGGGCTCCTAGGATCTATGTAATCTGGGGTTTGAACATGAACTTGAAATAGAAATGTTTGATTTTAGGATGTTAGATTTTAGGAAAGTTTCAAATTAGAAAAGTTTCATTTTAGGAAAGTTTCTGTTTCATGAAAGATTTGATTTTAGAAAGATGTGATTTTGGAAAGTTTCCATTTCAAGAAACACTTGATTTTAGAAAGATTTGATTTATTAAATGTTCGAATAAGGAAATATTTGAATAAAAAAAGGTTTGAATTTAAAATTTGAAAAGTCAAAATTTGGAAAGATTTGATTTAAGAAGAATTGAATTTGAAAAAAGTTTAACCTAGGTTTAAGGTAACTTGGAGTTTAGCAATCCTAGGATCTAGGATTTATACAATGCATTTGAATTGGAAAGATTGAATTTCAGTTCAAAAAGGAAAGTTTTGTTTTTTGAAAAGTTTTGAAAAAGGAAGGTTTTGAATTTAGGAAAGGTTAACATTAAGAAAGATTTGATTTGACTTGAAATTGGAATATTTTAGTTTTGGAAATCTATAATTTGATGTGACTTTTGAATTAGGAAATCTATGATTTTATGTAGAAGACGGTTTTAGAATTTGATGCAAATAGAAAACCATGATTTTATGTGAGGAAACTAGGGTTTCCTAAACATGGACTCTAGGGTTTTGACTTGGACTTCAAGACAAATAGTTTTTGAAAAGTAAATCTTTGAGAAGAACTTTTAGGAAGTGGATTTGCAAAACTTATTTTAGAAATATTTGAATGTAAACTTTTAAAAGTCTCTTGAATATCTCACTTTTCTAAAATGATTCTAATAATGAGAAGACTAGAACTATTATAGGGTTGCGAACTTTTAGGAAGTGGATTTCCAAAACTTATTTTGCTTGGACTTTGGGAGCTTTGAATATGAAGCACTTGATCTTCAATGGATGCTTGGTGGCAAGGATTTGAGTGTATAGATTGTATGGAGGCTAAGGTTTGAGTGTATGAAGGTTAGGGTTTGAAGGGGCTTGAGAGAATTAGGATTTTGAGGGAATTTGAGTGCTGTTTTCAGATAGGCAAAGTTTTTGGAGTGATTTTGTGGACCCAGAATACACATGGGGTGGCCTATATTTATAGGCCAACAAAAATCCTCTTGGCGCCTGTTGTAGTGGCATTAGGCCAAAATTTGGCTTGGCGCCACTACTCTTTTAGGAAACTTGTAAGGGCAGCAAGAAATAGGTCTTTGACTCTTGGGACGCAAGACAGAAGATTTAGGCTCCTGTCCTAGTGACTATCATCCAATTTTTGGCCTAACTTTACTAGGAGTGACTCTAGAATGTCCAAGAATGATTCGAAAGGTTCTAAGTAACCAGACTTGGTTGGAAATGGACAAGAACCCCTAAAAGAGTATCTCAGAGGTAAATGACTTGATAACTAGAGCCAGAGTAGTTGAAAAGGATGATCGACCCCCAAGGGTAAAGTAGTCATTTAAACTGAAAAAACACCAAAATTAACTCATAGTGATCCGTGAGAAGAATTAAAGGTTAGAAATACTATTGAGAATGTTCCAAGGGATTTTCAGTGTGATACCCAGAGCCGGTGTGGTTGGAAAAGACGATCCGCTCACTAAGGGCAAAACGGTCATTTTATACCGGGTTTATCAAAATGGACTCAAAATGGTCCGAAAAGGCACCAAAAGGTTGGGAATACTATTAAAACCATCCTAAAAAAGTAATCGGTTTGATACCAAGAGCCAATGTGGTTCCCAGAGGTGATTGGGTAGGTAAGGACAAAATGGTTATTTTGACCGAATACTCTCGGAATCAATCCGAAAGCGACTGGAAGGCACTAGAACATGCTATATTATCTTTGGGAGAATCTTGGAAGGGTAGACTTACCACTATAAGGTCTTAAGTACTTTTTTAAAAAAACATGCCGATTGGGCCCAAGGGTAGTTTGGTCATTTTTCACCAGAATGGGCTAGCAGGCACTGGAGTGGACCCGGGTTTTGAGTGTTTTCATCACTCTAGTAGTGTATGAGGAGTTGGTTTCTAAAAGTATCTTGTCTTCTGGTAAATGTGCCACGGCCAAGAGACATGTTCAGACCTGTGACATAGGGGTTTGTTGGCATTCCTAATGTCGACCTGTTTGTGAGTGCTTTCGTCACTCTGACAATTGCGATATTTGTAAGTGTTTCCATCACTCTGACGGTGTGCGTTCATTTCAGAGATTGTCTAATCTCGAGAAGCTTCTGGATGGACTTATCGCCTTGGGTCTTTAGGTACTTTCCCGATTGACGTGCCAAATAGTAGACATTCTACGTTGGTGGGCTAGCAAATGCTAGAAGTGAACCGCTCTATGATCTCGGGGACTTGGGTTTTATCCCGATCGACGGGTGTGAAGGGACTTATCATTTCGAGGGGTTTTGTACTTTCTCGATAAACGTGCCGTGTTGGATGAACTTACTATTTGAGGGATTAACTTTCTCAAAAGATGTGTCAAATTGAGTTTGGCTTGTCTGGACTAGAATTGAAATTGGAATTGAGATTAAAATACAGATTTAGTACTGTCTTTAAGAAGACGTGCTAACTAGAATTGGACTGAGCAATGCCCTAATGGCATTTTGGTCATTTTGCCTTTAGAAAGCCGATTTGGGCTTAAATGTGTCTGTGTCAATTTGAATGTAAGTCTGGTTAGGCCGAAGATTGTTGAGCAAGCAAAAATATGGTGCTTACAATGAGTGTTGAGCCGAATTTTTTGAGATGTTAATCACACTTGTGTTATCATAAAACAAGGTGATCGTACCTTGATTAAAATCATAATTCGCTAATATTTGTTTTATCCAAAGTAGTTATGTGCAACAAATATTAGCAATAATATATTCTATCTCAGCGGTAGACAAGGGAATGGCATTTTGCTTTTTGTTATGCCAGGTAATAAGGTTGTTCCTATATAAAAACACCTACTGGAGGTTATTTTTCTATCATCCACACAACCTGCCCAATTGGCATATGAGAAACTAGCAAGATAAGCATTAGTGTTCAATATATAACAAATCCCATGTCCTAGAGTTCCATTCACATACTTAATGAATCTCTTGATAGTATTCAAATAAGACTCTTTTAGACAAGATTGAAATCTAGCGCAGACACCAACGCTAAAAGCATTATCCTTTAGGTTATTTAACAAACACCTCTTCTTGCAAGAAACCATTTAGAAAAGAACTTTTCACATGCATTTGAAACAATTTGAATTGCAAGTAGCAAGCAATAGACAAAAGTATTCTAATAGATTCAAGTTTAGCTGCGGGTGTAAAAGTTTCATCAAAATCAATTCCCTCAACTTGAGTGTACCCTTATGCTACAAGTGTTGCCTTAATCCTAACTACAGTGCTATGTTCATCAATCTTATTCTTGAAAATCCATTGGTACAAATCACATTTATATTCTTAGGTCTAGGAACAAGAAACCAAACATTATTTCTAACAAATTGTTCTAATTCTTGTTGCGTAGCATTCACCCAATTTTCATCACACATGGCATCTTTAACATTTTTTGGTTCAAAATTTGAAGTATGAAAAGTAAAGTTTACCTCATTTTTTACCTAACCCCTCGTCTTCATTCTTTTTGTCACATTATTTATGACTTGTGTGACTGGATAATGCAACTTGACACAAGCAGAAGGTTCCTTCTCCTTTGGAGTTTCAACAGGTGTAGCTGATGTTTCAACAAGTTTATCTTCTTCAACTTGTTCTAGAATTTTTCCTTTTTCTGTCTCAACTTGTTCACCAAAGGTTGTACAACAACATGTAGTTCTTCATCAATCTTTTCAGCATTGTGTGAACCTGAATCATTAACCACCACATTAGTTGATTATGTAACAGTTAAAGTATTTAAATTGTAAACACAACAAACACGACTGTTAATGGAATAGCCAAGAAATATTTCTTCATCGCTTTGAGAGTCAAATTTTTCCAAATGTTCTCTATCCCTTAGGATGTAGCATTTACTCCCGAAAAGCTCAAAAATATTTTACATTTGGCTTTGTACCATTCCAAATCTCATACAGAGTTTTCTTTGATCCTGGTCTCAAATAAACCCTATTAATCATATAGCAAATAATGTTAACTGCTTCAGCCTAGAATTTGAGTGAGACAGATTTGCTATGTAGCATCACTCGTGCCATTTCTTGAATAACACGATTCTTCCGTTCAACAGCACCATTTTGTTATGGTGTTTTAGGGGCCGAAAACTCATGCCTAATTTCCTGTTCATCACAAAAGTAAGCATATTCAGAATTTTCAAATTCTTTTGCATGATCAATTCAAATTCGAATAATGCATCCAATGATTGTGTTCGTCTCCTTCCGTAATTTGGTGCACAAAGACTTAAACACAGAGAATGTATCAGACTTCTCTCTAAGAAAAGTAACCCAAGTAAATCTAGAGTAGTCATCCACGGCTACAAAAATGTATTTCTTACCTTTAAGGCTTTCAATCCGAGTTGGTCCTATAAGATCCATATGAACAAGTTCCAAGGGATTATTAATTGCAAGATGTTTGGAGTTCTTATAAGACGTTACAATCTGTTTACCTAACTAACATGGTTCATTCACAGTATTCAAAGGTTTTCCCAATTTAGGAATGCCTCTTACAAGCTCAGATTTGGCCAATTTTGATGAGTCTTTAAAATTAATGTGGCCTAATCTTTCATGCCATAGTTCTTCTTCATTGGACTTGGTTGAATGGCACGCAATGTCATTTAAAAGCATAATCCCATAGCAATTATCAGAAGTATGTAATCCATATATGACACATATACCTTTCTTATTTAAATGGAACATTTTGATTTTGAAAACAAAATTTGGTACATGTTGTCACATATTTGACTTTTGCTAGAGATTAACTTTCAAACCATCTACATATAAAATATCATTCAACTGAGAAATTTCAGGAGCTATACCTTTTCCAATGACTTCAGAAGTACTCCTATCATTAAATGTGACACCACCACCATCAAATTCCTCAAGTGAAGTAAACTAGGACTTATTACCATACATATGCCTCAAATAACTACTATCAAGATACCATATATTTGAGTCATGAGCTTTTAATACTGTGTGTGCAACATAACAAACAAAGTCAAGCTTTCTAACCCAAAGAGGTTTTGACCTTGTCTTAACACTTTTCTCAAAAACTTTGGGTTAAAAGTATTGAACTTAATTATGAAAATGTTTTTGTCTAGAATTTCTTCTAGAAAAATATCTTGTCCTTGGTTGATGACTTTGAAAGGAGTTTTGAAAGTTTGCAAATGGTCTTCATTAATATTCAGTTAGGACTTGAAAATGATTATTGTAGAATCTATTTTGATACAAAGGTTCATATTAAACTTTCATCCTTGGGGTACTGAGACTTTTAAAATAATTTAGCCTAATATGTCCTCTAATTTGCAATGATGACATATAGGTACAAAAGGTGCATGAAAAAGTTGAGTATTTACTTGATAGGGCATTTCATTTACCCTCGGTGGACTCACCTTGCTCTTTTGAGGTTGATGCTTTGAGGATCTTCAATTTCTTTAAAAATTCCTCATTTGAAATCGACTTGAACTCGTTAATGGTTGGCAAGGTGAAACGCACAGATTTTGGTTCCTTAACTGCATTGGATGAGGAATGTTCATCTCCAAACCCTATGTAAGTTCTATTGTATGAATTCTTCTAGATATTGATCATATGCTCCAACTTTTTAATTGCTCCTATTTATCGTTTGAAAGTTACATTTATAGCAATTAACTCTTTTTCCAAGCACACCACCTTTTCTTGTAATTCTTTCTTGGAATCATTACTTTCCTGCAAAGAGAGTCACCCATTCAATCTCAAATTGATTCAGTTTGGTGGAGAATTTAGTTGCTTCTTGTTTCAACATATCTCTCTCTTTTTGAATAGTTTTGTACTTGATTGTCAACTTTAACTTGTAATCTTTCAGTTTTATGCATTCACCATATATCTCCTTGTATGCTTGATGAATGTTTGGATTTTCATTCTCAGACTCACTTGAAGCATCTTCTACTTCTTGTTCATTGTTAGTTTCTAAAACATCTTCAATTGAAACCTGTGAGGATGAAGAAGATTTAGTAGACTCATGAACAGATGAAACAAAAGCAATAAAATTACAAGTTTTTGTCTCAAAAGAGGATTCCTCAGATTCTTCAGAGATAATGTCATCACAAGTGGAAGCCATCACCCTATTCTTTTTCTTTTTCTTGTTTGGGCACTCTTAGGCAATATGACATTCATAGCATTGAATAGGCTTAGTTTGCTGAGACTTGAAAGCCTTTTTATCATTGATTTGAAAAGGCTTTGGTTTGACTTCTAACTTACCTTGGTTTTTCCTACTAGACATAGAGCCATTGTTCTTCCTATTTCAAAGGAATTTCCTAAACTTTTTAGCAAATAAGACCATCTCAGCTTGGTCAAACTCTTGTTCTTCTTCACTAGTATTCTTAAGGTCTTTCTTAATGGACTTGAGAGCCATGCTCTTGTTTTGTTTTAAATTTACTTCATAAGTTTGAAGTGAACCAACAAGTTCCTCAATTTTGAAAGCATCAACATCTTTGCTTTATTCAATGGCGGTTACCTTGGGCTAAAACTGTTTTAGAAGAGTTCTCAGAATTTTCTTAACAATTTTGGAGTCAGGTATTTTCTCTCTAAGATTATAGCTAGGATTTACTATTCACTTAGTTTGATATAAAAAAGTATCAAATGTTTCATTGTCTTCCATTAGGAGAGTTTCAAAGTTTGTTGTTAACATTTGAGGTTTTGAAACTTTAACAACACTAGTGCCTTCATAAGTGACCTCTAGTATATCCCAAGCTTTTTTTTAGCAATTTCACACTTTGAATGCGATGAAACTCTTCAAGTGTGACACTATTAAAGATGGCATTCATGGCCTTGCTATTCCAACCACGCTCTTCCAACTCAGTTTTATCCCATTCAGAAATAGGTTTACGAAAAACCAAATTTTCAAAAAGTTTAGTTGGAGAAGTCAAACCTTGTAAAACACTAAGCCAAACTCTTTCATCAATAGATTTTAGGAAGGCGCGCATTCTAGCTTTCCAATAGGGAAAGTTTGAACCATCAAACAATGGAGGTCAAACAGTCAAACCACCCTCTTTAGGTACATGCATGTTACAAAAAGCTCTTTCAGAACCTCACTCAAGAAAAATAGTTTTGAAAACAATTTTAAGAGTGTCATGCTCTGATACAAATTGAAAAACCAAGTGTTCTAGTAATATGAATTAGCTCATGAACAATGGACCTAGAGATTGGGGGGGGGGGGGGGGGGGGGGGGGATAGTTCTTTACTCATTTTTAACAAGTATTAGAGAAGATTAATCTAAACCATACCATAAACTGAAAGTAAAGCAAGCAACTATCAACAAACAAGATTTTCAACATGAAAACCCTTGCGGGAGAAAATCACGGGACCGCGTCCAGCTCTAACCAAGCACTATATAATGAGTTAGTACAAATGATCTTACAACCCTTTACATTTTTTGAATCCACAACATTAGGTTTGAATGTCCCGCTTGGACTCCATCTGCATCCACGAACTAGCTCAAGAGTGCTTGGAATCTCACTGAATCCTCGACGAGTCTTCAATGATTTGAACTCCTTCAAGCCATCATCATCTCTTCAATGGTATGGAAGAAAATATGGTGAAGAGTCTTCTTACAACTTGCAAGCATCTGATAGATGAAGAAGATGAAGACCCCAAGACTTCTCTTTTTTCTTTTTGTAAATCTCTATCAAATGTGCAGAAAAAGTTGAGAGATTGATTGAGAGTTGTAAATGATGTAAAAGAGGTTTCTTGTAGAGAGGTAGAGCAGCTGAAATGACTCCCACAAGTTCCCAAGGAGGCTAAACCTGCTTTTTGCCTTTTTGGTGTGCAGCTTGCGAAGCAAATTTGGGCAAAACCGACATACCGTGCCAGTGTGCCCTTGGGTGCGCCTAGTGGTGTAGTCCACTTGAGGCTAGAAGTCTTCTTCTCAAATTGGGAGGGCGCCAGTGTGCGGTTGTGGCATGCCTAGTGGCATAGTGCTCTGGAGGGGTGCGCTAGTGCACGTTCATGGTGCGTTTAGTGGAGTAGTGCTCTAGAGTTGGATGGCTTTTCTTGCAATGGGGTGCGCACTGCTTGAGGCCCGCCTAGTGGCACACTTCACTGGTTTGCTGAGTGTGTCCTACTGGGGGGGGGTGGGTGTTGGTACAGTGCATGCTTTTGCGTTGGATCTTCCCTTTGGTTCACTCCACTTGCATTTGCCTTAGTCCCAACTCACTCAAACCTCTCCCAATACAATAAGAGACAAACTCTCTCAACTAAACTGCTAGCTTTACCTTTCTTATTTTTTAAAGTTTGTATGATTTCTTGGGTGATAATAATATTATTATTAGTGGATCTCTCAGGCACAACGCTACTTTGATTGGGGCTAATAATCTCATTGAGCAGAGGCCTAATCCTAGAAATCAAAATCTTATTCACAATTTTGTAAGACATCATATAGAGGCTTATAGGTTTGAATTGTTTAATCGACTTAGGATTCTCAAGTTTGGGGATCAAAGCTATGAGGGTTCTATTAACTTCTTGAGGGACACTTTCAATGGTGAAACAACCTTTAACAAAATCACACACTAAGGGACCTACAATGCCCCATTATTTGTGGTAGAAAATAGCCTGAAACCCATCTCTTCTCGAAGCTTTGAGACCCTTTATACTTTGGACACTCTGCCAAATATCTTTATCAATGATAGGTTTATTTAACATAATATTATCCTCATTAGTAAAACTCTTATGGTATATGTCTTTCGAGTTACCATCATAGGAAATAGGCTCAGCATTGAAAAGATTAGTGAAATAGTTCAAAACAGCAAACTAAAGGTCTTCCGGATCAGTTAACCAGTTCCCATTCTTAAGGCCAAACGGGCAGTGCTGAGCCTATTTCCGGATCAGTTAACCAGTTCCCCCCTGAATAGCCAATCTTAATTAAATTTGTGTAAATAAAATGAACTCACCAAGCTAGGGATTCATGTGAGAATATTTTGGAGACTAGAATTATTTTTAGATGGTAAAATGGTGAGCATGATAGGAAAGTATATATTTAAACCTACCCTAATAAAAGCCACGAGTTTAATTTTGATGAGTAAAATTTTTTTTTACCCACGAGTCTTGTTTTTTTGTGTTGTACATTAATGCAGTAAAATATGAGCCAAACTGGAGGACTAATGAATCATTAAAAGTGGGGAGTCCCCGAATGGAATTGGGCCAAGATGAAGATGAAAATGCAAATTCTACTTGATGATTATTCAATTTCACCGATTGTTATGTTTCTTGGAAGCATGAAGTTTTGCAACTCATGGAGTGAAAGCTCCTCTGCAGCACTACTTGGCTCGAAATCGCATCTCGATACGCTATATATACAAGTCGATCTGTCGGTATTTCCAGCAGCGGTGTGTGTGTGTGTTTTTTTTTTTGGGGGGGGGGGGGGGGGGGGGGGGGGGGGGGTTGGGGGTTTGCATCCTCTATCTGCAAATAGGATCTACATGCACAGTAGATTTTCTGTGCTTCTTGCATTACGTAACAATTAGTAGTGGTTTCACCTATCAACAAACATGGCTTTTTGTAAAGCTAATCTTTTTTGCATGTGTCATAGGATTGCTTGCTCCTCTGATTCTGAACTCCAGTATAGTGATGGCTAATTAGTAGTTTCATCAGGGGCTATAGTGAAACTCCGAACACTATAATTTTAAGAAATCAAAGACGGGCTCATTTGGATAAGCTTATAACCTGACTTATTCAAAGTAGTTTATAACTTTTTTAACTAGGATTTTTACTGTTTTTTTAATTTTGGTAAAAGCTCAAAATATAAACTGAAATACCATAAAAGAGGGTAGAAAATTGAAATAAATAAACAGCTAAATAAGCTTATCTAAACTAGCTTGCATGAACTTCTTCCAAATCAAATGAAAGGGTATGCATGACAGAATGGGAATGCAACATTTTGTAAAGTTTGCAATTATTTTCATTTACTCTCTTCAATTAGAGAGTCAATTGTTTAGTTTTATGGATATTTCGAAAATCTAACTAAACCACAGCTCTAAATGGCCTTCTTAACTCTTTTTCTTTTGGTACATTTGAGAGCCAAAATCTTGTAGAGAAGAAGAGCAAGTCGAACCTATGAACCACGCCATGGGTGGGGGCACCACACACCACTAGGCTTTTATTATTTTGGTTTATTGGAAGGCCAAAGAGGAAAAAAAAACTACATACTACTTAATTACTGATTTTTTTTTTTCTGAGAAGGCGAGGCTAAGTCGAATCAATAACCTAAGTGATGAGTGGGAGGGCCACTCATAACTGGACTAACCCTGCTCTTGAATGACTTTCGTAACTCTAACTAATCATGTAGGAGGCCATCTGCTGGATTGTGGGACAGAGGTCCACAGAGTCATTCAGATTTTTGGTCCAGACCCTAAAGATGAGAATTAAGAGGAATCTTCATAAAAAAGAATAATAATAACAAGAAATGATCGCAGCCAAACTATGTTTGTTTGTTTGTTTGTTTGTTTCTTCTTCTATTTTTTTTAATGCTTGGAAACTTCAATTCTTGAGGAAAATGGAAGTATCTTATTGACTCGTTTTTGTTGTAATGGAAGAGCTATGGATAGTAATTAAGGCTGTGTGTGGATTAAAGATTTAAGAATGGAAAAGCCAAGGAAAATCTGGGTTCTAAACACAGCATAAAAGAACTACAATCTATATCCCCCTTTGGATATTTGGTCCTTAATTTGATGAACATAAAGTAATGGATTAAGAGTAATGGCAGAAATTCATAGCTTTAACAGCAGAAAGAAGAAAACAAAAAAAAAAAAAAAAAGGAAGGAAAACAAGTACATATTTGCACAACATCCATAATGTAGCAAAGTAGAAGGCGGGAGGAGAATATGAGTGGGAGGTTGTAATCCCAGAAGAATTCTCTTGATCTCAAGCAACTTTGTCAAGGTCTCTCTCATAGTTAGACGATCCCCAGCCGAATCAGCTGCACAAGACAACCCGACCCGCATCAACGCAGCCAGACGCTGCTCAATTCTGCTATCCAATTGCTGAAAGCATTAATCCTGCTGCTGCTACCGCTCCTTCCCTCATAAGAACTTGAATTGCTACTGTTATCCTCTGAAAAGTTGTAACTCTTGAAAAGCCTGGCATCTACGATCTTCAGAACTTGATTATGCTGTACTGCTGATGCAAACTTATCAGGTTTAGGCCATCCTTAAACATTTCATCCATAGGTTTCTTTGCCGTGAAGATCTCGAGCAGCATGATATCAAAACTGTAGACATCCCCTCTGGTTGACACTTTGCTGCCCAAACCATACTCTTAAACAACATCACAAATTGGATTCATATGCCATTGCAAGCATTTCTTGTGTCCTAGGAAAAAAGGAAAACAATAAAAAAAAAATTTTCATTTCAATTTGACATTAATCTCTGACTTCACAGCTATTTCTGTAACAAAGTTTCACAAGATAGTAGGTCCCTTTCGTTAGGGTCGTAGTTCCTATTTTTAGGAATTCACTGGAACTATGTTTGAAATTCCGGTTCCAGAAACTATTTTTGCTACGAGTGCGTTTTGCAAACCAGTTGATTGTACTATAAAAAAAACAATCAGAGCTCCTAATTGTAAGCTATTTGTAAGAATTATTTACATATTATTTATCATTTTAATGTAATTTTGATATTTTTATGTTTCCTATGCCTTCTGTAGATTCATATCTAAAACCGAATAAAATGAAGCAGACATGCACATGAGTCATAATTAATACTGAGAATATATATATTTATATATATGTGGGTGATATTACTTATATTATATATGTGTGAATGTATTATATGTATATGTATAGTATATATTATATTTTATATGTGTGTGTGTGTGCACTCACGTGCATGGCGTGTGAAAGAAAGCAAAGAAAAAAAAAAGAAAAAAAAAAAGCAAAGAAACAAAAGTGGACGGCCAAAGGTAGAATAATGAGTGGAAGGAATGCAAGTGGGAGGCCAATTATGGAATGCGAGTGGAAGCTATTGTCAGCCACAAGTGCCTTGCCTATAAATTGGCAATGGGAGAGAGCTTGGGAGGGAAAGTTAGAGGAAGTTAAAAACCAGAGAGCTCCACATTTAGTTGTTTTATATTCTGTCTAGATTCCAGTTAATTTGTTAGTATTTTTCAAACAATTAATTTTTTATTTCAGTATTTTCTTTACTGTTATTCTGCTGTAACAAACCTTTTTTATTTATGAAGTTATTTGTTTTTTCAAATTATAACTTTTTATTATAATAAATAGCTAGTTTTCTTCTTGGAATCAATTGTGAAAATCACATGACGGTATTGAGATGATCAATTAATGTTTGTCTTTCCATTCCATATTTACTAAAAAATTTAGTTTTTTTTACACACGTTCGGTATATTGCATATAAGGGTACGAGCACGGATATGTATATTTTATGCACGTAATGGTTTTGTGTTTTGTAAACAAGTTTACATTTAAGAGTATCGTAATTAATATACAAGTAGTATAAAGTAAAATAAATATTGATTTACTTTTTACTTTTCAGAGGCTTGTATAATTTATGCAGGTCCTCTATCTGGTATATTTTTATATTCAAATCACTAGTAGGAATCTAAGGCTCTTAATTCCAATATGAAATGGATTGGTTTTATATTCTTGATAATTAAAATCTAAATCCTTTCAAAAATTTAGACTTTTAATTATGTTTGTAACGCTTTCTGATTTGATAAAGTAGTCAGTATATGCAAATCGATGGTGAGGGTTTTCGATAATAATTTAATAAATATTTAGCTAGAACCTTTGAAAACATGTGCCTTAATTATGCTTGTTACACTTATGCTCTGACAAAGCATTACATAGTATTTATGAGTCGATAGTGATGGTTCATGATTTTAACGTAATATTCTACTATTTGGTTATCATTGAATATTCTCATCTGTTAGTTTATGAGGCTCAAGGAGGCCAAACGATTGACAGATAGTAAACCTGTATCGATCAACCCCAAGAATATCAATCAATTGGATCCAATACTGTTTTTAATTTGTTTATTTTGTAGTCTAATTTGAAAATTATCAAACTTCTCAAAAATAAAATATTTTTCTTTTGGTTACCATTTCTGTAGTTTTTGTTCAACTCTCGTCAGCAAGAGATGAAATTCGAACCGGTTGGTTCAGGTTCCAACTTAAGCCATCTGTGACACATCTGTGTTTAGTATGGCTTAGACGGTATCTAACCCGTTACCTCTGGTGAATTCCGACACTAACCATCCACAACTGTGACATTTCATATAATTTAGAACTTTGTTCCCTCTGGATTGACCCCGTTCTTACCGGGTTATTTTAACTATTACTTCGCAGCACTTACATTTGGGTGTTTAAATTTTCATAATCTAGGCATAGACAAGCAATTTTTAGCACGGTGGTTTCGAAAGATAAGTAGTTTATGGTGCTGTTGTTAAGGAACAGCTAAATTAAAATACGTGAAAATAAAAAAATAATAATAATACTTTTGTTGTGGACTTGAGGACAATTAATTACTTCCCTACGATTACAAAAGAATTGGACAATATATACCAACTGATCAGTGGTTTATGATAACTTATTACTTCGTTCCATTGCTAATTTGTATATTTGTATATATTTAATTATTTTTTTATTTTTATTATTTTTGTTTTTTTTTATTATTATTATTATTTTTTTTTGTGGTTAACCTCTTTGGCTGACATACTCGTTTATTGTTAGATGAAGCTATTCAAATTGGTTACCATATTTTCTGTTTTTATTTTTCATCTAACTATCTAATATTTTTCTCTATTTAATGGATAAACTACTTTGGTTACCATTCTAACATTCTACTTTCTGCACTTTACTTTCAATTTTTTATTTTTCTTTGTGGTTTACTTCTCGGGTTAATTCACTGCCTACATAGGTCGGTGCCCTCGATGTGGTGACCATCTAACTATTTACTAGCTCTATAACTATTTATTAACATTTTACTAACATATTAACTTTTGTTTCTTTTGTTATTTTTATGTGCAGATATTTTAGTATACTGTTGTACTCCTTTGTTTTTCTTTTCCTTTTAGTGTTTTGTTGTGTTGTTGTTTTGGGAAGAGTTAGTGTATGTCACACTTTATTAGGGATGTACATAATCGTTTGTGGTTAATTAGCTTGTTTGGTTATAACTGTTGAGATGAACATCTTCTCAGTTGGAAGGAATTTAAGGAGCATGATGATGTTAAGGAAATAGACTTCATTGAGTCTATTATTCAAGATTACGTTGAGAGTGAGTTTCTCAATGATCTTATTGAAAGAACTCTTGCTTTGAGTAAGTCACATGACCAATTAGATTGTGACACAATCACTGAATGGGTAGAAAGCGAGCATTCTATGCAAGTGGATCATTGGACCCCATCTTTTGAACCTCTAGTTCCTAGTGCTATCAAGCTTATCCCTTCTGAACAGAAAGCACCCACTTTGGAAAGAAAACCTTTGCCAACTACTTTGAAGTATGCATTTCTTGGTGAAGGTGAGTCTTATACTGTTGTTATATCCTCTAGCTTGTTTGAAGGCTAAGAAAAGAGTCTAGTGCAAGTGCTAAAGAATAATTGAAAAGCCTTAAGGTGGACAATTGCAGACTTACATGGTATTAGTTTTTTGGTATGCACACATTGCATATATCTTGAAGGGGAGTCTAAACCAGTTAGTCAAATGCAAAGGCGTCTGAACCCCAATATGAAAGAAATTGCTAGAGGAAAAGTACTGAAGCTTTTCCATATGGGTATTATATACCCCATCTCTGATTCAAAGTGGGTTAGTCCAACTATAGTTGTTCCAAAGAAACCTAGAGTCACTATAATTCAAAATGAGAAAAATAAACTAGTGCCCACTACGATTCAAACTGGGTGGCTCATGTGCATTGATTATCGTCGACTAAATGTTGTTACTAGAAAAGACCTCTTTCCACTCCCATTCTTGGACTAAGTCTTAGAATGAGTGGCAGGACGGGCCTTTTACTATTTTTTGAATGGGTATTCTGGTTATAACTAAATTGAAATTTTCGTAGAAGACCAAGATAAGACAACATTCACATGTCCTTTTTACAAAAGAATGCCCGTTAGCTTGTGCAATGCACCGGCCACCTTTTAGAGGTGCATGATAAGTATCTTTAGTGATATTATGGAGAGATTTTTAGCAATTTTCATAGATAATTTCTTGGTCTATAGAGATACCTATGAAAGTAGTTTAGTATACCTCGAGAAGGTATTGGAAAGATGTGAGGAGAATAACCTTGTTCTAAACTAGAAAAAATACCACTTCATGGTGACGCAATGTAAAATGCTCGGACACATTGTGTCTAACAAGGGGATTAAGGTAGATAACGCTAAGGTTGAACTAATTCAAAAATTACCTACCCCTAGGACTGTGAAAGATATCCGTTCTTTCCTTGAGCACGCTGGTTTCTATCGGCGATTCATAAAAGGGTTTAGTGCCTTCTCCCGTCTAATGTGTCATTTATTGTCTTAAGATGTTCCATTTGAATGGACGTTTGATTGACAAGAAGCTTTCGACAAGCTCAAAGGGCTTTTGGCAACTGCACCAATCATTCGGTCACCTGATTGGTCTTTACCTTTCAAGTTGATGTGTAATGCTAGTGATTATGCTATAGGAGCGGTTTTAGGGTAGATAATGGACAAGAAATCTCATGTGATATATTATGCAAGCAAAACCTTGAATGAAGCCCAAATGAACTATACCATAACTGAAAAGGAACTCCTTGCTGTTGTGTTTACATTAGATAAATTTTGATCATCCTTGGTATGGTCATTAATCATTATCTATACTGATCATTATGTGCTAAAGTACCTTTTAACCAAGCCTGATCTAAAATCACGCCTCATCAGTTGGATTCTTTTCTTACAAAAATTTCTTATTGAAATTCGAGATAAAAAAAGGGGTAGAGAATGTTGTTGCTGACCATTTGTTATGGCTTCTTACTAATAGGGACACCAAAAACACTCTCCTTATCAATGAGAATTTTCCAGATGAGCATTTTTTTTCAAATTCAAGCACTTTCTCACGCAACCACTTCGTGGTTTGTTGACATTGCCAACTTTTTGTCTACCAAAAAAATTCCATAACATTGGCCCTATTTGGAAAAAAAAAAAATTCTTTAGAAATGTGAGATATTTTTTTTAGGATGATCCATACTTGTTCAAGTACTGTCCTGATCAAATAATTCGCTAGTGTTTTCCCGACAATGAGTTTTATTTTGTCATGGAGTTTTGTCACTCCCATGCGTGCGGTGGCCATTTTAGTTCCAAAAAGACAGTTGTAAAGATTCTGTAATCTAATTTATATTGGCCTACAATATTTTGTGATGTTCAAACCTTTTGTACGACTTATGATAGATGTCAATGATTAGGGAGTCTGCCTAGAAGAAATATGATGCTCCTTACTTCCATTCTTATTCTTGAGATATTTGATTGTTGAGGTATCAATTTCATAGGACCCTTTCCTAGTTCGTTTGGTTACCTTTATATTTTTGTGGCCATAGACTATGTGTTTAAATGGGTTAAGGCCATTATATCTCAAACTAATGATCACCATGTAATGGTCCAGTTCTTAAAAGAGCATATTTTTTCACGATTTGGTATGCCACGTGCTATCATTAGTGATAAAGGTTTTCATTTTTGCAATAGACCTGTTGGAATGTTAATGAGAAAGTATGGGGTTGTTCATAAGGTTAGTAAACCTTATCATCGCCAAACTAGTGTCCAAGTTGAGTTAGCTAACCGAGAGCGTAAGCACATTCTTGAAAAAACTGTCAATCTTAATCGAAAGGATTGGTACTTAAGGTTAGTTGATACACTCTGGGCTCATCGAACATCATATAAAACTGTGTTAGGTGCTTCTCCTTATAGGCTTATGTATGGAAAGTCGTGTCATCTTCTGATAGAAATTGAGCACAAAGCCTATTGGGTCATTCGTCAATTTAATAAAAGCTAGATGAGGCAGGCCTGGTAAGAAAGCTACAACTCAATGAACTTGAGGAATTTCAAAATGACGTCTATGAGAACGCAAAAATCTTTGAGGCCAAGGTGAAAACATTTCATGACCAACGCATTGTGAGTAAATCCTTTTTCATCAGTCAAAAAATGTTGCTCTATAATACTCGATCACACTTGTTTCCAGGTAAGTTGAAGAGTAAATGGTCTAGACCCTATCTAGTAAGGGATGCATCACCACATGGGGCAGTTGAAATTAAAAATCTTAGAAATGGTAATATCTTCAAAGTCAATGGGCATCGTCTCGAGCCTTACCTTGAGAACTTTGTCAGTCTAGTTAAAAGTGTGGATCTCATGAATCCACCATTACTTGAATAGAAGTACCACCTCGTCATTTATATAGTTAAGATAGTTTTTATAATTGGGTAGTTAGTTTCTCTGTAGTTGGGGGGAATACTTTGTTCTCTACCTATGTTTGTTCTTTCCCACCCTTTGTTTCTTTCTATGCCTCGAGTCGTGGCCATTTTCTAGTTTTTGGGGGGAGGGGAAGGGAGGGGGTGGGCACGTTCGTTTTCTGATATTTGTGTTATTATTTTTTATTATTTTGTCTTTGTGACTAGTAGATAATAAAGAACTGGATGGTGTCATATCTTCTCACATAGATGGTCAAGTGCTTATATTTGCATGTTGCATCTTTCAAATATTTTCATTTGGTATTAGGAGCGAGATAATTTTCAGTGCAAAGATAGAGGAACAACATCAACCTCTTATTAGTCGCAGTACTCTGGCCTATAAGAGAAGTGCAACAACATCAACCTCTTACTGGTCATAGTATTCTGGCCTATAAGATAAGAGCAAAGAGACTAAATAAGTGTCATAGTCGTGCTACACACACGTGTATAGATAAAAATTGCAAAGGGAGTAACCAACTAATGTCAGGAGATCATATGGTTCACCTAGATATTATTAAAAGGCAAGTAAATATTGAGGCATTGATACGCCTTGAAATCACTAGAACGATAGACTATATTTGATTTTGATGTCAAAAGTCTGACTCGACTTAGTAATGATTATTCTTCTTAGAGTGTGTTATGTTTGAGAATTTTATTTGCGTGTTTATCTTTATTTATAAATATGACTACTATTTATTTTGTAGATATTTTGTATTTTTCAAAAAAAAAAAAAAACAAAAACATGCATAAGGCCGAGAAGCGTACAATTTGAATGCACTTGAGATCTACAAAAAATGTTTGCGTATCTTTTATAATTTTGTACAGTTTTATGTGAAATGCAAATGTGAATTTTGGAGATTTGTTAAAATGTATTTTCATTTGCATTAGCACAATTTTTGTTTTATTCTGTCTTTTTAATACAATTGCAAAATTTTATTTTAACACATAACAGAGATTATTTTACATTACTTATTATTATGTCATGATAAGTTTAGTATTTTTACATATTGTACAGTTTCATCATTACAAAAGTGGAGATTTTTCACTAAGTGAGCTTTAAAGCCAAACACGCATTTCGAAGTGGTTACATTTACTCTTAATAAATTTCTTCGATATCACTTTTTGAATAACTCCATTATATTTATATTTGACTCAATTGTTTGAATTACTACGGTTATTGAATATGTTAAATTCTTATAACCTTGAGTTATTGTGCACTTTAAAAAATGAATCGAGGCTATCTTTGATCTTTTGAAGCGCAGATTTCTTTGTTGACATAATTCCTTGGAACCATCTTTAAGCCTATTTCTTTATCTCTTGCTACATATATCATTACTAAAATTTCATCCCTAAATACGAAAATACAAATATCTTCACTTGTGCAAGTTGAATTGAGAAAGAAGATAATCTATTTGCAATATAAAGAAAACAAATTAGCAACGAAGGAAAAAAAAAAAAAAAGAAGGAAAAAGGTAAGTAAAAGATGAGATTGGCTGTTGAACAAAATATCAAATCAAATCAAATCAAATTGAGAAATTAAAGGTATGTTTTCATTGATCAATTCATGTCTTGATCACACATGTTTTGAGCCCTTGTATCCTTTCTTTTTCTCTACCTTAAACCTCATGGACAAGTTACAACCTAAACAATGTACTCGAGGATTTGATGTATAGATGGCTTGTTTATTTACTGCTTATAGAATTCACTTATCAATTGCTTGCGTGATTTTAGCATTAAGTATTCTTTCATGGAGTTATGTCAAGTCATCTCTTACTTTATATATTCACGTCATTTTCTTTATGCTTATCTCTTTTGATTTTGTTTTACATTTACTCTTTTATAAGGACAATCAGTGTGAGATGTTTTATATTTTTTGTTTTTGAGAGAATACCCAGTGAGCTTGAATCAAAACTTAACGAATATATATGTGTTTTAATGTTGTAATACTTTTCTTATCATATAATGATCACATACACACAACAGCCACTCATATGTTGTTTTAAGACATTATCTTGCTTGTGTATTAACGAGTAGGATATACAGAATATGCTTGTGTTTTGAGACATGTAATATTTTTTCTCATTATCTTCACTTATAGAACACATTTTGATGTTTCTGGATACCATCACTGGAAACTCTCATGAGACACCACTCGTCCACTAGGGGTTTAAAGTGGAGCTTAATTTTTTAAATGTGTTTATTATTTTGTTAGGGACTGGCAAAAATTTAGTTGAGAGGCGTGATTTTACTCTAAAACGTACAATAAGAGTCTAACTTTAAGCTATTAGTAAGAATTATTTACACATTATTTATCATTTTAATATAATTTTGGTATTTTTTTTATATTTTTCATATTTTCTGTAGTTTCATAGTTAAAACCGAACAAAATAAAGCAGGCATGCACGTGAGTCATAATTAATACACAAAATATACATATATATATGTGTGTGTGTGTGTGTGTGTGTGTGTGGGTGATATTATTTATATTATATATGTGTGTATGTATTATATGTATATGTATATGAATAGTATATATTATATTATATATACATATATATATATATATATATGTATATGTGTGTGCATGTGCAGGTGTACGGTGAAAAATAAAGAAACAAAAGTGGATGGCCAAATGTAAAATAATGAGTGGAAGGAATGCAAGTGTGAGGCCAATTATGGAATGCAAGTGCCTTGCCTATAAATTGGCAATGGGAGTGAGCTTGGGAGGGAGAGCCAGAGGAAATTCAAAACTAGGATCACCACATTCAACTGTTTTATTTTCTATCTAGATTCTAGTTAATTTGTTAGTACTTTTCAATCAATTAATTTGTTATGTCAATATTTTCTTTAATGTTATTCTGTTGTAATAAACATTTTTATTCATGAAGTCATTTTCTTCCAAATTTTGTCTTTTTATTGTCATGAGTAGTTAGTTTTATTCTTGAAATCAATTGTGAAGATCACATGACGGTATTGGGATGATCAATTAAGGTTTATCTTTCCATTCAAGATTTATTCGAAAACTTAGTATTTGTACACACATTCGGTATATTACATACATGGGCATGGGCACATATATTTTATGCACATAATGATTTTTTTTTTTTTTTTTTTGTTGCAAGTTTAAGTTTAGGAGTATCGTAATTATTATAGGAGTAGTGTAAAGTAAAATAAATGTTGGTTTACTTTTTACTTTTCAAAGGCTTGTATAATTTATGCGGATCTTCTGTCTGGTATATTTTTATATTCAAACCACTAGTAGAAATCTACGGCTCTTTATCCTAATTTAGAATTGATTGCTTTTATATTCTTGGTAATTAAAATCCAAATCATTTGGAAAACTTAAACTTTTAATTATGTTTGTAATACTTTCTACCTTGACAAAGCAGCTGGTATATGCAAATTGATGGTGAGGGTCTTCGATAATAATTTATTAAATATTTAGCTAGAACCTTTGAAAATATGTACCTTTAATTATGCTTGTTACATTTATATTTTGACAAAACATTACTTAGTGTTTATGAGTCTATGGTGAGGGTTCATGATTTTAACATAATATTCTATTATTTAGTTATCATTGAATATTTCTATTTGTTGGTTTATGAGGCTCAATGGGGTCAAACGATTAACAGATGGTAAACCTGTATTAATCAATCCCAAGAAAGTCAATCAATTGGATCCAAAACTATTTTTAATCTATTTATTTTGCAGTCTAATTTAACAATTATCAAACCTTTCAAAAATAAAATATTTTTCTTTTGGTTACTGTTTCTGCAGTTTTTATTGAACTCTCGTCAACAAGAGGTGAAATTCGAGCCGATTGGTTTAGGTTTCAACTTAAGCTATCTGTGACGCTTCTATGTCTAGCACAGCTTAGTCGATATCTAATCCATTACCTAGAGTGAATTCTGACACTAACCATCCACAACTGTGACATTTCACATAATTTAGAACTTTGTTTCCTATGGATCGGCTCCGTTCTTACTGGATTATTTTAATTGCTACTTCGCCGCATTTGCACTTAGGTGTTTAAATTTCCATAATCTAGGTATAGACAAACAATTTTTAGAATCGTGGTTGGGAAAGACAAGCGCCAGCTCCAAAACTTATTTTCCAAATTTTTTTTCGAAACACCCTAGCGTTAGGAAAAGTTATTTTCGAAGTTCTTGAAGCTATTTTCATATGAATATGAAATTGTTATAAAAATGGTAGTGTTTTCAACAGATTCCATTTTTTGTTTTTTTTTTGACAACATGCAAAAACAAGAAGTTCTCATTTTTTTTTCATAAACAAGAAAAATGAAAACAATAACTGAACCATAATACCTGGAGCAATGTAACCAATTGTGCCCTTTAGTCCCACTGTGGTGCTTTTGTTCTCTGGTGAATTTGGTTGAAGAAACCTCACCAATCCAAAATCTCCCACATGAGCTACCATATTGTCATCTAAGAGGACAGTTGGTGGTTCGCAGTCATGGTGGAGGTAATCTATGGCAGAAGCTACATCTATGGCAATATCCAACCTCTGTGTTAAAGTCAGATTCAACTATGATTCGGGCTCTTTCGTGTGCCGCCAGTTATCTAGGTTGCCATTTGACATGAACTCTATAACCAGGGCCTTGAATTCACCTCCCCTCTGATCAATGCCAGAGCACGAAGTTATCACCTTCACAAGGTTTCTATGCCTAACATTCCTCAAAGCTTCATGCATTGAAGCTCTTCAAATCCTTGCTCTGATGCAAGTCGAGAACCTTTATTGCCAAGGTGGTGTGGACTTGACTTCTATTCGTTCTGAATACTAATTTATAGAGAGAGCCAAAGCTTCCCTTCCCAATCAAATTTTCTGCTGCAAAACCATTTGTAGAAAGCTGCATATCATAGTAAGATATCTTTGGTGGCAACCCCTTGACAGGAGGAGAAGAGATGCCTCATCTCTGCATTTTCTTTTTCATTTTCCGGGAAATAAATGCCCATACCAAACAGAATAGACACGAATGTTACAAAACTGACCACCAGAATGATGGTCTTGAGAAACACGTCTAGTTGACTTCTTCTCTTTGACACAGGCAAGGATTCTTAGCCTTCCAGCAGCCTCTTGGTCACTCCCGCAGAGCTTAGGATTCTCTAGAAATGATTCCCATCCTAGGTTCCTAAAGACACCATTTCTAGGAACTTGTCCTTCCAAGTAATTAAAAGACAGGTTTAATTTCTGCAAAACCTCAGCCCGAAGTTTCTCAATTTCCTCACGAATTGGACCTGAGAGACGGTTCGCAGAGAGGCCCAGGCTTTTTATTGCTACTAATTTTCCCACAGGCTTTGGAATTGAGCCGGTGAAAATTGTTTCTTGCCACGCTGAGATAACGCATTGTAAGAACCTAGATTTATTTTTGTATTATTTTACTCCCAAATTCATCCATCATGTATTTGGCGATTTAATTGCATTAAATTCTTATTCATTTAATTATAATATGTTATTATTTTGAACCAAGAATTTTAGGACCATTTGATTGAATGAGAATAAATCTTGACCTTTGATTGTCGACTGATGGATTGGGTGTAGTGGAACTCATGGCGTCATGGTGGACTTAAGAGCTTAATTGAGCCATGTGTCTTACTTTTATTTTATAGGTTGAGGTTTTAGATTGCATGTGAGTTAGGTTTCAGGAGATAGGACTTACGTAGCACATATAGAGGAGCACGTAATCTCCACTTGTATCAATCACGTATTTAACTCTAACAGACTAGGGTTTTACTTTCGTTGGGGACCAGTGTATTGAGAGTCAGAAGAGAGATCAGCCGTGTAGTGAGAGAGAGGAGAACTGGAAAACGATTAGTTCACATCATTGGAGACTAATTACTCGAGGTAATCCTCACAATAATGCTGCTATATTATGTAGGAGTCTATTTTGGAGTCAGTATTCCATTATATTTCACCGGTAAAAAACAGACCCGATACATTTGTGTGACCTTCACGGGATCTGCTTAGAAAAAAGTCTCGGCTTGCCACACCATGGTAACCCTATATTCGATGTTAGATCAAAATGGCTTATAAAATGCCTTGAGATTTTATTTGTGGCCATTATTATTGTGTTGACTGACTTGTTCTTGGATATTCTCACCATGTGAATGCTTATTTATTATTTCTTGTTAATTAGAATTCTTTTGGAAAATTGGTATTTGATTATCTGGTTCATTATTTTGGAATTGGTTATTTTTTATATTGGAACATAAACCTTCTTTGACAAATTGGGCTTTTGAAAATATGGACTTATGTATTTGGAACTGTTATATAGCTTGATTTATTCTTATTTACAAAGCTTATGTTGAGCCTTGATTTCAAAATTTTATTTATTACGCATTGCATTATCATTTACTAGGCTATGAGCTGACACTTTCTTATTAAAAATTTTCAAGTGAGCATGGGCAAAAGCAGTTATGGACTTAGAGTTGGGACACTTGCTTGACCTCCAAAGGATTGTCTTGAATCGCATGTCTCTTTACTTTGATTGGAGATTTTAGTATTTTATTATGTCTTGCAATACTGGACGAGTTATATTGATGTTATTTACTTTGGAGAGTTATTTAAAAATCATTTTAGTATTAGGTTAGTCTTTAGAGTTGATACATCTATGAAGATGTTTACTATCATTATTGAGTTTTGAATTAAATATTCATTTTCTTAAAACGTTTCCGCTATCAATTATATTATTCTTTATCTTCTAGGCTTTCGTGACCATGGGCTAAGGTTCTGTGGTTCACGGCTGGTCATACTCCCAAATGGGGTGTGACATTTGTTAGTATCAAAGCTGTAGTTTGTTAGAAACTTGTATAAGTATTTGAGTCTTTAAAGGAGGTTCGATTCCCAAAGTCCATTAAGCACGTAAAAGAGTTCACTTTTATTTATATTTAAATTTGTTCTGATCCTATTTCTTTTCATTTTGAAGGAGTATGGCACCTAAAAAGAAGTCATTGGGAAGTATTGGGAAGGCGACTAAGAAAAGACCTGCTCCTACTCCAGTTATAGCAAGTACTCAACGTCGTACTACAAGTTATGTTAGGGAGACTGTGCATGAAGAGGTTGACCCTCTAATTGCCTCAGCGATTGAGACCACACCTACTTCTATTCCAGGCCCAGCACCTACTCCAGTAGTCCCAGAGGGTGCCGCCCTAGCACTGCAAATATATTTAGAGCAACTTCTTAGGCAATCAGTTCCAGTAGTGGCCTCAGTGACTACGCTTAGAATATGACAATCTATTAACATCCAAGTGCGAGTGCGGCGAAACAGTAAATAAAATCCGGTAAGAACAGAGTCGATCTACAGGGAACAGTTATCAAAACATGCAAAGTTAGGTGCTAAAATTCACTTACGGTAAAAGATTAGATACTGACTAAGCCATGTTAGATACTACAGTGTTACAATGGCTTCAGTTGGAACCTAAGTCAACCTATTTGAATATCACCTTAAAAAGTACCGATGAAAATTGGACAATTATTGTAGAAAATGGTAACCAAAGCAAAATAGTTTAAGTTGTGAGGATTGATGGTTGTACAACGAGACTTTAATTAAATTAAATAAAAATTCTTGAATCCAATTGATTGGATCACCTGATTCACTTGAAATTCCAATAGATGTTTTGTAACTCAAATAATTGGCTTCGTTTTGAGCTTTTGATTCGAAAAATTTAGCTATTAGAACGAAAATTCAATAATAATTAAATCTAGAATAATAAAATTAAAGCCATAGATTTATACCATTAGTTTGTGCAATAACTATACCAAACTACGATTTATACATAGAAATTACCAAACTTAGTCAAGAATTTAAGTTTTCTCAAAGATCTAGATTTTAATTACTAGGAATTAAAAGATTTCAAAGATAAAACAATGAAGACTCAATTACCTCCATTGATATTCGAAGGTCCTCTGATGATGTTCACAATTGGTTCCAAAAATAAAACTAGCTACTCATAGTATTAAAAAGACATGGCTTGAAAAATAACTTCATAAATAAAAAGATTTATTACAGCAAAATAACGGCAAAGAAAAGATTGAAAAATTAACTGACTTCTTCTTCCCCTCTGCTCTCTCTTTTCCTCTCCCCTCCCTCTTTTTATAGCCAAGAAGAGTGTTTTTTATTTTTTTTTTTCTTCTTTCCTTCTTTTCTTTGTCGGCCATCTCACCTACACACACAAATGATATATATATATTATAATAATAAAATAAAATATAATATATATAAAGTAAAATATACTTTATAATATACATAATACAATATAATATACACACTCACTCATATAGATAATGTAGATCACCTTATTCTATTTTACTTAGTTTTATCTTCAAATCTATTCAAAGCGGGTAAAACGTAAAAAATACTACAGTTATATAAAAATGATAAATAACACAAATAATAACTAACATAACCAATAATTAGGACTCTAATTGTACTTTTTTATAGTGCAATCACACCTCCCAACTAAATTTTTGCTAGTCTCTAGCAAAACAAATAAATACATCTGATAGATAAAAAGACACGTTCCACTTTCATAGGAACCATGAGTGCATTTAGCAAATTCACCAAGCCTTTAAAGTCTTAGGTTACCCGTAGTAGACGAGTGGTATCTCGTGAGGGTTTCCAGTGATGCTATCCACAAATATCAAAATGTGGTCTATAAGTGAGGATAATAAGGAGAAAAATATTACATGTATCACAACACAAGCATATTCTGTATATCCTACTCATTAATAAACAAGCAAAATAATATCTTAAAACAACATATAAGAGGCTTTTGTGTGCATGTGATCATTACATGATAAGAAAAGTATTACAACATAAAACCACAAATATATCCTTTAAGTTTTGATTCAACCTCATTGGATATTCTCTCAGAAAGAAAGAACATAGGCATCTACACCAGTTGTCCTTATAAAAGAGCAAATGTAATGAAAAATCAAAATAAACAATCATAAAAAAATGATGTAAATATATAAAATGAGAGATGACTTGGCATAGCTCCATAAAAGAATACTCAATATTAAAATCATACAAGCAACTGATAAGTGAATTCTCTATGAAGTGAATGAACAAACAATGTATACATCAAATCCTCGAGGACTTTTTTCAGGTTGTAACTTAGCCACGAGGTATAAGATAGAGAGAAAGAAAGGATAAAAAGCTCAAAATATATGTGATCAATGCATGAATTGATCAATGAATATATACCTTCAATTTTCCTATTTCATTCGATTAGATAGGATTTTTTTTTTCAACAACCAACCTCTTATTCTTTTTTTTGTACTCCCCTTTTTCCTTTGTTTTTTTTCTTTTTTTTCCTTCGTTGCTAAATTATTTTTTTTATATTGCAAATAGATCACCCCCTTTCTCAATTCAACTTGCACAAGTGAAGATATATGTATTTTCATATTTAGGGACAAAACTTTAGCAATAATATATGTAGCAAGAGACAAAGAAATATGTTTAAAGATGGTTCTAAGAGAATTATGTTAACAAATAAATTTGTGGCTTAAAGATTTAAAGATGGCCTCGATTTTTTTAAAGTGCACAACAACTCAAGATTATAAGAATTCAACATATTCAATTACCTGAGCAATTAAAACAATCAAGTCAAATAAAAATATAATGGAGTTACTGATAGAGTGATCTGGAGGAAATTCATCAATAGTAAATGTAAACACTCCAAAATGCGTGATTAGATTTAAAGCTCACTGAGTGAATAACCTCCACTTTGTAAGAATGATACTATAAAATATGTAACGAAATTAAACTTATCATAAGATAATAATAAGTGATGTAAAATAGCATATTTCTATTTGTTAAGATAAAATCTTGCAATTGTATTACAAAGAAAAATAATAAAACAAAAATTATGCTAAGGTGAATGAAAACATGTTTTAATAAATCCTCAAAATCTACAATTGCATTTCACCATTGATAGTGCAAAATAGTAAAAGATATGTAAACATGTGGTAAGATCTCAAGGTAGTAGATAAATTTTATTACATCATCTGAGAATAACACAAACCAATAAGAGTCCAAGTATAGTTCGCATCATCATCTGTTGTTCGCACGCTTTGTTGTTTTTGTTTATTTGTTTGTTTGTTTTTTATTTAAAAAATACTTTGAAAACCTGCAGAAAAAAAAAAAAAAACACAAACTGCAGAACATATTGACAGATAAATTAACCAAGTAATTATAAAATAAAAAGAAATACACAAACACACTATACAACGGCTAGGCATGACAAAGTTGAGCTAAACTTTTAACTCCAAATCAAGGTAGTCTACAGTTTTGGTGAAACCTAAGTGTCTCAATACCTCAGTATTTACTCTACCCTTAATAATGTCTACGTAAACCATCTGATTCCCTAACATTAATTGGTTGCTCCCTTTGTAATGTTTGCTCACACAAGTGTATCTAGCACAATAGTAACATCTATTCAATCTATTTGCTTTTTTCTTACAGGCTAAAGTACTGCGACTAGTAAGAGGTTGAGATTGTTCCACTGGGAACTTAACTCTCATCACCAATCTTGCACAACAAATTATTTCGCCGCTGACACTGCGTGAAAATATCAGATTAACACAACACGAAAATGCAAGCACTCTACCATTTATATGCAAAGCCATAACTATCCAGTTCTTTAATGTTTCCTGTCACAAAAACAAAATTAAAAATCAAAATAACAAAAAATGACAAACCAAATAACAGAAAAACGAACGTGGCCCTCCCTCCCAACTAGATAATAACCACGACCGTGAGGCGAAAATGGAAGGGAAAAGGCGGGAGACAAACATGGGTGGGAAAAAAGGTCTCTTCTCTCCAACTAAAGATAAACTAGCTACCAAACCAAATAAATAGACTAAACTAACTGTACACTATTTATGTATTGCTTCTACTCAAGCAATGGTGGATCCATATGATCTATACTTTCAATAAAACTTACAAAGTTCTCCAAGGAAGGCTTCAGTCTTCGCCCATTGACTTTATAAATATTTCCATTGCTAAAATTCTCGATTTCTACCACTCTATGCGGTGATACATCTCTACCAGATAGGGTCCAGACCACTTACTCTTCAATTTGCCCAGAAACAAGTGTGATCGGGAATTGAAAAGCAATACTTTTTAACCGACCTAAAAAGACTTACGAAAGATGTGTTGGTTATGGATTCTCATAGTCATCATCTTGGCCTTAGAGATTTTTGCATTCTCATAGGCATCATTTTGGAGTTCCTCAAGTTCAATGAGTTGTAACTTCCTAGTTTGGCCGGTTGCATCTATGTTCTCATCAAATTACGGAATGACCCAATAAGCTTTGTGCTCAATTTTCACAGGAAGGTGACATGATTACTAATACACAAAGTTGTAAGGAGAAGCACCTAACACAGTTTTGTAAACAATTCTATAAGCCCAGAATGTATCCACTAATCTTAAGGACTAGTTCTTACGGTTAGGATTAACAGTTTTCTTAAGAATGTGCTTAATCTCCCAATTAGCTAACTCAACTTGGCCACTAGTTTGGGGATGATAAGATGTATTAACCTTATGAACGACCCCATACTTTCATATTAACATTCCAACGGGTTTATTACAAAAGTGAGTGCCACCATCACTAATGATAGCACGAATCATACCAAATCAAGAAAAGATATTCTCCTTTAAGAACTTGACCACAACGTTTTGATCATTGGTACAAGAAGCAACGGCCTCCACCCATTTAGACACATTGTCAATGGACACAAGAATGTAAAGGAATCCAAACGAACTAGAGAATCGTTCCATGAAATCAATACCCCAATAATCAAATATCTCAAGAGTAAGAATGAGGTTGAGGGGCATCATGTGCCTTCTAGTTAGACTTCCTAATCGTTGACACCTATCACAGGATGTGTAAAAAGTGTGAACATCATGAAACATGGTTGGCTAATATAAGCTAGATTGCATAATCTTTGCAGCTGTCTTTTTCAAACTAAAGTGCCCACAACAAGCATAGGAATGACAGAACCCCATGACATATTGAAACTCATTGTTGGGGATACACCGACGAATTATCTGATTGGAACAATACTTGAACAAGTACAGATCATCCCAAAAGTAATACCTCATATTTCTGAAGAATTTTTGTTTATCTAAGTAAGACCAATGTGACGGTATCTTGCTAGTAGCCAAAAAATTAGCTATATTAGCAAACCATGTAACAGTTGGTTGAGAAAGTGCTTAGATTTAGAAAGCATGCTCATCCGAAAAATACTCATTGATAGGGAGAGTATCTTTGGCTTCCCCATCAATAAGGAGCCGTGACAAATGGTCAACAATTACATTCTCTACCCCTTTCTTGTCTCGAATTTCAATGTGAAACTCTTATAACAAAAGAATCCAATGGATGAGGCATAGCTTTACGTTAGCCTTGATAAGCAAGTACTTTAGTGCAAAATGGTCAATATATATGATGACTAATAACCCCACCAAATACGACCGAAATTTATCTAATGTAAAAACGACAGCAAGGAGTTCCTTTTCGATTGTGGTATAGTTCAATTGGGCTTCATTCAAGGTTTTGCTTGCATAATAGATAACATAGGGTTTCTTGTCCACTCTCTACCCCAAAACGACTCCTACAGCATAATCACTAGTATCACATATCAACTCGAAAGGTGATGACCAATCGGGTGACCGAATAATAGTTCAGTTGTCAACAGCTCTTAAACTTGTCAAAAGCTTCTTGCCATTTAGATGTCTATTCAAATGAAACGTCTTTTGACAATAAATGGCATATTGGACAAGAGATGGCATTAAATCTTGATATGAATCGCCGGTAGAAACCCGTATGCCCAAGGAAAGATCGACTGTCTTTCATAGTTCTAGGAGTAAGTAGTTTCTGGATCAGTTTAACTTTGGCTTTATATACCTCAACCCCCTTGCTAGACACGATGTGCCTAAGCACTATACCTTGTGTCACCATGAAGTGGCACTTTTCCCAGTTTAGGACAAGGTTACTCTCTTCACATCTTTCTGACAACTTCTCGATGTGTTCCAAACAACTCTCATAGGTATCTTTGTACACAGAAAAATTATCTATAAAAGCCTTCAAGAATCTCTCCACCATCTCACTAAAGATACTTATCATGCACCTTTGAAAGGTGGTCGGTGCATTACACAAGTCAGATGACATTCTTTTGTAAGCATAAGTACCAAAGGGACGTGCGAAAGTCATTTTATCTTGATCTTCTAGGGCAATTTCAATTTGATTGTACCTAGAGTACTCATCTAGAAAATAATAAAGGCCCATCCTGTCACTCATTCTAAAACTTGGTGCAAGGATGGGAGTGGGATGTGGTCTTTCTAGTAACAACATTTAGTCCACGGTAGTCAATACATATGCGCCACCTAATTTGAATCCTAGTGGGTATTAGTTCATTTTTCTCATTTTGAATTACCGTGACTCTAGATTTCTTAGGAACAACTTGGGTTGGACTAACCCACTTTTAATCAAAGATGGGCTATATGATTTCCGTATCGAGAAGCTTCAATACTTCTTCTCGCACCACTTCTTTCATGTTGGGATTTAAACGCCTTTGCATTTAACGCACCTGTTTAAACTCTTCCTTAAGATATATGCGATGTCTGCATACAAGAGAACTAATACGGTAAAGGTCTGCAATGGTCCAACCTAAGATTTTTCTATAATTCTTTAGCACTTTCACAAGGCTCTTCTCTTGGCCTTTAAATAGGCTAGAGGATATAACAATAAGATAAGACTCACATTCACTAAGGAATACGTATTTCAATGTAGATGGTAAAAGTTTTCTTTCTAGAATGGATGTTTTTTGTTTAAAAAGGACATGCTTTATGACACTAAGAATTAGAAGCTCGAATGATGGGGTCTAGTGACCCACTTGCATACATTGTTCTCTTTCTATCCTTCCAGGAATTGTGTCCCTAAACTTGACATGGTCACAATCTAATCAATCATGTGGCATGCTCGAAACAATAGCTTTTTTAATAGGATCCTCAAAAAATTCACTCTCAAAGTACTCTTGCACAATAGACTCAATGTAGTCTATTCTCTGGTGTCCTCATATTCTCTTGGCTATTTTCCAACTAAAAGGATATTCATCTCGACAGTCATATTTTCAAATGACAACTTTAATAGCCCATTCCTAAAATAGATTACAGCATTACACGTGGTTAGGAATGGTCAGCCTAAGATAACAGGAATTTGGAAATGAGCACTAATGCTCTCAGCCGATTATGTATCTAACATAATGAAATCCACTGGATAGTAAAATTGATCTATTTGAATGAGAACATCGTCCATAATACCCCTAGGAACCTTAATAGATCTGTCATCTAATTGCAAGGTAACATGTGTAAAGCGCAACTCACCTAATCCGAGTTGTTGATAAACCGAATAAGAAAGTAGATTGACACTTGTTTCTAAATCAAGAAGGGTTCAATCTATCTTGTTTCCCCCTATTGTACATGAAATAGTAGGACAACCGGGGTCCTTATACTTCGGTGAGGACTTACATTGCAAAATTACACTCTAGCTCTCATTTATAAAAGTCGTTTATTTGACATACAACCTTCTTTTTATAGTACACAATTCCTTTAAGAACTTGGCATAGGAGTAAATTTTCTTAATGGCATCTAAGATTGGAATGTTGACCTACACTTGCTTAAACTCTTCATAAATTTCAGAATTTAGAAGCTCATGTTTTGGTTTAGCCAATCTATGAGGAAACATGATATATTTCACAACATCAATGCCCTTATCTTCAGATGCTCTAGTTGGCTCTAAAACTGGCTTAACTTTCTTTTTCTCTTTCTCACTCTCATCTTTTTCTCTTTCTTATTCTCTTACATCTCTATTCCCTTCACCACTAACCTTAATAGTTTCTTTTCTAGGTGAAATGGTTTTGTCAACGATTTTCTTACTCCTCAGGGTTATGATAGATTGTACTTGTTCATGACTGGAGTAAGGATCAGTCGTCGCTTCGGTCATGGTTACTTGCTTTGTGGAATTTGGATTTGGTTGCGGTTGAGATGAAAATCTCCCTAAAACTTGTTGAGTCAAAACTTATGTCAAGTTAGACATTTGCTTTGATATGTCCTCCGACATCCTAGTGTGTTGGTTTAACACCTTGTCTTGCCTATCCACCCTATTATTGACTCCTCTCATATCATTTGTCAATTGATGAACATTATCTTCTAAAGGTCTCCTATAAGGGGGTCGATATGTATTAGGTTGGGATTAGAAAGGTATTGATTGTTGAGCTTGAACAGGTTCGGATTGGAAAGGTTGAGGATTTTGAGGTAGAATGCTTGAAGATTCGAAGGACCCTTGTTTCTCCACCCAAATTTTGGGTGATTTCACCGTCCAGGATTATATGTTTTCGAGAAAGAGTTTTTCCCAACTCGTTGGTCACTATATGTACCCCGATATTAGTCAACCACATTGGCTTAACCATGCAAGGCCTCCTTGAAACCTGATATAATTGGACATGCAGCAGTTTTATGTTCTATTATACCACACATTAAACAACTCTCTTCCTTAGGAGACTCACTATTCACAACATTGCCCTTACTTCTCTTTATGGCTTCTAACTTTCAGGTAAGTGCAGCTATTCTAGGTTTCAGATCATCCACTTGATTATACTGAAATGTTTCCTTAGGCTTAGATTCATGATTTTGGGTCCTAATTGTGGTCCAATCTCTAGCCAAATTTACTAGATAATCAAAGAAGTCATACGCTTCATATAAGTCTTTGTCATACAAAGTCCCTGCGCACATAGACTCAACGAATTGCTTCAGTTGTGGAGTCAATGATGAATAGAAAGTATTTATGATATGCCAATTGGTGAAACCATGATGTAGACAAGCACTCAACAAATTTTTGAATAACTCCCAATATTGGTAGAATGATTCACTAGACACAGGGGCAAATTGAGAGATTTGGCGACGAATCGCCTCAGTTTTATACTCAGGGAAGAATTTTTTCAAGAATTATGTCTAAAGATCTTGCCAAGAATGAATAGACTTAGGTCTCAACCAATTGAACCATGTCTTGGCCTTGTCTTTGAGAGAAAACGGGAAGAGTTTCAAAAGTACCACTTCCCTTGGGTAAGAATTATCGAAGAACATAAAGTATACGTCCTCGAAATCTCTTATGTGCTAATATGGTTTTTCAGAATCAAAATCATGGAATAGATTCAACAGTTGGATCATTTCTAACTTTAAAGTCATTGCGGTCTGATGTGCAGGAAGAATGATACAAGAAATAGACGCTTGTCTAGTGGAATTTAGATAATCCCTGAGAGATCTATGAGGAGGATCGCCATGTACACTTCCACCTTTAGGTAAATTATTTGGATTTGGCGGATTGGGATTCTCTGGTGGTTGATAATAAAATTCTTTTGTCATTGGGATAGAACTAGGACCTTATTGAACTAATTGAATGTTCAGAACAGAAGTCCTAAACAGAGAAAGAGTACGGAAGATGGGAGAAAGATCACTAGAAGAGTCAACACTCTCCAATCGTCCATGGACATCCCTAATTAAGTTTTTCATAAAAGTATATGTACCCCATGAAGACATAAATTAACAGACATGAAAAAAACACTAAAAAGAGAATAAAAAGAGAAAAAAGAAAATACCTGCACACAAAAATCACAAACGAAAAAAATGTTAAACAGGTTAGTAAGAATGCTGTGGTAACTTTAGTAAGTGGCGTTGACCTAAATAGGCGGTGAATCAGCTCGAAATAAGATTTTTCACAATAATCAAATAAAACAAATAACAATAATGAAGCTATATGGTCACCATATCAAGCAGCGCTGACCTAAATAGGCAGTGAATCAACTCGAAAGATAAACCATAAAGAAAAAAAAAAGTGAAATAAACTAAAAAAAAATAAAATGTTAGAATGGTTACCAACGTTGGTTATCCACTAAATAAAAGAAAATTTTAAATAGTTATTACATTAGATGTGTTAGATGAAAAGTAAAAATAGAAAATATGGCAACCAACTTGACTGGCTTCATCCAACATGAGGCAAGTATGCCAACCAAAGAAGTTAACCACAAAATAAAATTAAAAAAAACTAAATATATATAAATATATAAGTCAGCAATTTAACGAAGTAATAAGTGAGCATAAACTACTGATCAGTTGGTATGCACCTTCCAATTCCTTCGTCAAGATAAAGAAGCAATCAATTGTGCTTAAATCCTCAAAGGTATTATTATTATTATTATTTTTAATTTTTGAAATTTGAAATTTTATTTTTTTATTTTTTATTTTTTATTTTTGCATCATTTTATTAAAGCTGTTTCCAGATAACGACACCAAAATACTTGATCACGCCTAGAATATGGCAATCTATTAACACCCAAGTGGAGGTGCAGCGAAGCAGCAAATAAAATCCAGTAAGACCGGAGTTGATCTACAGAGAACAGTTATCAAAACATGAAAAGTTAGGTGCTAAAATTCACCCAAGATTAGATACCGACTAAGTCATGCTAGATACTGTAATATTACAATAGCTTCAGTTGGAGCCTAAGTCAACCTGTTTGAATTTCACCTTGAAAAGTACCAATGACAATTGGACAATTATTACAGAAAATGGTAACCAAAGCAAAATAGTTTAATTTGTGAGGATTGATGGTTATAGAACAAGACTTTAATTAAATGAAATAAAAAAGTTTTGGATCCAATTGATTCGATCACCTAATTCACCCAAAATTTCAACAGAAGTTTTGTAACTCAAATAATTGGCTTCGTCTTAAGCCTTTAATTCGAAAGATTAAGCTATTAGAACGAAAATTCAATAATAATTAAATCTAGAATAATAAAATTAAAATCATAGATTTATATCATCGATTTGTGTAATAACTATACCAAACTAAAATTTGTGCATAGAAATTACTAAACTTAGTCAAGAATCTAAGTTTTTTCAAAAATCTAGAATTTAATTACCAAGAATTGAAAGATTCTAAAGATAAAACAGTGAAAACTCAATTACCTCCGTTGATATTTCAAGATCCTCAAATGATCTTCACAATTGGCTCCAATAATAAAACTAGCTACTCATAGTATTGAAAAGACATGGCTTGAAAAATAACTTTATAAATAAAAGAGTTTATTATAGCAAAATAACAGTAAAGAAAAGACTGAAAAATCAACTGGCTCCTTCTTCCCTTCTGCTCTCTTTCCCTCTACTCTCTCTTTTCCTCTCCCCTCCCTCTTTTTATAGTCGAGAAGAGTTTTTGTTATATTTTTTTATTCTTCTTTCTTCCTTTCCTTCTTTTTCCTCCTTTTCCTTGTCAGCCGCCTCACCTGCCCACAAAATAATATATATATTATAATAATAAGATATAATGTATACTCACAAATAATATATATATTATAATAATAAGATATAATATAATATATATATTGAGTAAAAGATATATATAATATATATAATATAATATACACACCCACTCATATAGATAATACACATTATCTTACTTCATTTTGATTGGTTTTATCTTTAAATCTGCTCAAGGCATGTAAAACGTGAAAAATACTATAGTTATATAAAAATAATAAATAATACATAAATAATAACTAACATTAGCTGATAATTAAGAATTCCAATTTTACTTTTTTAGAGTGCAATCACCCAGTGATTAGTTCTCCAAGAGTGAATCTTGAGAAGATTACGAAGATGTCCAAGCTCGTTTGGAATTGTACCGTAGAGCTGGTTTCTTGCAAGAGCAAGAATAGCAAGAGTAGAGAGATTTCCAAACGTGAGAGGTATAACACCAGTGAGATCATTCCCAGAGGCATCGAGAACTTTGAGTCTAGATAGAAAACCAAGGTCGCGGGGAAGGCGGCCGGTGAGATTGTTAAAACTCAAACCAATCTCCACAACTCTCATCTCATTTAAGTCAAGAATGGTGGAATAACATTAGAAGGAAGTAGATTTAGTTAATTTCCTCTCCAATCTAAGACATGAAATGCTGAAAACTGAACATAATATTAAATGTTCGTCTAATATATCCTTCACGTCGAAAATCACTGCTAAACATAATATTAGAGAAATCTATGACACCTATGTAATAGAAAATACATATGTAATAGATTTTTGTGACACATAAAACGTAGAAAATACAAATGCAATAGCCCACTGTCATCAACCATTGTGAGAGGCAAATGATTGCTCTGTCATGCGGGAAATGTTGAAAAAGAAACTAAGTTCAGACTTTTGGAAGCCTAAAAGTTATGCTATTATATTGATAGAAGACTTTCTGACAATTATATGGAAAGAGGAAAGTGTAGTTCATTATGCAAGACAAAACGCTTTCGATCATTTTAATACAGTGTGTGTGTTGAAAAGCCCACAAATAGACATTATGGACTGATCCTCAATATGTAAGATATTTCAAAACATGTCTTTGAAGACAAATCTAATCAATATTTAGGTGGATTGGGCATCAAGTAATCCACCTTTGACCGGCACATATGTAAGCTAAGCAACAAAGAAGTCCATATCGTCTACTGGTTAGCCAAATGACAACCATCCATGGGGGTTAAAACTTCTACAATGGGGAAGCTGAAAGTTACTGTGATACTCCTTTTTTTTGTTTTTTCCCATCAGCAATGTACATGGCCGTTGATGAATATGAGACATTTATGTGTAAAGTTCACTACTTTATCCATTCATCAAAAGCAGTACCAATAGTCCATTAGACTACTGGTTTTCTGGGTACCCTGTAGACTGGGTCTAGGATTTAAACTACCAAAAAAGCAAGATATGAACTATATATTGTTTTTTTCTTTTGCTTTCCAGCTTAACAATTTGCTGATATTTTTATTTCCCCTTAGCAGTCCCATTGCTTGTAATTGAAGAAGAGGGTACCTAGATAAAACTCATTGGAAACGTAGTTTTAAATGATAAATGGAACTGAGAGATTGATGTTGGCACCTTCTATCTTTTAAAGGGGATTATGGGGCTCTCTGCTATGTCTCCACTACTACTAGCATCAGTTCTATCAAGCTTACAAAGATATAGATATATAACACAGTGTTGGCACACAAATTTCAACTAAAGAAAGGGCTAAAGATGGTGCGCCACAAGCTTTCAGAGGTCAAAGATCAAAGATCAAATTGGGATGTGACACGTACAAAACCCATGTGAAGCTTGTGACATCAGAACATCGACAGCTTGAATTCAAAATTCAAACAAGGATGACAATATATTCAAATTTTGGCAGAAGATATCTTTGGTTTAAATTGAGGATGACAATGAACATCTTAAATTCAAATTCAAAGATAAACAACCTCATCCGAAGGACTCTCTATAAATAAGAGGATCATCATTCGGAAGAGGGGACTTTTTGGAAACTTTCGGACCTTGGACGTTTCTCAAACTTTGAAACTTAGAAAATTCGACAAGGAGAGATCTCGAAAGAGAAGAAAGGAGTCTTGGAGAATTAGAAATACTTCAAGGCTTACAAAGATTGAAGGGTAGTTGAAGACCAAGGATTCGACAATCAAGTATTTGAAGAATTCCACAAATGGTGATCTATAGGTAAAGGATTCCAACCCTTATATTATTTGTAAAGGGGGTTAACCCCATGTATTTTGTAAACAAGGTTTTGAAACCAACAAAAATGCAATAAAGATCTCCTTCACCAATTTCTTTCTCTTGATTTTATTATTTTTTATTAATCAGAGGTCTTAATTGGAAACAGGAGTCCACAAAAATAAACAATCAACATTGTGAACATTATGTAGTGGATTTTGTGAATGCAAATTTGAAATCCAGACCCAAAACCTTCTAGGTTTGAAATTTGTGTCAACAAATTTTTGGCACACCCAGTGGGACCTATTTCCCCTCCCATCTTTTAAATAATATAAACCAGAAAAATATATATATATATATATAGTTTTTTTTTTTTTGGCTTCATTCTAACAAAGCTTCTTGGATCTATAGGAATATTGATGCCGCACAGGAAGGAAGGTCTTGGAAGGATGTTCTTCTCGCCCCAACTCCTGTCACCCATAAGGCTCCAGAACTATTGAGGCTCTCTGTTGTCTCAAAGGCGTCTCACACCATAACTTCTATGTTTGTCATCCAATCTAGGGTGGCTCATACTACATGTGTGCTGGTCCCCTTAACAGGCTTGACTCACTCCACAACCTCTGTGCCTGTTATCCAATCTAGGGTGGCTCGTACTACATGTGTGCCGGTCCCCTTAACAGGGTTGACTTACACCACAACCTCTGTGCCTGTCATCCAATCTAAGGTGGCTCGTACTACATATGTGTCGGTCCCCTTAACAGGGTTGACTCACTCCACAACCTTCGTGCCTATCATCCAATCTAGGGTGGCTCATACTACGTGTGTATCAGTCCCCTCAATAAGGTTGACTCACACCACAACCTCCGTGCCTATCATCCAATCTAGGGTGGCTCGTACTACGTGTGTGCTGGTCCCTTCAACAGGGTTGACTCATGCCACAACCTCCGTGCCTGTCATCCAATCTAGGGTGGCTCATACTACATGTATATCGGTCCCCTCATTAGGGTTAACTCACACAACATTTATGGAAAATGACAATCTTCTTCAAAAAGCAAAGAATATAAAGCTAGAGACTGAAGATCTTTTGAAAGCTGCAAAAGAACTAAAGGCAGTGAGAATCACATTCCTGACAAGGAACTTCTTTATCAAAGCAAAGAGGCCTGTGAAGCTTCAAGTATTGTAGTGGATACAGCTATAATTGCCCCAGCAGGATAGGCCGCAAGTCAGCTCCTCAACCGAGCCAAGAAATCATTGAGAGTAGTGATTGCAGCTCAAAATGCTACAGCTAAAGAGAATGTGGTGATCATAAGAAGTATCGGCAGAAAGATTATGAGAAAAGACCATTCTCCAGTATTGAGCTTCCAACCAAAGGCTTTGACAAGCGGGGTTACAATTTTCTCCTCAATGCCCATAGGAGCTCGACCAGTTACACCACCAAAAGCCTCAAGCACAAAAAAGGCAGAAGCAATGAAAAATTCAAGCTCTCAAAAGAGTTAAAGAAAGATTCGTGGCCTCAAATGTCATAGGGGCAATAGAAAAAGCCCTTGGTGGTTTAAACCTAAAGAAGAAAAAGATTGAGTCTCAAATATTTACGTTGGGAGAATCCCAAAGATCATACTCATGAGGAAAATTAGGAGGAGGCCCCTTTAAAGCTATGGACAATGATCAGTTTGCCAACTGTGACTTACAAACCATGTCAGCACCAACAATTGGTTCAACAGAGGGAACGAAGGTTAAAAGAAGTGTTGCTTCAAAAAACATACTAAGGCTTGGACCAATGACAAGATCCATGAGTAGAGAAATTAAGACTCAAAATCAAAGACCACAACAAGAGACTTCAAATCTCAATAAGTTTGCCAAAGTAAAAAAGTCCACTTTATGGATTAGATGACTCAGCCTCATCACACTCTTCTGCATTAACAAATCGAAGAATGGGTGAAAGAGAAACTATCCGTAAAGTTGCAGTAATGATGGCCGATGTCGAACAAGAAGATGAAAGTTTGCAACTTCGACCAGGGCAACAACTTTTAGAAGAAAGGATGATGGCTCTACAAGGATAACTTGAAAAGAGAGAACAAGAAATAGCTACCATCATGGAGCATATGAAAACTCTCGAAGCTCAGATTTCTACTCCAATATGTGTAGGAAGTGTTCTATCTTTGAAGGATACAGTCGCACAAGGGGCACAACCTACAGCGTAGGGGGCATCAAATAGGATGCAAACTGCTCCAGCTTTCACTAGGCGCAATGGTCCTTATCTTCCTGGCATTCAAGACTTTACAAATAGTAGCATGAATCCAATGCTTTTGGCATTGATTGATGACATGGTAAGGAAATAAATAAGAAAAGCAAGAGAAAAAGATGATGCAAACTTTTAGATGATTACAAAACCCTTCCCTGGTTGGGTGGATGCCATTCCATTTCCACCTAGCTTTTCTCAGCCAGATTTTAAGATGTTTGATGGAACAGGTGACCCGAGACAATATGTGGTACACTTTTTGCCACGATATGGGCCCATAGCACAAAATGAGGCTCTTTGTCTACACTTATTTGTGCAATCCCTTGAAAGGTCCGCATTTACATGGTATGCTAACCTCCCAGAAAGCTCAATCCCAAGTTGGGATGCTTTGGTTAAAGAATTTCTCAAGCAATTTTGCAACACACAAAGACGTGTTGGAGTACCAAAGCTTATCGAAACGAAACAACATGACAATGAACCGGTCGCTGGCTTCATAGCAAGGTGAAAGGTTCTAACATTTGCACGTCCTCAGAAGTTCACCCAATTAGAGCTTATAAGGATGTGCCTAAACAACTTCCAGCATTAACTATCGACAACCTTGATGGCTCAAACTTTTGAAGGGTTCAATGACTTGTGTACTAAGGCATATGATATGGAGTTACACTTAAGCAAAAGACAAAGGCCAAGGGTGGTTGATAAAGTTGAAACCTCAGCCGTAGTCGAAACAAAACATAAAGCTCCTATGGTAATTGGGAATAGGGCTCTTGTGATAATTGGTGCCAAGAAGACTAGAGATGTTAAAAAGGTCAGCATGAAGGAAAGGATGGAAAGGAGATATTCTTTTGGGAATGATTTAGTAGAAGACCTCTTTGAAGATCTCCTGGAATAAGACCTGATCTCACTTCTTGAAGTAAAAAGACCCCATAAAGTAGGCAAGACAGATGATCCTAAGTATTGCCCATATCATCGTTTGATTAGTCATCCATTAAAGGAGTGTTTTGTATTAAAGGATAAAATCTAAGAACTCCTTGATTCAGAGGTCATCACTCTTCCCCCTTCAGAAAAACCAACAGCTAACCCTGTCACTACTGATGATAGTGATGAAGGAGAATGGATTGTTTATCAATCAAAAAGTATGAAAAAGAAATAGAATGATGCACTGAAGACAAAATTAGGAAGCATTGAAAGACGATGGATTCCAAGAAGAAGAAAAGACCCAAAGTCACTAAAGGCAAGAAGAAGAAAACTCACAAGAAAAGAAAATGAGAAAAATTGGTCCCTGAGGAGCTTCTTGAACAACCTCTTCATTTTCCAATCACATTCAAGGAATTCTTGCCTCCAAAACTTCAGTTTGATGAGTTACAAGCACATTTTGGCAAGAGAAAGAAATATAAGGCGGTTGTAGTCCCTTGTCTAACCATCATTGTGATAAGGGATGATGAAGAAGAAGTAACATGTTCTGAAACTAAGGAAAGAGGGCATGCTTCATTCCCCATTTGTATACCTAACTCCCCGAAACATGAACCAATATCACCAACATACGACTCAGTCTTTCCAAAAAAAGATTCATGGCTTCTCATGGCAACTTCACCAGAGTACTCTCCAGTACCACCAATGTACTATCTGAATACTCTAGAATATATAAGAGATTCAAAACAAAGAAATCTTGAGTTCAAGTCTAACACAAAGCTCGTGAGACGTTCACGACGACGATTGCAATTTGAGGATAATGAGTTAAAATGTTAATCAGATGATAAACTACTGAGTCATTCTGAGAAACGAAGAAAGCCATCTTAAATCGAAATCCCTTGTGAAGATTTGGAACTTAATTTTTCTCCTAAAAGCTCAAAAATACCCCTCTCCAGTGAGAACCTATGATGGAGAAAGTGTGTTAAGTGACCATTTTGATGTCCGTTGTAATGTCATCACCGTTGATGTGGATTTTGTAAATGGAGAAGTCCAAATCAATAGCAATCCAAATGATGATGAGAAAACAAAGATTGAAGCCAGAAAAGAAGGGAATCAAGCAAAAGTAACAATTTCTTTAAAGGAAGAAGAACCTTGAGCTCTCCAAGACCATATAATTGAAGCTACCCAAATTGCTAGGCATCTGTTTCCTTAATGGGTCAAAAAAGTCTCATTCTCACGAGGATATGCAGTGCCTCGATTTCCATTATATTATAGGGTTTGTTACCCACGGCGTTATTTGATTCATTTTCTTGCTCAATGTAGGAATACTGTGAAGAGCCAAGCTTTGCTTCTATGATAGTTTGTTCTCTCATTGGATGGATGGGCAACTGATTGGTTCTTTAGTCTTCCTCCCAACTCCATCCCTAATTAGGATACAATGGTAGATCGATTCTATAGGAAGTTTTACACCCTGAGACCTATAGAAATTGAAATGCTAGAACTTTAAGAAGATGAAGATCATACAACTGTCCAAACTTATTCTTTTTTCGAAGGAACTATCGAAGAAAAGACTGAAGCTGCCCTTGATCAACGAGAAATGGGAAGTTTTAGACCTAAAGATTTGTTCCCTCCATAGGTTGAGTCGACACCATTTCCAAAAGGATATGAACTCCCAAACTTTACAATATATGAAGGGTATGGGGATCCTGAGAAACACATTAGACGTTTTTTGAAGCAATGCGGGGATACAACTTAAAATCAAGCTCTCTGCTTATGTTAATTTCCCCTTTCCTTTGGCAGAATTTCATTTGACTGGTATTGTGCCCTTGAAGGAGCTGTGGTACCCAGTTGGAAAGCAATGAAAAATGCCTTCATAGAATCTCAATATTTCTATAGGAGAGATCCACAACACTTGAGAAATGTGTCCAAAATGCAAGAAGAATGAGAAATGACTAATGATGATGATTGATCTTTTGTTGGGTCTGTCAACATGGTCCAAATTAATGATGAGTCAAAGGAGGTTGAGAACAAAAATAAAGTTATTGCCAAAGCATGTCAAACTTACCTCACTTACCGAAGGCGACCACGTAATACAACTCAAAGCCCTCAGACATCGACTGTACAAAAAGAAGTCTTGCAAGAAGAAGAGCAAGTAAAGTATGATGGTCTTACTCACCTTAAGAAAATTTTGACTCTATTGAGTGTCTATGACGCCTTAAAGATGTCTTCAGAACTTAGAAAGTCTTTGATATATGCCCTATCAAGGCCCGGGGATTTTCATCAGGAGGTTGTAATACATTCGGTGATGATGACATGTGTGTCGAAGTGTTGGATCACAATTGTTCATTGTTTATCACTGGGCATATACTCACCACCAAAATATCTTGGGTCATGGTTGATGGAGGATCTGCCATGAACCTTCTGCCAAGAAGGGCCCTAAGCTTTTTAGGTGTCCCACTTTCACACTTGCGACCAAGTCATCTGGTGATCCAGGGGTTCAACCAAAATGAATAACGTTCTAAAGGAAAAATTAGGTTACAAACAAAATTTGGAGACATTGAAGAGGATACTGAATTCCTGGTGATTGACGTGGATACCTCTTACAATGCCCTTCTAGGACGCCCTTGGGTGCATAATCATTATGCAATACCTTCTACTTTCCATCAGTGCATCAAATATCCACTACCTTCTAAAGAAGGGTCTGAAAAGGAAGGAAAAATTTTAGTTGACAATGATCCATCCAATGGGGTAGAGGCCTACTATGTCGATGCTTGATTTTATTCAGGGACGTCCTGAAAGAAAGAGAAAGAAAAAGATCTGAAGAAAATAGAAGGTACTCAAGCTCCAATAACAAAATCTTTTCAGTACATCCCAAGGTCTGAAAAAAAGCTGGGAGCAAGTGCCTTAGTCCTGATAAATCCAACCTTAGAGTTAAAAGATAAATTTATCTTACCCTTAAGGAAGATTGAATGCACATATGTGGACGCCTATAACAAGTTTGTAATTCCCCCTAAAGAAAAAAGGTCAAAGCCAACAAGGAAAACCCATCATTTCAACAAAAGAGGGGCTAGGATATCATGAGCCTTCTAGAGAAAATCAACTTTCGGTAAACATGACCACTCCAAAAAAGGTCCCTGGAGACCTACATGATGAAGAAGACGAAGAGGCATGTCTTGCACCAAGAGAGTTGGAAGAAGGAGGACAAGCTACCATTGATGAACTTTGTGAAATAAACCTCGGTGATGAAGGTGAAAATAAGCCAACATTTATCAGTGCAATCTAACTGAACAAGAGGCTCAAAGATATATCTCATTCCTAAGGGAATATCGTGACATTTTTGCATGGAAGTATATCAAGATGCCTAGTCTTGATCCAAGGATTGCGGTTTATAAGATCGTAATATACCATGGGAAACAACCGGTCAAACAACCATAGAGACGAACTCAACCTAAATTGTCAACCCAAATTGAAGCTAAGATTAACAAGCTCATCAAAGTTGGATTCATCAAAGAAGTGAAATATCGGACATAGTTGGCAAACATAGTACCAGTCAAGAAGAAGAATGACCAGATCAGGGTATGCATTGACTTTCGTGATCTGAATGAAGCCTGCCCCCAAGATGATTTTCCCCTACCCATAACCGAGCTTCTCGTAGATGTAACTATAGGGTATGAGATCTTATCATTCATGGAGGGATATTCAGGATATAATCAAATTCGAATGGCACCTAAAGATGAAGAGTTGACAACCTTCAGAACCCCAAAAGGAGTCTTTTGTTATAAAGTGATGTCCTTTGGTCTGAAAAATGCTGGAGCTACTTATCAAAGAGCCATGACTTCAATCTTCGAGGATATGCTTTATAACATTATTGCGTGTTATGTTGATGACATTATTGTCAAAACAAGGAAAAAGGAAGACTATCTTGAGGGTTTCAAACGAATTTTTGAACGCTTCAGGCGTTAACAACTTAAGATAAACCCGATGAAATGTGCCTTTAATGTTTCATTAGGAAAATTTTTTGGGTTTGTGGTCCGAGGCAATGGAATTGAAGTCGACCCCACAAAGATCAAAGCAATCCTTGAAATGAAATGCCTCCCCTAAGGAACTTGAGAGAGTTAAAAGGCTTACAAGGAACATTAGCTTATATCAGAAGATTCATTTCTAATTTGGCTAGCCAATGTTTATCATTCTCAAGGTTAATAAAGAAAGACGTACCCTTTGAATGGGACCAAGCGTGCCAAAATGCCTTCGACAGTATCAAAGAATACCTCATGAAACCCCCGGTGCTCATGAGGCCAATAAAAGGAAAACTGCTTCTGTTATATATTGCAACTCTAGAGCTGACCCTCTAAAGTATATACTTTCACGACTAGTCCTTTCGAAAAAAAATTATGAAATGGGTTATTCTCCTTCAACAATTCTCAATTGAATATGTGTCCCAAAAAGCTGTGAAAGGGCAAGCCTTAGCAAATTTCTTAGCGGCACATCCCATTCCTGATGACTCACCTTTTTCCATTGATTTACCAGATGAAGAACTGATACAGATAGAAGTACAAAAAGGATGAGAATGTATTTTGATGGACCTTCAAGATGCCCTGATGGCAAGAAACAAGAGAATCCCAAAAATAATAAATCAGGGGTTGGCATTGTGTTTGTAACACCAGACAACGCAATAGTTACTCACTCTTTCGCCTTAACCGAAGGATGTTCCAATAATGAGGCAAAATATGAATATGTAATTGCTGGACTGGAATTAGCACTACAAATTCATGTTGATGAACTCACCATATATGGAGATTCATAATTAGTAATAAAGCAATTACATGGAGAGTACATAGTCAAAAAGGCAAGTCTCGCTCCTTACCATAAGAGGGCTAATCAACTACTTTCACAATTCAGAAAAGTGCACAGGTTTCATGTCAAAAGAAGAATAAATGCTCGAGCAGACTCTTTGGCAGGTTTGGCCGCGTCACTAACTTTGCCATAAAATAAGACAACCGCCATAACTGTAGGAGAAAGAAGAGTTTTGCAGCCTTTAAATAAAATCCCAAATGTTGCTCCAGTCTTGACAATCTGCACAAAGGAAGATGAGGAAGATTGGCGAGAGCCCTTCATGAATTATCTCCAACATGAGAGATTGCCAGAAGAAAAAGTAAAACGTGCTGAGGTGAGATGGTATGCCACTAAGTTCATTTTGTAGAACGATGCATTCTTCAAAAGATCCTTGGACGGAATATTCATGCGATGCATAGCCAAAGGGTAAGTTCGAGAAGTCATGGCAGAAGTACATATGGGAGTATGTGGTGCACATCAGAGCGGCCCAAAGCTACACATACAGCTAAAACGATTAGGCTACTATTAGCCGACCATGATCTCTGATTGCATTGACTATTCAAGAAGATGTCAAGTTTGCCAATTTCATGGGAACTTCATCCATCAACGTTCAGAGCCTCTACATGTCACAAATTGCTCTTGACCGCTTGCAGCTTGGGGTATGGACGTGATTGGGCCTTTTGTGCCTCCATCTTCAGTAGGATATCGATACATCTTGGCAGCGACAGACTACTTCTCAAAGTGGGTAGAAGCAGTAGCCTTAAAAGAAGTAAAACCTACAACTATTGCAGATTTCATCAAGACTCACATCACTTACAAGTTCAAAATTCCTGAAAGCATCATTACAGATAATGGACTGCCTTTTAGAAGTAATGCATTGTACAAGTTATATTCCAAGTACAAAATAAAGATCAACCATTTATCACGGTATCATGCACCTGCAAATGGTTTGGTGGAAGCATTCTACAAGACCCTCTGCAAAATACTCAAGAAAATGGTGGACAAAAATAAAAGAAGTTGGCATGAAAAACTACAAGAAGCCTTGTGGCTTTATCATACTTCCTACAGAACTCCAACTTAAGTCACACCCTATTCATTAGTGTTTGGAGGGGAAGTGGTACTACCACTTGAAGTTCAAATACCTTCTTTAAGGGTCGCGATACAAGAATCTTTGACTAAAGATCTTAAAGGGTCACGATACAAGAATCTTTGACTATAGATGAGTGTGCAAGGGTAAGATTGGTTAAACTTGAAGCCTTGGATGAAAGAAGGCTTTTTGCCCAACAAAATTTGAAGATATATCAACAAAGGATGGCAAATGCCTTAAACAAAAGAGTAAGGCTCCGTTGTTTCAAAAAAGGAGACTTAGTGTTAATGGTTTGAACACTTATCATCGTGACTCGGCGAACTAAAGGAAAGCTCGAACCTAAATGGGAAAGTCCTTATGTGATTGAGAAGGTCTATTCAAATGGAGCCTACTTGTTAACCACGATGGATGGTGAAAGAGTTATACCTACCACCAATGCAAGGTTCTTAAAGAGATACTATCCTTAAAGGAAAATTAATTTTAAAAAAAAAAGAAGGGCCCGCTAGGTTGAAAACCCGAAGGGTGGCCTAGGCAAAAGTTACGGCAAGCCTGATAGATTGAAAACAAAAAAAAAAAAAAAGCAGTCTAGGAAAAAATTAAGGCAATAAAAATAATAATAGTAAGCCCGCTAGGTTGAAAACCCGAAAGGGGGGCCTAGGCCCAATGAAATTAAGGCAGTTTAAACTACTGAAACACCTCACCAAAGTCCAAGGTGATAAATCGCAGGACACTCCTGACCCGTGAGAGTATAAACTGTGTACGGCTAAAACAAATGAAACCATCACATTTCTCATTCACTTCCATAAACAAAACAAAAGGTGAAAAAGATGAAATTCAAAGTTACATCCATCCTAATAAAAAAAAAGTCAAATCCAATCAAAGTAATAAAATTCATTCACTTAGGGCAACATTTGCCCTATCAAAAGCTTGCTTCACAGCAGCGTGACTCACACTCTTCTCCTTGCATTGAGCTAAAGCCAAGTCTTTCTCTGATTTAGATACATCCATGGCAATTTGAGTTAAGCGGCTAGTACAAGAAGAATGCTCAGTCTTACTTGAAGGTAATTGAGTCTCAAGCTTAAGAAGAAGTTCTTTGGTCTGAGAATTTTCCTTTTCCAGTTTTGTGACATGTTGACCGGACTCTGTGGTTAGAGAGAATACTTCTTCATATTGTGAAGTCACTTTGTCAAGATGGAGTTTCTTGCTTTGGTATTGGGCTTTCGAATCTTCAACAGTGGAGCTTTGGTCCGGAAAGTTCGACAATCGAGCTAATAATATTAAGTGCTTGATAAAGGTCCTCACCTTCTCGAAAAATGGAGCAAAACTTAAGCCCATCCTCTTGAAAATAACAAAAATTCCATTGGCAATATCTATCATGCTATCGATATCTGGGGTACACTACAAAGACAATATTACACCACTTTGAATGGAAACAACTCCTTGATGAGTCGATATGTCTGGAAGATCAAGGCCAACAGGTTTTTCAAGTCAAGAAAGCAAGCTTTCTAACTCAACATCATTTATGAGACCATATGTACCTAAAGAACAATCCCACGTCAAAAGGGAAGGTGAAGAAAATGTACATAAGGATTCTTAAGGAATGTAACTCACCATGGTCTAGAGATTGCGATGCAGGAGTTGGCACTCCATCCTTAGAAGTAGAGTTGGTAATGGAATCTACACCTGAAAAGCGATTCTACGTCAAAAGGGAAGATGAAACAAAATTATACATAAAGATTCATAAAATGTTTGTGGATCCATAAGAATATTATAACTCACCATAGCTTAGAGATTTCAGATTGGGAGCTGGCAATACATCTCCAGAAGTAGCATAAGCAGCAAAGCCTAAAGGGAATTTGAAATAGCAATAATAAAGATATTCTTATCAAGTTATAAATATGGAATAATAAATAATGCAGAAAATAGTATGTACCTATAACAGGTGTTGATGAAGAAAAATTAGTCGGGGTTGAAGACATCGCCGAATCACCTAAAAAAGGAGGAGCCTTAAGAGAATAAGTGAATTGTGTCGGCTGAAGGGAAACGTGGACTTCTTCTTTAGAAGAATGATGAGAAGCAGTATCATCAAGCGAATGAGCATATAGTGGGTTATAATAATATAACTCGTCATCATCTTCACCACCACCCTCAATATTAGAATTGACACAAGTGTCATCTCCAAAAGAAGCAGAAGTGGAAGATTCATAAACAGGAGGTGAAAAAGGGGTTCCTACACTCCTTCTTCGGATAAGCCCTAATGCATCCAACTTATGACCAGTGTCCTTAAATAGTTCTAGAATGGTTTTTTCATCCTTATCCATAAGAAAAGAGGACAAATAGTTTCGAAACCGGTCTAAAGGTGAAATTTTGACAACCGTCGAGTTGGAAGGAGTCCCCCTACAATGGGCAACTCGGCTTATTCCCGAGAAAATACTCTCCAAGCTATCAGTTTTAGCATCAAGATTGACTCTCTCAAAGATAAATGACCTTTTGTATGCCTCCTTACACATGTCTTCGAGAATGCTGAAAAGACGACTATAAGATCAAGGAGGAGACTTTAAAAAAGGGAAAGACCCAGAATTATGGGAAAGATGCTCTTCGCTTAAGCCTTGTTTAGCTTTCTTCTCTAGGCCTCTAGACTTGTTCCTTTGCCTTTTCTTTGAAGGTTTTGGTCTAGAATGACAGATAAATTGAAGCACGGTGAAGGAAGAAGCTGTCCACCAGTTAGCATAGGGCTTTATCACAGATGGAGGAACCCTAGAGTCAGGCAATCTCAAAAACCTTGTACCTCGCAGCATCATCTCATACCAATGATAGTAAAATTTAGAAGGTTGTAATGTTTGGCGACAAGATTGGTCAAGAGGTTTGGGGCATGCTTGAACAAACCCAAATTGTTGAGCATACCAGTTAGAAGAAGTAGGCTCGATAAGGAAAGATAAGCCGTCCTTGAGTGTTAATACTCCAGGATAAAGAGAAATCAAATAGCTATGCCAGAAAGAAGTCATTCTTTCATCAATTTTAAGGACTCTATGCGGTTCACCCTCATGATCAAGAGCTCTAAAGTTGATATTCTTAGAATGGCTAAAAAGGAGCCAAGTGTCGAATCTGGAGCAAACTAAGCTACGGATTGATTTCTTATAAACCCTAGATAGGGTAGAAAATCTTCATTGAAGTTTGGATAGTTGCCTCGAGGATCTCCATGAGAATATGTCTTAGGGAAGTAAGGGAAATCCATCCAAAAAGGTAGTGAAAAGGACCTTGTATATTGTCTTTCCCAAGAGAAGGTGATTGAGCAATCTTGATAAGATGACGATAGAGGGAAGCAAGAACAGGGACAGCAAGACTAAACCTGACACTCGTAGCCATCTTCCAGGTCATAATATATATGGTAGGGCAAACTTCACCAAGAAAATGGCTAAATACAAATCCACTAAGCCAACATGCCAAAAACTAGCAAGATATACCTCATCAGGAATACATGGCTTACGACAAAAACCAGAAGATGTCTCGTCGGAAGAATGTATAAAACAAAAAGCCCAAGCAGCAAATTTCTTGACTTCATGAAAGACAACATGAATGTTGAAGAAGGAACGACAAATGGAAGATGTGTCATTAGAGTAAAGGACATCATTTGTAGGAGTAGACTCTTCATAAAATTCTCCTACAATGGGAAGGCCACTAATGCGATGAAGATCCTATAAAGAAATTCCAATCTCCCCATAAATCAAATGAAAACTATTGGTATCAGGGGACCATCATTCTAGGAAGCCTTTAAACAAATTAACGTCCCTAGCATAAGCAAATCGAGATAGATAAACTGTTGAATAAACACATGCCTGCTTCAAGATTCCAGAAGAAGAAGAAAGTATGTCGTCCAACCAATATTGCCAAATCAAACTTTGGAAGAAGTAGGAGCACTACGGATGCTAAAAGATTTATCCCATTCCAAGCCCTTGTTTTTCATCCTCCTGAGCATAACACCAAAGCTAGAAGGGGAAACTGAATGACTTTTCTCAATATCAGAGAAAGGGCGAAGAAGAGAAACTGAGGATGAACCAAGATGCTTAACTTCTCCTTTCTCATTGATATCACAACGCTTTTGAATCCCTTACACTAGGTCATGTGGCACGTGAAGAGGAATATATGGTTTTAACTCTTTAGAAGATAAGAGAGTTGAGATAGGCTTGTGTCTTGCAATTTTGTTACCATTCTTGTCTAGCACATCTTTTTCGTCATGACGGAGGTTCTCAAGTGTCTTTTCCATGAGGTAAAAGTAAGCTTAACCTGTCAATGATTAGGCCAAACAAATGATGAGTGAGAGTAAAATTTCACCAAAGGCCTCTGAAAGACAAATGAAGAATAATATTCCTCAAGATGAATGAAGAAAAAATTCCTCAAGAGCCTCTGTAAGGCAAATGAAGAATAATATTCCCCAAATGCCTAAGTGAGACGGATGACGGAAAAAAATTCCTCAAGGGCCTTTGTAAGACAAATGAAGAATAATATTCCTCAAGAGTCTAAGTGAGACGGATAAGGAAAAAATTCCTCAAGGGCCTATGCAAATGAAGAATAATATTTTTCAAATGCCTAAGGGAGACGGATAAAGAAAAAACTTTCTCAAGGGCCTTTGCAAGACAAATGAAGAATAATATTCCTCAAGAGTTTAAGTGAGAGGGATGAAGAAAAAATTGCTCAAGGGCCTCTGTAAGACAAATGAAAAATAATATTCCTCAAAAGCCTAAGTGAGACCGATGAAGAAAAATTCCTCAAGGGCCTCTGCAAGACAAATGATAAATAACATTCCTCAAATGCCTAAGGGAGACGGATGAAGAAAAAATTTCCTCAAGGGTCTCTGCAAGATAAATGAAGAATAATATTTCTCAAATGCCTAAGTGAGACGAATGAAGAAAAAAAAATTCCTCAAAGGCCTCTGTAAAACAAATGAAGAATAATATTCTTCAAGAGCCTAAGTGAGACAAATGAAGAAAAAACTCCTCAAGGGCCTCTGCAAGACAAATGAAAAATAATATTTCCTCAAATGCCTAAGGGAGACGAATGAAGAAAAAACTTCTTCAAGGGCCTCTGCAAGGCAAATGAAGAATAATATTCCTCAAGAGGCTAAGTGAGACGGATGAAAAAAAAAACTTCCTCAAGGGCCTCTTAAAGACAAATGAAAAATAATATTCCCCACGAGCCTAAGTGAGACGGATGAAAAAAAACTTCTTCAAGGTCTTCTCAAAGACAAATAAAGAATGAAGTTCCTCAAGAGCCTCATGTCAAAATAATTTAATTAAGATACAAAATCAGAAAAAATCGCAAATATGGTAACAAAGTTTAACTCTCAAAAGCCTTAAGCGAGATGAATGAGAAGTTTTCTCAAAGGCCTCTCAAGACGAATGAAAAGAAAATTTTGTAACAATGTTTGAGAACTCATCCGATAATGATTTCAAAAAAGGTATAATAGTTCTTAAAATTGCACAGATTAATATCTTAAAAATAAAATATTTAAAAGTTGATAGAAATTTAATTACCTGAAATGAACCTGAAAATTAAAATGAGGTGCTCAATGAAACTCCAATAAATAGAAAACAACTGCAAAGTAATTAAAAAAAAAATTGTTGTCAAAGGCCGATAAAATCAAAAGCCCAAATCAACAAAAAGGGGATTGCATTTTTATAAAAATAAATAAAAAATATTTCTCCAAAAATAATTGAATTCTCCAAATCACCAAAAAAAAAAAAAAAAAGGAAAAGTTTCACGTGACCTATCCATTATGGCAGCAAGGCCCACATGTTAAACCAAACAATGAAACAATGAGAAGCTCTGCAAATACCAAAACTCTGCAGAAACAATGAAAAAGGAAAGCCTATGTCCATACCCTACATCAACAAAAAGTTAAATGAGATGCACGCCTTTTAGCAGAATGTATATTTATACTGTTTGCAAAATATTTGATTTTTCAGAAATAGGGTCTGCGTCAGTCATGAAAAGATGACAATTAAGACTTTGATTGACCCACTTTTTCTCTCTCTAAGAGAGCCCATCTCTTTTATAAAAAAAAAAATGATAAGCAAGGCCTAAAAAAAAAAAAAAAAAAAAGGAGATGATCTGGCCAAAGCGCGCGGGATGGGTGAAACCAAAGCAAAGCATATCTCTGTACAAGTCATATTCATGAAAGGGTTTAACACCAGGATCACGAGAAAATATTTAATGTAACGGTGGTGTCATGTTATTATTATTGATGTGGTATCACAAGCTGATAAAATTTATTTACGTATGTATTATGTGATGAGATGTCATGTTGGTTAGTGAGGTAGTGTGGATAAAATATTCTAACTAATTCCTTAATTTTAGGTGATGAGGATAAAAACTATATTTTGATGTATTTCTATTGACTTGTGATGTCACATCATCACGATAACATGGCATCACCGTTACACTGAATATTTTCTCTCAAAAAAAGGAGTTAAAAAAAAAAAAAGATTGCAACATATATATATACACACAACATTGCATGTGAGACCAATGCAAGAATAACACCCAATTGTATTGAAAAATTTGGTCAAAACCCGTGGTGAACTTGAATAAGAGGTAAAATCATAAAACCCATATCAGTAAATATAAATAATAAAAAAAAGAGGGAGCACTCGATTGCGGGAAATCGTCTGGCATAAAAGTGGATATAAACAAAAAAGTACGAACCAAATAAAGAAGAGCCAAACAGATTTTGAAAAAAAAAAAAAAACTAAATCAACACGTATTGTGCTATTTTATGTTGGTACAAGTTGTTTTTACATGACAAGAAAGACAAACATATATAAAAGTGCAGATAAGATAATAACTTTCATCTCTCTCTCTCTCTCTCTCTCTAAAAGACCCACCATGGCAAAACTTAGTGATATGAAATCCACCATTTCATCTTCCAAACAAACAAAACAAGATCATAAAACAGATTGTACCACAAACAGGTTGTATCATAAAGTAAATAAATAAATAAATAAATATATATATATATAAAGAAGGTTGTACTTTATGCATAAGACAAAAGAATTAGAAATGGTATTCATTACTTTACATAATGGACAATATAAACACATAGTCAAAGGGCTGGAGATCCACCATGGCAAAACTGAAAGAATAAAAAATAAAATAAAATAAAAACCTTATTTCAAATAGATTAAAGAAAAGAAGGGGTCGGTAGATACCTAAAATAAGAATGCACAGACACTTGGTTTCTCTCAAAGAAAAAGCAATCTACGGATGAGAAAGTGAAATACATGAGTACAAAGCTGCTTATTATAGAACATCCGAAACTTATCCTTTTTTGGTTTTCACTTATCCTTTTAGGAAATCAAAACACATAAACTTATTTGTACTCTAATCCTAGTAGACATCTTAAAGTTAGAGTCTTCTATACAAGGAAAATAATCTAATAAAGATAATAATAAAAAATTTCTGAAATAAAATTTTATTTTAAAATTTAAAATCCTAAAATTTTATCAAATGGGTCCTAATTCGAGCCCACTAACAATATGTCCAAATAAAAATAACAAAGCCCAATTAAATCATGGGACATTAAAAAATAACTAAATCTTGGACTAAAAGTAAATATTGGAAGCCACAAAATAAACCACAAATTTTGGTCTCGTAAAGTTGGCCCAATGAAATCTAATTACGTAAATGAAATAGCCTAAATAAATTATGGGTAATCTAAAATATTGCTTGTACATAAAGTAATGAATAAATAAAATAAAATAAATAAAATATATATACATATATATAATTCTACATCATCTTCCACACAAATGTGGAGTAAAAAATTAGCCCAACTCGTGAGAAGGAAAATTTCCCCTATCCTAAAAAACAAGCATGGATAGATCCTTCTCTTCTTAATCAGTGCTAGTCATTCAAAAGATAAACCCTGCAAAACAAAAACAAAAGGATCAGACATCCACATTAGAAAAATAATGCATTGGCAATTCAAAATAATAATAATAATAATAATAATAGTGTCAAGTTATCGTGACTCGTACCAACAAAATTTGCCTGTACAAATCACAAGAGGGTATTTGTTGGCACACAAATTTCAACCAAGGGAAGGGCTAAAGATGGTGCACCACGTGGAGCTTTCAGAGGTCAAAGGTCAAAGATCAAATTGAGATGTAACACGTACAAAACCCATGTGAAACTTGTGACATCAAAACATTGACAGCTTGAATTCAAAATTCAAATAAGGATGACAATATATTCTAATTTTGGCAGAAGATATCTTTGGTTTAAATTGAGGATAACGATGAACATCCTAAGTTCAAATTTAAAGAAAAGATAAGCAACCTCATCTGAAGGACTCTTTATAAATAAGAGGGTCATCCTTTGGAAGAGGGGACTTTGTGAAAACTTTCGAATTTTGGACCTCTCTTAAACTTTGAAACTTAAAAAATTTGACAAGAAGAGATATCGAAAGAGAAGAAAGGAGTCTTGGAGAATCAGAAATATTTCAAGGCTTACAAAGATTGAAGGGTAGTTGAAGACAAAGGATTCAACAATCAAGTATTTGAAAATTTTCACAAATGACGATCCATAGGTAAAGGGTTCCAACCTGCATGTTATTTGTAAAGGGGGTGAACCCCATGTATTTTGTAAACAAGGTTTCAAAATCTAAAAAATGCAATAAAGATCTCCTTCACCAATTTTTTTTCTTGATTTTATTATTCTTTATTAATTGGAGGTCTTAATTGAAAATAAGAGTTTGAAAAAATAAATAATCAATATTATAAATACTATGCAGTGAATTTTGTGAATGTAAATTTGAAATCCAAACTCAAAATCTTCTCAGTTTGAAATTTGTGTCAAGACACAATAATCCTTGGATTCAGGCACAACGTTTGAGGTAAAAATCTGACTTCTCAAATAATTCTAATTGTCCATTGAGCCAGACCATTTCTTATCATTTGTGACAAAAAGATTCTTTCTTCTTTTTCCTCCAATTCCGCAAGATTCTTCTTCGTCGTTAGTAATGAAAGATAACCTCAGCAGCCGTTTATTTTCTCTCTTAATTAATAAGAATTTTGGGAATCCATGAAATGTAAATAGTGGGACAGCGTTAGTATGTGTAGTTACAATTTTCGAATTTCTTGTAGTAGTAATTATCTACATAGATATGGGGCACTTTAATAGTGTAATAAAGCTGTCTTTATCTTTATTGTTTTCATACCATTAAAATGAACGAAACACTTTTGTAAATCAACCGGTTGTCCTCACAACTGATTATGAAACATTAATTCATTTATTCATCTTGGAAAACTTAATCACTGCTAAACAGAAAAATATAGAAATAATTAAATATGATCGAACATGGTCATCAGCCACTATGAGATGCAAGGTTCATTATGCCATTCCACAAATGTTAAAAGTTAGAACCGTGTACTGGTCGGAACATTTTCTGACAGTTTTGTGGGGGGAAAGAAATTGAATTCCTTACGTAAAACCAAACACAATCATTTGATTAAGAGTGCACTGTTAAAACCTCCCGAGCAGGTAACCAGAATCAATATGTATATGTCAAATTCATTCATAATCTAAAGTTGGCTGCTAAACCATAATCTTGAAAACAAATATATCAACATTTAAAGCTAGGTAATCCATGCTTAACTGGCACTTTATGTGAGATAATCCATGCTTGACTGGCATCTCATGAGCTAAACAACAAAGAAATCTAGAAGTTAATCCTCATGTTAGTACAATTACTGAGGTAATAACCCAGAATTGTTCTCATCATCCCTTTAACATTCAGTTTCTCCAGTAAGAACAAACTGATTTCTTCTGCTAAAGCTAGGATGGCTAAAATAGCCTTCTCTAAGGCCACCCAAGTCATGGTGTTGGCCATTTTCATGGCAATGATCATGTTACTCATCTCCTCTGAGGTGGCCACTGCTATGGTTTCATGATGCAGTGCCACAGCTTCATCTTGGTTTGTATAGAATTGCCTGTATATATAAAGAAAATTATTCTTCTTTTGCATGTGTATTAATTTGGTTTAAGATCAATTCATTCTCTACCTTGTGCCAAATGTTTTGTTTTGTTAAAACAAATTAGGTTATTAATTGAAGTCTCTTCTATAAACATTGGAACTTTATCCAAGAGCATAAGCTATTGTTGTCACGTGTTATTAATTACATTATTTTGTGGTCGACGATCTATATATCGTTTCCATTTTTTGTAGGAAGACGAGTACTTGGAGTTGAGTACAACACCACCGGACGTGGAGGATACAATTAACTCAACCCTAAAGGAACAAGATGCCATTTAATAGTTGAAGAGTTTTTTTTTTTGAAAAACAAAATATCATTGAGAAAATGAAGGGAAGTACAATAAATGGAGGTGATCTTGAGAGCTCAATATTAAGAAAGAGTAACAAAAGAACACACAGCCATAAGAGATAGGCAAAGTAAAACAAACACTTAGCAAGGTGAGAATTCACCAATGATACAAACACCTAACAGCAAAATAGGGCTGAGAGCATCCTTTTGAGTTCAATACATAGAAAAATCAACAATGGAACACTATGTTGTGGCAAGGTATCACAGAGAGCTGCTTCTTACACCTTCAATGCATAGAATGAAGTCATTCACAGAGAATGAAGAGGCAGCACCTTCAGCTTTAATCCATGAGGCAATGTTCATTTTGATTTAAAAAATAGCTTCCATCCAATCTGGCTTCATGTTGTTGAAAATAGAGTTGTTCCTCATTTTCCAGATAAACCAAATAACTGCTAGAAATAAAGCTCACCCGATTCTCTTCTTTAAAATTTTTAACTTAAAACTAAACTACCAATCAGCTAACTGATCCAAACTAGGATTACAAACTCATTGCACACCCCACCAATCTAGAATTAAGGACCAAATAAGCCAAGAAATGCCACAAGTAACCCAAAGGTGATTAGAGTTTTCAAGTATAGAGTTACATAGCCCACATTTCAAATCTGAATCCTTACAGAGAACTTTTCTCTTTAAGAGAAACATTATAGTTTTGATCTTATCCATTAAAGCCATCCAACAAAAAAATTTCACTCTAAGAGGAACTCTAAGAATCCAAATGAAGGTGAACTTTGGAACCACTGGGTTCATCAATTTTTCATAAGAACCAGTAAAGGACTTGGTTGAGAATGAGCCATTCTTGTAACTAGCCAAACACAAGTGTCAACATTATTATTTAGTGGTGATTTCCCATTCAGGAGATCGATAAGACCATCTAGGAGATTCAATTCCCATACAAATAATGTTCTACGAAAAAGTAGTTTTTCTTTCCAATTTAGATTAGTACCTGAATCAGAGATGGATGCAACAGATTCATTTTTCTGAGTAGATAGGGAGAACAACCTTGGGAAGCAATCTGTTAATATGCCAACATCCAGCCAGGGGTCTTTCTAGAATCGGGTATGAAGAGTTTAAGATACTGTATTTTTGTATTTGTGGTTGTGCTATACTTTATTATGCCTAAACCAAGATATGGATCAGTTCTTTCTAGCTATGTTGTATGTGGAACCAACTTGATCAACTTATGCCAACTCTTCTATGCAATGGAATCCATATTCATAAATGTATGTGGGATCCGTTCACTTTTCGTTTTGTGGGTAAGAAAGTGGGTTAGAAATTGTTTTATGTTCTTTAAAAAATTTGTATATATAATTCCACCAGAATAATATTGTAATGACATTTTTATGGATGATCTGTTTTAAAGTGAATAACTCTCATTAAACCACATTGTTTTGATGATAAATTATATATGAATTTGCTAGTTGTATAGCATTATGGATAAACCAATTTCTAATCTACTTTTGTATCCACAAGACACATAGTGAATGGGTCTCGCACACGTTTATTAATGTGGATCCCACTGCATTGTGGGTGAGAAAATTGATTGAGAAATTAGTTTATGTATAGTATGACTCTTATAAATCTCTTCAATATTTTAGTGTTTATTGTAAATTATGGTATTTGGTGTTTACTGTAAATTATGTATTTGGTGTTTAGTGAAAAATAAAAATGATTAAGGAAATGATTAGGCCAGCGGGTTTTTTGTATTTTATTTTCAATTTTTAGTCATTGCAAAGAATTCGATCAAAATCGACATATACAGAAGATATATAGGAGCATTATGGTAAAAGCCATTGCTTCCTTTCGATCAAACATTAAAGTAGATCCACTTTGTTGCAGATATGATTTGTATTTACTGCAATTTGAAAAACTTCTTGTGTTTTATTTTCTTTTTCTGATGGATAACAAGAGACTTATTTAAGCCCTTGATGTTTCAATCAAGATTTCAACCAAACACCACCCAAGCTGTAATTCTGGTACTTGTTTACGCTCCAAACGATACCGCAAGAGTATGGGTTGCCCATGTAGTTTAAATTCCAATAAGACCAAATATGGAATTCACAAGGACCAATCTTAATATAAGAACAACACAAACTAGCACCTAATAATCTTAGGCATGAATTGCAATTGGAAAATTGTATCCAAAAGAAGACAAAAAAATCTTTTGATGTTTGAGAGTTTGATGTTAATCTACTAATGCAATCAATTGAAAACTAGACTTAAAAATAAGGAAATGGTCTTCGACACAATTGATTTAGCCAGCAAAGTCTCTACAAGGCTTCCATAGAGGAGTTCATAACTCAAATCACGAATCACTCTATAGATCTTTGATCCAAAAATTTAGACCATTTAAACATGAATTCATTGTTAATTGATTGTAAATTAGTGTTCAATGTGAGGATCAAAGGTTCATACCATTGATTTGTGCAATTCTATTACCAATTTTGAGCTTATGCATAAGAGTTACCAAATATAGTCATGAATTTAAGTTTTCTAATAGATCTACACTGCAATATAAGAATTAAAGAAATTAGAAGATGATTCATTGAAAATTCATATATCTCCATTGAAGACTTGAAGATCTTTGGTTGATCTTCATAATTGCATTCAATGAATACAAAAATATTATACAATGCAAAAACAAATTGGCAATTCGTGCCTCAGCAAGTCAATTCACAATCCACAATCATCAATTTTCTTTCAAACTCTCCAATTTCTACATAAAATTTTTACCAATTCAAGCAATTTTAATTTCAATTCAGCCGAGCCTCCGAGTTCCTTATGCAAAGACAATACCACCAATAAGCATATAGCACAAAAGTCTATACATCAATTGCAATCCACTGATTGAATTCTCAATGCAACGAAAAATTCTCCACTAATCAAACAAAAGCAATCCTAAAATAAAAGAGCAAAATTAAAAAGTAAAATCTAACATGCTAACACATAGAGGGTGGAACGAAGTTACTCATGGCCTTATCCGAAGATCACTCCATCGTGGTGGATTAATGGAGATCCAATTCACCAATTGTTCTTCAACCCAATGTCCTTTAGTGCTTGCTTTGTGTCATTGGTCTCCAACAACGGTGTCAAAACTTGTTTATGCTTCAAACGGTACCACAAGAGTACGGGTTGTCACGTGTAGTTTATATTCGAGTAAGACCGGATATCGAATCTACAATGACCAATCCCATTATAAGAACAACACAAACTAGCACCTAACCATCCTAGACATAAATTACAATTGGAATATTGTATCTAAAAGAAGACCAAAGATCTTTTGATGTTTGAGAATTTGATGTTAATGTACTAATGCAATCAATTGAAAACTAGATTTAGAAATAAAGAAAGGGTCTTGCACACAACTGATTCAACCAACCAAGTCTCTACAAGGCTTCAATAAAGGAGTTTATAGCTCAAATTGATCAGGAAGATTTATACCACACAAACATGAATTCATTGTCAATTAAGTGTAGAGTAGTGTTCAATGTGAGGATCAAAGGTTTATACTATTGATTTGTGCAATTCCATTACCAATTCTAAGCTTGTGCAAAAGAATTACCAAATATAGTCATGAATCTAAGTTTTCTAATAGATCTACACTTCAATATAAGAATTAAAGAAATTAGAAGATGATTCATTGAAAATCCATATACCTCTATCGAAGACTTGAAGATCCTTGGTTAATTTTCACAATTGCATCCAATGAATACAAAAATATTGTACAATGCACAAATAAATTGGCAATTCGTGCCTTAACAAGTCAATTCACAATCCACAACCACCAATTTCTTTTCAAACTCTCCAATCTCCACACAAAAATTTTCACCAATTCTAGCAATTTCAATTTCAATCTAATCGAGACTCCAATCTCCTTATGCAAAGACAATACTATCAATAAGCATATAGCACAAAAGTCTATCCACCAATTGCTATTCACCGATTGAATTCTCAATGTAATACAAAATTCTACACTAATCAAACAAAAACAATGCTAAAATAAAAGAGCAAAATCAAAAAGAAAAATCTAGCATGCCAACACATAAAGGGTGGAACGAAATTACCCATGGTCTTATCTGAAGATCACTCCGTCATGGTAGATTAATGGAGATCCAATCCACCAATTACTCTTCAACCCAAAATTCTTTAGTGCTTGCTTGGTGTCATTGGTCTTCAACAATGGTGTCAAAACTTGTTTATGCTCCAAACGATGCGCAAGAGTACGGGTTTTCGCGTGTAGTTTAAATTTTGATAAGACCGAATATTGAATCTATAAGGACCAATCTTAATATAAGAACAACACAAACTAGCACCTAACCATCCTAAGCATAAATTGCAATTGGAAAATTGTATCTAAAAGAAGACCAAAAATCTTTTGATTGAGAGTTTGATGTTAATATATTAATGAAATCAATTGAAAACTAGATTTAGAAATAAGGAAAGAGTCTTGGACAGAATTGATTCAACTAATCAAATCTCTACAAGACTTCAATGGAGGAGTTTGTAACTCAAATTAAGGATCACTCTATGAATCCTTGATCCGTAAGATTTAGATCATATAAACATGAATTAGTTATCAATTGAGTATAAAGTAGTGTTCAATGTGAGGATCAAAGGTTCATACCATTGATTTATATAATTCTTATACCAATTCTAAGCTTGTGTATAAGAGTTACCAAATATAATCGTGAATGTAAGTTTTTTAATAGATCTACACTTCAATTGATAAGAATTAAAGGAATTAGAAGATGATTCATTGAAAATCTATATACCTTCATTGAAGATTTGAAGATCTTTAATTGATCTTCACAATTGCATCCAATAATAGGTTTAGCTACTTGATTCCATAAATAATTGACTTGAATTCATAAGAAATTGTATTGAAATGATGAAAATAATGCTTAATTAAAAGGAAATTAAAGAAATACAATGAAATCTATAGCTTCTCTCTCTAAAACTAGTCCTACAAATCCTAAAAACTCTAGTGAAATTATTAGCTTTTGCCTTTTACTCCTTTCACAGCATTGGCTCGTATTTTGGAAACCATTGAAGCCCTCACACCAACAAGGTAAAGAGTAACTGCCTGATTGCTTAAGATTGAACTACACAAACAAGCAAACATCCTCTTATGATTTACCTCCACATAGCATATGGTTCTTTTTTCTTTCCGATGACATGACTTTCTCAACACATTTCAGACATGCGACTAATACAACGAAAAAAGAAAAAGACTTAATTTTGGCTCACACTCACCAATTGTCCCCTGTTGAACGCGGTGATGGACATTTAGATTTTTCTGTATTAGATTAGTAAAATTTGAACCTAGGACATGTAAATTCAGCCTACTCCGCCCGTTTTGTGCTTGGGCCCAGCCCGATTGTGCCGGGTCTCCCACCATAATTCAGGCTGGACCAATTTTTCAACATCTAGGCCCAAACCTACAGGCTGGGAGACTTCAACGGGTGGCTGGGCTTTGGACTCTTTGAACGGGCTTTGCATTTCTAATTGGTTTTAAATTTCTGTTGATTCTTATCAAAATTTCTTCGGCCTTTTTGGTCTGATTTAGAGCAAGTTTCATGTTGGGCCAGAATTTGATGAGTTAGGCCCAAGTCCCCCCAAGAGAGTTGGGGCTTGGTGGCTTAGGCCTATTTCAGGCCTGAGTGGTCCGTGGACCTCATACCAAATTTACATGCCTATTTGAACCAAGCAAAACTTTTTAGTCTAATTCGCCTGGTGTTGAGTTATTAAATAGCTCAAACTTGTACCATGTATAACTATAACAAACCGTCATTATTAAGCTATCAAAATAAATAAATAGATAAATAAATTAATCAAATAAGTGATACCAAGGTTTGCTGAGAGTTTCGGTTTGAGCGGATTGTTTAGGTTGCGTGTGTATATATATAGCATCTATCCCAAAAAAAAAAAAAGGTTGACTGAGAGTTTGTATTCTAATTTAATAAATCATTTCATGCTTAAAAAAAAAAAAAAAAAAAACAGCATACTAAAAGACATGATTACTTTGATTTATTCATGAGGAATGTAGCATTTGATATCTTCTTCTAGCCTTAACATGCAATCTCACATAAGTTGCTGCCGATGTTGGACATGAATTAGTTGGAGTACTGATAATGCATGGTTGCCTAACTTCTTCTAGTGGTAGTGCCAACTCGATGAAAATTAACTGGGTCTCGTTTAATGTCCTGTCCAATTAGATCAAAAGACAAGCATGATTACTCGAAGAAAGTTCAAGAAATAATTTGAGTTTTAAGTATAGACCCATCAATACAATCTAATACCAATTAAATTGGAAGTGAATTCTTTACGAAGGGAGATATGTTACTTTTGGGATTGGAAAATGACTTCAGGGGAAATTGGTTTTCCTTTCTTTGTAGATATTTTGTTAGGATTCAATACATGGCAATGTAGATCGTCGTCATTAAAATCTCCCTCTTAAAAGTTATAAAAATATCTCTAAAATTATCGAAAATCATCTGTCCATTTATTTTTGTTGCTTCGATAAAAGCATTTGAATCACGGACAAGGATCAGTAATCTTTAAATAGATAAAAAATAAAAAAAAAGAAAAGAAAGAAAGAAAGAAAGAAAGAAAGAAAGAAAAGTGATGGTGGTTAAAAAGAAATAAATAACAAATGATAAAAGTTTTTTAACAAGAATTTCTTCCCACTTAGGTTAGAGAAACGGTGTTGTTAATGCACATTTATTGGTCCTCATGACAGTATTTATGGGATTACTAAATCCATAAAAAAAAAATTAAATAAAAAATAAAAATATGATTACATAAAAAAATAATATGCTACAACGTACACAAGTACTGCCGGTACTATCCAAAAAAATTTTAAACTGCACTAATTCGTATAGCCCATGTTGGAAGAAATTTTTAGGCATGAGCACTGAAAAACTTTGTACTAAGTATTGAATTTTTTTTCTTCTAAGGAGGTGAAGAGTGAGTCAAACCAATAGTTATGAATAGACACGTTACTTATCATTGAGCTAATCCTGCTCGTCAATGGCTTTCCTACTTCTAACTGATCAAGTTGGAGGCCATCTGCTTGATCTTGGGACAGAGGTCCACAAAGTCTTTCAGGTGGCTTTTGCTCCACAACCTAAAAGATGAGAATTAAGAGGAATGTTGAAAAAAAAAATTAAAAAAATAACATCCAAACTATATGTTTATCACGAGGTAATGGACAAAACAGTAATGGCATCAGTAATGGAGACAAATTATAAATGCCCAAACCTGGTGTACGAGTATGTCTTTTTTTTTTTGTTTTAATGAAGTCAAACCCCACATAACTGGTTGAAACAGGGATCCAGGTTGAGGCTTATAAACTTACACGCTCAGTTTCCACCGATGTGGGAACCAGCCCAACCTGGTGCGTGAGTATGTCTATTCATGCAAACTTCACAGTTCTGAACATTAATTCATGAACTTTCAACTTAAAAAAAATCATAGCTTTAACATCACAAAGAAGTAAAAATAGAAAACGAGTACTTATTTGCACAAACATCTATAAGATAGCAAGGTAGATAGCAGGAGAATGACTGGGCATATGCTATCCCATAAGAATTCTCTTGATCTCAAGCAACTTTGTCAGGCTTTCTCTCATGGTTAGGCGATCCCCAGCTGAATCAGCTGCACAAGACAACCCGACTCTCATCAACGCGGCCAGACACTCTTCACTTTTACTATCCCAATTGCTAAAAGCGTTAATCCTGCTGTTGCTGCCACTGCTGTTGCCACCATCAGAAGAGCTTGAATTGCTACTGTTTTCCTTTGAAGAGTTGTTAGTCTTGAAAAGCCTGGCATCTACGATGTTCAGAACTTGATTCTGCTGCACTGCTGAAGCAAACTTATTCAGGTTTAGGCCATCCTTGAACATCTCATCAGTGGGTTTCTTTGCTGTGCAGATCTCGAGCAGCATGATACCAAAACTGTAGACATCCCCTCTAGTTGAGAGTTTGCTGCCCAAACCGTACTCTAACACAACAAAACAATTTAGATTTATATGCCATTGCAAGCATTTCTTGTTTCATTGAGCTCTTTCAATGTTCATTAATCTCTGATTTTGCAGTTTTTCTATTAAAAAAAAATTCACAAGATTAGTGTTTGTTGGTACCTGGAGCAATGTAACCAATTGTGCCCTTTAGTCCCACTGTGGTGCTTTTATTCTCTGGTGAATTTGGATGAAGAAACCTTGCCAATCCAAAATCGCCCACGTGAGCTCCCATATTATCATCTAAGAGGACATTTGGAGGTTTCAGATCACAATGAACAATCGGTGGTTCACAGTCATGGTGGAGGTAATCTATCGCAGAAGCTACATCTATGGCAATATCCAATCTCTGGGTTAAAGTCAAATTCAACTGGGATTCTGGCTCTTTTGGGTGCAACCAGTTATCTAGATTGCCCTTGGACATGAACTCCATAACCAAGGCCTTGAATTCATCTCCCCTCTGATCAATGCTAGAGCACGAAGTTATGATTTTCACAAGGTTTCTATGCCGAACATTCCTCAAAGCTTCACATTCTGCATTGAAGCTCCTCAAAGCTTTGCTCTGATGCAAGTCAATAACCTTTATGGCTAAGGTAGTGTAGACTTCACTCTCACTGGTTCCGAATATTCCTTTATAGACAGAGCCAAAGCTTCCCTTCCCAATCAAATTTTCTGTTGCAAAACCATTTGTGGCAATCTGGATATCAGAGTAAGATATCTTTGGTGGCAACCCCTTGAGAGAAGGAGAAGACATGCCTCCTCTGTGCATTCTCTTTTTCTTCTTCTGGGAAATGAATGCCCATATCAAACAGAACATTGCAGAGACTAATGTTACAGAACTGACCACCAGAATGATGGTCTTCAGAAACACACGTCTACTTGATTTCTTTTCTTTGACACAGACAGGGATTCTTAGCCTTCCAGCAACCTCTTGGTCACTCCCGCAAAGCTTAGGATTCCCTAGAAATGAATCCCATCCTAGGTTCCTGAAGACACCACCTCTAGGAACTTGTCCTTCTAAGTCATTGAAAGACAGGTTTAATTTTTGCAAAACCTCAACCCGAAGTTTCTCAATTTCCTCCGGTATTGGACCCGAGAGACTGTTAGAAGAAAGGTCCAGGCTTTCTAGTGCAACTAATTTTCCCACCGGCTTTGGAATTGAGCCAGTGAAATTGTTTCTTGCCACGCTGAGATTACGCAAGCTTAAGCAGCCATCAATTGTTTCAGGCAAATTTCCCGACAACTGGTTGTCAGAAACATCCATGAATTCTAGCTGTTTCATGCTGCCAAGTTCAATGGGAAGAGAACCGTTCAGAGAATTTTGTGCTAAATAGAAATTGTTCATATTGTGAAGCGCAAAAATCTCCTTGGGAACACTCCCAACTAGCCTGTTCCAGGCAAGATCCAGTGTGGTTAGATGCTGGCATCCACCTATGCTAAGGGGAATTTGCCCTGAAAACTGGTTTGCTCCTGCTATGAGCCGATAAAGTCCGGTGAGATTGCCAAACATATCAGGAATTTCTCCGGAGAACCTGTTTTCCTGCAGAGACATTTGCTGCAGTTTGTGAAGTCCCCCGATGGAGCCTGGAATCTGACCTGTGAAAAAGTTTCTCTGTATGGAAAGGGAAATGAGATTCTGGTACTTTCCAATTCCTTCGGGGAAACTACCGGTAAAAAGATTATTGTCGACACAAAAATTTGTCAGACCATCCGACAAGTTTGCAAGGGAACTCGGAAGTTCACCGGCCAGTCGGTTGGCATAGATTATGAATGACTCTAATTGGGTACAGTTTGTGAGGGACTCAAATAACTGAAAGTTTTGCTCTGTAGTTGAAGAGAGATTGTTTGCACCCAGATTTAGAAAAACCAATTCATTCATGTTCCCTAGTGAAGGAAATGACCCTTGAAAGTGATTTATAGAGAGGTCGAGGAACTGAATTTTTGAAGCATTGGACAATGAATCAGGTAACGATCCCTGAAACCTGTTTTGAGCCAGATAGAGACGCTCAACATTGGGAAGTGCAGCGCCCATATCAGTCGGTAACTTTCCAGTGAAATTGTTCATTGTAATGGACAAGTAGACTAATGAAGAGATGTTGAAGATTAATGGAGGGATCTCACCACTGAGTTGGTTCTCCGAGAGATGAATTTTGAGAAGATTACGAAGATGACCAAGCTTGTTTGGAATTGAACCATAGAGCTGGTTTCTTGCCAGTGCAAGAATAGCAAGACTAGAGAGATTTCCAAACGTGAGAGGTATAACACCAGTGAGATTATTCCCAGAGGCATCGAGAACTTTGAGTCTTGGTAGACCACCGAGTTCCCATGGAAGGTGTCCGGTGAGATTGTTAAAACTCAAACCGATCTCCCTGAGATCATGACACTGGGAGAGACTAACCGGAATTGTACCATTAACGGAGTTGAGTGCAAGACTGAAATGCTTCAGGAGAGAAAGCCGGCCAATCTCAGATGGGATTCGGCCATAAAATGAGTTCTTGGAGAGGTCTAGCCTTCGAAGGGAAGAGAGGTTTGAGAGCTGGGGAGACAAGGTACCGAAGAGGCCAAGTCCGGCAAGTTTAAGTGACCGGACTCTGTTGTCAATATGGTTAGTGCAGGAGACACCAAACCAAGTGCAGTGAGAGGAGCTGTGGTTCCAGCCGGAGAGAGCATGTTGAGGGTCGACAGAGATTCCGAGTTTGAAAGACAGAAGGGCTTCTCTATCGGTGTTGGCATTCAGAGCTCCAACTTTGTTCAGGCTACGATGAAAAACGACACGGAAGATGAGAAGAAATGGAAGATAAAGATGGCCTTTCATATTTTCGAAATATGGAGCTGTAATCACCACTTGGCTAATCAAGGCAGGGACGTGGGTGTTCTCCCAAAGGCAAGAACCAAATTATATAGAAGTTATCGACATGAATATATGGAGTTTGTGTTTATGGCACCAAAGTGTAACATGTGTCTTTTAAAATTTAAGTACAATATTAAAAAATAAAATTTATAGACACATATCGCATTGTAGTATTTGTTTGTTTGTGTCAAAAAATTTTACCCTTGGTGCATCAAAATTAAATTTAAAAAATAAAAATTTGTGCAGTGAGTTGTAAAGTGGAAACAGAATTCGTCCACGTCACTTTTTATGTATAGATTTGTTGAAGACAAGTATTTTCTCTATCTCCTTTATGGCAATAAATAAATAATATTTCCAAAACTCACATAACTTCTTTCTTTACCTTTTTATTCCTTCGTTGCATTTCTCTTGTTCTATTGTGCGTGATACGAAAAAACTACAATTTATCAATTCTGCGTGAAAAAACATTGGAACTGGTTTTTATTTGAAAATTAAAATTGGTCTTATTCATGGGTTGTAAGAGAGAAAAAATTTAGCAAAGTGCGAGATGAGAGGGATTGTTAGAAACTGGGATTCTTGGATTTCCTATTGTATGGACTTGGATATGTACGTACTTCATTAATATGGAGAGGGAGATTCTTTTGAGTTCTTCATGAGATCAGTGATGCAATGGGTTTTGAATTTTTATTTAATGTATTGCTTGCTGTTTGGGCGAACTTTAGAAAATTGAAGAAAATAAAATTCTGAATTTAATAAAATATTCGTCACACATATTAGATACATGTCTGTATATATGTTTGGGTATGTATGTATAGGAGTATATAATGATCTGTGCATGCGACGGAGGAGAGAGAGAGAGAGAGAGAGAGAGAGAGAGAGTGTGAAGTTTTCTTCAGAATGGAGGCGAAGAGGTAAGGGTGGTGATAGAGTGTATACACATGCACAAATTCATTTATGTATGTAGTAACGTGGCCCAATTAGAATTTTACTTTACCTTTAACTGTATAAATTGACTTTAGAGGATCTGGTCTCAAACAGAAAGGCAAATTCCACCTGACGGTTTTACGGTACTTTTACGGTACTTGTATATGTATAATTTTCAAAAATAGAAAATTTTTTACCATTAAATGGGAATTTTTTAAAAAAAATCTGAAGTGTTTTGATGAAAAAGCATTTCCCACAAAAGTAAACTACAGTTACCACAAAACCTGATACATTAAGCAGTAAGTTAACAGCTATGGTCGATCCTAAGTTGTAATTATGATCAATTTGTATGGTTAATGCTCTCAGTGTATACCATAGTCCTTCCCAAAGGAAAACTTCTTCACTCTCATTCCACAATAATGACGATAGAAAAATGAAATCTCTTATGATAAAGCTTGTGAGTAGAGATCGCAAAGTAACTAGATATTTTGGATTCTCATTCCCATTGCAACGGATATGGAATGATATTAATTGAGGGAGTGTTTAGGGACAATATGTAATAATTCGCTACAATCCAAACTCGACACGTTTAAGTGTATATATTCTTTTTCTATGTATATATTTTATTAAAATACTATTATTATAATTTTTTTTCTTCTTTATGATTTTATCTCTTGCTTTATCTATGATGTGTTTGAACAAATCACTAACATAAAGAAGGCGAGGCGGGTGTAAGGAGAGGTTAAGCAAGGCAGGTTGGGTATATGTGGATAGAGTCCCCTGATCCAAATATACCCGTTGCAATCCATAGTTGTGAGTCTACAACTAGGCATGTTAATTCGGCTTGCCTGACCCCGTTCAACTGAGGTCGTTGCCCACAGGCTAGAGCAAGACTTTGCAAGCTCTTGCAAGTTTTTGGAATTTATCAAAATTGAGAATGCTAGATCCAAAACCAGCCCACAACCCAAAGGGTGGGCTCGGGCTTCTTAGTGGGCTTGGTCAATTTTTTAAAAAAATTAAAATTTTAAAGTAACAATTAATTTATAAATTGGTAGTTAGTAATTAGTAATCAATAATGGTTAAACTAATTAAAGAATTAATCAATTTATAAAAATGATACAAGAAAATATAAACGATTAAACTTATAAAGTACTAATTATTATAAATTTATATAAACTATTAATTGCATAAAATTTACTAATTAGTATTGGATAATGGTTAAACGAAGTTAGAGCATTAGTCAAGTTATAAATATTATACAAAAAAATATAAATGATTAAACTTATAAAATATTAATTATTATAAATTTATATAAACTATAAATTATAATATGCGTGGGCTTTTGGGTGGACCTTGGGTGGGGCCAATGGGCTAGGCCCAGGCTACCGGGGGTAAGGCATAGGCTCACCATAGGGGGGCGGGCTATGCCAGAGGCAAGTCTGGGCCGGGCTTGGACAGCCCACAAGTCTCGTACCAAATTTACGTCCCTATTTACCATATTCTCCTTACCTGAATCATGAATATGACATCTCAAAATGTTCTCTCAGTAGATCACATAATTCTGGCGGTTTGTGAAACATAAGGAGAAAGATTATGAGTTTGTGACAAGCCCATAAGTCAACAATTACCACACCAAGATAAATCAAGTACGCAAGAAAAAGACTTCAATCAATAAAGTAAACAAGCTAAATTTCTATAACTTCAACAAATGAAATAAATTTCGATCATGAAAACGTTTAAAGAAAAGCATTTTCAATAAAACTAATCTATTAAAATTTAATCCGACTTGATACTCCTTCAACAAGTTTGATAGTTCAATAGAGGAATTCAATATTCGATTGTTTGATACACACAAACTTAAAGTTTTTGTGATTATGTAAGGCCAACTTAGCCGATGACAAGGCCAAATCCACAATCACTTCTGTGGTCGAACCGGTAAGAAACTAATTCATGTGCCAATATCTCTGCCCATTGGCTAGCATTTGAATCATAGTCAATGGGCATAAATAATTTTGATAGCTGAAAACAAAGGATCATCAATAATTTTTTATAATCTCGAAATCAATGTCAATTCTCATACTTGAGCATCATTTAACAGAAAACAGATAGTAGTTACAATACGTACCACTTCAACAATAACTAAAGGGGAGATATCATAAACTCAATGTTTAAGACATTTTTCAGACAGGGTTTCCAATAATAGAATTACTACATGTGGTAGAAGGTACTTTTAGTATCTTTGACATAATATCTTAATCCAACTCCCACAATATCCGAAAAAAGTCTAGTGGTGTGTGAATATATTACTAACATGATTTGTGGTGTAATAAAAAACATTTAAAGAAAAATATCACACGACAAAGTTTGATAGAGTGTTTTCTTAAAAATATCTGCACTGTACGATAAATTCATTTTGATGACGTATTCACATACTACGTGTCATCATTTGATAGTGATTACTACCCATACTTAGTACTTCCTGACCGCTAGACTATTTTCTCACAATATCACACTTAATTATATTTCCACAAGTTAAAATGTTCACAAAATTCATATTGCAACTCGTTGGTTAAACGTTTAACTAGATTTCAGAATAGAGCCAACTCCATAAGCAATGGTAGAATCTCTCTTCTTCCTCTCTTATTCTGTCTCTGTTCCGCAATGGTAAAGAGAGGAAGAAGAGGATTCTGCCTCTTGAGTGTGTTCACATTCCCAACATATGCTCTTTGTTCATCGGATTTTCTAATATCAATTGTCAATAGAAATAATTAAATCCAATTCATGTAAGATTAAGGGTTAATTTTGTTACAACCAAAATTACATAGATCAAATTGACACAATAAATAAAATACAGAGACCACCAATACACTTAGCCCCCATTTTTGCCCTCAGATATATTACAGTTTATGGGTGTTGGAAATAAGCTACTTTGTTAAATTTCCCCGGCTTGATAACCTACAAATGTTCAAGAAATCATCATTAGATATTGTAAACATTTTTTTTTTATGTCTGCAAGCATCCAACTGTATTTTGTTTCATGCATAGGAGATTTAACATATATATACATATATATATATACTGTACATTTGGTGAGTACATGCTCTTGTCTTGCAGAGATATTCCCGGGAATTATCACATTATTGTATGTAGAAATTAAAACACAAAAATCAAAATCAAGCATGGTTTTGGGACTTAGGATTCTTTTGGGATTTTAGGATCCTTTTGACATAAGTGTGGTGAGTGTCACGATCATAAACTCTTATCTTTACTCTATGAACGATGGATAATGAGGTGAGTGTCATGATCATCGGTGCATATATTTACTTGGATGTTATAGTCTTAGAAAAAATTGTTGTTTATTGACCACAAGGAGACTTGAATTTTCTTTTCCAAACGGTACTTTTGTAAACTTTTCAAAGGTAGATCGACTTTTTGTTCTGAATGGCAACAAAAGTCCACCACATGGGTATGAATTTTCTTAAAAACTGAAAGCTTGTTTTTCTTTTTTTTCACTAATCGGTTGTTCGGACTAATTGTTTTCAAGATTTGTATAGTTTTCTCATCATACACAAACTAAACAATTATCAGGCTGAAGGTATTGGAAAAATTCTTATATTTGATAAGAATCGAATTCCTGACCTCCTTTTTAAAAGACCAGTTGGTTGTGAAGCTTGTTGGTTGATGGGATTAGTAGGGACGACTTTATTAATTGAGGAATTGGAGATGCCAATCGAGTTGTGCTCGGTGACAAGTCCTAGTTCTTGCTATTTAGTATGCTAAGATAGAATAAAGGCCCCCCAAACCCCCAGCAAATGTAGTCCTTACAAATGTTTTGAAGTGTCCAGTATTGTCATCATCATCCAGCTACATGGATGTTGTTAATTGTGCATGGAGCCGTTCTGGAGTTCCTTTCTATATGTCTTTGGCAAGCTTGTTGGCATGTCTTATCATATGATGAAACCTTTTATATATGTATGTGGATATATATATGTTACATATATTGGATGAGGAAGAGAGTGCAGCGTACAATCGTTGTAGCACGTCAACTTCACTTTAGTGAACTTTTCTACCTTCAAAATTAGTTCATATAGAATTAAGTGGATATGGTTTTCTTCAAATGAAATTGTCTGTTGATTGGTTTTGTAGACTAACGTAATTGATCATCTGACCAAGTCTTTGTTTTTTTCTTTCTTTCTTTATTTTTTTATTTTTTATTTTTGCTGACTTTTCTCACCAAGATTAGTTGTTATCAATGAATATGTCTTTCAGGGGCAAGAGTTCTTCTGCCTATTTTTTATGGCGATTTTTCTTAAGAATAATGTTATATACAATTTAATTTTATAATAATTTTTCTTAATTCTAAACAGAAGGCTGTAAGACTCACATTAATAAAATTTTGTAAAACTTATTCACTTGTATTTAGAGTAAGAAAATAAATTACATATAGCATTTTTCTTCCTGTAATTAAACAAAATGTGAGGCTATGTAAGCAAAGTTTACAATATAAGTTATGTAAAACATGATTAGTAATAAGTCTTCTATTTTATGCTTGACTCTATTCTGCAGCTTCTGCTAGGCCCTAAAAGGAGGAAAATATGGACAAATAGAATAATCAATAATGTGTTCCTATGATATTTTGATCTTAGCATGGGACGAGGTTAGGAAACAAGTGGGGTGGTCATTGTTTCACTTTCTTATGAACATATGCATTTTTGGAAGGGAAGAGCGAAAAAGGACATCACGTACGGATCACGTGCCGTGCATTTTGCATTTCATGGTCTTAAGAAAGTTCTCCATTTTTGTTTTTATTCCATTGGAAGTTTTCAAGGTGGACTAGTAAAGCTTGCATCAATCAAGGCTAGTTAGTTGGCAAAATTAGACCATAACTTTTTGTATGGCCATCCAATGAAACTGGTTGGTCGCTTTTTTGTTCTTTTTTCTTTAGTGATTAAGATCATGCAGACTAAATCTTGGCAGCTATTGTTTTCTTAGTATCTCAATTAAGTTATATTGGGAACATTGCATGGAGTTTGAAGAATTTTCCTAGAAATTTCCAATTACAAATCAAAGTCAGTAAAAAAAAAAAATACAAATGAAAGCGAAATCTAATATGGTTATCACAAAGATCCAAAAAAGAGAATAAAGAAATCAACGTACTTTTATCCTATATTTTGAGAAAACAAAAGTGACTTAGTAGAATTATCTTATTTTCTTTTCTTTTCTGATATCCCATTTAATTCGTTGGCCAACTGTTAGACACAGGCATCCTCCGTCAAACCATGTGAAAGATTAATAAGCCATTACATGCCTTTGCCTACCCGGCAAACTAGTGTAGTCGAATGTCAGTTCACCCTCTGATTGTAGGACCCCCTACTTTGAACAAATTTTAATTTGGTCCCATAGAGTTTGAGTATTTAGATTAAGAAAGTGTGTATTGGCTCCATAAAATTCAGTTTTTTTTACCAAAATAATGTAATTTTTGAAATTTATTTCCAAAATATTAAATTTCAAAAGGTAGTTCTCACAATAAGGTAAAATGCGGTCTTGTGTTGTGTTTTGAATCTAAGAGAACACGCAACCCCCGGTTGCATTTTGAAGAGAGTTTGTAAAAGACAGAAAAAATCGAAAGAAAACACAGGTTGCATCTACGTTTTTTTTGTGTTTTGTCGAAAAACGCAGGTGCACACCTGCATTTTCTCTCTTGAATCACCACATGGCTATAAATAACTCGATATAAAATAGAATAGAAAAAGTGAAAAAAAAAAAAACAAAAATTAGTTTAAATTAATAGAGCTATAAATACTATAAAATAGATATAAGTAATATTTAATATATTTTAGTAATTAGTAATAAAATGTTATAAAAATATTAATAGTTCCATTAAACATATTAAATATTACTAATATTTATGATGGATCCAAGTAAGCTACAATTATCACAAAACCTAATACATTAAGCAGTAAGTTAGTAGCTATGATGGATCCAAGTAGTAACTGTGGGGAAATATTCCGCGGGCCAACCTAACGGATGAGGCCCAATATACGCGAATTAAAATGGGGGCTGTGTGGCAGCCCAGATGAGTGCTAAAAGATGGGCCGGCTCTGGCCGCCGACCTCATCCCCACCATGGCCCAAACCATGGAAGGTGGGCCCAAACTGCTAGCGGTCTTCGAGCATTAAATGTAGAGTTGACTGGCATTAAATGCATGAGTGGCTGCCCACGCGACGTCGACGTGCATGTCCGGTCAGCCAGAATCCCCAGCGACGATGAGCCAGACCCTGTAAGTGGTCAGGCGGCGTCAATGATGATGCCTACCCAATAAGTCATGAGTGCCTGCTTGTAGGCCAAGGCCAAACACACTTCATCGATCACACTATAAATACCCAAGGTATCGAGAGCTAGGTATGGACAATTAACTCCAAGCATTCACAACTCTCATTCATTTCTATCACGATTAAGCTTGCTAACTTAATCTTTAGAGTGTGTTCGGCCCGCCAAGGGTCGACTTATTCTAACCTCCTTCTCTTGCAGGGAGTTTGGATTCATTCACTTGGGCTTGAGAGTTCGGCCTAGCCTTCCAGAAAAATCCCACTTACAATTGGCGCTACCTGTGAGAAGGCTTATAAAAACCATGAGTCTAAACGATCGGAGACATGGAAGAGAAAACCACAACGGAAGTGGCAGTAGAGCCTCCTCCAGCAAATATCAGACTAACTCGGCGCACTGCCAGTCTACACCGATAGATCAGCAAAGAGGAAGAACACTAAGGTCGAGAATACGGACGCCTGCTGAAAGCCACCAGGAAGCATTAGAGGAAATGCAGAGGAATACAGACTATGTCAGGGATAGAAACTTCCGTAGAAACCACCACCGGAACCTTGCCCCATCGCCCTCTAGTGGGCGAGTCCCAAGCGAAAACACACTCCGTGCGGTGGAGAGGGAAATTCGGCGGCGCGGCGAAGAGATTGCCTACCTCAACTCCCAAGTTCGGGTTATGAGGGAGGCATTTTCTGGAAGGAATGGGCATGGGAGAGAAAGGTCCCCTGACCAGGAACACATAACTGGCGGCAAGAACAACCCAGCACCGCGGGTGAGAGAGAGTTACACCTCTAGTACCGGGGGTTGTGACAACAGAAGAACAGATTGGCGGAGGGGAAGAAGTGAGACCCTGCCGAGTGACGATCGTGCGGAAGGAGATTGGCAGAGAGAAGACTGGGATAAATGGTGTAACGAAAAGCAGGAGGATAGGAAGCAGCAAACTAAGGAGCGCACGGCCCACGATCAGATGAAAAAGGCCTTAGACCAAATCGCATCCTCACCATTCACAGAAGAGATCGAGTCCCATCCAATTCCTCAAAAATTCACCCGACCAAAGTTCACTCTGTATGACGGGAAGACTGACCCGATTAACCATACTCGACATTACAAACAACTAATGGTAGTATGGTGTGGTGACTAGATGCTGATGTGTCGAATCTTTCCTTCCAGTCTAGGAAGTGTGGCCTTATGATGGTTTGACAAGTTGCCACTTAAGTCCGTTTCCAACTGGAGGCAACTTGCTGAGCTTTTTACTGCTCGTTTTATAGCAAACAGCCTGCAGCTGAAGGAGGTTGATTTCTTGCTGACCCTACGAAAAGAGGAAGGGGAAGGACTGCAAGCGTACGCACGACGCTACTAGGAGGCTTACAACAAAATCGACGAGTGCAGCGAGCAATTGGCTGTGACCCAGTTCAAGATCAGCCTTCCCAAGGAGCATCGCTTGCGACAGTCCTTGATGAAGAAACCAGCCCTCACAATACAGGCACTGATGCTGAGGATCGAGCGCTATGCGCGGTTGGATGAAGACATGCCCCGGCCAAATTCGGCCAAGGGCAGCGCTGCTACCGAAAAAACAAATAAGAAGGATGCCAAGAAACCTTGATCAGAAGATAGCAGCAGGGGAAAAAGAGGGACTGAGGGGGTCTATACGGTCTTTAAGGACCCCATCTATAAGATATTGCCCCAGATCCGCGATAAGTTGTTTTTTAAGTGGCCACTGAAGTTGGGAGGAGACTCAGCTACCCGAGATCAAAAGTGGTTTTGTTCCTACCACCGCGAGAAGGGGCACAAAACGGAGTAATATCGGCATCTAAAAACCCATTTGGAAGACTTGGCCAAAGCTGGCCATCTCGACCAATTCATTGATCGGGAAAAGACAAAGAATGAAGCCGAGCAACTGCGGGTGGAGAACACAGCCCAGAAGGAGACAAAGGAAAGGCCAGTCCGGGTAATCAATGTGTTGCACGGTTTCTGTTGCATCAAGAACCGTTGACTCACATAAATACCGGGCCGAGATATAGAAGGCTGCACACTTAAGGAAGTAATGCAGATACAACCACCCAGCAAGAAAGCCAAGATCGGCAACTGTCATACGCCCATTACCTTTACTGATGAGGATCTCGTGGGAGTATAGATTCCCTATAATGACGCCTTGGTTGTAACATTAAGAATGGTGGACTGCGACGTCAAAAGATTGCTCATTGACCAAGGGAGCTCATCAGAAGTTATGTACTACAGCTTGTTTAAGAAATTAGAACTCAACGAGTCCGACCTCCAGCCATCGCTCAACCCATTGGTCGGATTCAACTCAAATCCAGTTTGACCCATGGGGAAGGTAACGGTTCCGATAACAGCCAGAGGAATCACATTGCAAACCGAATTCCTGGTATTCAACGTACCCTCCCCCTACAATGCCATCATGGGACGAACTTGGTTACACCTCATAAAGGCCATTCCTTCGTCCTACCATTAATTACTCCGATTTCTGACCCCTACTGGAATTGGAGAAATTAGGGGAGACCAAGTAGCTGCCAAACAGTGCTTCCTAATAGCATACACAACCAAGACAAAGCTTGAGAAAGTGTAGATGATGGAGCTGCACGAAGACACCCCAACCATCGATGATGTGGGACAGACACCTTAGAACAAAGCCATGAAGGACCTAAAGAAGATATACATCGATCGGTAGGGAGATAAGTACTTCGTTATCGGCACGTCTCTATCTAGATAGGAGGAACAATCCTTGATCGATTTATTGGCAAGTTTCCTAGAAGTGTTTGCCTGGACCCTTTATGACATGCCGGGGATCGACGCCGATGTTGCCTGTCATCAGCTAAATGTAAACCCAACATGCTAACCTGTGGTCCAGAAAGGTAGAAGGGTAGCAACCCAGCACGTAAACGCTGTTGTGGAAGAGACTGACAAGTTTTTGGAAGCTGGGGCAATTCAAGAGATTAACTACCCGAGCTGGCTGTCAAACACGGTGGTAGTGAAAAAGAAGGACGGTATGTGAAGGGTCTGTGTAGACTTCACTGACCTCAACAAGGCATGCCCCAAGGACCCATTCCCCCTCCCCAAAATTGACCAGCTCGTGGATGCAACAGCTGGCTTTGGGAGGATAAGTTTCTTGGATGCCTATCTAGGGTACCACCAGATTCCCCTCCACCCTGACGACCAAGAGAAGACGGCCTTCATCACTCCGAGGGGTATCTATTGCTACAAGGTCATGCCCTTTGGTTTGAAGAACGCCGGGGCCACGTATCAGCGGCTAGTCACCAAGATGTTCAAGACACAGCTCGACAAAACTGTCGAGGTCTCATCGATGACATGGTGGTGAAAAGCAAACTCAGCGACTCTCATCAGGCAGATCTAAAAGAGGTACTCCGTATCCTGAAGGAGTACAAAATGAGGCTAAATGCTTCAAAATGTGTCTTCGAAGTTAACTCAAGTAAATTTCTGGGGTTCTTGGTTACGCATCGGGGCATTGAAGTAGACCCATGGCAGATCAGTGCGATTCAGAGCATCCAAGCCTCGAAGAATACCAAAGAGGTCCAGAAACTAACAGGCATGGCCACAGCACTCAACAGGTTCATCAGCCGTTCATTAGACAGGTGCCAACAGTTTTTTTAGCTTCTCCAAAAACAAGAATGGTTCAAATGGACCCCAGAATGTGACTCTGCCCTTACCGATCTGAAGAAATACTTGACCCAACCACCCTTGCTTTCCACCCCACTCCAGCACGAGGAACTCTTCCTCTACCTTGCAGTATCGAACCATGCAATCAGCGTCGTCCTACTCAGGCAAGAAGACCGGCAACAGTTGCCAATCTACTATGTCAGCAAAACCCTTCTCGGAGCAGAAAGCAGGTACCTACCCCTTGAAAAACTGGCTCTTGCACTAGTAATGGCTTCCCGAAAGTTGGTGCATTACCTCAGGACGCGTACAATCAATATCCTCACAGACCGCCAGCTCAAATCTCTTCTCAAAAAGGCCGACTTCTCTAGACGATTGGCAAAGTGGGCCGTGGAGTTAGGGGAGTTCGACATCAAATTTCAACCCAGATCGGCCGTAAAAGGGCAAATCCTTGCCCATTTTGTGGCCGAGTTCTCCATTGAATTGCCAATTGAGGCCGACCAAACAAATTTACCAGCCCACACACATAAGGACCTCCCTCTAGATCCTTGGGAAAAAGATGATCATTGGCAACTCTACGTGGATGGAGCTTCCAATGACCGGGGGGGCAGGATCGGGCATAATACTTATTACACCAGACGGTCTAACCATTGAACAAGCCATCAAGCTCGAGTTCGCTGCCTCTAACAATGAGTCTGAATACGAGGCCTTGATCGCCGGAATCCGCCGAGCCATCAAACTTCGAATTCATGAGATTGTCATTTATTCGGATTCTCTGCTTGTTGTTAACCAAATTACGGGAGAGTATGCAGCAAAGAACGACAGAATGACACAATACCTAGCAAAGGCAAAAGAACTGCTCGGCCAATTCAAAAGCTACAAGCTTCGATAGATCAGCTGGGACAACAACTCACATGCGGATGCTTTGGCAACATTGGCAACAACTTTAAAGTCTAGGTCAAAAAGGACGATCAATGTGAAGACCCTCGCCAGGCCCAACATCTTTTAGGAGGAAGAGGAAGCCCAGACTATAGAACGGCTGGGACCATCCTAGATGGACCCAATTATCTCCTACCTTGACAAAGACGAACTGCCAGAAGACAAGACTAAAGTTCGGTGAATCAAGCATGTATCTCTCAGATATTGGCTGTCACCGAGTAAGGAGCTTTACAAACGTTCCTTTACGGGTCCATACTTGCACTGCGTCCATCCAGACAAAGTACAGGGCGTCTTGTTCAAAATCTATGAGGGGATATGTGGAAGTCATGTCGGCAGAAGATCGGTAGCACACCGAGCCATCTCACAGGGATACTGGTGGTCTTACATGCAGAAGATGCAGCCCAGTACATCCTAAAATGTGACAAGTGTTAGAGATATTCCTCCATCATCCACCAGCCAGCTGAAGATCTCGCAAACATCACCAATCCATGGCCTTTCGCTCAGTGAGGACTGGACATAGTCGGACCTTTGCCCTAAGCGCCAGGTAATAAAAGGTTCTTCATCGTGGCGACTGACTACTTTACCAAATGGGTAGAGGCAGAGCCTTTGTCAACTATTAGGGAAATCGATGCCAAAAGGTTCATATGGAAGAGCATAGTCATGAGATTCGGGGTGCCTTGTGCCGTTGTTTCAGATAACGGCACCCAGTTCGATGGTAATATGTTCAGATCGTTTTGCGAAGGACTAGGGATCAGAAACTATTACTCAACGCTAGCCTATCCCTAATGCAACGGGGAGGCCGAGATTTCAAACAAAACCATGCTTAACGAAGTCAAGAAGCGACTAGAAAAGGCCAAAGAGAAGTGGACGGAGGAACTGGCCAGCGTTCTGTGGTCCTATAGAACGACCCCAAGGAGGTTTACCGGCCAAACCCCGTTTTCTCTGGCATACGGGGTGGAAGCAGTCATTCCTTTGGAGGTCGGGCTACCAACTATCAGATCGGCAGCCTATAACACGGGCCTCAATGACCAGACGTTGGCAAAGAACCTGGATCTCGCTGAAGAAAAAAGGAGGCTGCCTTGATCAGACTTACAAAATATCAGCGACAGTTAAGACACTCCTACAACAAACGGGTCCGCCCAAGAAACTTTGCTCCAGGAGATCTAGTCTTACGAAAGGTGCTGGGGGCAACTAAGAACGCAGCAGATGGTAAGCTCGGCCCGAACTGGGAAGGCCCTTACCGAGTGATGTCCTAGATTGGCGTTGGCGCATACCGGTTAGAAACTGTTGAAGAAGGAAGACAGTTGCCGCGACCTTGGAATGCAAGCAACTTGAAGAAATTCTACCAGTAGTGCAAAGTCCTGTATGATATAACAGTTTGTCAAATGTGTAAAGCCTTTTTAAAGATCAATAAAAATGAAGCTGTTCAAACAAACCTACTCTGAGCACTCGGGGAATACACAAAAAAACTAAGTGTAAAAATCTAGTTCTGTCCAAGTTGGACAGGTCGCCCAATGAAGGCCACAAAAAACCAAGTGTAAAAACTTGGTCCTGTCCAAGTTGGGTAGGTCGACCAAAGAAGGCCACAAAAACCAAATGTAAAAACTTGGTCCTGTCCAAGTTGGACAGGTCAGCCAATGAAGGCCACAAAAATCAAGTGTAAAAACTTGGTCCAAGTTGGACAGGTCAGCCCAAGAAATCCACGACGAACAAAGTTAAAGTTTGGTGCTAACCGAGTTAGATAGTTCGGCCAAAAAGGGAAGTCATACAAACTTAAAATCGAAGAAATAAATCAAACGGTGGATAGCGAGACGAAACCTAACTTTCATTGCAAATGGCGGTGATTACAAAACAGGTTCCAAAAAAAAGGAAAAGCTACAAAAGACTATGCCAACTTGTCCCCTGGCAAAATAGTTGGCTCCCTCGAGCAATCTACGGAATGTTCGGCAAACTTCGATTGCTCAGCTTTTTCCTTTTTTGCTTTATCTTTTTCAGCAGCAATCTCTAGAGCAATTTGTCTTCTATGCTCGACATTGGCAATCACCTTCTTCGGGTCCACGACACGTTCTCAGTGGTATCGAAATAGGCCGGGCATAGACGCCAAATGTCGGCAGAGTTGTTAGTGCCGAGGACATGGAGAGCGCTGCTCCAGCCCTATGGAAATATGGTACAACTTAAATCCGCCATCTCAACAGCTAGTTCATTGGCCGCTCTGTCTTCACCTTTCTTCAAAAGCACCTCCTCTTCGACCTTCAACTTGGCCACTTCGGTTTGGAGTGCTTCGACTTCAGCTTTAGCCTTGTACAGATCCACGGACTGCACATCAAATTCCTTCTGGAAGTCGGTCACTTCCTTATCATGCCTTTCAAAATTTGCCTTCATCAACAGGAGCTCAGCAGATGCCTGTTTAGCTTATTTCTTGAAAGTGATCCAATCCTTATTGGCATCAATCCACTCCTCCTTTAGACGGCCATGCTCTTCAATGAGTTCCTAATGAACCTCGGCAAGCTTCTAGAAACGCATCATCACCTCCAAGGAATTCAGGCAACCCTTCACCAAAAAGAGAAGGTCATGTCAAAAACGAGTGTAAAAAAGAGTCTTTAATCAGACAAAAGTTGATGCCGACTTACCAGCAGTGAGTCATGGAAGGCACCCATAAAGACGGCTGAATCGCTTGCCTCACCTAGCTTGGCAACATCTTTTTTCTGAAGGACGCTCTTGATGATGCCGAAGGCTACCTCAGTCTGGTCAATCATTGAATCTGCCATTGTCATAGATCGGCCTAAAATGTCCGGCGTGATGCTCACAGTCTCGCTGACCTCGTCCACTGCGCCCTTTCCTTTTTGCTGTTTTGGGGCTGGGGGCTGTGCGGCAACCTCGGGGCCCCTTTTCTTCTGTTGACGAGTCTTAGGTCTCTATTGCACGGGAGGGGCTTCCTCCACAGGAGTTATCGCCAGCTCGGCAGGCAGAGTGTCGATGGAAGTGTTGGCAGCCGGCTTCAGCGGCTTGCCGGCACCGGCGAACATTCTCTCCCTCAGACTTATACTGCCCTCCTCGTTTGGGGATGGGGGTGGAATCTTGTGTTCTGGCCGGAACTTTAACTCGGCGGTCTGGAACCGTGAATGACGATGAGCTTGATGCCGAGCTGTGGGATTTTGATCGCTCTTCATGTTGTTCTTTGCCAACGGGCTCCGATGGAGGAACAACTGCAACTATCACCTCGGTAGGGCTATGGGCCCTGTCAATTGCAATGCCGGTAGGAATCTCCTCGAAATCTCCCTCAGCACCTTCCTTCACCAACCTCACGAGAGTACTCTGGGGAACACCCATATTGGCGGTGAAGGTCGAGTATTGAAGCGGGTAGGCGAGCAAAACGTGCGCGGTCTGAGCGATGTGCCTTAATCTACCCTCGCCGATGTAGCTCAAAACCTTGTTGAGGTCATCAAAGTTGACTAACCAGTCACGTGCTTTCAACCGTTTCTCCTTTTTTTCTGAAAAAATGGGAGAATCAGATTTGGATTTACATCATAATCTAAAGGACACACAGTATGAGAGGTCGGCGTCAAACCTACACTCTAGAGCATCGGATCGCTGGCCTATCCTTCTCAGGAACGTCGCCGAACTCCCAGGGATTGGTTACCCAAACCCTAACGTCGTCGACGCCCTTCCTAGAGGAAGGCAGACACTTCACTAACTCTAGGGACTTCTCCACGGCTCGGAGGTAGACCTTGTAACTACCCCCGACTTTACAAAGAGAATAGCAGTAATCCAATTCGGCGAGACCCAAGTTTACACCCAGGCGTCGATTAATCTCAAGCATGCCAAAGAAGATCCTATAGACGTTGGATGACAACTGGGAGGGCGATACCTTATTTTTTACTATAAACTTATGAAGAAAAGGATCGAGGGGAAACCTGAGTCCCCCTTCTACGATAGTAATGACTGGGAACGACACCTCCTTCTCGGTCTCACCTATGTGGCAGTCATCAGGATTGACCAGCTCTAAGCCAATCTCATTCAGGATGTCGAACCTAGCCCTAAACGCGGCAAGGGCCGACGGACCGTCTAGCATTCTTCGAAGATGAGATGTCATTAGGGGACAACCGTCGAAGCACAGAGAAATAGAGAGAAGGGCGAAAGAGGTATGGCTCGAAAACACTTACAGTGATGGATGCCGAGACAGCCAACGCACGTGTTATACAAAAAGCAAGAAAAAACTGAGTATCCTTTACTGAGCAGGGCGTCGCCCTCTTATACACATCAGAGCCGTCGGTTCGTGCGCGAAAAAACAGCAGTAATCATGACGCGCTGCCGAAACGTCGCATCGGTCATCGATTCAATAACACCCCATCAATGAATCTTTTTTTTAAAAAAAAAAACCCCCTCCATCCACGTGGCAAGGTGACTGTTCTAGCCGTTGGCCGTTTTAGAAGCCAAAACGACACAAAGACTGGGGGGCAATTGTGGGGGAATATTCCGCGGCCCAACCTAACAGATGAGGCCCAATATACGCGAATTAAAATGGGGGCTGCGTGGCGGCCTAGATGAGAGCTAAAAGACGGGCCGGCCCTGACTGCCGACCTCCTCTCCACCATGGCCCAAACCACGGAAGGTGGGCCCAAACCGCTAGCAGTCTTCGAGCATTAAATGCAGAGTTGACTCGCATTAAATGCATGAGTGGTTGCCCACGCAACATCGACGTGTATGTCCGGTTTGCCAAAATCCCCAGCGACGATGAGCCAGACCCTGTAAGTGATCAGGCAGCGTCAATGATGATGCCTACCCAGCAAGCCACGAGTGCCTGCTTGTAGGCCAAGGCCAAACACACTTCATCGATCACACTATAAGTACCCAAGGTATTGAGAGCCAGGTATGGACAATTAAGTCCAAGCATTCACAACTCTCATTCATTTCTATCACGATTAAGCTTGCTAACTTAATCTTCGGAGTGTGTTCGGGCCGCCAAGGGTCGACCCATTCTAACCTCTTTCTCTTGCAGGGAGTTTGGATTCATTCACTTGGGCTTGAGAGTTCGGCCCAGCCTTCCTGAAAAATCCCACTTACAGTAACTATGATCAATTTGAATGGTAAATGCTTTCACTGTATACGATAGTCCTTCCCAAAGAAAAACTTCTTCACTTTCATTGCACATTAATGACGATGGAAAAAATGAAATCTCATATGGTAAAGGTTGTGAGTAGGGATGGCAAAATAATTCGATATCTCGGATTTCTACCCCTATTGAGACGGGTATGGGGTGATACTATTTGGGATGGGAAGGGCTTAGGGACAAAGTATAATAACTCGCTCCAACCCAAACCCATCATGTTTAAACATATATATTTATTTTTCTATGTACCTATTTTATTAAAATGTTAAATATTAATAACTCTATTAAACATATTAAATATTACTAATTAATTAAATATATTAAATATTACTTATATCTATTTTATAGTATTTATAGCTCTGTTAATTTAAACTAATCTGTTTTTTTTTTTCTATTTTATCCTTAAAAATATTTATTGAAAAAAGAACTTATTTTGAAAATTATTTAATTCTAAATATTTTTTACTTGTAAATAAAATTTGATTAACGAAAACATATTTTTCAGTTAATTTTAAATTTAACTCTTACAAAAATTTTGAATTTATATATTTATATAAAAATATTAATTTAATAAATTTCAAAGGGAGGGAGGGGGGGGGGGGTGTGTTTGGGCGCAAAGCGGTGATGAAGGGAGAAAACACAGGTTAGAGCTGTGTTTTCTTTTGGCCTTTTGTAGGCTCTCATCAAAACGCAATCGTAACCCAAGGTCACGTCTTACCTTATAGTGGAAAATACCACTTTTACTTACAATTTTTTAATTTCTTTTTAATTTGACCTCAAAAAATTTAGAAACCCCTCAAATTTTAAAAACATTGTATTTTTATTTATAGTTTTAAGAATTATTTTTAATTTTTTCCTCTAAAACTTTCTGAATTCCCTCTCAAATTTTTAAACATTGTATTTTTACATACAATTTAAAAATATTTTTATTTTTTGCCCACTAAAACTTTATAAATACTCTCTTAAAAACTTATTTTAGTTTAAAAAACTTATTTACATATATAAATATGTATACATTATACGTAATGAGAATCAAGTGTCTTGATTAAAAAAAATAAAATGTGATGACTAACTGTTGCCTCCTGAATGAATTTTTCTACTTCCGACCCTGCTTATATTGGGTGAAGAAGACAGTTCAACCATGCACGACTATGGCACCTAAACCATACTTTTGCAGGCTGTTTGTTCAAGGACGTTCTGAAAGTGGCGAGAGTTAGTAGTGTCATGATCATCCAGCTAGCTGACTGCATGGCTGTTGACAGGGAGGCTTGATTGAGTTCCTTTCCAAGTCTTTGGCAAGCTTGCTGGCATGTCTTATCGTAGTGATGCAACCATTAAGTTCTATTGGGTCCATTGCATGGAGTTTGAAGAATTTTCCTAGAAATTTCCAATTACAAATCAAAGTCAATAAAAAACCAAAAGTGCCTTAGTAGAATTATCTTATTTTCTTTCCTTTTCTGATATCCCATTAATTCGTTGGCCAACTGTCAGACACAGGCATCCTCCGTCAAACCATGTGAAAGATTAACAAGCCATTATATGCCTTTGCCTACCCGGCAAACTAGTGTAGTTTAATGTCAGGTCACCCTCTGATTATAGGACTCCCTCTCCTTTGACCAAATTTTAATGTACTCCCATAGAATTTGAGTATTTGTAGTAAGAAAGTGTGTATTGACCCATGAAATATATATATATATATATATTTATCTTGGCATTTAAAATTCTTGAATTTTTTTACCTTTAACCCCCTCTAAACACCAAGTTAGTCCAAGTTAAAAAGTCTTGAGTACGAGGCTACCAAGCCAATTATGTGAGTGAGCATCTTTATTATCTTTCAATTATGGTAGGTGTCATGGGAAAAAAGTTTAATGGTCAGATAGTACTGAGTACTCAGTAATAAATTTTATCAAATGCTAATACGTTGTGTGTACCTACATCAGCAATATGAGTTAGTGAAATAGTGAAGAAACTTTTAAGGTAACATCCTTTCAGATTTTGCCTTATGGTATTTTTTTTAAAAAAATTTTCTCATTACTCCACTAATTCATATTACTAATATATGCAAACACCACATGTCAGCATTTGATAAGAATTACCATCGAGTACTCAGTATTACCTAACCACTAAACTATTTTTCGTGTCATGGGCATACATTAACTCTGTCTTTGCTATATATATGGAAGACGTGTAATGTGGTGAATGATATTCCCAGCTATATGGATGTCTTAGTTGCGCACGAAGTTGTTGTTTATAGACCAATAGGAAACTTGAGTTTCTTTCCCAAGTCTTTGATTAATAGAAAAGACCTGCTTCTACTCCGGGTATAGCGAGTACTCAACATTGTACTACAAGTTCTGTTAGGGAGACTCTGCATGAGGAAGTTAATCCTCTAATTGCCCTAGTGATTGGGACTACACTTGCTCCTATTCCAGCCCAAGCATCTACTCCAGTAGTCCCAGAGGGTGCCGCCTTGGCACTGTAGACATATCTAGGACAAGTTATTAGACAGTCAGTTCCAGTAGTGATCCATAGTTGGTTCTCCGAGAGCTGAATCTTTTGAAGATTACGAAGATGACCAAGCTCGTTTGGAATTGTACCGTAGAGCTGGTTTCTTGCAAGAGCAGGAATAGCAAGAGTAGAGAGGTTTCCAAACGTGAGAGGTATAACACCAGTGAGAATATTCCCAAAGGCATCCTTAACTTTGAGTCTTGATAGATCACTTGGGTCGCAGGGAACTTGGCCGGTGAGATTGTTAAAACTCAAACCAATCTCCACAACACTCATCTCATTAAGTTAAGAATGGTCGAATAACATTAAAAGGAAGTAGGTTTAGTTAATTTCCTCTCCAATCTAAGACATGAAATGCTAAAAACTGAGCATAATATTAAAATGTTCATCTAATATATCCTTAATGTTGAAAATCACTGCTAAACATAATATTAGAGAAATCTGACACCTATGTAATGGAAAATACATATGTAATAGATTTCTCTGACACATAAAACGTAGAAAATACAAATGCAATAGACCACTGTCATCAACCATTATGAGAGGCAAATGATTGCTTTGTCATCTAGGAAATGTTGAAAAAAAAAATTTAAGTTCAAGACTTTTGGAAGCTTAAAAGTTGTGCTAAAATTATATGGAAAGAGGAAGGTGTAGTTCATTATGTAAGACAAAACGCTTTGGACCATTTTAACACAGTGTAGGGTTGAAAACCCCACAAATAGACATTATGGACCGATCTTTAATGCATGTAAGATATTTCAAAACATATGTCTTTGAAGACAAATCTAATCAATATTTAGGTGGATTGGGTATCAAGTAATCCACCCTTGACCGGCACATATGTATGCTAAGCAACAAAGAAGTCCATATCATTTACTAGTTAGCCGAATGACTACCATCCATGGGGGTCAAAACTTCTACAATGGGGAAGCTGAAAGTTACTGTGATACTTTATTTATTTTTTTCCCATCAGCAATTTTCATGGTGGTTGATGAATATGAGACATTTATTTGTAAAGTTCACTACTTTATTCATTCATCAAAAGCGATACCAATAGTCCATTAGACTACTGGTCTTCTGGGTACCCTGTAAGCTAGGTCTAGGATTTAAACAACCAAAAAAGCAAGACATGAACTACATATATTGTTTCTTTCTTTTGCTTTTCGGCTTAACAATTTGCTGATTTTTTTCCCCTTGTTAGGATTTTTAGTATTGGCTAATTTCGTTGACAAAGATACTTTGTTTGTAACCTTGGTTCAAATTGTATTTGGGTCAAAAAGTCTAATATTCAAGTTTAAGTTGTCAGAGTACAAGTTGTCCAAATTGTAGTACAAGCATTTAAAGCATGCAGAACTGAAACTTTGGAAGGTCATATCTCTTTGTTCAAGTGTCCGTTCAAGCTCTATAATATATGGATTCTATATAACTTTTCAAGAGCAATCTGAATATGCAGAGATCTTGGCTCAAGCGAAGTCCACTCGAGCGGTCATACATCCGCTCAAGCAGTACGTGAAAATTCTGCAGATGCAAAAGTCCAGAGAGCACCGCTCGAACACCGCTACATAACTGCTCGAGTAGTTCGTCAACTTTCATATTGTATTTTGCTCGAGAAGGACTCTTTGGCTTTCAACTTTTAAACCGATCAGAAGATAGTTCCAGCCTATCTTTCCTGATGATTTTGGGAAGCATATAAGAGCAATAAGAAAAAGACTTAGGGTGAGACTCTTGATATTTTTCTCTCAAGCCTAATATTCAGAATTGATCAAGAGAGTAAAGAGGGTGAAAAGTTGATGTTTTGAGATCACAAGCGCGAGTATTTTCACCAGTTGATTTTGCAACTTAAAGAACGACTAGGAGATGGTCTTTAGAAGATTCTAAAGGCGAAGAACATCAAGGGGATTTGGTGTTAAAGCTGAAGCACGGGAGCAGAAACTCGAAGAGTCGAGCACACAGTCTTAAGCCGAGGTTCGTGCGGATTCAAATAGTAATTGTGGAGTTCAATTACTAGGGCTGTAAGTTTGTGCGTGTGTAAACTGTTCAATTTAGTGTTTGGCTTGCTGGACATGGTTTTTTCCCAGTTTGGGTTTCCATGATAAATTCCTGTGTCTTTACTTTATTGTTTTGCATTGCATACATTCATCACATAGGTAAAGATTTAGATTAAAATTCGTGTAATACGGAATTTCACCTCTTATCAGTCCCATTGCCTATAATTGAAGAAGAGGGTAGCTAGATAAAACTCATTGGAAATGTAGCTTTAAATGATAAATGGAACTAAGAGATTAATGTTGGCACCTTCTATCTTTTAAAGGAGATTATGGGCCTCTTTGCTATGTCCTTACTGCTATTAGCATCAATTCTTGAATTTTGCTTATCAAAATAGGCTTAATCTTCAACTTGGAAGGTGGGACAATTCTATCAAGCTTACAAAGATATACATATATAACACAATAATCCTTGGTTTCAAGCACAACGTTTGAGGTAAAAATCTGACTTCTCAAATGATTCTAATTGCCCTTTGAGCCAGAGCATTTCTTATCATTTGTGATAAAAGGATTCTTTCTTCAATTTCCTCCAATTCCTCAAGATTCTTCGTTGTTAGTAATGAAAGATAACCTCAGTAGGCTTTTATTTTCTCTCTTAATAGGAATCCATGAAATGTAAATACTGGGACCGCATTAGTATGTGTAGTTATAAACTTTGAATTTCTTGTAATAGTAATTATCTACACAGATACAACGCACTTTAATATTGAAATAAAGCTGTTTTTATTTTTAAGGTTTTCACAACATTACAAGGCACGAAATAGTTTTTGTAAATCAACCGATTGTCCTCACAACTGATTATGAAACATTAATTCATTTATTCATCATCGAAACCTTAATCACTACTAAACAGAAAAATATAGAAATAAATATGATAAAAAATGGTCATTAGCCACTATGAGGTGCAAGGTTCATTGCCATTCCACAAATGTTAAATATTAGAACCGTATACTGGTCGGAACACTTTCTGACAGTTTTATGGGGAAAGAAATTGAATTCCTTACATAAAACCAAACAAAATTATTTTATTAAGAGTGCGCTGTTAAAAACCTCACAAGTAGGAACCAGAATCAATATGTATATATCAAATTCATTCATAATCTAAGGTGGGCTGCTAAACCATAATCTTGAAAACAAATATATCAACATTTAAAGCTAGGTAATCCATGCTTGACTGACACTTTATGTGAGATAATCCATGCTTGACTGGCATCTCATGAGCTAAACAACAAAGAAATCTAGAAGTTAATCCTCATGTTAGTATAAATACTGAAATAATAAGCCAGAATTGTTTTCATCATCCCTTTAACATTCAGTTTCTCCAGCAAGAACAAACTAATTTCTTCTGCTAAAGCTAGGATGGCTAAAATAGCCTTCTCTAAGGCCACCCAAGTCATGGTGTTGTCCATTTTCATAGCAATGATCATGTTACTCATCTCCTCTGAGATGGCTACTGCTATGGTTCATGATGCAGTGCCACAGCTTCATCTTGGTTTGTATAGAATTGACTGTATATATAAAGAAATTTATTCTTCTTTTGCATGTGTATTAATTTGGTTTAAGATCAATTCGTTCTCTACCTTGTGCCAAATGTTTTGTTTTGTTAAAACAAATTAGGCTATTAATTGAAGTCTCTTCTATAAACATTGGAACTTTATCCAAGAGCATAAGCTATTGTTGTCACGTGTTATTAATTAAATTATTTTGTGGTAGACGATCTATATATCGTTTCCATTTTTTGTAGGAAGACAAGTACTTGGAGCTGAGTACAACACTACCGGACGTGGAGGATACAATTAACTCACCCCCAAGGAACAAAATGCCCTTTAAAAGTTGAAGAGTTTAAGATATTGTACTTTAGTACTTGTGGTTGTGCTATGCTTTATTATTCCTAAACCAAGATATGGATCATTTCTTTCTAGCTATGTTGTATGTGGAACCAACTTGATGAACTTATGCCAACTCTTCTATGTTATATATTGAAATTTTCTAATTAGTCGGTTGAGTGGTGTTGAAATGTAGTGGGACCCACATCTCACTCGTAACGAATTTTTCATTCCATTTTTTCAATCATAAGACTATGCAATGGGATCCTCATTAATAAATATATGTGGGATACATTCACTTTTTGTCTTGTGGGTAAGAAAGTGGATTAAAAATTATTTTATGTCCTTTAAAAAATTCGTATATAAAATTCCACCAGAATAATATGATAATGACATTTTTATGAATGATCTGTTTTAAAATAAATAGCTCTCATTAAACCACATTGTTTTGATGATAAATTATACATGAATTTTCTAGTTGTATAGCATTATGGATAAACCAATTTCTAATCCACTTTTGTACCCACAAGACACATAGTGAATGGGTCTCGCACACGTTTATTAATGTGAGTCCCATTGCCTTGTGTCTTGTAGGTGAGAAAATTGATTGAGAAATTAGTTTATGTATTGTATTACTCTTATAAATCTCTTCAATATATTTTGGTGTTTACTATAAATTATGGTATTTGGTATTTGATGAGGTAATGGTATTTAGTGTTTACGGTAAATTATGGTATTTGGTGTTTAGTGACAAATAAAAATGAATAAGGAAATGATTAGGCTAGTGGGTTTTTTGTATTTTATTTTTAATTTTTAGTCATTGCAAAGAATTTGATCAAAATCTACATACAGATGTTAGGAGAATTATGGTAAAAGCCATTGCTTCCTTTCGATCAAACATTAAAGTAGATCCACTTTGTTGTAGATATGATTGGTATTTACTGCAATTTGAAAAACTTCTTGTGTTTTATTTTCTTTTTCTGATGGATAACAAGAGACTTATTTAAGCCCTTGATGTTTCAGTCAAGATTTCAACCAAATACCACCCAAGCTGTAATTCTGGTACTTGTTTACGCTCCAAACTATACCGCAAGAGTATGATTTTCACATGTAGTTTAAATTCCGGAAAGACCAACTATCGAATTCATAAGGACCAATCTTAATATAAGAACAACACAAACTAGCACCTAATCATCTTAGGCATGAATTGCAATTGGAAAATTGTATCTAAAAGAAGACAAAAAATCTTTTGATGTTTGAGAGTTTGATGTTAATCTACTAATGCAATCAATTAAAAACTAGACTTAGAAATAAGGAAAGGGTCTTCATCACAATTGATTTAACCAACTAAGTCTCTACAAGGCTTCAATAAAGAAGTTTATAACTTAAATCACGAATCACTCTATAGATCCTTGATCCAAAAAATTTAGACCATATAACATGAATTCATTATCAATTGAGTGTAAAGTAGTGTTCAATAAAAGGATCAAAGGTTTGCACCATTGATTTGTGCAATTCTATTACCAATTCTAAGCTTATACAAAAGAGTTATGAAATATAGTCATGAATCTACGTTTTCTAATAGATCTACACTGCAATGTAAGAATTAAAGAAATTAGAAGATGATTCATTGAAAATCCATATAACTCTATTGAAGACTTGAAGATCTTTGATTGATCTTCACAATTGCATTCAATGAATACAAAAATATTATACAATGCACAAACAAATTGGCAATTTGCGCCTTAGTAAGTCAATTCACAATCCACAATCATCAATTTCCTTTCAAATCCTCCAATCTCCACATAAAATTTTCACCAATTCAAGTAATTTCAATTTCAATCCAACCGAGCCTCCAAGCTCGTTATGCAAAGACAATACCACCAATAAGCATATAGCACAAAAGTTTATACATCAATTGCAATCCACTGATTGAATTCTCAATGCAACGCAAAATTCTACACTAATCAAGCAAAAACAATCTTAAAATAAAAGAGTAAAATTAAAAAGCAAAATCTAACATGCTAACACATAAAAGGGTGGAACGAAGTTACCCATGACCTTATCTGAAGATCACTCCATTATGGTGGATTAATGGAGATCCAATCTACCAATTGTTCTTCAACCCAATGTCCTTTAGTACTTGCTTTGTGTCATTGCTCTCCGACAACGGTGTCGAAACTTGTTTATGCTTCAAACGGTGCCACAAGAGTACAAGTTGTCACGGGTAGTTTAAATTCCAGTAAGACCGGATATCGAATCTACAACGACCAATCTCAATATAAGGACAACACAAACTAGCACCTAACCATCCTAGACATAAATTACAATTGTAATATTGTATCTAAAAGAAGACCAAAGATCTTTTGATGTTTGAAAGTTTGATGTTAACGTACTAATGCAATCAATTGAAAACTAGATTTAGAAATAAAGAAAAGGTCTTGGACACAACTAATTCAACCAACCAGGTCTCTACAAGTCTTCAATAAAGGAGTTTATAACTCAAATTGATCCAGAAGATTTATACCATACAAACATGAATTCATTGTTAATTGAGTGTAGTGTTCAATGTGAGGATCAAAGGTTCATACTATTGATTTGTGCAATTCCATTACCAATTCTAAGCTTGTGCATAAGAATTACCAAATATAATCATGAATCTAAGTTTTCTAATAGATCTACACTTCAAAATAAGAATTAAAGAAATTAGAAGATGATTCATTGAAAATCCTTATACCTCCATTGAAGACTTAAAGATCCTTGGTTGATCTTTACAATTACATCCAATGAATACAAAAATATTATACAGCGCACAAATAAATTGGCAATTCGTGCCTTAACAAGTCAATTCATAATCCACAACCACCAATTTCTTTTCAAACTCTCCAATCTCCACATAAAAATTTTCATCAATTCAAGCAATTTCAATTTCAATCCAATCGAGACTCCAATCTCCTTATGCAAAGATAATACTATCAATAAGCATATAGCACAAAAGCTTATCCACCAATTGCTATGCACCGACTGAATTGAGAAGCACCGATTGAATTCTCAATGTAATACAAAATTCTACACTAATCAAACAAAAACAATGCTAAAATAAAAGAGCAAAATCAAAAAGAAAAATCTAGCATGCTAACACATAAAGGGTGGAACGAAGTTACCCATGGTCTTATCTGAAGATCACTCCATCATGGTGGATTAATGGAGATCCAATCCACCAATTACTCTTCAACCCAAAATCCTTTAGTGCATGCTTGGTGTCATTGGTCTTCAACAATGGTGTTAAAACTTGTTTATGCTCCAAACAGTGCGTAAGAGTACGGTGTCGCGCCCTGGTTTTTCAGGTGTCCAAGGTCCTTTCAGCTCGGAGACCCTAATGCACGGAACTCTATCACTAGAACTTGTCCTCCTAGAAGGACAAGTGCGACTAGGTTTGAAAATTGATTTGACTAAGGACTTCCTAGAAAAATGGGAGTCGCCACCTCACTAGATAAAGGTGAGTTAGGGCACCTAAAACTAAGCGTTAATCCGAAGATTAAACTTAGGGTTTTTGAAAAAGGTTTTTAAAAACTCCCTCAAGAGAGGGTTTTTAGGAAAATAGGTTGTTTGACAACCTTTTGAAATGTTTAAGCCCTTTTTGAAAATGACTCCGTTTTGGTCTTTCGAAAATAGAAATCTAAGGTTCGAGGGTTGGTTACGTGTAGGGAAGATATCCTAGGATCATCACCCTACCCCGCCCTTTCGGTACCTTCATGTCTAGTTACCCTTTTGTTCACTCACTAGAATAACCGGCTACCATTGTCCACTTTATATCCACTTTAAAATTTTGAAAATGGGGTTTAGTTATCACTTTTCAGATGAATGATGCATGAAAAAGTTTGAAAATAATGGGGGTTTTGAAAGAGTTTGGAATAGAAACTTGGGATTGATTGGAATTTTTGAAAAAGGGATTGGGGTTGAAATTGAAGTTATGACCGCACCATTTTAGATTGCCTACATATCTCATTTGGCGAGAATCAGGTCATTCGTAGTTCGGGCAAGAGCCCGATGGAAAATAGGCGCATTAAGGCCTTTGGAAGGTTTGAAGACACTTTGGAGTCTTTGGAAAAATTTAAGACACTTTGAGGTCTTTGGAAAAGTTTAAAACACTTTGAGGTCCTTGGAAAAGTTTAAGACACTTTGAGGTCTTTGGAAGTTAAAGGCTCTTTGTGGTCTTGGAAGTTTTGTCTTGAAATTGGATAGTGGGGTGTTTTGAAAATATTTTTGGATTAACTTAAGGGAGTTTTGGAAAAATACTTTGGCATGAATCAAGAGAAGTTGCAAGTGCTTTTGAAGTTTTGTTTTGAAAACCTTGGAGGCGTGACTTTAGAATGTTTGGATGAATTAATTTTTGAAAGTGGTTTTGGAAATAGTTAAGGATTTGGAAACCTAATATGGATAACCTTAGAGGTTGCCCTTGATTTATCACTTGTCCTTGGAATCCCTAACCATGAGAGGGCTAGGGACATCTTAGGTTTGTGATATTTTGAAAGCATTTTTGGAAATGCCTTAAAGATGGAGTGTAGGAACATTTGAAAAGTATATAGAGTTGGTCTTTTAAAGTCATGAAAGTAGGAGATTTTGGAAAAAATGGGTTGCGAGAATAGTTTGAATTTGAGTGATCATTTAGAAAAAGGGTTCAAGAGTTGAAACCTTGAAGTATACTAACCTAGGTTGGGTTGACCTAGGGTTAGGGATGACCTAAGGTTAACCAACTCGGGTTAGGTTAACCTAGAGTCAAGGTGACCTATGGTTAACTAACTAGGGTTAGGTTAACTTAAGGTGAGTGAACTAGGGTCAAGTTAACCTAGGGTTGGTCAATTAGGGTCAAGTTAACCTAGGGTTGAGTGAACTAAGGTCAAGTTAACCTAGGGTTGGACAACTAGGGTCAAGTTAACCTAGGGTTAGGTAACTAGGGTCAAGTTAACTTAGGGTTGGATAACTAGGGTCAAGTTAACCTAGGGTTAGATAACTAGGGTCAAGTTAACCTAGGGTTGGATTGGAAAATGGTTTTGAAAGTTGGTTTAATACACTTTTGGAAAGAGTTTTGAAAAACAAAACATGTTATGCAAAGGACTTTGGTTGACAACCCTTTTGAAGATCATTTCCATAAAAATTTTGAATCTAGTCAAGAGTATGGTTTACATGGTTGGTGATTGGAGACCATTCCAAGGAAGGTGTCCTCATGGCCATTATAACCTTGATCTTGACAAGAGTGTAATGGGGCCAAAAATCAACATGGTGATGACAACTTTCTAGGACACCATTTTTAATATGAAGATGGAGGGAATGTATTTTTGAAAATCATCTTTGAAAACCATTTTTCAAGGGGGCCATTCCATCAAGAGAGGGTTCTTATGGCCAATCAAAAGAGAGACCACTCAAGAGACGGTTCCATGGGGTCATTCCAACCACTACACTTAAAGGAATGGTAGTTTTTTTTTTTTTTTGAAAAAACATTTTTGATGCAAAGATGAAGGGAGTGCATTTTTTTAGAATCACCTTTGGAGAATGATTTTTGAAAATCATTTCTCAAGGAAACCATTCCATTGAGAGAGGGTTCATATGGCCAAACTAAAGGGAGACCATCCTGTCACACCCAAATTTTTCGCACTCGAGGAATACTCACACAAGCGAAAAAAATGTTGTACTCTCTCGTTAGAATTCACCCTCCTAAAAGAATGAGTGCAACTAGGTTTGAATTGAAAATTTGATTCAAATAAAGGGCTTTTGGAAAAAGATTCGGAGTCGCCACCTAACTTGATTAAGGTGAGTTAGGTCACCTAAAAACTAAGAATAATCCGAAGACTACACTTAGGGTTTTGGAAAACGATTTTGAAAATATCTCCTCAAGAGAGGGTTTTTTAGAAAAACAGGTTGTTTGGCAACCTTTGGAAAATATTTAGCCCTTTTTACAAAAATAACTCCTTTTGGTCTTTGAAATCAGTGATCTAGGTTCGGAGGTTGGTTACATGTAGCGAAGACGCACTAAGCTATCACCCTACCCCGCCCTTTCAGTACCTACATGTCAATCTACCCTAGATTCACCTATGAGAGTCTTTAATTAACATACGTTCAATCCTACCCACTTTAGAAAAACAATGCTTGAAAAGAAACTAACATGATGCATGATATGCAAGTGCAAGTTAAGAGAATTGAAAAATAGATTTGAAAAGAGATTGATTTGAAATTGATTTGATGGAATTGAAATTGGAAAGTTTGAAAATTGAAAGTAGAAATTTGAAAATAGAAATTTTGAAATTAAAATTTTGAAAATAGATTGGAATTTGAGATTTGGAAAGATTTTGGAAACCGCACCCATGAGGGTGGAATTGAAAGTTTGAAAAGTGTTGTGACCGCACCTATAAAGGTTGCCTACGTATCCCTTTGGGGGAATCAGGTCAGTCGTAGTTCGGACCGGAGTCCGATTGAAAAGAGATTGACTTGAAGAGAGAGATTGGATTGGAAGAAAGAGATTGAATTGAAAATTGGATTTGATTTGAGATTAGAAGAGGATATTGGAAATTGAAATTGAGAAGATTAGACTTGCTTTGGAAAGATTGATTTTGGAAAGACTTAATTATGGAAAGATGGAGGTTTAGGAAACCTAGACTTAGGAAAGATAGGAGACCTAGGAAAGACTTGAGATTAAAAAAGATTGGATTGGAATGTTGGATTTGGAAGATTTGGAAAGATTTGGAAACTTGGAATTTAGGAAAAATTTGGATTAGGAAAGCCTCGAATTAGGAAAGTGTTATTTTTGGAAAGTTTCATTTTTGGAAAGTTTCAAATTAAGAAAGTTTTGAATTAGGAAAGTTTTGAAATTGGAAAGTTTCGAGCTTAGAAAGTTTTCAAAAAAAGAAAGGTTTTCAGATTAGAAAAGTTCCCAAATTAGGAAAGTTTTGAAAATCGGAAAGTTTTGAAAATTGAAAAGGTTTGAAAAAGGAAAGTTTTGAAAATTGGAAAGTTTCATTTTAGAAAGTTTTAGATTTAGAAAGTCATAACTTAAGAAAGTTTTGAATTTAGAAAGCTTAGAATTTTAGAAAGATTTGACATTTAGAAAGTTTAAGATTTTGAAAATTTTAGAGTTTTTTAGAAAATCTTGAGATTAGGAAAGGTTTGAGGTTAGGAAAAGTTTGAAAGCTTAGATTTGAAAAGTTAAGATTTGAAAAGAGGGTAGAATTAGAAAATGGTTGAATTAGGAAAGATTTTTATGTTCAAGTTTTTGGAAACTTAAGGTTTAGGAAAGTGGAAGTTTAGGAAGGATTTGAATTAGGAAAGAGTTGGATTTTGAAATTTAAAGAAAGATTTAGAGTTTAGGTTTAGGAAACTTATGGTTTAGGAAGGTAGGAAATTAAGAAGAAGTTGAATTAGGAAAGGTTTGGGATTTGCTTCCAAAAACGAAGGATTGGATTTAGTTTCCTAAGGGGAAGATTGGGTTTGATTTCCTAAAGGGAAGATTGGATTTGGTATGGATTTGGAAAGGTAGAGTTTTGGAAATTCTAGCTTTGGGAAGACTATAGTTTTGATGTAGAAAATAGGTTTTGGAAATATATATAGTTTTAATGTAGAAAACAAAAGGTTTTGGAAACCTAGGTTTTGAGGCCAAAGTAAGGGATTGGAAATCATGTTTTTGGGAAGAAAATTAGGGTTTCCTAACTGTGGGCTCTAAGGCTTGACTTGGGCTTTAAGAGTTTTTGGAAAGTGCGTTTTTGGGAAACGAAGGTTTTTCTAGAAGGGAATCCTAGGGAGGAATTTTTGGAAAGTGAATTTGAAAAGGGAGTTTTTGAAAAAAGATTTTAAAGAGAAGGAGTTTTAGAAAGTGTGTTTTTAGAAACGTAGATTTTAGAAGGAAAATTCTAGAGAGGAAATTTCTAGAAAGAAGATTTTGGAAAGAGAGTTTTTTAGAAAGGTTTTTGGAGAGAGTTTTTAGGAAGGTGAATCTAGGGAGTGTTTTTAGAAAGTGAATTTTGAGGAAAAGATTTTGGAGAGGAGTTGAAAAAGAGAGTTTTGAAAAATAGATTTTGGAAGAGAGTTTTTGAAAACAATTTTGAAGAGGAGAGTTTTAGGAAAGTATGTTGAAAAAGAGATTTTTAGGAAGAGATTTTTGAAGAGAGAGTTTTTTGGAAAGCATGAAAACGTCTCACTTTCCTAAAGCGATTCTAGCCATAAGAGGGCTAGAACCACTTTAAGAAAGTGGTTTTGGAAAACAATAAGATTTGAAAATATAGACCAAAAATGTCACTTTTAATGTAACACTTTCCTAAAACAACCCTAGCCATGGAAAGGCTAGAATCACCCTAGAATTGTGGTTTTGAAAACAAGTTTTTGAAAAAGAGATTTTGATGCAATTTTGAAAACAAGTTTGAAAACGATTTTGAAAACGAGTTTGAAAATGAATTTTGGAAGATGCAAGACTATGATATGCACAATGCAATTTGGGGTCGTGAATATACAAGTTTAAGGCTTCACCACATAATCAAGGGGGCCGGACTCACGTGGTCTTTGGTTAGACTAGAAGAAAGCCCCCGACACGGTGACTCTCCAGTAGCCCAATCCTATACATGGACCGGGAATCCCCTTGTTTCAAGCATGCAAAGAAAGGGGGGAAAAGAGATGGGGGATTAAAATAGAGAAAACCCAAGTGGGTTAGGAGAGAGAAGAGAGAGGGGGGAAGTGCGAAAATTTAAATAGGGAGCCTACCGTATGTCTTGTTTATTTTGCGCGCCGTGCAGTCTTCAGTCTTCGGTTTTCGTCTTGATCTTCATCTTCAATCTTCAAGAGTTGTCTTCAAGCTTTAGATGGTAGCTCTTCAAGTCTTTGAAGGAGGGTGGAAGGCTAGTGTATGAATGTATGGGGGTGTGTATGAGTGTATAGGAGGCTAGGGTTTGTGTAGGGTGGCTAGGGTTTGGAAAACCCAAGGAGGCTAGGGTTTAGGAGGTGCGCGAGCTCTGTATATCGAAATATGTGATTTCTAGGTTAAGTTTGCAGACCCTTTTCACGTTGAATGAGACTCTGTATTTATAGAGGTTGGATAACACTGGCGCCTGTTGCAGAGGCACCAGGCCAAATTTTATACTGGCGCCACTAGGAGTGCCGCCAGCCAATTAGGAAATGTTTAAGGTCAGCAAGCAACGTATCTTTGACTAGATTTTGGCGCCTGTACTAATGACTACCATGCAATTTTTAGCTTGACTTCACTAGGAGTGACTTCGGAAAGTCCAGGAATGATTTGAAGGAGCCGGGAATGACCCGGAACTCCGGAAAAGAGTAGGAACACTTAAAATAGTGACCTGAAGGTATTTGACTTGAGAAATGAGGATAAGATGGGTCAGAGAGGTTGACCGGGCCTTTAGGGGCGAAACAGTCAATCGGACCGGGAAACTGCCGAGACAAACTCGGACTGTCCTGGAAGAAGACTTGGGATCTGGAAACATTATTTAGAATGTTCCCAAAGGTTTCCAGTTTGATTCCCAAAGCCGGTGTGGTCGGAAAAGGTGACCGGCCCACTAGGGGCAAAATAATCATTTCGCATCGGGTTGGCCGGAACTGACTTGGAATGATCCGAAAAGGTAAGGGGAGGTTGAGAACACTATAAAAAGTAGTCTCAAAGGGTTACCGGTTTGATACCCAGAGTCGGTGTGGTCGGAAAAGGAGACCGGCCCTCTAGGGGCAAAACAGTCGTTTTATACCGGCTTGGCCGGAACTGACTCGGAATGATCCGAAAAGGTAAAGGAAGGTTGAGAATACTATAAAAAAGTATTCTTGAGACATTACCGGTTTGATACCCAGAGCCGGTGTGGCTCCCGGGGCATTCAGATGCCTAGGGGCAAAATGATCATCTTGACCGGAAAGTCTCGGAAAAGGTCCAAAGGACAGTTTGGTCATTTTTCACCAAAGTGGATTAACAAACACTGGTGTTGACCTGGGTTTTGAGTGTTTTCGCCACTCTAACGGCGGTCGTCGTGACACAGGGGTTTGTTGCCAATTCCTTATATTGACCTATTTGTGAGTATTTCCGCTACTCTAACGGTTTTGTGAGTAGTTTCGCTACTCGGACTGTCTCGAGGAATAAACTGTCTCGAGAGAGGGATTGGAAAGGGGACTTATCGTCTCCGAAGAGACGTGCCTGAATTGGAACCGTCTCGAGGAATAAACTGTCTCGAGAGAGGGATTGGAAAGGGGTCTTACCGTCTCCGAGGAGATGTGCCTGGATTAGAACCGTCTCGAGGAATAAATTGTCTCAAGAATGGGATTGAAAAGGGGACTTACCGTCTCCGAAGAGACGTGCCTGGATTGGGACCGTCTCGAGGCATAAACTGTCTCGAGAGTGGGATTGGAAAGGGGTCTTACCGTCTCCGAAGAGATGTGCCTGGGGGAATCGTCTTGAGGAATAAACTGTCTTGAGAGAGGGATTGGAATCGAAAAGGAAAGGACAATGCCCCTAAGGGCATTTTGGTCATTTTGCCTCTATTTGGGCCTGACAGGCCCGCGAAGCGATAGAAAGACCGAATTTGGACCTAGAGAATTGGTTTCGATTGGAATATGCCCACAATGACTTGAAAACAAGTCTGGACGGAGTGTAGACTGCCGAGCGGTCAAAAATGGGGTGCTTACACACTCAAGAGGGGGTTCCATGGGGTCATTCCAACCACTACTCTTGAAAGAATGGAGATCTTGAAAATTAGAGAAATGGAAAGCAATCTTTATGCAAGTTAAAATGCAATAATGCCAAAATGAAAGTTAGGGGGTTAGTAGGGGCTCTTCTAAGGCATAATTCTAAAATCTCATCCTAGACTTCAAGGGACCAACTCTTGGAACAATTTTTAAGGGAAATGGAGAACTTGAAAATGGCATAAAATTAAGAGCAATGTAAGTATTGTGGAGCATAACAATAAGCATAAAATGAAGCCAAGCACACAAGACATAATCAAGATAGCAATATGCAAGGGGTCATGATTCACATACAAGGCTTTTAGGCTACATCACATAAACAAGGGGCTCCTAGGCCATACCACCTTAAAGTAGGCTAGTGAGAGATCCCCCTACACGGTGGCTCTCACTTGTTTTCCTCTAGGCATGATCTAAGAGCCGTCTTGGCTCAAGCATGCAAGAAAGAGGGGTTGAAGATGGGGATTAAAATAGAGAATAGCCTAAGTAGGCTAGGAGGGAGAAGAGAAGAGTGGGGAAGAGCACAAATGTAAAAAGGGATACCACCTTTTGCCTTCAACACACTTGTAGTCTTCAATGAATGTCTTGATTAGAGCTTAAGTGACTTCAAGAAGGCTTGAGAGGCTAGAGTGGAGTGTATAAGTGTGTATGAGGCCTTGTATGTGGAGTGTATAGGCTTAGGAGGGGTAGAATCTATCCTAAGTGTTGGAGGGGAGGAATATATGGAGAGATTCGAGGTTTTGGAGTGATTTCAGTAGAGCTTTGCGTCAATTTCGGACCTGGAATATGTAAGGGGGGAGGCCTCTATTTATAGGCAATCTGGAGCAGGCCTTGTGCATGTGCTACATGCGCATGACCAAACTTTGGCCTTGCGCATGTAGGACATGCACAGGTACTGTTCCATTGCCAGAATAACACATGGCACCCTGTGTACTGGTTAAATCTCAACCGTTGATCTAAAGTCGGTTGATCTGAACGAAATTTGAGTGCATGTAGCTTACGCTCCATCACCGGGAAGATTCGCCCAAACTTTATCTCGATAATTAGGTCGATCGGGAAGGTTCCGGGGGAATCGATCACACTCGAGATGTTCTCCTAGTGCTTTCGATGAATTTTCATGTTTTTGAAGAGTTTGAATTGTGTTTGGAAGCGTGGGATATCGTCTTGGGAAGCATGCCAAAAAGGACACTTTCGTGGAGCGCCTGTGATACGGTCCGTGGGTGTTTGAAAGTGGCTGTTTTCGTGTTGTGTGTTTGAGGCCTTCGGGAAGCAATCTTTTTGATCGGACCATATCGATGGAAAGTACTATGGAAACACTTTCTGGAATTCCCAAATTTACGCATTTCTCAAGTCGTTTGACGGTGCTTTTTGATTAAGGAATCGGAGAAAAAGTCAACCTTGGTGGAGCATTTGCGAGACGTTCCAGGGGTTGTCGAAAGTAGCAATGTTTGAGCAATACGATGAAGGGCTTCGGGAAGTGATCTATCCAATCGAACCACACCGATGGAAAGATCTATGAATGAGATTTCAAGAATTCCTTGATTTACGCATTTCTCAAGTCGGTTGACGGTGCGTTATAACTAGGGAATCGGGAGAAAAGACAATTTAGGAGGAGCATTTACGAGACGCTCCAGGGAACTTTTATCGAGTCGTGTGAGTTTAGTGTTGTAGGGTCCTCCTCGGGTTAAACAAGGGTGTATGGTGGAACCCTTTGCTCGAAATCCCAAGATCGGTGCTGTTTCGGGGCATATTTGGATTTCTAGGGGTAAAATGGTCATTTTGACTGGGATTGGCTGGAAATGGTTAGGAGTGGCTTGGTGTATTGTGTTAAGCATATAAGGTTGTTCAGGGATAGTTTTGGGAGAGTCTTTTACAGTTCGGTAGGGTTTGTGTCGTGCTGAGGTGTTCAAGGGTAAAACGGTCATTTTGACCGGAATGAGCCGGAATAGGACCGGATTTGGACCAAATGGCGTGCGGGGGATGCCTAATGGTTTAACAACATTTTGGAAGGATGGACTTGTTATTTTGAGGGATTTTGAACTTTCTCAAAACGTGCCTGGAGGCCCAAGGGGTAGGTTTGGTCATTTTTCATTGAGTCGAGCTAGCAGGCACCGGTGTTGACTTAGGTGTTGGTTCCCGAGACCGCCCGGTCTCAAAAAACTACATGTGTAATGTTGGCCTCTAAGAACGTCTAGTCTTAGAGAGCTACCTATAGTGGTGGTGTTGGTTCCTGAGAACGCCTGATCTTAGAAAACTACCTGGAAGGGTGGTGTTGATCCCTGAGAACGCCCGGTCTCTGAGAACTACCAAATGATGGACATTCTACGTTGACAAGCTAGCGAGCGCCAGAAGTGAACTGTCTGGAATTTTTGATGAGGTGTTGGTCCCCGAAATCGCCCGATCCCAGGAAGCTACCTCGATGGCTTTGGTTTCCGAGACCGCCCGGTTCGAAAAGCTGCCCGGAATAATGGTGCATAAGGCTCCAACGGATCCTTGTGGACCTGAGAAGCGACCAGTTGACTGGATTGGAGATTGAAAGGCTTGTCTTGAGCCTGCTTGTGTTGTGATGTCAGAAACCGGTCCTGGTCAAGCCGGAGATTGCCGAGTGGGCAAAAATGAGGTGCTTACATACGGGTTGTTGCGTGTAGTTTAAATTCCAATAAGACCGGATATCGAATCTATAAGGACCAATCTCAATATAAAAACAACACAAACTAGCACCTAACCATCCTAAGCATAAATTGCAATTGGAAAATTGTATCTAAAAGAAGACCAAAAATCGTTTGATTGAGAATTTGATGTTAATCTATTAATGAAATCAATTGAAAACTAGATTTAGAAATAAGGAAAGAGTCTTGGATAGAATTGATTCAACTAACCAAATCTCTACAAGACTTCAATGGAGGAGTTTATAACTCAAATTAAGGATCACTCTATGAATCCTTGATCCGAAAGATTTAGATCATATAAACATGAATTCATTATCAATTGAGTGTAAAGTAGTGTTCAATGTGAGGATCAAAGGTTCATACCATTGATTTATATAATTCTTATACCAATTCTAAGCTTGTGTATAAGAGTTACCAAATATAATCGTGAATGTAAGTTTTTTAATAGATCTACACTTCAATTGATAAGAATTAAAGGAATTAGAAGGTGATTCATTGAAAATTTATGTACCTCCATTGAAGATTGGAAGATCTTTAATTGATCTTCACAATTGCATCCAATAATAGCTTTAGCTACTTGATTCCATAAGTAATTGACTTGAATTCATAAGAAATTGTATTAAAATGATGAAAATAATGCTTAATTAATAGGAAATTAAAGAAATACAACGAAATCTATAGTTTCTCTCTCTAAAACTAGTCCTACAAATCCTAAAAACTCTAGTGAAATTATTAGCTTTTGCCTTTTACTCCTTTCACAGCATTGGCTCGTATTTTGGAAACCATTGAAGCCCTCACACCAACAAGGTAAAGAGTAACTGCCTGATTGCTTAAGATTGAACTACACAAACGAGCAAACATCCTCTTATGATTTACTTCCACATAGCATATGGTTCTTTTTTCTTTCCGATGACATGACTTTCTCAACACATTTCAGACATGCGACTAAACCAACGAAAAAAGAAAAAGACTTAATTTTGGCTTACACTCACCAATTGTCCCCTGTTGAATGCGGTGATGGACATTTAGATTTCTCTGTATTAGATTAGTAAAATTTGAGCCTAGGGCATGCAAATTCAGCCTACTCCGCCCGTTTTGTGCTTGGCCCCAGCCCGATTGTGCCGGGTCTCCCACCATAATTCAGGCTGGACCAATTTTTCAACATCTAGGCCCAAACCTACAGGCTGGGAGACTTCAGCAGGTGGCTAGGCTATGGACTCTTTGAACGGGCTTTGTATTTCTAATTAGTTTTAAATTTCTTTTGAATTTTTTCAAAATTTCTTTGGCCTTTTCGGTCTGATTTAGAGCAAGTTGTCATATCGGACCAAGATTTGATATGTTAGGCCCAAGCCCACCCAAGAGAGTTCAGGCTTGGTGGCTTAGGCCTATTTCAAGCCTGAGTGGTCAGTGGACCTCATACCAAATTTACATGTCTATTTGAACCTAGCAAAACTTCTTAGTCCAATTCGCTTAGTGTTAAGTTATTAAATATCTCAAACTTGTACCATGTATAACTATAACAAACCGTTATTATTAATCTATCAAAATAAATAAATCAAATAAGTGATACCAAGGTTTGCTGAGAGTTTATGTTTGAGCGGATTGTTTAGGTTGCATGTGTATATGATGATGCAGCAAACTCGTGGTGGCTTACCCCCAAGTCCGGGTTGAACTCCCTTCTGGCTAGCCGACGATCTCCTGCACTAAATCCACCGGTGTAGTGGCAGCCAAAGGCCCTTCGGTGTTCAAGTTAGATTTAAAGGGATCAATCCCATAGAAAGAATAGACTTAGAGTTTTTCTCCTAGTGTGTGTGTGTGAGAGTTTTTTTTGCATACTTGGACCAAAGGGCCGAGTTTTCCCTTTGAATGTCTACATAGGGGTGGTTGGTGGCCTCTCCACATGGCAACTTCTCATTGGAGGATCAGAGAGGTGTAAGAACACTTGAGAGGGCCATCCCCGCACTCCATGGTAGCGTGTGTTAGAACGGTGTCAGGGGTAAAGTGATTGTTGCTCGTACACTCCACACCCATGCCCTAAGTGTGTGCCAGGGTGTCCGATGTTAGTCGTGGGACCCATCAATGGTTGTCTATTCGGGATCGAGGGATGGTCTGATCGGGGGCCGACCAGGCTGGCGAGACACCTGACCTGGTCGGGAGAATACCACGATCAGGCAGGAGAGGGACTTGACTTGGTTGAAAGGAACGCCATTACTAGATGCCCCCAATTCCTCAAGCCACCCGCTCGGGGCTAGGGGAATTTCAAAAGTCGGGAGCTTGCGAAACCCACGACGTATTTATGGGAAGGCCAGCGCAATAATGTTTCCAACTAGCACGTCTTTTTTAGATCCGCCACGTGGCGATAGCCGATAGGTACCGTTGGGTGATGGGACGTGTCAAATCCTAGCCGCTGATGTCTCGTCAGGGCAACGCATCCTGGCCGTTGGTTTCAAAGGGGGTGAGGGGATTTGTTTCGCGATTATCGCCTTTGCCCCTTCACTTTCCTCCAACATCCTCTTCACAAAAGCAAGAAAAAAGAAAAACACAGAGAGAAGACAAGAGATAAAAGACCCCTGATTCATTCCGACGAGCAACAAGCGGGGTCAATCGCTTCCAACCATTGTTGTTGGTCACCTTCCAAGCGTTCGATTTGTAGCACACAGTCATGATAAGGCCCTCTTTCTGATTGTATGTATTGGTTGGCAACCCGCTATGTCTGAGTTTACGAAAAGAGGGCAAAATCCCCGACCTCCTAGGGTTTGTTGATAGGCCAGAGTTTGTTTGGTCAATATTTAAAGAAGTAGCCTTGTTGTTCAAACCCGTATTGCTTAGGATCGAAAATGAAAAATGGTTAGGCACTATAAGGAATCTAGAGCATGTGAGCTCGGATTATGAGAAAACGGATTCGAATAAGTTTGAGGTACTTAGGCGTAATGCCGGAGATGAGGCCTCTGTTATCAGCTCCGGGGAATCTGTGGAGGTTCTTGAGTCGGGGTAGGCAAAGGCCGTCGACTCCGGTGCCAGAGAGGGAGGAGAGTTAGATGAGGAGGGTCCTGGGTACTAGGCAGTTGGGGTGTCCTCCGTTCTTACCAAAGAGAAGGTCGAGTACCTGCGGGCCGTATATTAGATCCCATGTGGTTTGAAGCTCAGGATCCCAAAAAAGAAGGACCGAGCTTGCTCGGCTGGGGAGGATGAGATCAAGGTGTATGAGGGTGCGTTGGCTGGTGGCCTTCGGATGTCCTTTCTAGTCTGTTAGGAGGATTCTACAATGGCTTTGTCTTTCGCGAGCGTAGATACAACTGAACAGATGGAGGATCCTGCTCAGCTACGCTGTCCTCTGGAAGATCGTCCATAAAAGGGACGTCACGCCAGAGGAATTTTTGTTCTGCTACAAGCCAGCGGAGAGGGGTAAGGGCTGGTGGTACTTCTCGAGTAGGTCGAAGGAGTACAACCTGATCGACGAGCTTCCTTCCTCGATCAAGAACTGGAAGGATAGGTTCTTTTTTGTCAGTGGAGATGGATGGGAGTTTCAAACCTGGGAGACCGACTTCTCTGCTCGGGTCCCTAGGCAATGGGGTTACCAGAGCAAGAAGGGCACGTTCGCTCTTTACTGAACTCGGTTTCCTTTCCTTTTTGTTTGCAAGTGTCGGTGTCCTAACCTAGGTTGCCTTGGGTGTCAGGTCGGTCCAAGCCCAGAATATCTAAGGAGTTGAGGATAACCATAAGGAAGGTCCAGCAGTATGATGTCCATAGTCACAAAGACCTGGTCACTGCCGAGAGCTTGTCGAATTACTTACTAGGTCCTGAGCTCACAAGAGAGGCCCTAGCTGCAGAACGTGAGAGGAGTGAATGTTTAGTCATTTGTAGAACCCTTCAATGTTGCCCCACTAAGATTTCTTCTACTTGTAGCTGGTTCGGTCATTGTCAACAGTTCGGTTCCTACTACTGCCCCTCAGACTGTTGCCCCCACTCCTGATCAGTCAGTTGAGGAGATGAGTTTCAACGTCGCTTTTCTAAAGAAGAGGAAGGCTGATAGGGCCAACACCGAGCCAAAGCGATCGAGGACCGCCGAGACCTCGGAACCAACCAGGAAGGATATAGGTTCGGTCAGAGTGGGTGAGCCGAAAACAATAGAGGTGCCTCGGGTTCAGCCCCCTCCACCACCGACCGAGAGGAGGCACAGTTCAGTCACTACAGTCGAGCAGCAGGCCCTGGCCAAAGCCTCTCCATCTTCTAGGAATGTTTTCGAGAGTTCGGAGGAGGCGTGGGTGAGGGCGGGGGTTGCCGTGAAGGATGCCTGTTGGTCCAAAAGGCAACCCAAGAGGGGGGTGAATTGAGTTTTTCAAAGATAATAACAATTAAGATTAATTAAAATTAATCTAAGCAATGTAACAGTGATCAATCTATATACAATGCAATATAATTAGAGAAAGGAAAGAAAACAGAGCATAAGAAAGAACGCACAGATTTACCGAGGTTCAACCACAACCCGTGGTCTACGTCCTCATCCCAAAACCTCCTTGAAGTCTTCTTCCACTATGTAATCACTTATTACAAATGGGCTGCTAATTGACAAAGTGCTCAGCTCACTATACACAAGAACTCCCACCTAAGTTCTTCAATCACCAAGTGGTTTTGTCCAAGCTCCACTCAAACTTCCAAGAGTTTTGCTTTCACAAGAGAACTCTCAAACTCTCAATTACAAGTGTATAAGAATATACAAGTAACTAGCAAACTCTCTAATAAGAGTAGATTTTACAATCAAAGCTCATAGGTTGAAGACAAGAAAAATATCAGAGTATATCAGTGAATCAGTTAGTTAATCTTGTTTTCGTCTCTTATCTCTTGTATAAATGCAGCTGGAAGCTTGCATAAAAACCCCTGTATTGATTTCATCCATTAGAGGTTGTTGGGCATCATTAATACACGTCCAGTCCGTTATAACGTTAAGAAAAATAGTCGTTATATCCAAGGAGTCGGCTCTAGGTTTGTGGAGTCGACACTTCCTGCTTTTGCATTTACCAGATGTTATTCACTGACTTCATTAGTCCTCTCTTCATATCAATGAGGCGGCTCCTTGTTCATTCTGTCTTCACACCTTTGGCTTCTGCTGTCATGAGGCAACTCTTCATCTTCAGGAGTCCGCTCTTTGTTCATTGGATCTTCAGCCTTTTACTTCTGTTGTCATGAGGCGACTCTTCATCTTCAGGAGTCCGCTCTTTGTTCACTTAATCAGTCAACTCCAGGTTTGTGGAGTCGACACTTTTTACTTTTGTATTTACCAGATGTTGTTCATTGACTTCATTAGTCCTCTCTTCATATCAATGAGGCGACTTCTTGTTCATTCTGTCTTCACACCTTTGGCTTTTGCTGTCATAAGGCGACTCTTTATCTTTAGGAGTCCGCTCTTTGTTCATTCGATCTTCAGCCTTTTACTTCTGTTGTCATGAGGCGACTCTTCATCTTCATGTGTCCGCTCATTGATCATGTCATCTTCAAGCCTTTGCGTCTGTCTCTATGAGGCGACTCTTTATTTAATGAGACCACTCTTTGTCTATTTGGTCTTCAGGCTTTTTGCTTTTGTGATCAAGAGGCAACTCTTCATTTTTCATGAGTCCGCTCATTGTTCATTTTATCTTTAGGCCTTTTTGCTTCTTTGATTAAGAGGCGACTCTTTATTTCCATGAGTCCGCTCATTGCTCAGAAATCTGCTTTCTGACTTCTAATGATCTAGCTCATCTCAGCACTGATATAAGATCTTTAAGGAGTATTTCTTTGGGGTATGATGATCAATCAAATCTCTTTAACTCATCAGAGTTAACTTCTATTCAATTTGGATTGAATCAAATCATTGGATATTGAGCTTCTCTTGACTCTCAAACTGTTAAAGCTTCATTAGATCAATGTTCATCATTTCTTCTTCATTTGCAAAGCTCCTTCTATCATTGTAGAACACTCTCTTTCAATGCCAAGCTCTCTCAATATGTAAAGCTTCACAATGCTTTATTTCTGATTTCTTCTCTTTGCTAGCAATTCTTCTTTCTTCTTTAAAAATCACTTCATTGAGACTTTTGCAGGCTTGATAAAATCTTTTCATACATCTAGTCTTCATTGATTCTTTACATTGTAGAAGAATTCTTCACTTAGATTCCAGGTAGAGATTAGACAATTATTGTGAGCCATCTTCTCAGCAACTTCAATCTCCTCGATAATCAATTCATCTTCAACTGATCTTTGCATTCTTGATGAGATCTTCTTTTGTCATTTACAACATCTTCAACAATCAATTCATCTCCAGCTGATCATTGCACATTCTGATGAAGTCTTCAATCTTTCTTGAGTGTAAATCAATCTTCATTGAGTCTATGCATACTTGATAGAAGCTTCATTTGAATACCTTCAATCTTTTCGAATGTAAAACATTTATTTGAAATAGAGATAGGCATCACTCCTATGTTTGGTTCATTGCATAGCTCTTGAAATTCATTGGTTGATCTTGAATTTGTTGTGCATTCTGTTTGACATGCATTAGACTTAAGATTTAAATTTTAAGTTTATATTATGAATTTTGTTAATCTGCACACTAAGTAGATTCATTAGTAAAATAACACAAGGTTTAGTTATCATCAAAATCAACATGGGAATTAACCTTGAGTCAACAATCTCCCCCTTTTTTATGATGACAAAACTTTTGCAAAATAAGTTCATATAAGATTTGAATAAAATGAACAAAATTAAATATCATACCAGTAAAGAAACTCCCCCTTTGTTTCGTAATTAAGCAAATGATGCTTAGAAGATAAAAACATTTCGAAAACAATTTTCAGGGAGTTTTTGTCAAACAATTCAAAGATATTTTGAGGGAAACAAATCATGATGCTCCCCCTAAGAACATACTTGACATTTATCAGGTAATAAGCAATTCATTTTCTTTCCATTTCATTTTATGCCAATACATTAAATAATTTATGTTCAGTTTAGTAGTTTTTCATTTCTTGTCCAATTCTGCTAAGCACTCAATTTATCAATTGTGCTCTAGTATTTCCAATACTTCTCCCCTTTTAACTTAAACACAATTTATCTAGTCCAATACAATTTTGCTCTAATTTTGCCAATACTATACCATAATACTTCTCTCCCTTTTTGTCAATACATCAAAAAGAGAATGAAAAAGATACCGATAGAGTGAGAATGATAGACAGGTACAATAGCAAAAAAAAAAAAATTAAAAACAGAATAGATTGTATAAATAAGGAATAAATCAAACAAGCAAGTTATCAGAGCAATCACATTTAATACTAGAACATAATGATATTTCATTGATTAAACCATTGAAATTACAAAAGAAATTGTCACAGTTATCATTTCCATAAACACTATTCCAGAATCAAAACAAAACATTCAGTCAAAGCAACAAAGCAAAAAAAATGTTATAACAGGACCATGAGAGTGATAGAGCCATTAATATTCAGGATGATGAGAAGGATGTAGGAGGAGTTTTAAAGAGATGGAGAAGGAGAGGGTGTTAGATCAACAGGATCTGAGGTAGTGTTGGGATGACCAGAAAATGGTCTAGGCCTCAGACCATATGGCCTCCTTCGCACAAAGCTAGAAGCTGAGGTATAGGGTTTGGCTTTTGTCGCTCCCAGATTTTTCGCACTCGAGGAATACACACACAAGTGAGAAAAACACTGTACTCTCTCATTAGAACTCACCCTCCTAGAAGAATGAGTGCAACTAGGTTTGAATTGAAAATAGATTTGAATAAAAGGCTTTTAGAAAGAGTTTGGAGTCGCCACCTAACTTGATTAAGGTGAGTTAGGTCACCTAAAAACTAAGCATAATCCAAATACTACACTTAGGGTTTTTGAAAAACGATTTTGGAAAACATCCTCAAGAGAGGATTTTTAAGAAAACCGGTTGTTTAGCAACCTTTGGAAAACATTTAAGCCCTTTTTTGAAAAATAACTCCGTTTTTTGTCTTTGAAAACAGTGATCTAGATTTGGAGGTTGGTTACGTGTAGGGAAGACGCACTAAGCCATCACCCTACCCCGTTCTTTCGGTACCTACATGTCAATCTATCCTAGATTCACCTATGAGAGTCTTGAACTAACTATAGTTCAATCCTATCCACTTTGAAAAACAATGTTTGAAAGGAAATTAACATGATGCATGATATGCAAGGGCAAGAAAAGAGAATTGAAAAATAGACTTGGAAAGAAATTGATTTGATTTGAAAAGAAAGAGATAGAAATATGAATTTGGAAAGAAGGTTTTGGAAATTGAAAATAGAGATTTGGGAATAGAAATTTGAAATTGGAAGTTTGAAAATAGATTGGAGATTTGAAAAGATTGTGGAATTTGAGATTTGGAAAATGTGGAGATAGAAACTTGAAAAAAATGTTGTGACCGCACCCATGAGGGTTGCCTACGTATCCTTTTGGAGGAATCATGTCAGTCATAGTTCAGACAAGAGTCTGATTGGAAATAGAAAGTTGAATTGGAAGAAAGAGATTTGGATTGGAAAAAAGATTTGATTTGAACTTAGAATAGAAGATTGAAGATTGGAATTTAGAATTAGAAGAGTTGAAACTTTGATTTGGAAAAATAGAACTTGGAGGAAGAATTGGACTTGAATATTGGACTTGGAAGATTGGAGAAAAATTGGATTTAGGAAAATGTCCAAATTTTGAAAGTTTCATTTTAGGAAAGTTTCAAAATAGGAAAGTGTCGTTTTAGGAAAGTTTCGAATTAGAAAAGTTTTGAAATAGGAAAAAGTTTTGAAATAGGAAATGTTTCATTTTAAGAAAGTCTCGAAATTGGAAAGTTTTGAATGTAGAATGTTTTGAAATAGGGAAGTTTTGAAAGTTAGAAAGTTTAGAATTTGGAAAGTTTTGAGTTTGGAAAGTGTTTGAGAATAGAAAGTTTTTTTTTTTTTTGGTTTGGATTTGGAAAGATTTGAAGTTTAGAAAGTTTGGAAATTTAGAAAGATTTGAAAGTGGAATGTTTAGAATTTAGAAAGTTTTGACCTTAAAAAGATTTGAAATTTAGAAAGTTTGGAATTTAGAAAGTTTCGGATTTTAGGAGGATTCAAAGTTTGAGTTTTAAAGGTACTTGAAATTAGGAAAGGTTTGAGTTTAAGAAAGATTTGGAAAGTTAAGATTTGGAAAGGTGTGAAATTAGGAAAGGTTTAAACTAGGAAGGATTTGGGAGTTTAAAGTTTAAGGAAAGATTTAAAAGTCTAAGTTTTGAAAACTTAAGGTTTAGGAAAGTAGAAGATTAGGAATGATTGAATTAGGAAAGATGTGCAAGCTTAATGTTCGAGGAAAGATTTGAAAGTTTTAGGAAACTTATGGTTTAGGAAGGTAGGAAATTAGGAGAGAGAGTTGAATTAGGAAAGATTTAGATTTTGAGTTTTAAAATTTAGGAAAGATTTTTATGTTCAAGTTTTGAAGACTTAAGATTTAGGAAAGTAGAAGATTATGAAAGATTTAGACTAGGAAGGGTTAAGATTCCTATTTTCTAAAACAAGGGATTGGATTCTGTTTTTAAAAGAGAAGGTTTGATTTTGTTTCCAAAAACGAATAATTGGATCTAGTTTCCTAAACGGGGAGATTGGATTTGGTTTCCTAAAGGCAAAATGGGATTTGGTTTTCTAAAGGGAAGATTGGATTTGACAAGGATTTGGAAAGGGAGATTTTAGAAACCCTAGATTTGGAAAACTATAGTTTGACGTAGAAAATGAGTTTTGGAGATATGTATAGTTTTGATGTAGAAAACAAGAGGTTTTAGAAACCTAAGATTTTGGTATAGAAAACAAGAGGTTTTGGAAACCTAGATTCTAAGGCCAAAATAAGAGATTGAAAGTCATGTTTGTTTTTGGGAAGGAAAACTAGGGTTTCCTAATTGTGGGTTCTAATGCTTAACTTGGACTCTAAGAAAAGAGCTTTTGGAAAGTGTCTTTTGGAAACAAGATTTTGGAGGAAGGTTCTAAAGAGGAATTTTTTAGAAAGCATATTTTGAAAAGAATTTTAGGAAGGAAGTTTTTGGAAAGTAAAACTTTGAGAGAGTTTTTGGAAAGAGTTTTTCTAGGAAGGAGACCTAGGGAACGTTTTTGGAAAGTGGACTTTGAAGGGAGAGTATTTTGGAAAGGAGTTGAAAAGGGAGTTTTAAAAAAATAAATTTTTGGAGGGAGTTTTTGAAAACAACTTTGGAAAGGAGAATTTTTAGAAATCATATTGAAAAAGAGGGTTTTGGAAATAGACTTTTGAAAAGAGAGTTTTTTGGAAAGTATAAAAACGTTTCACTTTCCTAAAGCTATTCTAACCATAAGAAGGTTAGAACCACTTTAAGAAAGTGGTTTTGAAAACAACAAGATTTTGAAAATATGGACCACGAAAGTCACTTTAAATGTAACACTTTTCTAAAGCAACTCTAGCCATGGAAAGACTAGAATCACCCTAGGGTTGTGATTTTGAAAATAAGTTTTGAAAAAGGAGATTTTGATGCACTTTTGAAAACAAGTTTAATGCAACTTTTGAAAACGAGTTGGAAAACGATTTTTGGAAGAATGCAAGATAATGATATGCACAATGCAAATTGGGGTCGTGAACATACAAGGTTAAGGCTTCACCACATAATCAAGGGGGCCGAACCCATGTGGTCTCTGGTTAGACTAAAAAAAAGCCCCCAACACGGTGACCCTCCAATAGTCTAATCCTACACATGAACCGAGAATCTCCTTATTTTAAGCATGTAAAGAAAGGGGGGGAAAGAGATGGGGGATTAAAATAGAGAAAACCCAAGTGGGTTAGGAGAGAGAAGAGAGGGGGAAAGTGCAGAAACTTAAAGAGAAAGCCTACCGTATGCCTTGTTTATTTTGTGCGCCTTGCTTTTCTTCAGTCTTCGTCTTGATCTTCGTCTTCAATCTTCAAGAGTTTATCTTCAATCTTCAAGGCTTCAATATGCAGCACTTCAAGTCTTCAATGGTGGATTGGAGACTAGTGTATAAGTGTATAGGGGTGTGTATGAGTGTATAGGAGGCTAGGGTTTGTGTATGGTGGCTAGAGTTTGGGAAACCTAGAGAAGCTAGGGTTTAAGGAGGCTACGAGCTCTGTATATCAAATTTTAGGGTTTTTAGACTAAGTTTGCGGACCCCTTAAACGCTAGAAAAGGCTCTATATTTATAGAAAAGGGAATAACCTAGCGCTTGTTGCAGTGGCGCTAGGCCAAAACTCCTCTTGGCGCCACTCCTAGTGACGCCAGGCCATTTTTGGCTTGTAGTGGCACCAACTAGTTAGGAAAGTGTTTAAGTCGACAAGCAACGTATCTTTGACAGATTTGGGCGCCACTACTAGTAACTACCATGCAATTTTTAGCCTAGCTTCATTAGGAGTGACTCTGGAAAGTTCGGGAATGATTTGAAGAGGTCGGGAAGGACCCGGAAGGCCGAAAAAGAGCAGGAAAACTTAGAATAGTGTCCCGAAGGTATTTCACTTGAAAAATGAGGATATGATGTGTCGGAAGGGTTAACCAGGCCTTTAGGGGCAAAACGGTTAATCGAATCGGGAAGCTGCCGGTACGGACTCAGACTGTCCCGGAAGAAGACTCGAGATTTGGAAATATTATTCAGAATGTTTCCAAAAGTTTCTGGTTTGATACCCAGAGCCGATGTAGTCGGAAAAGGAGACCGACCCACTAGGGGCAAAATGGTCATTTTGTACCTGGTTTGCTAGAACTGATTCGGAATGATCCGGACAGGTAAAGGAAGGTGGAGAATACTATAAGAAGCAATTTTAGGAGGTTGCCGGTTTGATACCTAGAGCCGGCGTGGCTAGAAATGGCGACCCGCCCTCCAAGGGCAAAACGGTCATTTTGCACCGGGTTTGCCGGAACTGACTCGGAATGATCCGGAAAGGTAAAGGAAGGTTGGGAATATTATAAGAAGTATTCTCAGGAGGTTACCGGTTTGATACCTAGAGCCGGTGTGGTTCCCGGGGCATTCGAATACCTCGGGAAAAAATGGTCATCTTGACCGAAAAGTTTTAGAATTGGCCCGAAACTGACTAGAAGGTATCTAATCATGTCGGATTGCCTTTAAGAAAATCTTGGAAGGTTGGACTCACTGTTCTGAGGACTCGAGTGTGTTCTCAAGAAACATGTCGGAAGAGGCCCAAAGGGCAGTTTGGTCATTTTTCACCGAAGTGGGCTAGCAGGCACCGGTGTTGACCTGGGTTTTGAGTGTTTCCGCCACTCTGACGGCGGTCGCGTGATACAGGGGTTTGTTGGCAATTCCCTATATCGACCTGTTTGCGAGTATTTCTGCTACTCTAACGGTTGTGATGTTTATGAGTATTTCTGCTACTCTGACGGTTCGCGTTCATTCCCGAGACTGCCTGATCTTGGGAAGCTGCTAAAGGGACTTAGCGCCTGAGAATCAACTTTCTCGAAAGCATGCCTAAATGGACATTTCTGCATTGGCGAGCTAATAGGTGCCAAAGGTGGACCGTTCTACCATCTAGGGGACTTGGGGTCTCGTCCCAGTCGATAGGTTTAAAGGGACTTACTGTCTCGAAGAGATTTTCTTCGAAAACGTGCCGGACCGTCTCAAGGAATCAATTGTCTCAAGGGAGGGATTAGAATTGGAAGGGGTCTTATCATCTTCGAAAAGACGTGTCTGATTTGGAATTTGAAAAGGGGACTTACCGTCTTCGGAAAGACGTGCCTGATTGGAGTAGATTTACCGTCTCAAGGAATCAACTGTCTCGAGAGAGGGATTAGAATTGGAATTGGAAAGGATAATGCCCCTAAGGGCATTTTGGTCATTTTGTCTCTATTTGGGCCTGGTGGGCCAGCAAGCGATGGATAGACAAGGTTTGGAATTAGAGTGTTGGTTTCAATTGGAATTCGTCCACATTGACTTGAGTACAAGTCTGGACGGACCGTAGACTGCCGAGCGGTCAAAAATGGGGTGTTTACAGCTTTCTTTGCTGGAATAGTCTTCTTCCTTGGTGCAGCATCCTCAGATTCATCCTCAGAGATAACATCTGCAGGCTCATCCTCTTCAGTTTTCAAGTCTGTGTCCTCCAAATCTTTCTCTATTTCCTTCTCTTGGTCTTCCTAATTTCTTTCTTCAGTTTCTGGTTCTCTTTTTCTTTCTTCTTCCTCTACTGCAATACCCTGAGCCCTTTTAGTTGAATCACATCTTGCTTAAGATTTTTCAACTGAAGCAACCATTCATTAAGTTTGTGGTCCATGCTTTGAAGCATGTCCATCATGCTTCCCAGAAGTTCATTAACAGAAGAGGCATCAAGGGTTTGGGCTAAAGGTTTTCAAGGACCAGAGGCAGATGCTCTTTTCTATGAAGAGTTGGCAGGGGAAACTTTAGTTGGCCTTAGAACCCAATGGCCATTGACTTTCTTATATCACATCCTGCTCAATGTGTACTTGTTGTATTCATCTTTGTAAGAATCAGGCTTTCTGTAGTTTACTCTTAAGAGATTGACTTGAAAGTATTTGAAAATCTTGGTTAGCAACATTCCATAGGGTAGGTTCTTGGAGGCAGTGATAGCAACATTGGCATGTTGGAGAGAATGTAGTAGGGAACATCAATTTTGGTGTTCGTGAGAAAGGCCCACAAGAAAAACAGGTCCTTCTCAGTTACACGCTCAAAACCACTAACTTTGGGTAAGAAAATGGTTGTCACAAAATGGTGGACTAGTCTCAATTCAACAGGGAAGTTGTTGGCTATGGGTTGAGTGGATTTGGGCATGTCATTACCAAAGAGAACTCTAAGTTGTTCTTTTCGACTAATGTTTTCAAAATACATTTTTCCACCATAACTAGTTCCCATAATTTCTACCAGAGTCCCTTCATTCAGAGTGATTTTCACTCCATTCATAAAGCTAGTAATCATGTTGCTTCAAACTTTCTTCATCAGATTAGAGTAGAAATGCATAACCAACTTTGGATATACATTCTCTCTGATTGTTGTGTAGGATTCCCGTACTAGATTCTCAAGGATATGGGGGAAGTCAAAGTTCTCACTTTTAAAGAAGGCATGATCTATCCAGCGTCCATTCAAAACTTTACACAGACTGAAAATATTCAAGTACCTTTCTTCTGCCAATGCATCTCTGAAATGTGTGGTATCCCATCCAGGTTGTTCTTCAGGAGCCCTTTCCTTTGAATTTCTGATGACTGGTCCAGCTTTTTTTTGTTTCTAAGTGCGTGAAGAGGGTTCATTAGGGCTTTCTCGTCCACGTTCGATTTTAAGAGCCATTGTGGGATTAAGGATGGTTGTGAGAGAGTGGAAAGTGATCGATTAGGGTTTATAAAGAGTTTAAATGAAGATTTGCAATGGTTTGTGAGTGACAATTGGTTTTTGCTACGAACAAGGGAGCAGGAGAGAAAAAGAGTGAGAGTGAATGAGTAAGAGGAAAATTTTGAATGTTTGTAAAGTGGGTTTCGTCAAAGTATATAGGCCCGAAACATGAGGCGACTCATGAACCAAATGAGCTAACACATGCCTTGTTAATGACATACTTTGAGTCCACTGTTGTGATGAGACGACTCTATGAAATAAAGTGTCGACTCTTTCACCCAGACTAAGCATGTGAATCATAAGGATTTCATGAAATGATTTTTTTCAAGTTTTGGATAAAGATTATCTTAATATGATCATATAATGCATCATGAATTCAAGAAAGGTGTTTCATATGAATAATAAACACATTTAAACATTCAAAACACAAATTTCACTTAAATCAAACACATTTTAATATAAAGGATCACTCATTCCTAATTCTCTTCTAATCATACAAAAACGATCTTCACTTAAAGATTTAGTAAAAATATTAGCTAATTGCATATCAGTGCACACAAAGTCAAGTTCTCTATCACATTTTTGCACATGATCACGTATAAAGTGATATATGATTTCAATGTGTTTTGTGTGAGAGTGTTGAATAGGATTTTTGGTCAAGTTTATTGCACTAGTGTTATCACATTTAATAGGAATATGATCAAACAAAATTTCATAATCTTCTAATTGTTGTTTGATCCACAACACTTGTGTACAACAACTACCAGCTACTACATATTCAGCCTCAGCTGTGGAGAGAGCAACTGAATTTTGTTTCTTGCTATACCAAGATACAATCATGTTGCCTAGGAGTTGGCAAGAGCCACCTGTGTTCTTCCTATCAACTCTACTCCCTGCATAGTCAGCGTCAGTGTAAGTATTCAAATTAAAACATGTATTTCTTGGATACCATAATCCAAGATTTGGTGTGTGCTTAAGATAACTAAATATCCTCTTTACAGCAATCACATGAGATTATTTAGGATTGGATTGAAAGCGAGCACATAAGCAAACACTAAACATTATGTCTGGTCTATTAGCAGTTAGATACAATAGAGAGCCTATCATACTTCTATAAAGTTTAGTATCTATTGACTTACCTTTCTCATCGCTATCCAATTTTATTGTAGTACTCATTGGAGTACTTATAGGTTTTGCATCTTCCATGCCAAACTTTTTGATTAAGTCCTTGATGTACTTGGCTTGGTTGATAAAGATGTCTTCCTTTGATTGCTTGATTTGAAGTCCGAGAAAGTAATTAAGCTCTCCAATCATACTCATCTCGAATTTTCCCTGCATACACTTAGTAAATTCTTCGCAAAGTGATTCATTAGTAGCACCAAATATAGTATCGTCTACATAAATTTGTACTACAAGCATATCACTGTTTTTGATTTTGATAAAAAGAGTTGTATCTATTTTTCCTCTAGAAAAACCTTTTTCAATAAAAAACTTACTTAATCTTTCATACCAAGCCCTTGGGGCTTGCTTCAAACCATACAAAGCTTTTGTGAGTTTGAAAACATGGCCAGGAAGTTTTAGATCTTCAAAACCAAGTGGTTGTTCAATAAAAACTTCTTCAGTGATAAAACCATTTAGAAATGTACTTTTCACATCCATTTGATACAATTTAAAATCTTTAAAACAAGTAAAAGCAAGTAATAATATAATGGCTTCTAATCTAGCTAAAGGGGCATAGGTTTCATAAAAACCAATGCCTTTTGACTATAACCTTGAGCAACAAGTCTTGCCTTGTTTCTCACAACAATTTCATATTCATCTATTTTGTTTCTAAATACCCATTTGGTTCCAATAACTAGATGATCATTAGGTCTAGGAACAAGGTGCCATACCTCATTCCTTTCAAATTGGTTTAATTCCTCTTGCATTACATTTATCTAACATTCATCATGTTTAGCATCATTAAAACAGTTAGGCTCTATTTCAGATAAGAATGTAAGATGATTGTAAGCACCCATTTTTGACCGCTCGACAGTCTACACTCCGTCCAGACTTGTTTTCAAGTCATTATGGACATATTCCAATCGAATCCAATCCTCTAGTCCAAATTCCGTCTTTCCATTGCTTCGCGGGCCTGTCAGGCCCAAATAGAGGCAAAATGACCAAAATGCCCTTAGGGGCATTATCCTTTCTTATTCCAATTCCAATCCCCCTCTCGAGATAGTTTATTCCTCGAGACGGTCCAAGTAGTAAAACTACTCACAAAACCGTCAGAGTGGCGGAAACACTCACAAAACCGTCAGAGTGACGGAAATACTCACAAAACCGTCAGAGTGGCGGAAACACTCACAAAACTGTTAGAGTGGCGGAAACACTCAAAACCCAGGCACGTCTCTTCGGAGTCGGTAAGACCCCTTTCCAATCCCTCTCTCGAGACAGTTTATTCCTCGAGACAGTTTCAATCCAGGCACGTCTCTTCGGAGATGATAAGACCCTTTTCCAATCCCTCTCTCGAGACAATTTATTCCTCGAGACGGTCCGAGTAGCAAAACTACTCACACAACCGTTAGAGTAGCGGAAATACTCACAGAGCCGTCCGAGTAGCGGAAATACTCAACCGTTAGAGTAGCGGAAATACTCACAGAGCCGTTAGAGTAGCGAAAATACTCAACCATTAGAGTAGCGGAAATACTCCCAAATCATCAATCCCGTTAGAGTAGCGGAAATACTCAACCGTTAGAGTAGCGGAAATACTCCCAAATCATCAATCCCGTCTGAGTAACGGAAATACTCAATCCCGTCTGAGTAGCGGAAATACTCAATCCCGTCCGAGTAGCGGAAATAATCACAAATCATCAACCCCGTCCGAGTAGCGGAAATACTCACAAATCATCAACCCCGTCCGAGTAGCGGAAATACTCAACCCCGTCCGAGTAACGAAAATACTCACACCGTTTGAGTGGCGGAAACACTCAAAACCTAGGTCAACACCAGTGGCTGTTAGCCCACTTCGGTGAAAAATGACCAGACTACCCTTAGGACCCTTTCCGAGACTTTTCGGTCAAGATGACCATTTTGCCCCTAGGCATCCGAACGCCCCGGGAACCACACCGGCTCTGGGTATCAAACCGGTAACCTTCTGAGAATACTTTTTATAGTATTCTCGACCTTCCCTTCTCTTTCCGGATCATTCCGAGTCAGTTCCGGCCAACCCGGTACAAAATGACCGTTTTGCCCCTAGAGGGCCGGTCTCCTTCTTCAACCACACCGACTTTGGGTATCAAACCGGTAATGTCCTGAGAATACTTTTTATAGTGTTCTCGACCTTCCGTTACCTTTCCGGACCATCCCGAGTCAGTTCCGGCCAACCCGGTGCAAAATGACCGTTTTGCCCCTGGAGGGCTGGTCTCCTTCTTCGACCACACCGGCTCTGGGTATCAAATCGGTAATGTCCCAAGAATACTTTTTATAGTGTTCTCGATCTTCCTTTACCTTTCTGGACCATTCCGAGTCAGTTCCGACAAACCCGGTACAAAATGACCGTTTTGCCCCTGGTGGGCCGGTCTCTATTTTCGACCACGCCGGCCCTGGGAATCAAACCGGCAACCTCTAGGAACATTCTAAATAATGTCTCCAGATCCCAAGTCTTCTTCCGGGACAGTTTGAGTCTGTCCTGGCAGTTTTCCGGTCCGATGGACCGTTTTGCCCCTAAAGGCTCGGTCAACCTTTCCGACACATCCAATCCTCACTTTTCAAGTCAAATACCTCCAGGACACTATTTTAAGTGTTCCTGCTCGTTTTCGGCCTTCTGGGTCACTCCCGGCTCCTTCAAATCATTCCCGGACTTTCCGGAGTCACTCCTAGTGAAGCCAGGCTAAAATTTACATGGTAATAACTAGTACAGGCGCCCAAATCTAGTCAAAGATACGTTGCTTGCCAACCTTAATTGTTTCCTAAATGGCTGGCGCCACTAGCAGTGGCGCCAAGCCAAAAAATGGCCTGGCGCCAGTATAAATTTTGCCCTGGCGCCACTGCAACAGGCGCCAGGCTTGTCCAACTTCTATAAATACAGAGCCTCGATCAACGTGAAAGGGGTCTGCAAACTTAACCTAAGAATCTTATATTTCGATATACAGAGCTCGAGCACCTCCAAAACCCTAGCCTCCTTAGGTTTTCTAAACCCTAGTCACTATACATAAACCCTAGCCTCCTATACACTCATACACTCCCTCATACACTCATACCCTAACCTTCAACCATCCTTGGAAGACTTGAAGAGCTGCCATCTAAAGCTTGAAGACAATCCTTGAAGGTTGAAGAAGAAGTTCAAGACCGAAGACCGAAGACTGCACGGCGCGCAAAATAAACAAGAAACAAGGTAGGCTTTCTCTTTAATTTTCTGCACTTCCCCCCTCTCTCTTCTCTCTCCAACCCACTTGGGTTTTCTCTATTTTAATCCCCCATCTCTTTCCCGCCCTTTCTTTGCATGCTTGAAACGAGGGGATTCCCGGTCCATGTGTAGGATTGGACTATTGGAGAGTCACCGTGTCGGGGGCTTTCTTCTAGTCCAACCAAAGACCACGTGGGTCCGGCCCCCTTGATTATGTGGTGAAGCCTTAACCTTGTATGTTCACGACCCCAAATTGCATTGTGCATATCATAGTCTTGCATCTTCCAAAATTCGTTTTTAAAAAGTTGTTTTTCAAAACGTTTTCAAACTTGTTTTCAAAATTGCATCAAAAGCTCTTTTTCAAAAACCACAATCCTAGGGTGATTCTAGCCTTTCCATGGCTAGGGTTGCTTTAGGAAAGTGTTATATTAAAAGTGGCATTTTGGTCTATATTTTCAAACCTTGTTTTTAAAACCACTTTCTTAAAAGTGGTTCTAGTCCTCTTATGGCTAGAATTGTTTTAGGAAAGTGAGATGTTTTTATACTTTCCAAAAACTCTCTTTAAAAATCTCTTCCTAAAAATCTCTTTTTCAACATACTTCCCTAAAACTCCCCTCTTCAAAATTGGTTTCAAAAACTCCCTTTCAAAATCTCTTTTTTCAAAACTCCCTTTTTCAACTCCTTTCCAAAACTTTCTTTCCTCAAAATTCACTTTCTAAAAACACTCCCTAAAAATCTTTCTAAAAACTCTCCTCCTGGAATCTTCCTTCTAGAAATTCCCCTATAGAATTTTCTTTCTAAACTCTACGTTTCCAAAAACATGCTTTTCAAAAAACTCCTCCCTAGGATTCCCTTCTAGAAAACCTTCGTTTCCAAAAATTCGTTTTCCAAAAAAAAACTCTTTCCTTAGAGCTCAAACCAAACCCTAGAACCCACAATTAGGAAACTCTAGTTCTCTTTCCAAAAACATGATTTTCAAACTTTGCCCTAAACCTAGGTTTCCAAAATCTTTTGTTTTCTACATCAAAAACTATCCTTGTTTTCAAAACCTATTTTCTACGTCGAGACTAGAATTTTCCAAATCTAGGGTTTCTAGAATCTCCCTTTCCAAACTCTTGCCAAATCCTATTTTCCCTTTAGGAAACCAAATCAAATCTTCCCGTTTAGGAAATTAGATCCTATCCTCCGGTTTTGGAAACAAAATCAAACCTTTGCTTTTAGAAACCAAATCCAATCCCTTCCTAATCCAACTCTTTCCTAATTCAAATCCTTCCTAAACTTCTACTTTCCTAAATCTTAAGTTTTCAAAACTTGAACGTAAAAATCTTTCCTAAGTTTTAAAATTCAACCTTCCAATCTTTCCTAATTCAACCCTTTCCTAATTCTACCCTTTTCCAAAATCTTTTTCAAGTCCAAGCTTTCGAATCTTTCCTAAACTCAAACCCTTCCTAATCCCAAGATTTTCTAAAACTCTAAAACTTTCTAAATCTTAAACTTTCTAAATTTTCAAATCTTTCCAAATTCAAAACTTTCTAAATTTGAAACCTTCTTAAGTTAAATTTTTCTAAACCTAAAACTTTCTAAATCCTAAACTTTCTAAATTTCAAATCTTTCTAAAATTCTAAGCTTCCTAAATTCAAAACTTACTAAATTTAAAACTTTCTTAAGTTGAATCTTTCTAAACCTAGTACTTTTTAAATTCTAAACTCTCTTAAACTTCAAATCTTTCCAAATTTAAGACTTTTCTAAATTCAAAACTTTCTAAATTCAAGACTTTCTTAAGTTGAAACTTCCTTTTTTTCAAACATTTCCTAAATTGAAAAATTTCCTTTTTCAAACCTTTCCCAAAACGAAACTTTTCTTATTTTCAAAACTTCCTTGTTTTCAAAGCTTTCCAAATTCAAAACTTCCCTTTTTCAAAACATTTCTAAATTCAAAACTTTCCGATTTTCAAAACTTTCCTAATTTCAAAACTTTCCAAAAATGAAACTTTTCTAATTTGAAACTTTCCTAAATCGAACATTTCCTAATTCAAACATTTCCTAAATCTAACCTTTCCTAATCTTCTAAACCTTCCAAGTCAAGTCAAGCTTTTCCTAAGTCTAGGTTTCCTAAACCTTCGTCTTTCTCTTTTTCAAAACAAGTCCAAATCTATCTTTTCAAATCAAAGTCCAATTTTCTCAATTTCAATTTTCAATCTCCTCTTCCAATTTCAAATCCAATTTTCAATTTAATCTCTTTCTTCCAATCCAATCTCTCTCTTCAAATCAATCTATTTTCAATCGGACTCTAGTCCGAACTACGACTGACCTGATTCCCCCAAAGGGATACGTAGGCAACCTTCATAGGTGCAGTCACAATACTTTTCAAACTTTCAATTCCACCCTCATGGGTGCGGTTTCCAAAATCTTTCCAAATTTCAAATTCCAATCAATTTTCAAATTCCAATTTCAAAATTTCTATTTTCAAACTTCTATTTTCAATTTTCAAACTTTCCAATTTCAATTCTATTTCTTCAAATCTATTTTTCAATTCTTTTCTATTGCACTTGCATATCATGCATCATATTAGTTTCTTTTCAAGCATTGTTTTCAAAGTGGATAGGATTGGCCATTAGTTAATTAAAGACTCTCATAGGTGAATCTAGGGTAGATTGACATGTAGGTACCGAAAGGGCGGGGTAGGGTGATAGCTTAGTGCGTCTTCCCTACACGTAACCAACCTCCGAACCTAGATCACTGATTTCAAAGACCAAAAGGAGTCATTTTTCTAAAAAGGGCTAAATGTTTTCTAAAGGTTGCCAAACAACCCGTTTTCCTCAAAAACCCTCTCTTGAGGAGATATTTTCAAAAATCGTTTTTCAAAACCTTAAGTATAGTTTTCGAACTATGCTTAGTTTTTAGGTGACCTAACTCACCTTAATCAAGTTAGGTGGCGACTCCGAATCTTTTTCAAAAGCCCTTTATTCAAACCTGTTTTCAATTCAAACCTAGTCGCACTCATTCTTTTAGGAGGGTGAGTTCTAACGAGAGAGTACAACATTTTTCCCGCTTGGGTGAGTATTCCTCGAGTGCGAAAAATCTGGGCGCGACAATGATTACATATATTTTTGATAAAGGATCGAGTTTTTACACCTTGTGAAGGATCACCTAGGATTTGTTCCGTAGGATGGTTATGCACAAACTTCCACTCCTTAGGTAGTCCTTCATTAATTTCTTGTTAGTTGGTAGGAACTCCTTGTAATTCTCTTTCGTTTTATGATTCCCCATTTGAGCTTGGTTGGATGTCCATCTTTTCCATTCTAGATTCTAGCTCATCTGCATCATCACTTGCAACATTCTTTGAAGAAGGATTAAGTTCATCAAAAGTGATGAGCACTAATTCTTCAACTACTAGAGTCCTCTTATTAAAGACTCTATAAGCCTTGCTATGTGTTGAATAGCCAAGAAATACACCCTCGTCGGATTTAGCATCAAACTTGCTGAGATTGTCTTTATTGTTATTCAATACAAAGCATTTACAACCAAATGCTTTAAAGTATGAGACATTTGATTTCTTTTCTTTCCAAAGTTCATAGGGGGTTTTGTTCAAAAACTTTCTAAATAAAATTTGATTTAAAACATAACAAGCTGTATTAATAGCTTCAACCCAAAAGTATTTTGGTAAACCATTTTCACAAAGCATGGTTCTAGTAATTTCTTCTAAAACTCTGTTTTTCCTCTCAACAACCCTATTTTGTTAAGGTGTTCTAGGAGCTGAAAAATTGTGATCAAAACCATTTTCATCACAAAACATTTCAAAAGGTTTACAATTGAATTCCCCTCCATGATCAGTCCTAATAGAAGTAATTGAAATTCCTTTTTCATTTTGAACTTTTCTACAAAATTTTATAAAAAAAAACAATTGTCTCATCCTTATGAGCTAAGAAGAAAGGTCTATATAAATCTAGAATAGTCATCAACAATAACAAGTGCATATTGTTTACCACCAAGACTTAGAGTCCTAGTTGGTCCAAATAAATCTATATGCAATAGTTGTAGTGGCCTAGATGTAGTGAGCATATTTAAGAATTTGAAAGAAATTCGAGTTTGTTTTCTTAATTGACAAGCATCACAAACTCTATCTTTGTCAAATTTTATTTTTGGAAAACCTTTAATCAAATCATTTTTAAAAACCTTTGAAAATATACTCCCAATAATGTGACCAAGTCTTCTATGCCACAACCAACTGTCATCACTATTCATAGTAACAAGACATTCCATTTTGCATGAAGATAAATCATTAAGATTGAAAACATAAATATTGTTTTGTCTATATCCAGTGAGAATTGTCTTGTTATCATTAATGTCAATTACATCACATTTAGAGGATTCAAATACAACCTTGCATCCTTTGTCACAAAGTTGACTAATGCTCAAAAGATTGTGTTTGAGTCCCTTAACAAGTAACACATTTTTTATAGAGGTAGAGGAATTCTTACTAATACTACCTATACCGATAATCTTCCCTTTGCTATTGTCACCAAATGTGACAAGACCTCCATCCTTTGGTGAGAGAGAAATGAATTGAGCTTCATCTCCTGTCATATACCTTGAGCATCCACTATCCAAGTACCAATGGTCTTTGTTGGATTTGGCTTGAAGGCAAACCTGCAAAAGGGTTTATCTGACCTTAAGTACCCAAATCATCTTGGGTCCTTGGGGGTTAGTCCTCAATGGTCTTTTAGAGACCCATGCATTGCTACGAACATTTGATTTTTGTAAAGCAAAACATCTACTAGCAATATGTCCCCTTTTGTGACAGTAAAAGCATGATATCTGTGTTTTTATAGTTGAAGTTCCAAATCTGTCTTTTGAAAATTTCTTCCTTTTAAATGGATCAAAACCAAGGCCAGCTTTGTCAAGTGAACAATTTTGTTTTTCTAAAATTACATCCAGTTTTTCTTTTCCATTTACACATCTATAAAGACTTGTTTCTAAGTTTTTAACCTTATCAAGCAAAATGTGATTTTCTTTTCAAAGGTCCTTTTGAAGAGAATTTTTCTTAACCTTATCCTTTAAGATACAGACTTCATTTTTCAAAACTTCATTTTCCTTTTGCAAATTCTCATTTTTAACAGTAAGAGTAGAAATCATTTTCTTAAGAAGTCCATTTTTAATTTCCAATTTTCTGAATTCACAAAGTAAATCATCAAAAGCATCTTGTAATTCATTAAAAGTACATTGGGAAGAATCAGATACCTCATTATCATCTTTATGAGCCATGAGACATAGGTTAGCCACTTCCTGTGGTTCAGTTTCTTATTTGAAGGTTGATTCTTCATCATCACTCTATGTCATAGCTACCATAGCCTTCTTCCCTTGATATTTCTTTCCTCTCTTTCTGAGTAGAGGACACTTTGCCTTCATATGGTCAGGCTTCTTGCATTCGTAGCATGTTATGTTGGAGTCCTTTCTAGGTTCTCCTTTGGCTTCATGCTTCTTTCCACCTCTCCATTTCTTCTTTATGAATCTCCTAAATTTACGAGTGATGAGAGCAATCTCATCTTCATTCTCATCACTTTCAGATTCATCATCTTGACAGGTGAATTGGAATGCAACTGCCCTTTTCTTCTTTTCTTCATCCTCTTGGGCATGTTATTTTTGTATAAGCTCATGTGTCATTAGAGAGCCCAAGAGTTCTTCTAGTGGCAAAGTGTTGAGGTCCTTGGCTTCTTGGATTACTGTGACCTTAGCCTCCCAAGCTTTTGGCAATGACCTTAGTATCTTCCTCACTTGCTCATTGTTAGGATGCACCTTTCCAAGAGATTTTAGTGTAGCTAAATGTCAGGTCATTACATGCCTTTGCCTACCCGGCAAACTAGTGTAGTCGAATGTCAGGTCACCCTCTGAATATAGGACCCCCCTTACTTTGTCCAAATTTTAATTTGGTCCCATAGAATTTGAGTGTTTATAGTAAGAAAGTTTGTATTGGCCCCATAAAATTCAGTTTTTTTTTACCAAAATAATGTAATTTCTGAAATTTATTTTCAAAATGTTAAATTTCAAAAGGTATTTCCACAATAAGGTAAAATGCGATCTTGTGTTGTATTTTGAATTTAAGAGAACACGCAACCCCCGGTTGCGTTTTGAAGAGAGTTTGTAAAAAACAGAAAAAATCGAAAGAAAACACAGGTTGCATCTATGTTTTTTTGCGTTTTGTCAAAAGACATAGGTGCACACCTGCGTTTTCTCCCTTGAATCACCGCATGGCTATAAATAACTCGATATAAAATAGAATGGAAAAAGTGGAAAAAAAAAACAAATTAGTTTAAATTAATAGAGCTATAAATACTATAAAATAGATATAAGTAATATTTAATATATTTTAGTAATTAGTAATAAAATGTTATAAAAATATTAATAGCTCTATTAAACATATTAAATATTACTAATATTTATGATGGATCCAAGTAAGCTACAGTTATCACAAAACCTAATACATTAAGCAGTAAGTAGCTATGATGGATCCAAGTAGTAACTATGATCAATTTGAATGGTAAATGCTTTCACTGTATACGATAGTCCTTCCCAAAGAAAAACTTCTTCACTTTCATTGCACATCAATGACTATAGAAAAAATGAAATCTCATATGGTAAAGGTTGTGAGTAGGGATGGCAAAATAACTCGATATCTTGAATTTTTGCTCTTATTGAGACGAGTATGAGGTGATACTTTTTGGGACGGGAAGGGTTTAGGGACAAAGTGTAATAACTCGCTCCAACCCAAACCCATCCCATTTAAACATATATATTTATTTTTCTATGTACATATTTTATTAAAATGTTAAATATTAATAGCTCCATTAAACATATTAAATGTTACTAATTATTAAAATATATTAAATATTACTTATATCTATTTTATAGTATTTATAGCTCTATTAATTTAAACTAATTTGTTTTTTTTTTTTTCCATTATATCCTTAAAAATATTTACTGAAAAAGAACTTATTTTTTGAAAAATTATTTAATTCTAAATATTTTTTACTTGTATAAAGTTTGATTAACGAACACATATTTTCAGTTAATTTTAAATTTAACTCTTACAAAAATTTTGAATTTATATATTTAAATAAAAATATTAATTTAATAAATTTCAAAGGAAAGAAGGGGGGGGGGGGGGGGGGGGGGGGGGCTGCCAAAAGCGGGGATGAAGGGAGAAAATGCATGTTGGAGCTACGTTTTCTTTCGGCCTTTTGCAGGCTCTCATCAAAACGCAACTGTAACTCAAGATCACATTTTACCTTATTGTGAAAAATACTTTTTGAAATTTAACATTTTGGGAATAAATTTCAAAAACTATATTATTTTGGTAAAAAAACTCCATAAATTTAAATATATATATTTTATCTTGACCTTTAAAATTCTTGAATTTTTTTACCTTTAACCCCCTCTAAGTACCAAGTTAGTCCAAGTTAAAAAGTCTTGAGTAAGAGGCTACCAAGCCAATTATGTGAGTGAGCATCCTTATTATCTCTTAATTATGGTAGGTGTCATGGGAAAAAAAGTCTATTGATCAGATAATACTGAGTACTCAGTTGTAATCCCTATCAAATGTTGATACGTGGTGTGTGTCTACATCAGCAATATGTATTGGTGGAGTAGTGGAAAGATTTTTAAGGTAACGTCCTATAAGATTTTGCCATGTGGTATTTTTTTTCTTTAAAAATATCTCCACCACTCCACTAACTCTTATTGTTGATGTATGCAAACACCACGTGTTAGTATTTAATAAGAATTGTCACCGATTACTCAGTACTATCTGACAATTAGACTATTTTTTGTGTCTTGGACATACATTAACTCTGTCTTTGCTCTATATATGGAAGATGTGTAATGTGGTGAATGATATCCCAGCTACATGGATGTCTTAGTTGCGCACAAAGCTGTTGTTTATAGACCAAGAGGAAAATTGAGTTTCTTTCCTAAGTCTTGGCAAAGCATACAGACTCATGTTAGCACCGATGATGGAAACCCTAGTATTTTTCACATGTATTCAGTGGTGGAGGAAGCTACTACCCTCAAATTTTAAAAATTGTACTTTTACTTACAATTTTTTAAATTCTTTTTAATTTGACCTCTAAAAATTTAGAAACTCCTCAAATTTTAAAAACATTTTATTTTTATTTATAGTTTTAAGAATTATTTTTAATTTTTTCCTCTAAAACTTTATGAATCCCTCTCAAATTTTTAAACATTGTATTTTTACTTACAATTTAAAAATATTTTTAATTTTTGCCCACTAAGACTTTATAAATACTCTCTTAAAAACTTATTTAGTTTAAAAGACTTATTTACATATATAAATATGTATACATTATACGTAATGAGAATCAAGTGTCTTGATTAAAAAAAATAAAATGTGATGACTAACTTTTGCCTCCTAAATGAATTTTCTACTTCCCACACTGCTTATATTGGGCGAAGAAGACAGTTCAACCATGCACTACTATAGCACGTAAACCATACTTTTACAGGCCGTTAGTTCAAGGACGTTCTGAAAGTGGCGAGAGTTAGTAGTGTCATGATCATCCAGCTAGCTGACCGCATGGCTGTTGATCGGGAGGCTTGATTGAGTTCCGTTCTAAGTCTTTGGCAAGCTTGCTGGCATGTCTTATCATAGTGCCACGGGTTGTTATTCGTGGCACGTTTGGGGCCGCGAGAGACCTTGGCGTGAAACATTTCTGAGTATGATTGGCCAGTGGTATGACAATCTTGTAATTTATATTTTTTATATTTATTAGATATATGGATTATGACTCCTCGAGGGGTATGCGACTCGCTCCGAAAACTACAAAATGAAGTTATTACCCCGCAAGAGTATGGGGGTCGCAATGAAGTATAAATTGGTAATCTGGTATCGTTCTTTCTCAAGGGACCTAGCCAAATATAGGCTCTAGCACTCAACTCACACTAATCTAACCTAGGATTGATTTACAGTTATGTGGGGAATTAAATCTAAAATAAAAGGAAAAGTAAAAGAACAAAAAATCTTTAGGTTTTTTTATAGGGTTTTGATTTACTAAACTAGTACCATGAAAATTAAAGCAATTAACTAGGCAATTGATTTAAATGTAAAGAAATTAAAATGGAAAGCTTGGATATGATTGATTCAATCCATCAACTCACAACAAGAATTTCAATAGAGAATTTTTATAACTCAAATCAAGAATCACACCGTGGATTCTTGATTCAGAATATTTTGACCATAAAACCTTGAGTTCATATTTAGTTGAGTGTAGGGATTAAACCAATTAATAGAACCCTAGAAACAAACCTTATAAATGTGCAAAATTTATACCAATTGTTAAATTGTGCATAAACATTGCCAAATGGGTTATGAATCTAAATTTTTGAATAAATCCAACACCCAACCAAATAGAACTATACAAATCTATGAATAAAACTTTGTAGTTCATGAATCCCCATTGAAATACTTGAAAATCCTTGGTGAATCTTCACAATCACACCCAAGAAATGTTTAGCTACTAGAATCCATAATAAAAAGTATAAATGAAGGTAAATCTAACATTAAACTAAGTAAAATTAGTGTTTGATTGCTAAGAAAATGAGAGAAAATGGCAAGAAAGTGAAGAAAAATACATTACAATAAAATAAAGTTACAATTTCTACTCCTACATTAATATTACAAACATAAATCTAAGCTAAAAATACACAAAAACATAAAAACCAATCTTGGAGGAGCCTTTCATGCCGCCCCCTTGGCTGCTACAAACCTAAAAAATCTTCCTCTCCTCAATTTTTCGAACAACACAGCTTTTAAGCTCCAGATCTGTATCGATCGATCGATCGGCACTGTTTACCGATCGAATGGCTGATCAATCAGTCACTATTCACTGTTTACTATTCATAGGCACTGTTCACCAATCGATCGGCATTGTTCACTGATCGAATGGTAAAATGCCCTCTCTAAAGTTCGCCAGACCGATTGATCGGGTATTATTCACCCATCCACCTTGAAGCTTGATTTTGACTACCTTAGAGGTCGTTCAGCAGATGCACATTAGAGGTAAAGTTGTAGCTCTTGAAGTCTTCTTTTCAATGGCACAAAAATCAGCTCAATCGAAGATCGGAGTAAAAAGATATGGCCAAAATACCAAGGCGGGTCTGAATTTTCATGACTGAATTATTCGCCTTGAACATGACTTGATTATTCTCTGCGTCTATTTGCCTTTATTAGCTTATATAACTTACAAAACAAATGAAGAACATACTCAAATGAATATTTAACTAAAATAAGACAATTAATTACAATATAAGTCTAACAAAGTACATATTAAGAGCTTATTATTACACTTTTAGAGTGTAATCACAACCCCCAACTTACATTTTGCTAGTCCCTAGCAAAAACTATAAAAAAAAACATAAAGGATAATCTCCACTTTCGTAGGAGTCACGGGTGCAATTAGCTTATGTACCAAGCCTTCAAACCCCTAGTGGACGAGTGGTGTCTCGTGAGGGTTTACAGTGATGATACACACAAACATCCATTTGTGAATTGCCAATCAAGATAAGAATAAGGAATGAATGCATAATCATACTCAAGTTAACATTGATGCCACTCCAAATTCCTACCACTTGTAAGAATATGCAACAAGTCATACAAAAGAGAGGTTCATGTGTGTGGGTGAAGAATCATACTAAACAATACAAATGAACTCATTTAAGCAAATCCAAACCTTTAAAAGTTTTAATTCAAACCTCACCGGACATATACTCGCAATTAAAGTTCAACATGGTTCTCACAATGGTATGCTCAACAATGGAGTAAATGTAAAGAGACAAATCAAGTGAGCATACCAATTACAAAAACCGAAAGATAAAAGTGTATTGACATTAGCATAGCTCCATGGAAGAATGTTGACAGTTAAGTATTAATTCAAAGAAATTGAAAAAATATAACTTATACTCTATTAAAAACTTCAATCAAGTACAACTTGGATCAACTAAATCATGTAGAGGTGAAGAGGGTAATATAGAAGAGGTGAAAGGTAAGGGTAAAGAGATGGAAGCAAATGGTCATATCATGTGTGATCAAGGCATGAAATGATGAATGAAACACAACTACAACTCTCCCTTATCAACATTTCAAATCTCACTCTTCTCTTAACATATTTTCGACTTTTAAACTCCTCTTCCATTCTTTTCTTCTTCTTATTCTTTTTTTTTCTTATTTCTTTTTTTTTTCTTTTCTTACTTCTCCTTTTGTTTCCATCCTTTTATTATCCCACTTTAGATTCAATAACTACTTTTCATATTTCAATATACTCATATGCATTGAACTCTCCAAATCAATCTCTACTTCTTCTTCTTTTTCTTTAGCAATGTAAAAACACTCTTTTCTCAATTAGGCGTCCCTTTGCAATAGAAGAGATGAAATCACTATGCACAATTCAAATGGATAAAGGTAAAAGATCAATAAGGGTAAAGAGGAATGCACGATTTGGCAATAAGAAACAAAAGGTTATCAAGAAGAATATGGCAAACAATCCTATCCCAAGTTGTACAACTGAAACATTTCATAGAGTATAAGTGTCAACAACAAGATCAAAACTCAACTCATGAACCAAATACAAGCATAATGAAGCTATTGAATGAAATGAGGGTGAAGAAACTATCCTTGAGTAAATGCAAACGCTCCAAAAGGCGATAAATGCTCTAAAGCTCACAAGATGATAATCTCCACTAATGTAAGGATGAAAAAGCAAAAACTAGTAACAAACTATGTTATAAAGCATGATTGTGCATAATGTTGTAATCCCCTCCACAAATGCATGAATTAAGCAACCCCCACAATATGTTGGGTATAAGGAGTGAATCAACATCATCTTGAGTAAAGAAGCATGTAAAAATTCCTATTTTCTAATCTCAAAAGGCACTTTCACAAGTAACAAGATTTTTTTTTTTTTTTATAGGGTGCAAAACAAAGAAACAAAAACAAAATAATAGAGGTAAAGCCTCTACCCCACCCCCAACTTAAAATGATGCATTGTCCTCAATGCATGAGAACAAAGCATTGAATGTAATTCAATGGTGAAAAAAAAAAGAAGAGAAAAATAGGGTGCAAAAGGCACCGTCAACTTAAAATGAGAAAATAAACTAAGAAAACAAAACTACTCCTATTCCTACACAAATAAGAGAGAGAAAATTATCCAATTCCACAAAGTGAGAATTTGCCATTATCCCACACCCCTAACTTATAGATTTTCAAAGAGTTCAAACAAGCATAAGAATATACAATGGCCACTTATTTGATGAACTCTATGATATAACCTTGAAGCACATAAGGGAAATAAGGGTCATGATATATAGAAAATAAAGAATAATCATGTACAAATGTGCCAATGATGCTCATGCCATGAAGTGCTTGACCCTCCCTTTCTTCTTGGTTGGCCATGGGAATGATGCTTGGTTCAAAGGTAGAGACATGGAGTTCCAAAGGCTCCGTTAGGTTAGGACTAGGTGTTAGAGGTGTAAAAGTAGGGGTCACTTGATCCCTAGACATGTTAAGAATGTCCTCTAAACTATCAACATCCTCATTGTTATGCACATTCCCAATATCAAATAAACCAAAGTCATCATTAAGGGTAGACACATCTCTACCCCTCTCTTCTTGTTTGGAGTCCCTAATTTCGGACTCCTCTCTCTCACACTCTTCATCCCTAGGTTCATGTTCAATATTTTTCTCACTTACCTTAAGAACGTCTTCCTTAGACTCAAAGTCTTGGGGAAGGATGGTTTGGTTAATGATGTTCTCAATCCTAGGTTAGTGATGGGATGGATTTGTTCAATTGGATGGACTTGCTCTTAGTTAGGGTAAAAATCGAGGTGATTTTCATTAAAGCTCACTTGGGGTGGAGGTGGATATTCAACGTGCTCATGGTGGTAATAAATTCGTAAAGCTTCACGAAAATAGTCAAAGGGGTTCTTGTAGGTTTGAAGAGATTCTTGATAATGCTTTGTAAAGGCTCCCTCATGTCCACTACCAATGTTAAATTCATTACACCCCCCAAGATTGGGAGGTGGTCGAGGAGGCTCCATTTGACCATTAGCTCTAAGACATTCTCTAATAGACATGTTAGATGGTTCTTGTGATTTAAGCCTATTTGTCCAAATGTAGTCTCTAAGAGATTTACATGGAGGTGTTTTCACACCACCATTCTCATGAGTGCTCTCATTGCCACCATGAGGTTCTCCAAAATGGGGAGGTAGTCGGGGAGGCTCTCTTAGGCCATTAGCTATAAGGTGTTCCCTCATTGTCATGTTGGATGATGGATGGTTTGAAAATGTGCCCTCAAACATAATGAAATGTATGATGAAAAATGGATGCAATGTACAAACAAGTGTAACGCACTGCGCCTCAACACATCATACACAACAATACTCAATAATTGTCCATCCAAACCTCTAATCTCCGCATAATAAATTTCCTCAATTTAAACAATTTTAACCGACCAAACCTCCAATCCCCACAAGTTATATACCACCAATTTGCAATATACACAATCCTTAATTCTCCACTAGCAATCCTCCAATCAAATTATTAAAACAAAAACAAAATATATATACAAATCAAAACAAAATACCTAAAATAAAGAGAAAAAGAAAGAATAAAAATCTAACATGGTATTTACACAAAAAAAATGAAGTTACCGATGGCCTAAGCCGAAGATTTCTCCGTCGTGGTAGATGAATGGAGATCCAATCCACCAATTGCTTTCCAATCCAAAGCTCAATAGTGCTTGCCTTGTGCTTTTGGCCCTCGGCAATGGCGCCAAAACTTGACTCGTTCCGAAAACTACAAAATGGAGCTAGTACCCTGTAAGAGTATGGGGGTCGCGATGAAGTATAAACCGGTAATCCGGTATCGTTCTCTCCCAAGGGACGTAGCCAAATATAGACTGTAGCACTCAACTCACACTAATCTAACCTAGGATCGATTTGCAGTTGTTACGCCCAGATTTTTTGCACCCGAGGAATACTCACACAAGCGGGAAAAATGTTGTACTCTATCGTTAGAACTCACCCTCCTAAAAGAATGAGTGCCACTAGGTTTGAATTGAAAAATTGGTTTGAATAAAGGGCTTTTGAAAAAGATTTGGAGTTGCCACCTAACTTGATTAAGGTGAGTTAGGTCACCTAAAAACTAAGCATAATCCGAAAACTACACTTAGGGTTTTTGAAAAATGATTTTGAAAATATCTCATCGAGAGAGGGTTTTTAAGAAAAACAGATTGTTTGGCAACCTTTAGAAAATATTTAGCCCTTTTTTGAAAAATAACTCATTTTTGGTCTCTGAAAACAGTGATCTAGATTCGGAGGTTGGTTACGTGTAGGGAAGATGCACTAAGCCATCACCCTACCCCGCCCTTTCGGTACCAACATGTCAATCTACCCTAGATTCACCTATGAGAGTCTTCAACTAACTAATGGTTCAATCCTACCCACTTTGAAAAACAGTGTTTGAAAACTAACATGATGCATAATATGCAAGTGCAAATTAGGAGAATTGAAAAATAGATTTGGAAATAAATTTGAAAAGAATTTGATTTGAAAATAGATTTGAAGAAATAGAATTGAAATTGGAAAGTTTGAACATTTGGAAATAGAAATTTGAAAATAGAAATTTTGATATTGGAATTTTGAAAATAGATTGGAATTTGATATGTGGAAACCGCACCCATGAGGGTGGAATTGAAAGTTTGAAAAGTATTGTGACCGCACCTATGAAGGTTGCCTACGTATCCCTTTGGGGGAATTAGGTCAGTCGTAGTTCGGACTGGAGTCCGATTGAAAAGAGATTGATTTGAAGAGAGAGAGATTAGATTGGAAGAAAGAGATTGAGTTGAAAATTAGATTTGATTTGAGATTAGAAAAGGAGATTGGAATTTGAAATTTTAGAAAAGATTGGACTTTGATTTGAAAAGATAGATTTGGACTTGTTTTGGAAAAGAGAAGGTTTAAGAAAACCTAGACTTAGGAAAGAGAAGAGACTTAGGAAAGATTTGACTTGGCTTGGAAGATTTGGAAAGATTAGCTTTTAGGAAAAATTGGATTTAGGAAATGTTCAAATTAGGAAAGGTCCAATTTAGGAAAGTTTTGAATTAGGAATGTTTCATTTTTGGAAAGTTTCAAATTAGGAAAGTTTTGGAATTGGAAAGTTTTGAATTAGGAAAGTTTGGTTTTAAGAAAGGTTTTGAAATAAGGAAGTTTTGAAAGTTGAAAAGTTTAGAATTTGGAATGTTTTGAAATAGGAAAGTTTTGAGTTTGGAAAGTTTTGAAAACAATGAAGTTTTGAAAATAAGAAAGTTTTGAGTTTAGAAAGCCTTGGACTTGGAAAGATTTGAAATTTAGAAAGTTTAAGATTTAGAAAGTTCTAAAGTTTGAGTTTTTAGAAAATCTTGAGATTAGGAAAGGTTTGAGTTTAGGAGAGGTTTGAAAACTTGGATTTGGAAAGTTGAGATTTGGAAAGGAATAAAATTAGGAAAGGGTTGAATTAGGAAAGATTTGAAAGTTGAGTTTTAAAATTTAGGAAAGATTTTTATGTTCAAGTTTTGGAAACTTAAGATTTAGGAAAGTGGAAGTTTAGGAAGGATTTAAATTAGGAAAGATTTGGATTTGGAAGGGATTGGATTTTGTTTCTAAAAGAGAAGGTTTGATTTTGTTTCCAAAAACGGAGGACGGGATCTAGTTTCCTAAACAGGTAAATTAGATTTAGTTTTCTAAAGGAAAGATAGGATTTAGCAAAGATTTGGAAAGGGAGATTCTAGAAACCCTAGATTTGAAAGTGTGAAACTTTAACGCAGAAAACAGGTTTTGGAAATGTGTATAGTTTGGATGTGAAAACAAGAGATTTTGGAAACCTAAGTTCGAGGCAAATTTTGAAAATCATGTTTTTGGAAAGAAAATTAGAGTTTCCTAATTGTGAGTTCTAGGGTTTGATTTGGGCTCTAAGGAAAGAGGATTTTTGGAAAGTGCGTTTTTGGAAACGAAGGTTTTCTATAAGGGAATCCTAGGAAGGAGTTTTTGGAAAGTGAATTTGAAGATAGAGTTTTTGGAAAAAGATTTTAAAGAGAAGGAGTTTTTGGAATGCATGTTTTTGGAAACGTAGATTTTAGAAAGAAAATCCTATAGGGGAATTTCTAGAAGGAAGATTTTGGAAAAAGAGTTTTTTAGAAAGATTTTTGGAAGGAGATTATTGGAGAGAGTTTTTAGGAAAGAGACTGAGGGAATGTTTTTGGAAAGTGGACTTTGAAGAGACCGTTTTGGGAAGGAGTTAAAAAAGGGAGTTTGAAAAAATAGACTTTCGGAGGGAGTTTTTAGAAAACAATTTTGAAAAGGAGAGTTCTAGGAAAGTATGTTGAAAAAGAGATTTTTAGGAAGAGATTTTTGGAGAGTTTTTGGAAAGTATAAAAACATCTCACTTTCCTAAAACGATTCTAGCCATAAGAGGGCTAGAACCACTTTAAGAAAGTGATTTTGAAAACAATAAGGTTTGAAAATATAGACCAAAAGGTCACTTTTAATGTAACACCTTTCTAAAGCAACCCTAGTCATGGAAAGGCTAGAATCACCCTAGAATTGTGGTTTTGAAAACAAGTTTTTGAAAAAGAGATTTTGATGCAATTTTGAAAACAAGTTTGAAAACAATTTTGAAAACGAGTTTGAAAACGGTTTTTGGAAGATGCAAGATCATGATATGCACAATGCAATTTTGGGGTCGTGAACATACAAGGCTAAGGCTTCACTACATAATCAAAGGGGCCGGACCCACGTGGTCTCTTGTTAGACTAGAAGAAAGCCTCCGACACGGTGACTCTCCAATAGCCCAATCCTACACATGGACCGGGAATCCCCTTGTTTCAAGCATGCAAAGAAAGGGGGGGAAAGAGATGGGGGATTAAAATAGAGAAAACCCAAGTGGGTTAGGAGAGACAAGTGAGGGAGGGGGGGAAGTGCGAAAATTTAAATAAAAAGCCTACCGTATGTCTTCTTTATTTTGCGCGCCTTGCTTATCTTCAATCTTCGGTCTTCGTCTTGACCTTCTTCTTCAACCTTCAAGGGTTGTCTTCAAGCTTTAGATGGCAGCTCTTCAAGTCTTCAAAGGATGGCTTAAGGCTAGTGTATGAGTGTATAGGAGGCTAGGGTTTGAGTATGGTGGCTAGGGTTTGGGTATGGTGGCTAGGGTTTGGAAGAACCTAAGGAGGCTAGGGTTTAGGAGGTGCTCGAGCTCTGTATATCGAATTATATGGTTTTTAGGTTGAATTTGCGGATCCTCTTCACGTTCAATGAGGCTCTGTATTTATAGAGGTTGGACAATACTGGCGCCTGTTACAGTGGTGCCAGGCTAAAGTTACACTGGCGCCACTAGGAGTGGCGCCAGCCACTTAGGAAACTATTAAGGTCGGTAAGCAACGTATCTTTGACTAGATTTGGGCACCTGTACTAGTGACTACCATGCAATTTTTAGCCTGGCTTCACTGGGAGTGGCTCCGGAAAGCCCAGGAATGATTTGAAGGAGCCGGGAATCACCCGAAAGGCCAGAAAGGAGCAAGAACACCTAAAATATTGTCCTGGAGGTATTTAACTTGAAAAGTGAGGATAAGATGTGTCAAAAAGGTTGACTGGGCCTTTAGGGGCAAAACGGTCAATGGGACCGGGAAACTGCGGGGACAAACTCGGACTGCCCCAGAATAAGACTTGGGATCTGGAAACATTATTTAGAATGCTCCCAGAGGTTGCCGGTTTGATTCCTAGAGCCGGCGTGGTCGGAAAAGGAGACCGGCCTACTAGGGGCAAAACGGTCATTTCGCACTGGGTTGGCCGAAACTGATTCGGAATGATCCGGAAAGGTAAAAGGAGGTTGAGAACACCATAAAAAGTAGACTCAGGAGGTTACCGGTTTGATACCCAGAGTCGGTGTGGTAGAAAAAGGAGACCGGCCCACCAAGGGCAAAACGGTCATTTTGTACCGGGTTTGCCGGAACTGACTCGGAATGATCCGGAAAGGTAAAGGAAGGTTGAGAATACTATAAAAAGTATTCTCGGGACATTACCGGTTTGATACCCAGAGCTGGTGTGGTTCCCAGGGCATTCAGATACCTAGGGGCAAAATGGTCATCTCGACCGGAAAGTCTCAGAAAAGGTCCAAAGGGCAGTTTGGTCATCTTTCACCGAAGTGGGCTAATAGACACTGGTGTTGACCTGCGTTTTGAGTGTTTTCGCCACTCTAACGGCGGTCGTCGTGACACAGGGGTTTGTTGGTCATTCCCTATATCGACCTATTTGTGAGTATTTCCGCTACTCTAACAGTTTTGTGAGTAGTTTCGCTACTCGGACCGTCTCAAGGAATAAACTTTCTAGAGAGAGGGATTTGGAAAGGGGACTTATCGTCTCCGAAAAGACACGCCTGGATTGGAACCGTCTCGAGGAATAAACTGTCTCGAGAAAGGGATTGGAAAGGGGTCTTACCGTCTTCGAGGAGACGTGCCTGGATTGGAACCGTCTCGAGGAATATACTGTCTTGAGAGAGGGATTGGAAAGGGGACTTATCATCTCCGAGGAGACGTGCCTGGGTTGGAACCGTCTCGAGGAATAAACAGTCTCGAGAGTGGGATTGGAAAGGGGACTTATCGTCTCCAAGGAGACGTGCCTGGGTTGGAACCGTCTCAAGGAATAAACTGTCTCGAGAGTGGGATTGGAAAGGGGTCTTACCATCTCCGAAGAGACGTGCCTGGGTTGGAACCGTCTCGAGGAATAAATTATCTCAAGAGTGGGATTGGAAAGGGGACTTATCGTCTCGGAGGAGACGTGTATGGATTGGAACCGTCTCGAGGAATAAACTGTCTCGAGAGTGGGATTGGAAAGGGGTCTTACCGTCTCCGAAGAGACGTGCCTGGGTTGGAACCGTCTCGAGGAATAAATTGTCTTGAGAGTGGGATTGGAAAGGGGACTTATCGTCTCCGAAGAGACGTCCCTGGATTGGAACCGTCTCGAGGAATAAACTGTCTCAAGAGTGGGATTGGAAAGAAAAGGACAATCCCCTAAGGGTATTTTGGTCATTTTGCTTCTATTTGGGCCTGACAGGCCCGCGAAGCGATGGACAGACGGGATTTGGACTTAAAATGTCGGTTTTGATTGGAATATGCCCACAATGACTTGAACACAAGTCTGGACGGAGTGTAGACTGCCGAGCGGTCAAAAATGGCGTGCTTACAGCTGCCCCTCTTTTTCTGTCTTTGCTTGTCAAAGACAAAAAACGACAAAAGTAAGAGTACCATGTTGATCGCGAGGCAGTCGGAGGGACGGACACTAGAAATCTTTCGACAACGGGGGTCGAAAATGGATAATAGGCCAAAAAGGCCTTCGAAAATGAGTTTTGGCGGGAAAAAGGGCAAATCTGCCCAGAATTTATAACTAGCGCCACTAGCAGTGGCGCCTTTGGCAAAAGGGAACTGGCGCCTCTGCTAGTGGCGCTAGGCTTAAAGTTAAAACCAGAAAATTTCTGGTTCGAACAGTTGCGGCACTTTGGTGAAATCTCTGCAAATCCGAGAAGTTTTGCGTGAGACTTGACCTGAACTTTGAAGGAGCACTTCTTGGAGGCCACGAGTGATTGTCAGAAGGAGACTACCTCGTCGGAAAAGTCGCCGGAAGAGAAGATTTCGCCGGAGAACTTCCAAAAAGTGAGTTTTCAAATTTTGTTGATTTTAATGCGTAGAACTTCGTTTGAATCAAGTGAATAGTGGAAATTGATGTTTTGATATGTTTTGAACACTTTGGTGATGTTGTTTTTGTATTTTGATGCTTGTTTGATTGAATTTGAGTGATTTTTATGATTATGCGAAGAGGGTTTTCTGCAAGAATAGGGGATTTGTTCCTACAGAGCTGGGCATTGGGTTTTCTGGCTATATTTTTGTGCAATGTGCCTTAGAAAAATGTATTTAACAACTGTATGAAGTTTCGTGATTTTTTGAAAACTTGGTGAATTTTTGATTTTTTGAAAAATAGAAAAATATTTAGAAAATTAGAAAAAATTAGAAAATTCAGAAAAATAATGAAAATTTTAAAGTTTGAAATTTGGAAAAATGTAGGAATATTTTAGAAAACATTTGAGGTGATTTTAAAAAATTTGGGAAGCCTTTTGAAAACCATTGATTTATTTGAAAAATGAAACATGCGTCTTGAAAATCTTGAAAAATTGAAAAATGTTCACGGGTGCCATTGTCATGTGATTGTTGGAAAGTGCACATTTCGTATTTTGTGTTGATGTCATGGGTGTTGTAGGGACCATTTTTAAATGGGACACTGCTGAAATTTTTTAGAAATTATGAAAAGAGTTGGTTAAAGTTTTAAAAATAAAATCTTTTTAAAGGAAAAAGGCAGAGAACCCTTGAAACTTGGTTTAAAGTTGGAAAGTCAAGATGTGCATGTAGGAAATTTGTTTTGACTTATCATTCGAAGTCTTTTATTTGTTTTGTTTGTGTTAGTTGTTTATTTTATTTTACTGTTATTTAAACTGCATGGATGGTATACTAACATCACTTACCTTGACTTACCTTTTTAGGATGGCAGATACGGGTGATGACGGTTCTGAGAGGAGACGCCGCTCGGGGAAGGCGGCTCAGACCGATTCTACTGGCGGCTCTAGTTGATCTAGAGGTAGTCGACGATCCACCGGACGATCCTCATCCAATCAGAGTGGGCAGGGGAGTAGGCTACCTGTCGACCCTTTTCCTCCGGTTGAGCAGGCTTTTGCCGAGGAGATTGATGCTGAGGAGGAGGTACCGGGCCTCGGGGATCAGGTGACCGGTTACGGGAGAGCTTCTTCAAGGCAGAGGCAGCAGGATGCCGACTTGGGAGATCTGCAGATACTGGATGTCCCACCACTCGGGGATCTGGCCTATCATCCTAGTGTATATTCCAGACAGCATTTGCCACCTCCACGGGTACATATAGCTTTCTGAGGGGCTGTTCATCAGGTTTTTGTGACCATGCCGCGGGCTACCCCATCATATCGCGCCTTTTTGGCAGAGATCGGATTTGGCGCCTTTATGGGATTACAGGATAACCGCCTGAACCGGCATTTGGTACTAGCACTTGTTGAGAGGTGGTTCGGGGAGACTGGGACCTTCCATTTTGTCGGCTTCGAGTTAGGTCCTACTCCTTTAGACTGGGCGATTATTACAGGACTCTCCTTTGTCGGCCGGTGGATCACCCTGCACCCAGTCAGCAGGGACGAGGCCTGTTTGTTGTTGGACTTGCCTCATCCTGAGCGTTCTGCTTTCCCGGTCTCTTGGATTAGTCAGGATGAGCGTACTTTTGCTACTGAGCCATCGCCTGCCAGGAGGGATATCATGAGACGGCAACTTGTGTTATATATCATCTTTAGCTGCTTCTGCAACAACAACAAGTCACTCGTGCCGTGCCGTGCCGTTTGGTGAGTATAGTAGCCGATCTAGGAGCTTTGTTTGAGTTGGACTGGGGGTCCTTTTCTTTTGGCTGCTTTCTTCGATCGATGCGGGTTCGGACTTCTTCTCGTTAGGGCAGCATGCCTAGCTTCTGACCTTTCCATGTCTGGTGGAGTTACGAGTACCTGCCAGTGCGTCGCCTTGCAGTTGTTGAGGATGATCTCTATCCTCGTGCTTTGAGGTGGGCTCATGACCGGGTAGCCCAGCGATCGGAGATTACTGACTTTGTGACGCTTCGGGCTAACCTGGAGCTGATTGAGGCGAGGGATGTGACCTGGCGGCCCTTCATTGGATCAGTCCATTACGAGACAATCTGGTACCTGGTCTCGTTGTCCTTATCGAGAGCTGCTTTTCTCAGTGATGACACCTGGGAGTCCTATCTTGGAGAGCGACACTGGCGGCAGTTTCATGAGGAGTTCCGATCAGCAAGAGCTCCACCAGAGTATATGTTTGGAGCCCTGGTGGCAGGAGTGCCTATCCCCTACCAGGAGCGCCAGCTAGGTGCCGAGTTCTTGCTTCCTCCAGATACGGATTATGTTGCGGACTTTGGGGCTCATTCGGTTAGTGCCTTCACCCGGTTTGAGGCAGTAGTCGGCGGGTACGCTGTTGGCCAGGATGTGGTTGACTTGTGGCACCGTGCTGGAGGATATATGCCCCAGGCTGAGTTTACTACTGTGAGAGACCAGAGAGAACAGTACTAGATGGAGCGGGACCAGTACCAGGCCGATGTAGCTTCCCTGACAGCTCGGTTATCTCAGATGGGTGGTGGGGGGGTACGTTATCCTTTCTTTGCTTCTTCTTGCTTGCTGTTGCTTAGTTCCTTTTGTATGCAGCTGATTTCAGTTCTATCTTCCCTGTAGGATGGTGGTGCTTCGAGTAGTTATCCACCTCCTCCGATGCCGGGCTTTCGGGGATTTTGATCTAGATGACATCGACTTCGACCTGTGATAGATGCCCCTTATGGAGACTCTGATCCTCTTTTGCCCCTGGTCCCTGAGTTGTATTTATGTTAGACAGTTTTATTATGATATTTTGTACAAAAATAAATATTTATGGTACTTAGATGCATAGATAGACAGATACATTTATGATCTTTACAGCTAAGCATATGATCAGATGCATGTGATGTATGATGATGTTAGATGTCTATTACATGAGTTGATACTGGTGACTTCTATTTCTACAGGGAGTTATATCCTATGTGTGCAAAGGCCATGCTGATTTTTTTTTTTTTAACATATGTACAGGTTAGAAGTATGTTAATAAAATAACGCAAGGTGCTGTGAGACTTGTAGTCCTGGGAATGGTAACTCCCTCCTCCTCGGGGATTTAGCCTCTCTTCTAGCCCAACCCTACTTTGATTGAATGATAGCACTTCGCACCTTTCTCAACCTCTTGATCGCCTTCAACTTTCTATCTTAGGGTTAGTGTATAGGGTTATTGGGCTGAGACTCTCGACTCTCGGGGTTTTTGCAATAACTTATCTGACCTTTGGCAAAGCGATAAGTGGCCAATCATTTCAATCCGAGAAGACTTTGTTTAGGACCGTAATGTAGGCTAGGTTATGGGGTTTTAGAAATAACGGGATATGTAGGCTCAAATTCAATGTTGTTTTCAACAAGGTTTAGATCCATACTGTCCTTAACCGTTTGTTCAATAGGATTAGCATCCTTTTTTAGTTTCGCCAGCATATCCAGCTCATTTAGATCAAGCAATCTGCTTTCAATCAGAGGGGACTTTAATAGGGTTGTAATGTAGGCCATGGTTTCGGGGTTTTGCAAGAAAGGGTAAAGGTTCAAACCTATTGTTTCTACTGGGTTTCCTTGTAACCTAGGATCACCTTTAAATTTCCTTCTTGCTTTTAACCATATACTTCTCAGGGTGAAAATAACCTTATTCTTTCACCCTTTCTATATACTTTTTGAGATAAACATGACTTTCTTCTCATATGCTTTTGAAGATAACTCAATCATGATTTTCTTCAGGTCTTTCATTAAAGGATTTTTTTTTTTTTTTTGGCCTCTTGCCCCTTGGCAACTCCTTTCTTTTGCTTTTTTTCTCTTTACTTCTTTTCTTTTCTTTTATGAAACGAAATAATTCTTTAACCCTTTTCCCTTAAACCTTTTCCTTTGTAGTTCAATATACCCAGTGTGGGCGGTGATCCCTAGGTTGATGTTTTGTTAAGAAAGGATAAGTGGCTTAACGGGTTTAGCAAGGGGTTGCTTTTGATTGTATGGGAAATGAAATGAGGGCCTCTCTTCACTTTGAATCAGATTGCTTGATCTATAAAGCTTTCAACACTATCCTAGCATGATAGAGGTGGACACCACTCCTAGAGTTCTCAACTATTGTCTGCCCCAGTGCGGGGAGGACAGTCTTGGATCAGGGTTAACAAAGAAAATTTTTGCTTTCCGCGAGGCACTAGGGGTTAAGCAAAGGGAAGATGAGCACATTTAGTCATTTATTCAGTTATTTATTCTTTATGTGTGGGGGAATGAAAGATGGCTTCTTTTCATTTTGATAAACTGGCCACACATCGCTTAGCCTCAGAGTCTTGCAAGTGCTGCCTTTGGATAGTATCCTCACTCATCCTTATTCTCTCTCTCTATGGAAGACTGATCATTTAGCGAGTGGTTAACTCATGCTTATCATCCCTTCAAGTTGGATCATTCCATAAGATAAACCATGCCCCTTGCATAGAAAGTAGTCACTATTCCGCAGGGAAGACAAGACAACAATAATGGAATAAAAGATTGTCATTTGATTATTATTATTATTTTTACGAAAAGCATAAGGTTCTTCGGCAATAAGAAAATGTAAGCATTAATTTCAAAACAGAAAGTAAAAGGGATAGAATGAAAGTGGATGAGAACACCCCTCTCTTGTACGCTTGTGGAAGGAATCCATTTTTAGTAAGGTCGTGGGCCTGTGCCCTTGTCTACATTCCATCCACGGTGGAGATTTTCAGTCAAGGCAGGATAGGTGGATGCTTCTCCCGGAGTTCCAAGTGAGTTGGCGGTGGTGATGTAATTGTCAGCTTTCTTGACTATCTGTTCTTCATTTGCTTGCTCCGGAGTTTCTCTAACAAACCACTCAAGCGATTCGTATTCGTCCAGCTCGATAGGTTGTGCCCGGGGTTTTCTGCTCTGGCCTCCAATTGGGGCTCGATGCTCCTCAGTGTACAAAAATGGGGGATTCTTATTACGGAGTTTGGACAATTCCTCATCAATTTTCTTCACAGACTCGGATGCAAGTTTGTCTTCGGGGGTCGGCATCTCATCGGGGTTATATCGTGACCAGGCATCTTCATATTCCATTTCCTCTCCGTCCTTGTAATATATCTCTTGGCATGCAGCAAAATAAACCTTGTTGTTACCAAACTTTGTAATGATGTTGACAGCATGGTTCAGTGGAGGGTTTGCAGAGCTGTTCGGAGAAGGATTTGCTGGTCGTACCCTAATGATCTTATTATCTATCAGGTCTTGAATCTTATGCTTGAGTGCCAAACAATCTTCGATATCATGTCCTTGGCTATCCGAGTGATACTTATAGCTTGTTGTAGATTTGAAGTAATGAGGCAGAGGATTGGGCTGGGGTCGAGCAGGTACAGGTTTCAGATATCTAGCTGCTAAGAGGCCAAAATAAGTCGCGGTCTGTGAGCACGCGAGTTTTGTAAACGTCCGCTTTTTCCCTCTTGTTCGCCTAGTCCAAGGAGGTATTGCAGATGTTTTTGGTGAGGTCACAACTGGGTTGATGGTTCGGGAATTGAAAGGGCTTCGGGTTCTATGTTTTAAAATGGGACCGTTTTCGGTGGCAGGGCCAAAAAGGTCGGGATGATATCCGAAGGGAAGGTCATATAATCCTTGTGTTTGGTTAGGGGTTGGTTTGGAAGGCATTCGAGCAAGGCCCTCGGCCCGGGGAGGTCGTTGGGAAGCAATGGTGGCGGCATAGTCATGATCTTCCTTCTTCATCCTTTTTCATCCATCATGGGTTTGGGCCTGCAAGGACTCTGCTTGCTCACGGGTTGTGTGGGATAAGAGTGAGGAAAGCATGCCTTCCATTTCGGTCATCTTATGCTTGACTCTTCTTATCTCTGCTAGTAATTGAGTTAAAGTATCAAGAGTAAGCAATTCCATGCTTGTAAGATTGGGGAACGAGGGAAGGTACCTAAAACCAACAAAAGGGAAGAGTCAGTGTTTGACCTTGACAAGTCTTTATGCAATGCATGCTCTAAGGTGCCCCTTTTAAAGAGGGAAACTAGTCATGATGTATTGGCTCACTTTTGGAGATAGGGGGTTTACCCCTGTATGCAGACACCTTACCGTTAGGGAGGAACCCTTGGCCATTCATGCATTCATTCATAAAATAAAGAAGTACATTAAATTTTGTGTTTGAGATACAAAAGAATTAAAATATATTTTAATAGGGGGAGGGGGAACATTTTCCTTTGGACTTCCACCTATTTACTTTTACAAAGGGAAACCCTAAACTACTCTTGAGTCTTCAGATTCGCCTTCCTTGGATTTGATGTCGAGGAGGTCGCTGAGAGACCATATTGATTGATTGTCCCTTGTCTTCTTGGCAATCCTATCTCCGTGAGCATAGAGGGATTAAGGCCCCTTTTATGGAATGAATTGAGATGCATGCAATGAGTCCTTAGGGTTACACGGGAACCCTTAGGGTTTGGGTAGGTTCAATGCAAGGGAGAGTAACGTTGGTGTCACTCTCAATCGGTTGACCATATGCATGAGAATGCAGTGACTTGAGTTACTTGGAACTCTTGTCTTGACATGGGATATTGAATGCATGAACATGAATATGCAAAAAGTATAAAGAGAGAAGGTACAATTGAAATAAGCATGCATGCATGAACAGTTAGACAGGCATTATAATAGTATAAATACAGTCAGTATAACAGCAGGAATAGACAAGTATGAATGAAAGTAAGAGCAATCGCCCTTTCCTCCGTGATTTTGAAAACGGTGCTCGTGTCTTAAATCCGGCAGAGGTTCGGCTATGCATGGTGTCTATATGAGTATGAGGTTGAGGGTTGACTAATGCGTCCTAAAAAGGCTCGGTCCTCAGATCTTCAAACCTAGGCCCACTCCCCGAGGTGGTGCCATGATCGGTTGGTGATCCGAGCGGGGGAACCATCAAGAGGCCGTAGGCGAATAAACTGACACAACATCTTGCCCACAACCAATATACCGTTCCCCCTTTCTAACTAGAAAGGACATATCAGGGTATGCAAGTATGCAGAATGCAAGTGCATATGCAGTGTGTGTGTGATTTTTAAAAATGGAGGAAAGGGCCCAACAACTCCCATTCATCCTGTACATCACATTCATGCGAAGCAGTTAATAAAATTTAAACAAAATGTGTACCTACAAAACAAAGATGCAAGTGTTAGTATGTGAATGACAAACATGATACAAGATAATATGAGTAAATGCATGTTTTTTGAAAACAATTTTGAAAATTTGGTTTTGAAAATTTAAAGTGAATAGGATTGAACCAAGTTAATTGAAGACTCTACATGGGTGAAGGGTAAAGAGACATGACTACGGCCTAACCCTCTAAGTGTCCCCAGTGGAGTTGCCAGCTGTCGCGCCCAAATTTTTTGCATGCGAGGAATACTCACACAAGCGGGAAAAATGTTGTACTCTCTCGTTAAACTCACCCTCCTAAAAGAATGAGTGCGACTAGGTTTGAATTGAAAAATTGGTTTGAATAAAGGGCTTTTGAAAAAGATTTGGAGTCGCCACCTAACTTGATTAAGATGAGTTAGGTTACCTAAAAACTAAGCATAATCCGAAAACTACGCTTAGGGTTTTTGAAAAACAATTTTGAAAATATCTCCTCGAGAGAGGGTTTTTAAGAAAAACAGATTGTTTGGCAACCTTTAGAAAATATTTAGCCCTTTTTTGAAAAATAACTCCTTTTCGGTCTTTGAAAACAGTGATCTAGGTTCGGAAGTTGGTTACGTGTAGGGAAGACGCACTAAGCCATCACCCTACCCCGCCCTTTCGGTACCTACATGTCAATCTACCCTAGATTTACCTATGAGAGTCTTCAACTAACTAATGGTTCAATCTTACCCACTTTGAAAAACAATGTTTGAAAACTAACATGATGCATGATATACAAGTGCAAATTAGGAGAATTGAAAAATAGATTTGGAAATAAATTTGAAAAGAATTTGATTTGAAAATAGATTTGAAGAGATAGAATTGAAATTGGAAAGTTTGAACATTTGGAAATAGAAATTTGAAAATTGAAATTTTGAAATTGAAATTTTGAAAATAGATTGGAATTTGAGATGTGGAAAATGCACCCATGAGGGTGGAATTGAAAGTTTGAAAAGTATTGTGACCGCACCTATGAAGATTGCCTACATATCCCTTTGGGGGAATCAGGTCAGTCATAATTCGGACTGGAGTCCGATGAAAATAGATTGATTTGAAGAGAGAGAGAGATTGGATTGGAAGAAAGAGATTGAGTTGAAAATTAGATTTGATTTGAGATTAAAAAAGGAGATTGGAATTTGAAATTTTGAAAAAGATTAGACTTTGATTTGAAAAGATAGATTTGGACTTGTTTTGGAAAAGAGAAGGTTTAAGAAAACCTAGACTTAGGAAAGAAAAGAGACTTAGGAAAGATTTGACTTGGCTTGGAAGATTTGGAAAGATTAGCTTTTAGGAAAAATTGGATTTAGGAAATGTTCAAATTAGGAAAGGTCCGATTTAGGAAAGTTTTGAATTAGGAAAGTTTCATTTTTGGAAAGTTTCAAATTAGGAAAGTTTTGGAATTGGAAAGTTTTGAATTAGGAAAGTCTGGTTTTAAGAAAGGTTTTGAAATAAGGAAGTTTTGAAAGTTGGAAAGTTTAGAATTTGGAATGTTTTGAAATAGGAAAGTTTTGAGTTTGGTAAGTTTTGAAAACAAGGAAATTTTGAAAATAAGAAAGTTTTGAGTTTAGAAAGCTTTAGACTTGGAAAGATTTGAAATTTAGAAAGTTCTAGAGTTTGAGTTTTTAGAAAATCTTAAGATTAGGAAAGGTTTGAGTTTAGGAGAGGTTTAAAAACTTAAATTCGGGAAGTTGAGATTTGGAAAGGGGTAGAATTAGGAAATGGTTAAATTAGGAAAGATTTGAAAGTTGAGTTTTAAAATTTAGAAAAGATTTTTATGTTCAAGTTTTGGAAACTTAAGATTTAGGAAAGTGGAAGTTTAGGAAGGATTTAAATTAGGAAAGATTTGGATTTGGAAGGGATTGGATTTTGTTTCTAAAAGAGAATGTTTGATTTTGTTTTCAAAAACGGAAGACGGGATCTAGTTTCCTAAACGGGTAAATTGGATTTAGTTTCCTAAAGGAAAGATAGAATTTAGCAAAGATTTGGAAAGGGAGATTCTAGAAACCCTAGATTTGAAAGTGTAGAATTTTAACGTAGAAAAGAGGTTTTGGAAATGTGCATAGTTTGGATGTGAAAACAAGAGATTTTAGAAACCTAGGTTCGAGGCAAAGTTTGAAAATCATGTTTTTGGAAAGAAAATTAGAGTTTCCTAGTTGTGAGTTCTAGGGTTTGATTTGGGCTCTAAGGAAAGAGGATTTTTGGAAAGTGCATTTTTGGAAATGAAGGTTTTCTATAAGGGAATCCTAGGAAAGAGTTTTTGGAAAGTGAATTTGAAGATAGAGTTTTTGGAAAAAGATTTTAAAGAGAATGAGTTTTTGGAAAGCATGTTTTTGGAAACGTAAATTTTAGAAAGAAAATCCTATAGGGGAATTTCTAAAAGGAAGATTTTGAAAAGAGAGTTTTTTAGAAAGATTTTTGGAAGGAGATTGTTGGAGAAAGTTTTTAGGAAAAAGACCGAGGGAACGTTTTTGGAAAGTGGACTTTGAAGAGACCGTTTTGGGAAGGAGTTGAAAAAGGGAGTTTGAAAAAATAGACTTTCGGAGGGAGTTTTTAGAAAACAATTTTGGAAAGGAGAGTTCTAGGAAAGTATGTTGAAAAAGAGATTTTTAGGAAGAGATTTTTGGAGAGTTTATGGAAAGTATAAAAACATCTCACTTTCCTAAAGCGATTCTAGCCATAAGAGGGCTAGAACCACTTTAAGAAAGTGGTTTTGAAAACAATAAGGTTTGAAAATATAGACCAAAAGGTCACTTTTAATATAACACCTTCCTAAAGCTACCCTAGCCATGGAAAGACTAGAATCACCCTAGAATTGTGGTTTTGAAAACAAGTTTTTAAAAAAGAGATTTTGATGCAATTTTGAAAACAAGTTTGAAAACGATTTTGAAAACGAGTTTGAAAACGGTTTTTGGAAGATGCAAGATCATGATATGCACAATGCAATTTTAGGGTTGTGAACATACAAGGCTAAGGCTTCACCACATAATCAAGGGGGTCGGACCCACATGGTCTCTGGTTAGACTAGAAGAAAGCCCCCAACACTGTGACTCTCCAATAGCCCAATCCTACACATGGACCGGGAATCCCCTTGTTTCAAGCATGCAAAGAAAGGGGGGGGGGGGGAAAGAGATGGGGGATTAAAATAGAGAAAACCCAAGTGGGTTAGGAGAGAAAAGAGAGAGGGGGAAAGTGTGGAAATTTAAATAGAAAGCCTACCGTATGTCTTCTTTATTTTGCGCGCCTTGCTTATCTTCAATCTTCGGTCTTCGTCTTGACCTTCTTCTTCAACCTTCAAGGGTTATCTTCAAGTTTTAGATGGAAACTCTTCAAGTCTTTAAAGGATGGTTCAAGACTAGTGTATGAGTGTATGGGAGTGTGTATGAGTGTATAAGAGGCTAGGGTTTGAGTATGGTGGCTAGGGTTTGGAAGAACCTAAGGAGGCTAGGGTTTAGGAGGTGCTCGAGCTCTGTATATCGAATTATATGATTTTTAAGTTGAATTTGTGGATCGTCTTCACGTTGAATGAGGCTCTGTATTTATAGAGGTTGGACAATACTGGCACCTGTTGTAGTGGCGCCAGGCCAATGTTTACACTGGCGCCACTGGGAGTGGCGCCAGGCCAATTTTTGGCTTGGCGCCACTACTAGTGACGCCAGCCACTTAGGAAATATTTAAGGTCGGCAAGCAACGTATCTTTGACTAGATTTGGGTGCCTGTACTAGTGACTACCATGCAATTTTTAGCCTGGCTTCACTAGTGTCGCACCCAGATTTTTCGCACTCGAGGAATACTTACACAAGCGGGAAAAATGATGTACTCTCTCGTTAGAACTCACCCTCCTAGAAGAATGAGTGCGACTAGGTTTGAATTGAAGATTTGATTAAAATAAAGGGCTTTTAGAAAAAGATTCGGAGTCGCCACCTAACTTGATTAAGGTGAGTTAGGTCACTTAAAAACTAAGAATAATCCGAAGACTACACTTAAGTTTTTTGAAAAATAATTTTGAAAATATCTCCTCAAGAGAGGGTTTTAAAGAAAACAAATTGTTTGGCAACCTTTGGAAAATATTTAGCCCTTTTTAGAAAAATAACTCCTTTTAGTCTTTAAAATCAGTGATCCTAAGTTCGGAGGTTGGTTACATGTAGGGAAGACGCACTAAGCTATCACCCTATCCCACTCTTTCGGTACCTACTTGTCAATCTACCCTAGATTTACCTATGAGAGTCTTCAACTAACTAATGGCCAATCCTATTCACTTTGAAAAACACAACTTGAAAACTAACATGATGCATGGTATGCAAGCGTAAGGAAAGAGAATTGAAAAATAAATTTGAAAAGAGATTGATTTGAAATTGATTTGATTTGAAAATAGATTTGAAGAGATGGAATTGAAATTGGAAAGTTTGAAAATTGAAAGTAGAAATTTGAAAATAGAAATTTTGAAATTGAAATTTTGAAAATAGATTGGAATTTGAGATTTGGAAAGATTTTGGAAACCACACCCATGAAGGTGGAATTGAAAGTTTGAAAAGTGTTGTGACCACACCTATGAAGGTTGCCTACGTATCCCTTTGGGCGAATCAGGTCAGTCGTAGTTTGGACTGGAGTCCGATTGAAAAGAGATTGATTTGAAGAGAGAGAGATTAGATTGGAAGAAAAAAATTGAATTGAAAATTGGATTTGATTTGATTTGAGATTAGAAGAGGAGATTGAAAATTGAAATTGAGAAGATTGGACTCTGATTTGAAAAGATAGATTTGGACTTGTTTTAGAAAGAGAATGTTTAAGAAACCTAGACTTAAGAAAGATGAGACTTAGGAAAAACTCAAGAGTTTAAGAAAGATTGGATTTAGGAAAGGTTCAAATTAGGAAAGGTCCGATTTAGGAAAGTTTCATTTTTGGAAAGTTTTGAAATTAGGAAAGTTTGGAATTTAGGAAAATTTAAAAATTGAAAAGTTTTGAATTTAGAAAGTTTTGAAATAGGGAAGTTTCAACTTAGGAAAGTTTGAATTTGGAAAGGTTTGAAAAAGGAAAGTTTTCGATTTAGGAAATGTTTGAATTAAGAAAGTTTTGAGTTTAGAAAAGTCTTAGATTTGGAAAGATGTTGAAGTTTTGGAAAGTTTAGAACTTGGAGAGATTTAGGTTTAGAAAGATTTAACTTGAGAAAGTTTCAAATTTAGAAAGTTTTGAATTTGGAAAGATTTGAAATTTAGAAAGTTTAAGATTTAGAAAGTTTTAGGGTTTGAATTTTAGAAAATCTTGAAATTAGAGAAGGTTTGAGTTTAGGAAAGATTTAAAAACTTAGGTTTGAAAAGTTAAGATTTGAAAAGAGGGTAGAATTAAAAAAGGGTTGAATTAGAAAAGAATTGAAAGTTGAGTTTTAAGACTTAGGAAAGATTTTTATGTTCAAGTTTTGGAAACTTAAGATTTAGGAAAGTAGAAGATTAGGAAGGAGTTGAATTAGGAAAGAGTTGGATTTTGAAATTTAAGGAAAGATTTAAAGTTTAAGTTTAGAAAACTTATGGTTTAGGAAGGAATTGAATTAAGAAAGGTTTGGATTAGGAAGGGATTGGATTTGGTTTCTAAAAGCAAAGGTTTGATTTTGTTTCCAAAAACTGAGGATTGGATTTGGTTTCCTAAGCGGGAAGATTTGATTTGGTTTCTTAAAGGGAAGATAGGATTTGGCAAGGATTTGGAAAGGGAGATTCTAGAAACCCTAGTTTTGAAAAATTATACTTTTGACGTGGAAAAGAGGTTTTGACAACATGTATAGTTTTGATGTAGAAAACAAGAGATTTTGGATACATGTATAGTTTGGATGTGAAAACAAGAGATTTTGGAAACCTAGGTTTGGGGCAAAGTTTGAAAATCATGTTTTTGGAAAGAAAATTAGGGTTTCCTAATTGTGGGCTCTAAGGCTTGACTTGGGCTCTAAGAAAAGAGTTTTTGGAAAGTGCATTTTTGGAAACGAATGTTTTCTATAAGGGAATCCTAGAGAGGAATTTTTGAAAAGTGAACTTGAAGAGGGAGTTTTTGGAAAAAGATTTTAAAGAGAATGAGTTTTGGAAAGTGTGTTTTGAGAAACGTAGATTTTAGAAGGAAAATCCTAGAGGGGAACTTCTAGAAGGAAGATTTTGGAAAGAGAGTTTTTGGAAAGATTTTTGGAGAGAGTTCTTCTAGGAAGGTTTTTGGTTGAAGATTGTTGAAGAGAGTTTTGGAAAGATTTTTAGGGAACATTTTTAGAAAGTGGATTTTGGGGAGAGGATTTTGGAAAGGAGTTGAAAAAAGGAGTTTTAGGAAGAGATTTTTGAAGAGAGAGTTTTTTGGAAAACATGAAAACGTCTCACCACATAATCAAGGGGGCCGAACCCACGTGGTCTTTAGCTAGACTAGAAGAAAGCCCCCGACACGGTGACTCTCCAATAGCCCAATCCTACACATGGACCGGAAATCCCCTTGTTTCAAGCATGCAAAGAAAGGGGGGGGGGAAAGAGATGGGGGATTAAAATAGAGAAAACCCAAGTGGGTTAGGAGAGAAAAGAGAGAGGGGGAAAGTGTGAAAATTTAAATAGAAAACCTACCGAATGTCTTCTTTATTTCGCGCGCCTTGCTTGCCTTTAATCTTCGGTCTTCATCTTGATCTTCTTCTTCAACCTTCAAGGATTGTCTTGAAACTTTAGATGGCAGCTCTTCAAGTCTTCAAAGGATGGTTGAAGGCTAGTGTATGAGTGTATGGGGATGTATAGGAGTGTACATGAGGCTAGGGTTTAGTGTAGGGTGGCTAGGGTTTGGGAAACCTAAGGAAACTAGGGTTTTGGAGGTACTCGAGCTCTGTATATCGAAATATAGGACTTTTAGGTTGAGTTTACAGATCCTTTTCACGTTGAATAAGGCTCCGTATTTATAGAGGTTGGACAACACTAGCGCCTATTGCATTGGCGCCAAGCTAAAATTCCTTCTAGCGCCACTAGGAGTGGCGCCAGGCCAAATATTGGCTTGGCGCCACTAGTAGTGGCGCCAACCAATTAGGAAACTATTAAGGTGGGTAAGCAACGCATCTTTGACTAGATTTGGGCTCCTGCACTAGTGACTACCATGCAATCTTTAGCCTGACTTCACTAGGAGTGACTCCGGAAAGTCTGCGAACGATTTGAAGGAGCCGGGAATGACCCGGAAGGCCGGAATGGAGCAGGAACACTTAAAATAGTGTCCTGGAGGTATTCAACTTGAGAAATGAGGATAAGATAGGTCGGAAAGGTTGACCGGGCCCTTAGGGGCAAAACAGTCAATCGGACTGGGGAGCTGCCAGGCGAACTCGGACTGTCCCAGAAGAGGACTTGGACTCTGGAAACATTATTTAGAATGTTCCCAGAGGTTACCGGTTTGATACCCAGAGCCGGTGTGGTCGGAAAAGGAGACCAGCCCAGCAGGGGCAAAACGGTCATTCCGCACCAGGTCGGCCGGAACTGACTCAGAATGATCCAAAAAGGTAAAAGAAGGTTGGGAATACTATAAAAAGTAGTCTCAGGAGGTTACCGGTTTGATACCCAGAGTCGGTGTGGTTGAAAAAGGAGACCGGCCCACCAGGGGCAAAACGGTCATTTTGTACCAGGTTGGCCGGAACTAACTCAGAAAAATCCAAAAAGATAAAGGAAGGTTGAGAATACTATAAAAAGTAGTCTCAAGAGGTTACCGGTTTGATACCCAGAGCCGGTGTGGTTGAAAAAGGAGACCGGCCCACTAGGGGAAAAACGGTTATTTTGTACCGAGTTGGCTGGAACTAACTCGAAATGATCCAGAAAGGTAAAGGGAGGTTGAGAATACTATAAAAATTAGTCTCAGGAGGTTACCGGTTTGATACCCAAAGCCGGTGTGGTAGAAAAAGGAGACCGGCCCACCAGGGGTAAAACGGTTATTTTGTACCGGGTTGGCTGGAACTGACTCGAAATGATCCAGAAAGGTAAAGGGTGGTTGAGAATACTATAAAAAGTAGTCTCAAGAGGTTACCGGTTTGATACCCAAAGCCGGTATGGTTAAAAAAGGAGACCGGCCCATCAGGGATAAAATGGTCATTTTGTACCGGGTTGGCCGGAACTGACTCGAAATGATCCAGAAAGGTAAAGGGAGGTTGAGAATACTATAAAAAGTAGTCTCAGGAGGTTACCGGTTTGATACCCAGAGCCGGTGTGGTTGAAAAAGGAGACCGGCCCACTAGGGGCAAAACAGTCATTTTGTACCGGGTTGGCCGGAACTGACTCGAAATGATCCAGAAAGGTAAAGGGAGGTTGAGAATACTATAAAAAGTAGTCTCAGGAGGTTACCGGTTTGATACCCATAGTCGGTGTGGTTGAAAAAGGAGACCGGCCCACTAGGGGCAAAACGGTCATTTTGTACCGGGTTGGCCGGAACTGACTCAAAATGAGCCGGAAAGGTAAAGGGAGGTTGAGAATACTATAAAAAGTAGTCTCAGGAGGTTACCGGTTTGATACCCAGAGCCAGTGTGGTTCCCGGGGCATTCGGATGCCTAGGGGCAAAATGGTCATCTTGACCGAAAAGTCTCGGAAAAGGTCCAAAGGGCAGTTTGGTCATTTTTCACCGAAGTGGGTTAACAGACACTGGTGTTGACCTGGGTTTTGAGTGTTTCCGCCACTCTAACGGCGGTTGTCATGACACAGGGGTTTGTTGCCAATTCCCTATATCGACCTATTTGTGAGTATTTCACCTACTCTAACAGTTTTGTGAGTAGTTTCGCTACTCGGACCGTCTCGAGGAATAAACTGTCTTGAGAGAGGGATTGGAAAGGGGTCTTATCGTCTCTGAAGAGACGTGCCTAGATTGGAACCGTCTTGAGGAATAAACTATCTCGAGAGAGGGATTGGAAAGGGGTCTTACTGTCACCAAAGAGACGTGCCTGTATTGGAACTGTCTCAAGGAATAAACTGTCTAGAGAGAGGGATTGGAAAGGGGTCTTACCGTCTCTGAAGAGACGTGCCTGAATTGGAACCGTCTCGAGGAATAAACTGTCTCTAGAGTGGGATTGGAAAGGGGTCTCACCGTCTCCGAAGGGACGTGCCTGGATTGGAACCGTCTCGAAGAATAAACTGTCTCGAGAGTGGGATTGGAAAGGGGTCTTACCGTCTCCGAAGAGACGTGCCTGGATTGGAACAGTCTCGAGCAATAAACTGTCTCGAGAGTGGGATTGGAAAGGGGTCTTACTGTCTCCGAAGAGACGTGCCTGGATTGGAATCGTCTCGAGAAATAAACTGTCTCCAGAGAGGGATTTGGAAACGGAAAGGAAAGGACAATGCCCCTAAGGGCATTTTGGTCAATTTGCCTCTATTTGAGCCTAACAAGCCCGTGAAGCAATGGAAAGACGGAATTTGGACCTAGAGAATTGGTTTCGATTGGAATATGCCCACAATGACTTGAAAACAAGTCTGGACGGAGTGTAGACTGTCGAGTGGTCAAAAATGGGGTGCTTACAGCTGCCCCTCTTTTTCTGTCTTTGCTTGTCAAAGACAGAAAACGATAAGAGTAAGAGTCCCATGTTGACTGCGAGGCAGTCGGAGGGATGAACATTGAAAATCTTTCAACAACGGGGGTCGAAAACGGATAACGGGCCAAAAAGGCCTTCGAAAATGAGTTTTGGCGGGAAAAAGGGCATAACTATCAAGGGCATAACTGCCCGTGGTCTCGGATTTGCAGAATTTATAACTGCTAGTGGCGCCAGGCTTAAAGCTAAAAACCAGAAAATTTCTGGTTCGAACAGTCACGGCATTTTAGAGAAATTCTGCAAATCCGAGAGATTCTGCGTGGGACTTGACTTGAATCTTAAAGGGGCACCTCTTGGAGACCACGGGTGATTGCCGGAAGGAGATCACGTTGCTGGAAAAGTCGTCGGAAGAGAAGATTTCGCCGGAGAACTCCCGAGAAGTGAGTTTTCAAATTTTGTTGATTTTGATGTGTAGAACCTCGTTTGAATCATGTGAATAGTGGAAATTGATGTTTTGATATGCTTTGAACACTTTGGTGATGTTGTTTTTGCATTTTGATGGTTGTTTGAATGAATTTGAATGGTTTTTCATGATTTTGCGAAGAGGGCTTTCTGCAGGACTAGGGGATTTGTTCCTACGGCATGGGTATTGGGTTTTCTGGCTATGTTTTTGTGCAGTGTGCCTCAGAGAAATGTATTTAACAACCGTATGAAGTTTCGTGATTTTTTAAAAATTCAGTGAATTTTTGATTTTTTGAAAAATAGAAAAATATTTAGAAAATTAGAAAATTCAAGAAATTGATGAAATTTTTAAAGTTTGAAATTTAGAAAAAGATTCGAATATTTTAGAAAACATTTGAGGTGATTTTGAAAAATTTTGGGAACTGTTTGAAAACCGTTGATTTATTTGAAAAATAAAACATGTATTTTAAAAATTTTGAAAATTTGAAAAGTGTGCACAGGTGCCATTGTCATGTGATTGTGGCGTTGGAAGGTGCATATTTCGTGTTTTGTGTTGATGTCATGGGTGTTGTAGGGGCCATTTTTAAACAGGACTCTACCAAAATTTTTAGAAATTATGGAAAGAGTTGGTTAAAGTTTTAGAAATAAAATCTTTTTGAAGGGAAAAGACAGAGAACCCTTGAGATGCGATTTGGAGTTGGAAAAATCAAGAAGTGTGGAAATTTTGTTTTTGATTTGTTATTCGAAATCCTTTATTTGTTTTGTTTGTTTTATTTTACTGTTATTTAAACTGCATGGATGGTATATTAACATCACTTACCTTGGCTTACATTTTCAGGATGGTAGATGCAGGTGATGACGGTTTTGAGAGGAGACGCCGCTCGGGGAAGGCGGCCCGGACCGATTCTGCTGGTGGCTCTAGTCGATCTAGAGGTAGTCGACGATCTACCGGGCGATCCTCATCCAGTCAGAGTGGGCAGGGGAGTAGGCTACCTGTCGACCATTTTCCTCCGGTCGAGCAGGTTTTTGCCGAGGAGATTGATGCTAAGGAGGAGGTACCGGGCCCTGGGGATCAGGTGACCGGCTATGGGAGAGCCTCTTCCAGGCAGAGGCAGCCGGATGCCGACTTGGGAGATCTGCAGATACCAGACGTCCCACCACTCGGGGATCTTGCCTATCATCCCAGCGTGTATTCTAGACAGCACTTGCCACCTCCGCGGGTACATACAGCTTTCAGAGGGCTATCCCATCATATCGTGCATTTTTGGCGGAGATCGGATTCAGCGCTTTTATGGGATTACAGGCTAACCGCCTGAACCAGCATTTGGTACTGGCACTTGTTGAGAGGTGGTTCGGGGAGACTGGGACCTTCCATTTTGTCGGTTTCGAGTTAGGTCCTACTCTTTTAGATTGGGTGATTATTACAGGGCTCTCCTTTGTCGGCCGATGGATCACCCTACACCCAGTCAGCAGGGACGAGGCCTGCTTGCTGTTGGACTTGCCTCATCCTGAGCGTTCTGCGTTCCCGGTCTCTTGGATTAGTCAGGATGAGTGTACTTTTGCTACTGAGCCATCGCCTGCCAGGCGGGACATCATGAGACGGCGACTTGTGTTGTATATCATCTTTAGCTGCTTTTGCAACAACAACAAGTCACTCGTGCCGTGCCGTCTGGTGAGTATTGTAGCCAATCTGGGAGCTTTGTCTGAGTTGGACTGGGGGTCCTTTTCTTTTGGCTGCTTTCTTCGATCGATGCGGGTTCGGACTTCTTCTCGTTGGGGCAACATGACTAGCTTTTGGCCTTTCCTTGTCTGGTGGAGTTACGAGTACCTGCCAGTGCGTCGCCCTGCAGTTGTAGAGGATGATCTCTATCCTCGCGCTTTGAGGTGGGCACGTGACCGGGTAGCTCAGCAATCAGAGATTACTGACTTTATGACGCTCCGGGCTAACCTGGAGCTGATTGAAGTGAGGGATGTGACCTGGCGGCCCTTCATTGGATCGGTCCATTACGAGACAGTCTGGTACCTTGTCCCGTTGTCCTTGTCGAGAGCTGCTTTTCTCAGTGATGACACCTGGGAGTCCTACCTTGGAGAGCGGCACTGGAGGCAGTTTCACGAGGAGTTTCGATCAGCAGGGGCTTCGCCAGAGTATATGTTTGGAGCCTTGGTGGTGGGAGTGCCCACCCTTTATTAGGAGCGTCAACCAGGTGCCGAGTTCTTGCTCCCTCCGGATACGGATTACGCTGCGCGCTTTGGAGCCCATTCGGTTGGTGCCTTCACCCGGTTTGAGGTAGTAGTCGGCGGGTACGCTGTTGGCCAGGAGGTGGTTGACTTGTGGCGCCGTGCTGGAGGATATGTGCCCTAGGCCGAGTTTACTGCTGTGAGAGACCAGAGAGACCAGTACCAGATGGAGCGGGATCAGTACCAGGCCGAGGTAGCTTCCCTGGCGGCTCGGTTATCTCAGATGGGCGGTGGGGGGGTAAGTTATTCTCTCTTTGCTCCTTATCGCTCTGCTGTTGCTTAGCTTCTGTTGCTTGCGGCTGATTTTGGTTCTATCTTCCCTGCAAGATGGTGGTGCTTCGAGTAGTTACCCCCCTCCTCCAATGCCGGGTTTCAGGGATTTTGATCTAGATGATATTGACTTCGACCTGTGAGAGATGCCCCTTGTAGAGATTTTGATCCTCTTTTGCCCCTTGTTCCTGAGATGTATTGATGTTAGACAGTTTTATTTTACATAGTTTTGTATAAGGATGGATGTTTATGGTACTTAGATGCACAGGTAGACAGACACATTCATGATCTTTACAGCTAGGCATATGATCAGATGCATGTGATGTATGATGACGTTAGATATTTATTCCATGAGTTGATGTTGGTGACTTTAGGGAGTTATATCCCATATGTGCAAAGCTTATGCTGATTTTTTTTTTTTTTTTAAACATATGTACAGGTTAAAAATATGTTAATGGAATGACACAGGGTTCTGTTAGACTTGTAGTCCTGGGAATGGTAACTCCCTCCTCTTCAGGGATTTAGCCTCTCCTTTGGCTCAACCCTATCTTGATTGGATGATAGCACTTTGAACCTTTCTCAACCTCTTGACCGCCTCCCACTTTCTATCTTAAGGTTAGTGTATAGGGTTATTGGGCTAAGACTCTCGACTCTCGGGATTTTAGAAACAACGGGATATGTAGGCTCAAATTCAATGTTGTTTTCAGCAAGGTTTAGATCCAAACTGTCCTTAACCGTTTTTCAGTAAGATTAGCATCCTCTTTTTTTTTTTCTTCTTTTTTTTTTTTTTAGCTTTGGCAGCGTATCTAACTCATTTAGATCAAGCGATCTGCTTTCAATCAGAGGGGACTTTAATAGGGTTGTAATGTAGGCCATGGTTTCAGAGTTTTGCAAGAAAGGGTAAAGGCTCAAACCTATTGTACCTACTGGGTTTCCTTGTAACCTAGGATCACCTTTAAATTTCCTTCTTGCTTTGGACCATATATTTCTCAGGGTGAAAATAACCTTGTTCTTTCACCCTTTCTATATACTTTTTTGAGATAGACATAACTTTCTTCTCATTTGATCTTCTTATATGCTTTTGAAGATAACTCAATCATAATTTTCTTCAGGCCTTTCCTCAAAGGATTTTTTTTTTTTTTGGCCTCTTGCCCCTTGGCAACTCCTTTCTTTTGCTTTTTCTTTCTATTTCTTTTCTTTTCTTTTATGAAACGAAACAATTCTTTAACCCTTTCCCCTTAAACCTTTTCCTTGGTAGTTTAATATACCCAATGTGGGCGGTGATCCCTAGGTTGGGGTTTTGTTAAGAAAGGATAAGTGGCTCAACGGGTTTGGGCAAGGGGTTGCTTTTGACTGTATGGGAAATGAAATGAGGGCCTCTCTTCACTTTGAATTAGATTGCTTGATCCATAGAGTTTTCAACACTATCCTAGCATGATAGATGTGGACACTACTCCTAGAGTTCTTAACTATTGCCTGCCCCAATGTGGGGAGGACAGCCTTGGATCAGGGTTGACAAAAGAAATCTTAGCTTTCCGCGAGGCACTAGGGGTTAAGCAAAGGGAATATGAGCACATTTGTTCATTTATTTAGTTATTTATTCTTTATATGTGGGGGAATGAAAGATGGTTTCTTTTCATTTTGATAAACTGGCCACACATCGCTTAGCCTCAGAGTCTTGCAAGTGCTGCATTTGGGTAGTATCCTCACTCATCCTTATTCTCTCTCTCTGTGGACGACTAATCACTTGGCGAGTGGTTAACTAATGCTATCATCCCTTCAAGTTGGATCATTCCATAAGATAAACCATGCCCCTTGCGTAGAAAGTAGTCACTATTCCTAGGAGACAAGGCAACAATAATGGAATAAAAGATTGTCATTTGATTACTATTATTATGTTTACGGAAAGCATCAATTTCTTAAGCAATAAGAAAATGTAAACATTAATTTAAAGATAAAAAGTGAAGGGATAGAAAGAAAATGGGTGAAAACACCCCTCTTGTGTACGCTTGTGCAAAGAACCCCTTTTTAGTACGACTTTGGGACAACTCCCACATTTTTTATGCTCCATTCGCAATCTGGATCCTCTGCCAAGGCGAGATAAGCAAAGGCTTCCCCTAGAGCTCCACAGATGTTGACACTGTTGATGCGATTGTCAACCTCCTTCTTGTTCTGTGTAGTGGGTTCTTCTGTAAACAGGGTGACTAGCTCACCCCCTTCCAATTCGAATGGCTCTGCTTGTGCCCTTGGCTTCTCTATCCTCCAGCTTATTTCTTCATAGTTGTACTCATTTGTGGGCCAATGACTCTCTAGCAAATGACGTTCGGCCGCGGCATATTTCGGATGCAAAAACTCAACAACCCATCCATCAACAACCATGTTTTTAGTAGTCTCATCTCCCAGGAACATTGGCTCCTCAATGGGCCAGTCGGAAGCATCAGGCACTTCATCAGGGTTATGGAGATAGATTGGGCATAATGGGAGATTCTCCTCCCAGTCATCTTCTTCCTCGGTCTCCCAATCGTCCTCATAGTCCTCGGCCTCAGGCTCGTCAGACACTCCCTCGCCCTCCATTTCTACTAGTATCATATTAACGGTGTGATTTGGCAGAGGGTTAACAGTCACATTGGGAGTGGGAGCAGGTTTTACCGGCTGCAGATCGATGGTTTTATTGTCGATCAGGTCTTGGATCTTGTGCTTGAGAGCAAAGCAGCTTTCGGTGTCATGCCCCTGGCCACTTGAATGATATTCACATGTAAGACCGGCATTAAAGGTCGAGGGTAAAGGGCTTGGCAACGGGCGAGCAGGGACGGGCTTCAAGATGTTGTTCTTCAGAAGGCTACGGTAGGCCTCGGTTTGGGTGCAGGCTAAGGCGTCGAAGGTGTGGATACGTCGAGCAGGTCTATTGAAGTTGGGTTGTGCCCCAGCGGACCATAGTTTGGGGTTGGAGCAGGCATGGTCAAGGTGGGCAAGGGCAGGATAGGGGGTGATTGTAACGGGGGTCGGTATTAGGGTGGTTGGCTAGGCAGAATAGCAGACACTTCACTTTCCTTCCTGATCGTGCCCCTTGTAGTAGCCACCTTCTTGGCTATGTTGGTAATATTTTCTCTAGTCTTGGCATAGGGATCTGAGATTCTTCCTGTCTTAAGGCCGTTTTCTATCATTTCCCCCTGCATGATGAGTTCGGAGAAACTTTTTCCCACGCTTGTGCAGAGCTTCTCATAGTATATACCTTGAAAAGTATGTACGAACATTTGTACGTACTCCTTTTCCTCTAACGAGGGATTAACTTGTGCAGCGGCCTCCCTCCATCTTAGGGCGTATGCTTTAAAGCTCTCCTTCTCACCCTTGCTCATCGTCATCAAGGACCATCGATCAGAAGTGAGGTCGATGTTATGACGGTATTGGGCTTTAAACGCATTGACTAGCTCCATCCAGGTTGTGATCTTCCTTAAGTCCAAACGAGTGAACCATTGCAGAGCCGACCCGGTGAGGCTGTGTTGGAATAACTGCATAAGGAGCTTCGGGTCATTGCCATGTCCACTAAGCGCTCCAGCATATAGATGAAGATAAGCAATAGGATTACTGGTACCGTCGTACTCTTGGAAGTCAGGCATTTTAAATTTAGCAGGTCTCGGATGGTCGGGGAAGAAACAGAGTTCATCATAAGAAGTGAATTCGTAAGCATCATGACCATGGAGACTTCGCAATGAATCCTCCAACCCTTGGATTTTCAGACTGAGAGGGTCTAGAGGGGCCTTCTTTGTGACGGGTGAAAGCAATATGGTCTCTTCTTCTTCAGTATTGACCCTTTTAGCATCTTCTTTAGTTTTCCCAGCATTGTCAGACTGAAGCAAGATTCTCAAATTAGCGGGTTCAAGGTCTTTAGATGAAGTCGTTGATGATGACGGGACTGCAGTAGCATCCTTCATGGCCAGAGTTTGAATGAGTTTGAGCATCTCATCCATCTTAGCCCTCATTTCATTAACTTCTTCTTGAGAGACTTGAGAGGATTCTTCAGGTTTAGCAGCCATCAATGATGCTTTGTGTCGAGTGATAATAGGATCCCTAGGTGGATGTTGCACTTTCTTGGGAGCAATGTTGACTCGGTACAAGGCGATTTCTGTAAATAGAAATAAAAAGGAAGAAAGAAAAAGACAAAAACACAAGCCACAAGTTAGTTTTTGGTTTTTAGAGAACTTTATGCGGTGCATGTCCTAGGGTGCCCCTCTTTAGGAGGGAAACTAGCCATGATGTATTGGCCCACTTTTGGAGATAGGGGATTTGCCCCTGTATGCAGACACATTACCGTCAGGTAGGAACCTTCAATCATCCATGCATTCATTCATAAAAATAAAGAAGTACATTAAATTCTACGATTGAGATACAAAAGAATTGAAATACATTTTAATAGGGGAAGGGGGAACATTTTCCTTTGGACTTCCACCTATCTACTTTTACAAAAGGGAAAACCTAAACTACTCTTGAGTCTTCGGATTCGCCTTCCTTGGATTTGATGTCAAGGAGGTCGCTGAGAGACCTTATTGATTGATTGCCACTTGTCTTCTTGGCAATCCTATCTCCGTGAGCATAGAGGGATTGGGGCCCCTCTTATGGAATGAATCGAGATGCATGCAATGAGTCCTTAGGGTTACGCGGGAACCCTTAGGGTTTGGGTAGGTTTAATGCAAGGGAGAGTGACCTTGGTGTCACTCTCAATGGGTTGATCATATGAAAATGCAGTGACTTGAGTTACTTGGAACTCTCGTCTTGACATGGAATATTGAATGCATGAACATGGCTATGCAATAGAAAGATAAACGTGCATGCATGAGCAGTTGAACAGGCATTATAACAGTATAAATACAAGCATTATAACAACAGGTATAAATGAAAGTAAGAGCAGTCGCCTTTTCCTCTGTGATTTTGAAAACAGTGCTCGTGTCCTAAATCCGACAGAGGTTCGGCTATGCATGGTGTCTATATGAGTATGAGGTTGAGGGTTGACTAATGCGTCATAAAAAGGCTCGGTCCCCGGATCTTCAAACCTAGGCCCACTCCCCGAGGTGGTGCCATGATCGGTTGGTAATCCGAGCGGGGAAACCATCAAGAGGCCGTAGGCGAAGAAACTGACACAGCATCTTGCCCACAACCAATATACCGTTCCCCCTTTCTAACTAGAAAGGACATATCAGGGTATGCAAGTATGCAGAATGCAAGTGCACATGCAGTGTGTGTGTGATTTTTAAAAGTGGAGGAAAGAGCCCAACAACTCCCATTCATCCTGTACATCACATTCATGCAAAGCAGTTAATAAAATTTAAACATAAAGTGCATCTACAAAACAAAGATGCAAGTGTCAGTATGTGGATGACAAACATAATACAAGATAATATGAATAAATGCATGTTTTTTTTTTTAAAAACAATTTTGAAAATTTAGTTTTGAAAATTTAAAGTGAATAGGATTGAACCAAGTTAATTGAAGACTCTACATGGGTAAAGGGTAAAGAGACATGACTAACGGCCTAACCCTTTAAGTGTCCCCAATGGAGTCGCCAACTGTCGCGCCCAGATTTTTCGCACTCGAAGAATACTCACACAAGCGGGAAAAATACTGTACTCTCTCATTAGAACTCACCCTACTAGAAGAATGAGTGCGACTAGGTTTGAATTGAAAATTTGATTTAAATAAAAGGCTTTTGGAAAAAGATTCAAAGTCGCCACCTAACTTGATTAAGGTGAGTTAGGTCACCTAAAAACTAAGAATAATCCGAAGACTACACTTAGGGTTTTTGAAAATATCTCCTCAAGAGAGGGTTTTAAAGAAAACAGGTTGTTTGGAAACCTTTGGAAAATATTTAGCCCTTTTTAGAAAAACAACCCCTTTTGGTTTTTGAAATCAGTGATCCTAAGTTCGAAGGTTGGTTACGTGTAGGGAAGACGCACTAAGCTATCACCCTACCCCGCCCTTTCGGTACCTACATGTCAATCTACCCTAGATTTACCTATGAGAGTCTTCAACTAACTAATGACCAATCCTATTCACTTTGAAAAACAATGCTTGAAAACTAACATGACGCATGGTATGCAAGCGTAAGGAAAGAGAATTGAAAAATAAATTTGAAAAGAGATTGATTTGAAATTGATTTGATTTGAAAATAGATTTGAAGAGATGGAATTGAAATTGGAAAGTTTGAAAATTGAAAGTGGAAATTTGAAAATAGAAATTTTGAAATTGGAATTTTGAAAATAGATTGGAATTTGGGATTTGAAAAGATTTTGGAAACTGTACCCATGAAGGTGGAATTGAAAGTTTGAAAAGTGTTGTGACCACACCTATGAAGGTTGCCTACGTATCCCTTTGGCAGAATCAGGTCAGTCGTAGTTCAGACCGGAGTCCGATTGAAAAGAGATTGATTTGAAGAGAGAGAGATTAGATTGGAAGAAAGAAATTGAATTGAAAATTGGATTTGATTTGAGATTAGAAGAGGAGATTGAAAATTGAAATTGAGAAGATTGGACTCTGATTTGAAAAGATAGATTTGGACTTGTTTTAGAAAGAGAAGGTTTAAGAAACCTAGACTTAAGAAAGATGAGACTTAGGAAAGACTCAAGAGTTTAAGAAAGATTGGATTTAGGAAAGGTTCGAATTAGGAAAGGTCCGATTTAAGAAAGTTTCATTTTTGGAAAGTTTTGAAATTAGGAAAGTTTGGAATTTAGGAAAATTTGGAAATTGAAAAGTTTTGAATTTAGAAAGTTTTGAGATAGGGAAGTTTCAACTTAGGAAAGTTTGAATTTGGAAAGGTTTGAAAAAGGAAAGTTTTCGATTTAGAAAATGTTTGAATTAAGAAAGTTTTGAGTTTAGAAAAGTCTTAGATTTGGAAAGATGTTGAAGTTTTGGAAAGTTTAGAACTTGGAGAGATTTAGGTTTAGAAAGATTTAACTTGATAAAGTTTCAAATTTAGAAAGTTTTGAATTTGGAAAGATTTGAAATTTAGAAAGTTTAAGATTTAGAAAGTTTTAGGGTTTAAATTTTAGAAAATCTTGAAATTAGAAAAGGTTTAAGTTTAAGAAATATTTGAAAACTTAGGTTTGAAAAGTTAAGATTTGAAAAGAGGGTAGAATTTGGAAAGGGTTGAATTAGGAACGATTTGAAAGTTGAGTTTTAAAACATAGGAAAGATTTTTATGTTCAAGTTTTGAAAACTTAAGATTTAGGAAAGTAGAAGATTAGGAAGGAGTTGAATTAGGAAAGTGTTGGATTTTGAAATTTAAGGAAAGATTTAAAATTTAAGTTTAGGAAACTTATGGTTTAGGAAGGAATTGAATTAAGAAAGGTTTGGATTAGGAAGGGATTGGATTTGGTTTCTAAAAGCAAAGGTTTGATTTTGTTTCAAAAAACGGAGGATTGGATTTGGTTTCCTAAGCGGGGAGATTTGATTTGGTTTCTTAAAGGGAAGATAGGATTTGGCAAGGATTTGGAAAGGGAGATTCTAGAAACCCTAGTTTTGAAAAATTATAGTTTTTACGTGGAAAAGAGGTTTTGAAAACATATATAGTTTTGATGTAGAAAATAAGAGGTTTTGGAAACATGTATAGTTTGGATGTGAAAACAAGAAATTTTGGAAACCTAGGTTTGGGGCAAAGTTTGAAAATCATGTTTTTGGAAAGAAAATTAGGGTTTCCTAATTGTGGGCTCTAAGGCTTAACTTCGACTCTAAGAAAAGAGTTTTTGGAAAGTACGTTTTTGGAAATGAAGGTTTTCTAGAAGGGAATCCTAGGGAGGAATTTTTAGAAAGTGAACTTGAAGAGGGAGTTTTTGGAAAAAAATTTTAAAGAGAAGGAGTTTTGGAAAGTGTGTTTTAAGAAACGTAGATTTTAAAAGGAAAATCCTAGAGGGGAACTTCTAGAAGGAAGATTTTGGAAAAAAAGTTTTTGGAAAGATTTTTGGAGAAAGTTCTTCTAGGAAGGTTTTTGGTTGAAGATTGTTGAAGAGAGTTTTGGAAAGATTTTTAGGGAACGTTTTTAGAAAGTGGATTTTGGGGAGAGGATTTTGGAAAGGAGTTGAAAAATGGAGTTTTAGGAAGAGATTTTTGAAGAGAGAGTTTTTTGAAAAACATGAAAACGTCTCACTTTCCTAAAGCAATTCTAGCCATAAGAGGGCTGGAACCACTTTAAGAAAGTGATTTTGGAAAACAATAAGATTTGAAAATATAGACCAAAAAGGTCACTTTTAATGTAACACTTTCCTAAAGCAACCCTAGCCATGGAAATGCTAGAATCACACTAGAATTATGGTTTTGAAAACAAGTTTTTGAAAAAGAGATTTTGATGCAATTTTGAAAACAAGTTTGAAAACGATTTTGAAAACGAGTTTGAAAACGAATATTGGAAGATGCAAGACTATGATATGCACAATGCAATTTGGGGTCGTGAACATACAAGGTTAAGGCTTCACCACATAATCAAGGGGGCCGAACCCATGTGGTCTTTGGCTAGACTAGAAGAAAGCCCCCGACACGGTGACTCTCTAATAGCCCAATCCTACACATGGACCGGAAATCCCCTGTTTTTAAACATGCAAAGAAAGGGGGGGGAAAGAGATGAGGGATTAAAATAGAGAAAACCCAAGTGGGTTAGGAGAGAGAAGAGAGGGGGGGAAAGTGCGAAAATTTAAATAGAAAACCTACCGTATGTCTTCTTTATTTCGCGGGCCTTGCTTGCCTTCATTCTTCGGTCTTCGTCTTGATCTTCTTCTTCAACCTTCAAGGATTGTCTTCAAGCTTTAGATGGAAGCTCTTCAAGTCTTCAAAGGATGGTTGAAGGCTAGTGTATAAGTGTATGGGGATGTATAGGAGTGTAGATGAGGCTAGAGTTTAGTGTAGGGTGGCTTTGGTTTGGGAAACCTAAGAAAACTAGGGTTTTGGAGGTGCTCGAGCTCTGTATATCAAAATATAGGACTTTTAGGTTGAATTTACGGATCCTTTTCACGTTGAATGAGGCTCTGTATTTATAGAGGTTGGACAACACTGGCGCCTGTTGCAGTGGCGCCAAGCTAAAATTCCTTCTGGCGCCATTAGGAGTGGCGCCAGCCAATTAGAAAACTATTAAGGACGACAAGCAACGTATCATTGACTAGATTTGGGCGCTTGTACTAGTGACTACCATGCAATCTTTAGCCTGGCTTCACTAAGAGTGACTCTGGAAAGTCCGGGAATGATTTGAAGGAGCCGGGAATGACATGGAAGGCCGGAAAGGAGTAGGAACACTTAAAATAGTGTCCTGGAGGTATTTGACTTGAGAAATGAGGATAAGATGGGTCGGAAAGGTTGACCGGGCCCTTAGGGGCAAAACGGTCAATCGGACTGGGGAGCTGCCGAGACGAACTTGGACTGTCCCGGAAGAAGACTTGGACTCTGGAAATATTATTTAGAATGTTCCCAAAGGTTACTGGTTTGATACCCAGAGCCGGTGTGGTCGGAAAAGGAGACCGGCCCACTAGGGGCAAAACGGTCATTTCGTACCGGGTCGGCCGAAACTGACTCAGAATGATCCGGAAAGGTAAAAGAAGGTTGAGACCACTATAAAATGTTGTCTCAGGAGGTTACCGGTTTGATACCCAGAGCCGGTGTGGTTGAAAAAGGAGACCGGCCCACTAGGGGCAAAACGGTCGTTTTGTACTGGGTTGGCTGGGACTGACTCGGAAAGATCCAGAAAGATAAAGGTTGAGAATACTATAAAAAGTAGTCTCAGGAGGTTACCGGTTTGATACCCAGAGCCGGTGTGGTTGAAAAAGGAGACCGGCCCACTAGGGGCAAAACGGTCGTTTTGTACTGGGTTGGCTGGGACTGACTCGGAAAGATCCAGAAAGATAAAGGTTGAGAATACTATAAAAAGTAGTCTCAGGAGGTTACCGGTTTGATACCCAGAGCCGGTGTGGTTGAAAAAGGAGACCGGCCCACCAGGGGCAAAACGGTCATTTTGTACCTGGTTGGCCGGAACTGACTCGAAATGATCCAGAAAGGTAAAGGGAGGTTGAGAATACTATAAAAAGTAGTCTCAGGAGGTTACCGGTTTGATACCCAGAGTCGGTGTGGTTCCCGGGGCATTCGGATGCCTAGGGGAAAAATGCTCATTTTAACCGAAAAGTCTCGGAAAAGGTCCAAAGGGCAGTTTGGTCATTTTTTACCAAAGTGGGTTAATAGACACTGGTGTTGACCTGGGTTTTGAGTGTTTCTGCCACTTTAACGGCTGTCGTCGTGACACAGGGGTTTGTTGCCAATTCCCTATATCGACCTATTTATGAGTATTTCTGCTACTCTAATGGTTTTGTGAGTAGTTTCGCTACTCGGACCGTCTCAAGGAATAAACTGTCTCGAGAGAGGGATTGGAAAGGGGACTTATCGTCTCCGAAGAGACGCGCCTGGATTTGAATCGTCTCGAGGAATAAACTATCTCGAGAGAGGGATTGGAAAGGGGTCTTACCGTCTCCGAAGAGACGTGCCTGGATTGGAACCGTCTCGAGGAATAAACTGTCTCGAGAGTGGGATTGGAAAGGGGTCTTACCGTCTCCGAAGAGACGTACCTGGATTGGAACCGTCTTGAGGAATAAACTGTCTCGAGAGTGGGATTGGAAAGGGGTCTTACGGTCTCCAAAGAGACGTGCCTGGATTGGAACCGTCTCAAGGAATAAACTATCTCGAGAGAGGGATTGGAAAGGGTCTTACCGTCTCCGAAGAGACGTGCCTGGATTGGAACCGTCTCGATGAATAAACTGTCTCGAGAGTGGGATTGGAAAGGGGTCTTACCGTCTCCGAAGAGACGTGCCTGGATTGGAACCGTCTCGAGGAATAAACTGTCTCGAGAGTGGGATTGGAAAGGGGTCTTACCGTCTCCGAAGAGACGTGCCTGGAATGGAACCGTCTCGAGAAATAAACTATCTCGAGAGTGGGATTGGAAAGCGGTCTTACCGTCTCCGAAGAGACGTGCCTGAATTGGAACCGTCTCGAGGAATAAACTGTCTTGAGAGAGGGATTTAGAAACGGAAAGGAAAGGACAATGCCCCTAAGGGCATTTTGGTCAATTTGCCTCTATTTGGGCCTAACAGGACCGCGAAGCGATGGAAAGACAGAGTTTGGACCTAGAGAATTGGTTTCGATTGGAATATGCCCACAATGACTTGAAAACAAGTCTGGACGGAGTGTAGACTGCCGAGCGGTCAAAAATGGGGTGCTTACAACTAGGAGTGGCTCCGAAAAGCCCGAAAATGATTTGAAGGAGCCGGGAACGACCCGGAAGGCCGGAAAGGAGCAAGATCACTTAAAATAGTGTCCTGGAGGTATTTGACTTGAAAAGTGAGGATAAGATGTGTCGGAAAGGTTGACTGGGCCTTTAGGGGCAAAACGGTCAATCGGACTGGGAAACTGCCGCGACAAACTCGGACTGTCCCGGAAGAAGACTTGGGATCTGGAAACATTATTTAGAATGTTCCCAGAGGTTGCCGGAACTGACTCGGAATGATCCGGAAAGGTAAAAGGAGGTTGAGAACACCATAAAAAGTAGACTCAGGAGGTTACCGGTTTGATACCCAGAGCCGGTGTGGTCGAAAAAGGAGACCGGCCCACCAGGGGCAAAACGGTCATTTTGTACCGGGTTTGCCAGAACTGACTTGGAATGATCCGGAAAGGTAAAGGAAGGTTAAGAATACTATAAAAAGTATTCTCGGGACATTACCGATTTGATACCCAGAGCCAGTGTGGTTCTCGAGGCATTCGAATGCCTAGGGGCAAAATGGTCATCTTGACCGGAAAGTCTCGGAAAAGGTCCAAAGGACAGTTTGGTCATTTTTCACCAAAGTGGGCTAACAGGCACTGGTGTTGACCTGGGTTTTGAGTGTTTCCGCCACTCTAACGGCGGTCGTCGTGACACAGGGGTTTGTTGGCCATCCCTATATCGACCTATTTGTGAGTATTTCCGCTACTCTAACGATTTTGTGAATAGTTTCGCTACTTGGACCGTCTCGAGGAATAAACTGTCTCGAGAGAGGGATTTGGAAAGGAGACTTATCGTCTCCAAAAAGACGTGCCTGGAGTGGAACCGTCTCGAGGAATAAACTGTCTCGAGAGAGGGATTGGAAAGGGGTCTTACCGTCTCCGAGGAGACGTGCTTGGATTGGAACCGTCTCGAGGAATAAACTATCTCGAGAGGGGGATTGGAAAGGGGTCTTATCGTCTCCGAGGAGTCGTGCCTGGGTTGGAACCTTCTCGAGGAATAAACTGTCTCGAGAGTGGGATTGGAAAGAGGACTTATCGTCTCCGAGGAGACGTGCCTGGGTTGGAGCTGTCTCGAGGAATAAACTGTCTTGAGAGTGGGATTGGAAAGGGGTCTTACCGTCTCCGAAGAGACGTGCCTGGAATGGAACCGTCTCGAGGAATAAACTGTCTCGAGAGTGGGATTGGAAAGGGGTCTTACCGTCTCCGAAGAGACGTGCCTGGAATGGAACCGTCTGGAGGAATAAACTGTCTCGAGAGTGGGATTGGAAAGGGGTCTTACCGTCTCCGAAGAGACGTGCCTGGAATAGACCCGTCTCGAGGAATAAACTGTCTTGAGAGTGCGATTGATAAGGAAAGGACAATGCCCCTAAGGGCATTTTGGTCATTTTGCCTCTATTTGCGCCTGACAGGCTCACAAAGCGATGGACAGACGGGATTTGGACTTAGAATGTCGGTTTCGATTGGAATATGCCTACATTAACTTGAACACAAGTCTGGACGGAGTGTAAACTGCCGAGCGGTCAAAAATGGGGTGTTTACAGCAGTTATGCGGGGAATTAGATCTAAAGTAAAAGGAAAAATAAAAGAACAAAAAATCTTTAGGTTTTTGATAGGGTTTTGATTTACTAAACTAGTGCCATGAAAATTAAAGCAATTAACTAGGCAATTGATTTAAATGTAAAGAAATTAAAATGGAAAGTTTGATATGACTGATTCAATCCACCAACTCACAACAAGGGTTTTAATAGAGGATTTTTATAACTCAAATCAAGAATCACACCGTGGATTCTTGATTCGGAATATTTTGACCATAAATCCTTGAGTTCATATTTAGTTGAGTGTAGGGATTAAACCAATTAATAGAACCCTAGAAGCAAACCTTATAAATGTGCAAGATTTATACCAATTGTTAAATTGTGCACAAACATTATCAAATGGGTTATGAATCTAAGTTTTTGAATAAATCCAACATCTAACCAAATGGAACTATACAAATCTATGAATAAAACTTTGAAGTTCATGAATCCCCATTGAAATACTTGAAAATCCTTGGTGAATCTTCACAATCACACCCAAGAAATGTTTAGCTACTAGAATCCATAATAAAGAGTATAAATGAAGGTAAATCTAACATTAAACTAAGTAAAATTAGTGTTTGGTTGCTAAAAAAATAAGAGAAAATGACAAGAAAGTGAAGGAAAATACATTACAATGAAAGAAAGTTACAATTTCTACTCCTACATTAACATTACAAACATAAATCTAAGCTGAAAATACACAAAAACAGAAAAACCAACCTTGGAGGAGCCTTTCATGCCACCCCCTTGGCTGTTACAAACCCAAAAAATCTCTCTCCTCAATTTTTCTAATAACACATCTTTTAAACTCCAGATCTGTATCGACCGATCGATCGGCACTGTTCATCGATTGAATGGCCAATCGAACGGCTGATCGATCGGTCACTGTTCACTATTCACTATTCACGGGGGCACTGTTCACCGATCGAACGGCCAATCGATCGGTCACTATTCACTGTTTACTATTCATAGGCACTGTTCACAGATCGATCTGCACATTTCATCTATCGAACAGCCAATTGAACGTTAAAATGCCCTCTCTGAAGTTTACCAGACCGATCGATCGGGTACTATTCACCCATCCACCTTGAAGCTTGATTTTGACCACCTTAGAGGCCAATTTAGCCGATGCACATTAGAGGTAAAGTTGTAGCTCTTGAAGTCTTCTTTCTAATGGCACAAAAATTAGCTCAATCAGAAATTGAAGTAAAAAGATATGGCCAAAATACCTAGACGGGTTTGAATTTTCATGACTGAATTATTCGCCTTGAACATGCCTTGATTATTCTCTGCGTCTATTTGCTTTTATTAGCTTATATAACCTCCAAAACAAATACAAAACATACTTAAACAAATATTTAACTAAAATAAGATAATTAATTACAATATAAGTCTAACAAAGTACATATTAAGAGCTTATGATTATACTTTTAGGGTGTAATCAGTATGATATTTTTTCCTATCAATTTGGAGATGGCTCAGAATGCTATTATAAGAGAGGGGGTCCTGGTGTTGACTCTACCATCCCTTGGTGCTATTAAAAGGGACAGCATTCAAGTGAATCCCCCAAGAGAGTGGACAAGACTTGGGGGCCGGCTGTGGTACGTGGCTATAGTCCTCATGCTAGTCAAGGGGCTACATGGGTGGCATTGTGTCTGGTGGGGCAGATGTTGGGCATTGGCATTGAGGATGGAGCTGTGACATACACACCCGCTCTGTCGCATTCATATCGTTTCGGGACTTATGTTCATGACGGATTGGGCCTCGGTGTGCACACTTGCATGTTGTGTGTCTCGTGTGCACTTGCGCATGGGGTTCATGGTTGTGCACACGGTTGCTTGGTTTGGCTAACATTGGTGTTGCAGGGCACAATGTTATGGGCTTATCGGTTGCTATTCAATTGTGCCTATCCTTGCGGGCAACCTTGATGCTGGGCGCTATGAGCTTCATGGATGGAGGCATCGTGTCTAACGGGTGATGCTTGGCTCACGCGCATGTCCAGTTGCACATTACTAGATTGATTGTGTTTCGAGAGGGACTAGCGCTAAGCACATTGCTTGTAATATGTGTGCGTATTTGAGAATGACGTTACTATTGCCTATAACTTGAATTAGCCTTATGGCTTGAGCATCAGAGGTCCAAGCATAACAATATATGAAGGGCTTTACAGATGAATCCTAGACGAGCGCATAATTTTATGTCTCGTTGTTTGAGTTTGACGGGACTATTGCTTGGTGCATTGACTACCTCACGGGTCATTTCTGCTAGTATGATCATGACGGGTCACATTACTGTCACTGTGTAGTGCCTGGCCTGTCAACCCGTGACACATAGTAATGCAACCACTAAGTTCTATTGGGTCCATTGCATGAAGTTTGAAGAATTTTCTTAGAAATTTCCAATTACAAATCAAAGTCAATAAAAAAACAAAAGTGCCTTAGCAGAATTATCTTATTTTCTTTCATTTTCTGATATCCCATTAATTCGTTAGCCAACCGTCAAACACAGGCATCCTCCGTCAAACCACGTGAAAGATTAACAAGCCATTATATGCCTTTGCCTAACCGGCAAACTAGTGTAGTTTAATGTCAGGTCACCCTCTTATTATAGGACTCCCTCTACTTTGACCAAATTTTAATTTAGTCCCATAGAATTTGAGTATTTGTAGTAAGAAAGTGTATATTGGCCCATAAAATTTAAACATATATATATATATATATTTATCTTGGCATTTAAAATTCTTGAATTTTTTACCTTTAACCCCCTCTAAACACCAAGTTAGTCCAAGTTAAAAAGTCTCGAGTACGAGGCTGAGCATTCTTATTATCTTTCAATTATGGTAGGTGTCATGGGCAAAAAGTTTAGTAATCAGATAGTACTGAGTACTCAGTGATAATTTTTATCAAATGCTGACACGTTGTGTGTGCCTACATTAGCAATATGAGTTGGTGGAATAGTAGAGAAACTTTTAAGGTAATATCCTATCAGATTTTGCCTTATGGTATTTTTTCTTAAAAGTCTCCTCACTACTCCACTAACTCATGTTACTGATATATACAAACACTATATGTTAGCATTTGATAAGAATTACTATCGAGTACTCAGTACTATTTGATCACTGAACTATTATTCGTGTCATGGGCATACATTAACTCTGTCTTTGCTATATATATGGAAGACGTGTAATCCGGTGAATGATATTCCCAGCTACATGGATGTCTTAGTTGCGCACGAAGCTGTTGTTTATAGACCAATAGGAAACTTGAGTTTCTTTCCTAAGTCTTTGCCAAAGTATGCAGACTCATGTTAGCGCCGATGATGGAAACTCTAACATTTTTCACATATATTCAGTTGCGGAGGCAGCTATCCCTTAAATTTTAAAAGTTGTAATTTCACCTACAATTTTTTAATTTCTTTTTAATTTGACCTCTAAAAATTTAGAAATGTGTCCCTCAAATTTTAAAAACATTTTATTTTCATTTATAGTTTTAAGAAATATTTTTAATGTTTCCCTCTAAAACTTTCTGAATTCTCCCTCAAATTTTAAACATTGTATTTTCACTTGCAATTTAAAAATATTTTTAATTTTTGCCCACTAAGACTTTATAAATGTTCTCTTAAATACTTATTTTAGTTTAAAAGACTCATTTACATATATAAATTTATATACATTGTACGTATGTATAAGAGTCAAGTGTCTTGATTAAAAAAATAAAATGTGATGACTAACTGTTGCCTCTAAACGAATTTTCTACCTGCTTATATTGGGCGAAGAAGGCAGTTCGTGGTTGTTGACAGGGAGGCTTGATTAGTTACTTTCCAAGTCTTTGGCAAGCTTGCTGGCATGTCTTATCATGGTGATGCAACCACTGATATTTTTCAAGATTTTTTTTTATCAGCAAAAGAAAAGAGCTTCCATTGATAATGAAGATGAACGAGAGGAGGCATTGCTGAGATGAGAACACCCAAGTCAGGCTAGGCCAGAGGGCAAAAAAGAAAGGAAAAAAAATCATACAGAAAAGAAGAAAGACAGATGGAATGGGGAGGAAGGAGGTTGGCTAGAAGCCTGTCTTCCAGGATGACGAAGAGAGGGGACCAATCACTGTACCACTTCAACTTCACTTTTTTGCTGACTTTTCTTCTAAGATAGTATATCATAATTAATTTTGTTCATGGTCAAAATAAAAAAATTTTGAATTTTAACTTTTTGTGTGCGTGCCTTTGTATCCATTCAGTAAAAAAAAAAAAATAGTAAAAAAGTTTTAGAATTTGAGAGGTAAGAGAAAAGTAATAACGAACAAGAAACATGTGGCCATTGTTTCAAGTTATAACGGATATGCCAGTTGGGAAGGAAAACTGAAAAATGATGTCCAATTTATGTGTTTGTTTGGCAACAATGGGTGCCATTTAATTAAGGCAACAACAGGCATAGTGATAAGATTACTCAATTATGATCTAGGCATCACGGGTTTGAAATACAAAAATAGTATTTATATGCATGATGGTATTCAAAATACGAAAATAGTCTCCCTATGCACCATGGTAAGAGTATCGCCCTCGGCAACTTTGGAGTGTCGGGAGCCTCATTCAGTGAATTTCGAGGAGACTTCAAAAATTGATTTGAAGTGAAGTACTTGAGATGATTATCAAATTATACGAAATGTCCAAGTGTGTTTGTTTTTCTTTTATTAATGGGAAATAAAATTATATGTATATTTTCTATTGCTAATTACACAACAAAAAATAACTGATTTTTTTTTATAAATATATTCATTTTCTAACTCAACAAAACATAAGAAACAATTTAAATTTTATTTCTTTTCGTGTCTTTTCTTTTTCCTCTACAAATCGAAGATCCAAACATATCGCGCCAATGATAATAAATTTTAATTTACCTTTCTATTATGTAACAAAAAATATATATTTCTTCCTGATAGGCTCTGTGACCGTCTCAATCCACTTTCAAATGAGGACAACTTCCTACACCTAATTAAATCACTTTGAAAAAAGAAAAAAAAGAAGTTGCCGAGAAAGAGATAGAGGGCAATGTAGCATAGTACACACCCAAATTTTATCTATAAATAGGCAGTGCCAGCATTGCTCAGCTCTCATCCTCCGCCACTGTCTTCCTGCAAAGAGCTCGATTCCTGAAAATGGCTTTCTTCAAGAACTCGCGAGTTGCACTGATGGCTGCCTTTTTTACAGCCATGTTGCTGCTCGTGTCATCTGACGCGGCAGCTAGTGTGGCACTCCATGGCGCTGCAGTAGCTGGACCCGCCCTGCCTAATCTGGGTTCGTAAGAGAGAATTGCCCACAATTTCATTGATCATTATATGAGCTTTACATACACCAACCAATTATATATGAAAATGTTGTGTGTGTGAGACATAATATTCCTTGCAAATACTCTTACTTTTTCTGTCTTTGTGCTCTATATAAGACTTATAATAACGTGTATATATGCCTTTTCAGAACATAGAATTAATGGAAGCTCATCATATGAAAAATTCTAACACTCTGTAGACTTGGAAATGGTAACAACCAAATAGCTTCTTATTTCTTGGTTTTCATTTTGCAGGACGAAAACTTCTTCAGGTGTCATATCCGGATCCATGGGGAGGATACCCACGTCCACTGGCTGCACCATAAAGATCGGAGAGAATAAACATTCATCTAGCTACCAAATAACTTCAAGAGGTTGAAGAAATAATGTCGTTTATGAGTAATGGTAGAAGCTCAAGTTGTAAGCGTGAGAATGCGAATTAAATAATATTTGAGAGCAGCCACTTTATACAAGTTATGTTATCGAGGATTATAAGTTTGTTCTATGTCTTTATCTCTCCCAGTTATCTCGATTAGTGGTGAGCAATGTCTTAGTAGATATAAATTATGCAGTGTTATAATGAAAGAGGCTGGGCATGCATTTTGTAATAAGTGTACTGCTATATGCAATTTTATTTTTCAATCGCTTTTCTCTTACATGTAGCATTGTCCTTCTAATAAATACAGAGAGTGTCACATATCATTTCATTTTTCATATTTTTACTCTAAGACATGTTTGAGTGAGTTCAACAGACATTTACTCCATTGCCTTATGTGAAAATAATGTAAGAAATTAAATCATATATAGCATTATTTGAAGGAGTAATTAGTTAAAAACCTAGAACCTTGTAGCAAAAAAAAAAAAAAAAGAAAAAAAAATTAAGAAAATGATCTAAGAAATGAATTTATGTAAACCATTACTTTAGATATATATACAAAAAATAACCTTCGAGTGATTAATGCTATACAAATAGAATTTTTTGTATGAAATTTTTATATAAATGATGTGATTATTTATAACCATTTCATGTCAAACTAAAATATCTATTATTTTGTTCATAATTTCAAACATTAATGAAGATGAAGGCAGATTTTTCATACGTTCTAAAGCTGGTTGCTGAGAAGAAGGAAGAGAAGTATGACAAACAAAAGCTAATGGCTATTTGCATAGATATTACAGTTATATAGTACTCTTGAGATCATCCAAACTTCATTTGAATTCCTTGTAAATCAGCTTGTGGTTATTCATCTGTCGGTCGATGCATCTCATTTCTGTTGGCATTAATTTTGGCTGGTTAAATTACTGAAAACGGGTCCTTACTAAAAAAAAGTAGTTTATCATAAATCAGGATATAGTTTCTCTTTTGTTTATGTTATATGCTAAAATATTGATCAAAAGAGTATCATAGATAAGGCTATAGTTCCTTTTCTTTTTTTCTCTTTTTTTAATTTTTTAATTTTTTGTGTAGAAGATGTTAATATGGCCATATCCTCCACAATAGGCAAGCCCTGTGTCATGGTCCGCTTCTTCGTGCTCCATGACGAATCAAACTTGTGCCAAACTTGTACCCAAGGGTTGCCTAAACTTTGTCTAAACAAACCCCAAGACAACTCCTTTAGTGCCTCAAGGATGGCCCAATGATGCAGCCAGGTGGGATGTCAATTAACCTCACTTTGGCTTATGTCAATGGCAAGGGTGAGGGGCGAGATAACCTCACCAGCATTTAGCTATGTCACGAGGTGGACTTCAATTCTGTAAGCACCCCATTTTTTACCGCTCGGTAGTCTACACTCCGTCTAGACTTGTGTTCAAGTCATTGTGGGCATATTCCAATCGAACCCCAACTTTCTAAGTCTCAAATCCCGTCTGTTCATTGTTTCGCAGGCCTGCCAAGCCCAAATAGAGGCAAAATGACCAAATGCCCTTCGGGGCATTATCCTTTCCTTTCCGACTCCATCCCTCTCTCGGGACAGTTTATTCCTCGATACAGTTCCAATCCAGGCACATCTTCTCGAAGACGGTAAGTCCTCTTTCCAATCCCTCTCTCGAGACAGTTTATTCCTCGAGACGGTTCCAACTCAGGTACGTCTTTTCGGAGACGGTAAGTCCTCTTTCCAATCCCTCTCTCGAGACAGTTTATTCCTCGAGACGGTTCCAACTCAGGCACATTTTTTCAAAGACGATAAGTCCCATTTCCGATCCCACTCCCGAGACAGTTTATTCCTCGAGACGGTTCCAACCAGGCACGTCTTTTCAAAGACTATAAGTCCCCTTTCTAATCCCACTCTTGAGACAGTTTATTCCTCTAGACGGTTCCAACAAGGCACGTTTTTTTGAAGACGATAAGACCCCTTTCCAATCTCTCTCTTGAGACAGTTTATTCCTCGAGACGGTCCGAGTAGCGAAAATACTCGTAAATATCGCAACCATTAGAGTAGCAGAAATACTAACAAATAGGTCGATATAGGGAATTGCCAACAAACCCTTGTGTCACGACGACCGCCGTCAAAGTGGGGGAAAAACTCAAAACCCAGGTCAACACCAGTGTCCATTAGCCCACTTCGGTGAAAAATGACCAAACTACCCCTTGGACCTTTTTCGAGACTTTCTGGTCAAGATGACCATTTCGCCCCTAGGCATCCGAACGCCCCGGGAACCACACCGGCTCTAGGTATTAAAGCGGTAACCTTCTGAGATTACTTCTTATAGTATTCTCAACCTTCCTCTACCTTTCCAGATCATTCTGAGTCAGTTCTGGCCAACCCGACACAAAATGACCGTTTTGCCCCTGGTGGGCCGGTCTACTTTTCCGACCACACCGGCTCTGGGTATCAAACCGGTAACCTCCCGAGAATGCTTTTTATAGTACTCTCAACATTTTTGTAGGCTTTCGAATCATTCCGAGTCAATTTCGGCAAACCCAGTGCGAAATGACCGTTTTGCCCCTAGTAGACCGGTCGCCTTTTTCTAGCCACGCCGGCTCTGGGTATCAAACCGATAACGTCTTGAGATTGCTTCTTATAGTATTCTCAACCTTCCTCTATCTTTCTGAATCATTCCGAGTTAGTTCCGGCAAACCCGGTACAAAATGACCGTTTTGCCCCTAGTAGGCCGGTCACATTTTCCAACCACCCCGGCTCTAGGTATCAAACCGGAAACCTTTGGGAACATTCTAAATAATGTTTCCAAGTTTCAAGTCTTCTTTCGGGACAATCCGAGTCCGTCCCGGCAGCTTTCCAATTCGGTTAACCGTTTTGCCCTTAAAGGCCCGGTCAACCCTTCAGACACATCTTATCCTCATTTTTTTATGTCAAATACGTTCAGGACACTATTTTAGGTGTTCTTGCTCTTTTCTAGCCTTTCGAGTCATTCCTAGCTCCTTCAAATCATTCCTGGACTTTCCGGAGTCACTCCTAGTGAAGCTAGGCTAAAAATTGCATGGTAGTCACTAGTACAGGCGCCTAAATCTAGTCAAAGATACGTTGCTTGCCAACCTTAAACATTTCCTAAATGGCTGGCACCATTCCTAGTGGCGCCAGTGTAAACTTTGGCCTGGCGCCATTGCAACAGGCGCCAGTGTTGTCCAACCTCTATAAATACAAAGCTTCTTCCAACGTGAAAAGGATGCGTAAACTCAGTCTAAAAATCATATAATTCAATATACATAGCTCGTGCACTTCCTAAACCCTAGCTTCCCTAGGTTTTCCAAACCCTAGCCACCATACACTAAACCCTAGCCACCTATACACTCATACACTAACTTTCAACCCTCCTTCGAAGACTTGAAGAGTTGTAATCTGAAGTTTGAAGATTGAAGGCGGCTCTTAAAGATTGAAGACGAAGACCGAAGAAAGCAAGGCCCACAAAATAAACAAGATACAAGGTAGGTTCTCCATTTAAATTTCTGCACTTCCCCCTCTCTCTTCTCTCTCCTAACCCACTTGGGTTTTCTCTATTTTAATCCCCCATCTCTTTCCCTCCCTTTCTTTGCATGCTTGAAAAAAGGGGACTCCCAGTCCATGTGTAGGATTAGACTATTAGAGAGTCACCGTATCGGGAGCTTTCTTCTAGTCTAACTAGAGACCACGTGAGTCCGGCCCCCTTGATTATGTGGTGAAGCCTTAGCCTTGTATGTTCACAACCCCAAAATTGCATTGTGCATATCATGATTTTGCATCTTCCAAAAGTTGTTTTCAAAGTCGTTTTCAAACTCGTTTTCAAAATCACATCAAAATCCTCTTTTTCAAAAATATGTTTTCAAAATCACAATCCTAGGGTGATTCTAGCTTTTCCATAGCTAGGGTTGCTTTAGAAAAGTGTTACATTAAGAGCGACCAATATGGTCCATATTTTCAAATCTTGTTGTTTTCAAAACTGCTTTCTTAAAGTGGTTCTAGCCTTCTTATGGTTAGAATCACTTTAGGAAAGTGAGATATTTTTATACTTTCTAAAAGGCTCTCTATTCAAAAATTCCTTCCTAAAAACCTCTTTTTCAACATACTTCCCAAAAATTCTTCCTTCCAAAATTGTTTTCAAAAAACTCTTTCCAAAAACCTATTTTTCAAAACCTCCTTTTTCAACTCCTTTCCAAAACACACTCTTCAAAGTCCACTTTCCAAAAACGTTCACTAAGTTTCTTTCCTAGAAAAACGCTCCCCAAAAATCTTTCTAAAAACTCTCTTCCCAAAATCTTCCTTCTAGAAATTCTCCTCTAGGATTTTCCTTCTAAAATCTTCGTTTCCAAAAACACACTTTCCAAAAACTTCTTCTCTTTAAAATCTTTTTCCAAAAACTTTATCTTCAAATTCACTTTCCAAAAACTCTTACCTAGGATTCCTTTCTAGAAAACCTTCATTTCTAAAAATGCCATTTCCAAAAAACTCTTTTCTTAGTGCCCAAGTCAAGCCCTAGAACTCACAATTAGGAAACCCTAATTTTCCCTTCCAAAAGCATGGTTTTCAAACTTTGCCTCAAACCCAGGGTTCTAAAATCTCTCGTTTTCACATCCAAACTATACACGTTTCCAAAACCTATTTTCTATGTCGAAACTATAATTATTCCAAATCTAGGGTTTCTAGAATCTCCCTTTCCAAATCCTATCTTCCCATTAGGAAACTAAATCAAATATTTCCGTTTAGGAAACCAAATCCAATCATCTGTTTTTGGAAACAAAATCTAACCTTTTCTTTTAGAAACCAAATCCAATCCCTTCCTAATCCAACTCTTTCCTAATTCAAATCCTTCCTAAACTTCCACTTTCCTAAATCTTAAGTTTCCAAAACTTGAACATAAAAATCTTTTTTAAATTTTAAAACTCAACTTTCAAATCTTTCCTAATTCAACCCTTTTCTAATTCTACCCTCTTTTCAAATCTTAACTTTTCAAACCTAAGTTTTCAAACTTTTCCTAAACTCAAACCTTTCTTAATCTCGAGATTTTCTAAAACTCTAAAACTTTCTAAATCCTAAACTTTCTAAATTTCAAATCTTTCCAAATCCAAAGCTTGCTAAACTTCAAAACTTACTTAATTCAAAACTTTCTAAACTCAAAACTTTCTTAATTCAAACCTTTTCTAAATCTTTCCTAATTTAAAATCTTTCCTAATTTAAAATCTTTCTAAAATTCTAAACTTTCCAAATTCAAAACTTTCTTAACTTGAAACTTTTCAAATTCTAAACCTTTCTTAATCTAAACTTTTCCTAATTCAAAACATTTCTAAATTCGACACTTTCCTATTTCAAAACCTTTCTTAAAATGAAACTTTCTAATTTCAAAACTTTCCTAATTCAAAACTTTCCTAAGTTGAAACTTTCTTAATTCAAAACTTTCCTAATTTCGAAACTTTCTTAAGTCGAAAACTTTCCTAAGTCGAAAACTTTCCTAAAATGACAATTTTCTAATTCGAAACTTTCCTAATCTGAATCCTTCATAGTTCCAAGCTTTCCAAATCTTCCAAATCCAATCTTTAAGTCAATTCTTTTCCAAAATCTTTCTAAGTCAAATCCCATCCTTCTTTTCTAAGTCCTCTCTTTCCTAAGTCTAGGTTCCCTAAAACCAAGTATTTCAAAATCAAATCTTTTCAAATATTCCAATCAAAGTTCAATTTCTCAATCTTCCAATTCAATTTCCAATTCAACTCCTTTTTCAAATCAAGCATTCTATTTTCAATCGGACTCTTGTCCGAACTATAGCTGACCTGATTCCTCCAAAAGGATACGTAGGCAACCCCATGGGTGCGATCACAACTTTTTTCAAATCTCAAATTCTACAATTTCTTTCAAATTTCAAACTCCACATTTTTCAAATCTCAAATTCCACGACATGTTTCAAAATTCTATTTCTACAATTTCTTTCTAATTTTCAATCCTACAATTTTCTTTAGGTTTCCAATTCTATGATCTATTTCTATTTTTCAATCTTCAATTTCAAGCTTCAATCAATTTCTTTCCAAATCAAATCAAACTCTTTTCAAATCTATTTCTAAATCTCTTTTCTTGCACATGCATATCATGCATCATGTTAGTTTCTTTTCCAACATTATTTTTCAAAGTGAATAGGATTGAACATTAGTTAGTTGAAGACTCTCATAAGTGAATCTAGGATAAATTGACATGTAGGTACTGAAAGAGCGGGGTAGAGTGATGGCTTAGTACGTCTTCCCTACACGTAACCAACCTCCGAACTTAGATCACTGATTTCAAGGACCAAAAAGGAGTTATTTTCAAAAAGGGCTAAATGTTTTCCAAAGGTTGCCAAACAATCTATTTTTCTAAAAGCCCTCTCTTGAGGAGATATTTTCAAAATCGTTTTTCAAAAACCCTAAGTGTAGTCTCCGGATTATTCTTAGTTTTTAGGTGACCTAACTCACCTTAATCAAGTTAGGTGGCGACTCCGAATCTTTTTCAAAAAACCCTTTATTCAAATCAAATTTTCAATTCAAACCTAGTCGCACTCATTTTTCTAGGAGAGTGAGTTCTAACGAGAGAGTACAACATTTTTTCCGCTTGTGTGAGTATTCCTCAAGTGCGAAAAATCTGGGCGCGACAAATGCTGGGCCCATGCCCTCATTTTCTAGTCTCGTGCCAACCCAAACTCATCTGTACATATTGTATAGAGTTTAAATGTGTAGATTTGGTGTCGGATGCATGCGTCGATTTTCCCTTGTCAAGGTGTGTGGCATCCATGTTCGTTGTATCCTAGCCCCATTGAGGAGAGGTGTTATAATTTTTCCAAAGGGCTAAAAAATTAGTTTTAGGTCATATATAGATGTGTGTAAAAGGGTTTGGTCAAATTCCTTGTATATATTTTTGTAGACCCATTATGACTCCTCGTGGAGGTGTCATGTTTTGTTGTATCAACTTTAAAATGGCTTAGAAAGCATATATAAGGAGGGGGTATGCTCCTACCACCCTCCACCCCACAACTTCTTAGATGGCTTGAGGCATGTCTTGTACATAAAGTGAGCTATGTAATAATGCTTTTATCAATGAAATATGTTTATTATTTCCACCAATTCTCTAAAGGAGGTTGCTTGATAGTTGGTCATTAATGCTCAATTCTAGCTTCCAAATGAGTTGATTTGGGTTTGGCTGGCTTGTTAGACGGACTTGGCAAGCGCCGTACAGGCCACATTTGTGATTGCCAAGCTCATAAAATGTCGGACCGTGACAATTGGTATCAAAGCAATGGTTGGTGGGAAGGCTACAATGCGATAGTGGCTAACCCTATGCCCACAACAGACCGTGAGAATGTAGTTGGTGCCGTCTAGCTACAAGAATGAAAGGAAGCAATGAAAGAGCATAGGATGGTGACTTAAGCACAGAAAGTGCATGCCGGTGGGCTCGGTGAATGGAATGTCGCGATGGCTAAATGGCAAGACGGTGCCCATTTAGAAGTGTGGTGGACAAGTCCAAGAGGACGGGTAAGACTCAGGAGGCTCCAATGGTTGTGTCATCGTGTTGACATGCCCCTAGATAGCGAGTGGCAAAGGGGGCGATGGAGCAACGGTGGGCCAAGCACAAGTTGAAGAAGTGCAAGGGCCAAGCCACGTGCCTACGTGCGCTAATGAAGTGAAGCGAGACCAAAGCATCGGTGGGAGACACGCCGCATGCAAGTGCCAAGTTATTATGCCAACGTGTCGACAGGGGTACAATGGATGCCAAAGAGAATGAAAAGGCATTCGAAGCTACTACGTGCATGTCCAAGAGAGCCATAGAGGTGGAGGACGATGCACATGGAGCAACGATTGGGCCTATACAGCAATGCCAAGATGGAAGGAGTTCAAGTGGCTATCCTTTCCTGAAACAACAAGTAAAGGGGCCGCCCCGGTGGGCCTAATGAAGTGTTGTGCACATCGCTGCCAATCGGGTGATAATGTCAAGCAAGTTCTTTGCCCAATGCTTGACACGGGAGACATGTCCGTGAGGGACAAGTTGTTCTAATTCTTGAAAGAGCTTGCAACAAGGGCGTGGGTGCCCAAAAATGTAATGGAATACCTTGAAGGCTATGTCTTTGAGCCACAACAGCCTTACACGGCAAGCCCAAGAGTGGGGGAGCCACAAGTGCCGGCAAGCCCAAAAGTGGGGGAGCCAATGTCGGGTTATCTTTCAAGGAAGATGGATGGAACAACAATAACCAAAAGAGCACGAGAAAAAATTCCATCAAGAGAGGGCAAGCATAGGGGCCCCACTTCTTGTCAGCCATGCAACGGACCATGTGGTGTGCATGTGTTGAATATTTGAAGTGGAGTCAAGGACGGCAAAGAGCAATGGTTGGCCGGTGAGCCACACCTAGTGGGGTGTTTCCTTACTCCAATTCGGGTAAGAGTGTCATTGAAGGGATTTGACTTCAAAGCTACCAACGGACCGTGCAAAGCTCTTGTGGACTTAATATTTCACCTCGGTTAAGTTTGGGGTGCATTATCATTGATGGAGTATCTTGAAGCAATCAAAGCATGGCGATGGCATGAAGGGCCGTTAAGGGGACGGTTGGCTTGAGAGCCACATCTTGCGAGATGTCACTTTGCAACCATTAGGGCGGTGGTGCCCAAAACAGCTTTGAGAACTCCTAGACATATTTGCTTGTTGTTGATGGGTTGGATTCATCAAACTCACAAAACCTAGAGTGGCTAGAACGGAGATGTTCCAGCCTAGACACAGGGAAGCGGTGTTGAACTCCAAGTCTAGAGTGACAAAGGCGTTAACACCAAATCAAAGGCCGTATCAATGGGACTGAGAAGCCTTGGAAAAGATTTCTTTAGCTGGTTCAACGTGGGGATATCGGTGGCATGTTCAAGTCAATCCTAATATCAAAGATTGCTCACGAGAGAGCATGTTCGGGGTGCCCATGGACTAGTTGCAGCTATCCTTGGGTTGGACTTTAGGAGAAAGACCATGATTACTTTGGATTGGTGATTGCCATGTTGCCATTCCATTTTCTTGTGCGACGGATTGCACAAGTTGCACATTGTTCGCGCCATGCCCACCAACAAGGTTGGAAGCTTATTCTCAACCACGAGATAGTTGGAGGCCAAGTGTGAAGAGCTTACGGAACGATGGTCGGGACAATGAATTTTCAATGTGCTTATTGACAACTCTTACCTAAGAGGGGTAGAGATTTTAAGCAAGCAATGAGATGCCTTGGAGGAGGAAGCGATTCCTAAATCCATCAAATGGGTCTTGGAGACGGAATTTCAAGGCCAAGCCGAGATGACAACAAAGAGTTGGCCTATGAAGGGGCACGAAAGAGACAGTGAGTCTAACTCCATTCAAGGGTCTTGAAGACAGACTCTTAAGGCCAAGCCGAGGTGGCAACAAAGAGGTAGCCCATGAAGTGGCAAGGAGGAGGTAATGGTTCCAACTCCATACAAGAGTCTTGAAGACGGACTTTCAAGACCAAGTCAAGAGGGCGAGCAATGCCCATGAGGGGCATGAAGTTCAAGAGCAGGAATGCATTCAAGCAAGCGACTTAGAGACGGGACCTCTAATTCGTCCAGCCAAATTGATCAAAGTATTTGGGGAGGTGACTTGGAGATGGATTTCCATGACGCTCGGCCAAGAAGGCCAAATCAAGCTAGAGTTCAAGGTGGTGACTTAGAGACGGACTTCTAAGGCAGGTGGTCAAGGTGACCAAAATACTCGAGCATTCGCGGTGGTGGCCTAAAGACAGACATCTAAGGCACCTGGCCAAGGTGGCCCCAATCAATTTAAAGTTCGAGAAGGCGGCTTGGAGACGGAGTTCCTAGACGCTCGGCCAAGGTGGCCAAATAAACACAACGTTCGAGGAGGCGACTTAGAGATGGACTTCTGAGGAGCCCGGCTGTGGAGGCTATATCAACAACTTTATCAAAAGGGGTGGATCTTGTGCATCAGCTTGTGCCTGGGGGGGGGCCAAGCCGTGGGCCCCACTTCAGTCGAATATCTTTGAGAGGCAAGAGCTAGAGAAGCAGCTCATCAAGTGTCAAGATAGTCCGAAGGGCAATATCAAATTTCAACTTCAAACAACTGAATTCCAATGTCACCGAGGACGGTGACAAATTCGAGTGGGGGAGAGTGTCATAATCCGCTTCTTCGCGCTCCATGACGGCTCAAACTTGTGCCAAACTTGTGCCCAAAGGTTGCCTAAACTTTGTCTAAACAAAGCCCAAGACAACTCCTTTGGTGCCTCAAGGATGGCCCAATGATGCAGCAAGGTGGGGTATCAATTAACCTCACTTTGGCCTATGTCAATGGCAAGGGTGAGGGGCGAGATAACCTCACCAGCATTCAGCTATGTCACGAGGTAGATTTCAATGCCGGGCCCATACCCTCATTTTCTAGTCTCGTGCTAACCCAAACTCATCTGTACATATTGTATAGAGTTTAAATGTGTAGGTTTGGTGTCGGATGCATGCGTCGATTTTCTTTTGTCAAGGTGTGTGGCATCCAAGTTCGTCGTGTCCTAGCCCCATTAAGGAGAGGTGTTATAATTTTTCCAAAGGGCTAGAAAATTAGTTTAAGTTCATAAATAGATGTGTGTAAAAGGGTTTGGTCAAATTCCTTGTATATATTTTTGTAAACCCATTATGACTCCTCGTGGAGGTGTCATGTTTTGTTGTATCAACTTTAAAATGGCTTAGAAAGCATATATAAGGAGGAGGTATGCTCCTACCACCCTCCACCCCACAACTTCTTAGATGGCTTAAGGCATGTCTTGTACATAAAGTGAGCTATGTAATAATGCTTTTATCAATAAAATATGTTTATTACTTCCACCCATTCTCTAAAGGAGGTTACTTGACAGTTGGCCATTAATGTTCAATTCTAGCTTCTAAATGAGTTGATTAGGGTTTAGCTGGCTTATCAAACGGACTTGGCAAGAGCTGCACGGGCCACATTTGTGACTGCCAAGCTCACAAAATGTCAGACTGTGACACCCTGCAATACTTCTCTTGTACCTGTAGCATACTTGGCAATGCCAGTAAGATATTAATTTGAAATGAATGAAGGACAACTTCTTCACCAAGTGAATGAAAACAAGCAATTGCAGGGTAGCTTTATATTAGTGTAAATGATACAATATATAACTAACTGGACCAGTTCAGTTGGCCAAAACTCATTGACTCTCAAAGGGAAATCAGGGGGTTTGACTCTTGTCAAGTGCAAGAGTTTCCTCAAGGCTTTTGATCTGGTAATTACCTGATTTGTGTGGAATCGGGACTACACAAACTTCGAAATTAGTCAAGGTTCGCGCTAAAGGGCCCGGACACCCGTTAACAAAAATAAATTAATACAATACAAGAATTTGTAACCAATGATTTTGCCATCGATGGATGACTTTTCTGCAACTCCACTGTACTAAACATGGTTTTCACCCGATTTCCATTTCTATATAAAGAGAAGACACAGGGAAAAATATAAGAGAAAGATAAGACAGAGGGTGTATGCAAAAATATAGGGATGAATTTGTATTTATATTTTGCTATGCAGTATAATAAAGTCTTGGATGATTTTGAAAATTAATTATTGATAGCTTCGAAGAACTAATTTGATCAATACTTACACTTTCAAAAGAACTTATTTAATTATATTTTGTGTTTGAAAATTTTCAATTTGCTTTATATTTCTGTAATTTTATAACAAGAGACAAATATTTGTCGTTTTCACAGTGTAGGCAAAGTAAAGTCCCGATTTTGAAAAATGAATGTTTGACAAAGCACCTTGTAGTCTGGATGACAGTCGACTAGATCAAATGGCAAGACTTGAGATCTCCAATGCAATTGGGTCGACGGATGTATAGCTCGGATTGGTGTGGTGTTGAAAACCCCACAAATAGACATTGTGGACTAATTATCAATACATGTAAGATATCTGAAATTAGATGTCTTTGAAAATGTCTTTTGAAACAAATCTATCAAAATTTAAGTGGACTGATTATCAAGTGATCCACCCTTATCATGTTGCAAAAGGATAACTAGCAGTGCTACAAAAAGATCCTTCAATCAAATCTCAGTATAACCATTGGAAATATCTTATGTACATCATTCTGGAAAGATCCATGGATGAAGATCGAAAACTCTACTAAAGGAAATTTTTTCTAGGTTATATTCTCTGTCTACTCAAAAAGGGGCAATGATCTCAAAAATTAAGGATGAATCTGAAATCTGGAAATTTTGTTTCAGAAGAAGACTCTTTTCTTGGGAGGAAGTTAGCTAGGAGGAATTAAAGATCACAGCAAACTCTGTTGTGTATAACAAGAACAAACAAGATTATATCATTTGGAAAGCTAGTAATAATGAGGATTTTTCCCCAAGTTCCTTCTGTCAAGTGGTGGAGGAAAAGATAATTAAGGGGAAGTCTGCCTCAGAGTGGATTTGGAAAACCTGGGCACCCCTTGAAATTCAGGTATTCTGTTAGCAATTCAAAAAAATAAATAAGTCAAAAGAATTCCTGATGAACAGGAAAATCTTAAAGCATGTGGAAAGCCCTCTGTGCCAATTCTACAATGAAGAAGTGGTAAATTCAAATCATCTACTGCTCAAGTGCAGAACAGCATGGCTTGTTTGGAGTAAAATTCTTTTCTGGTGGGGAATAGAATGGGTAAGCCCTGAGTCCATTATGAACCATGGTCAATGGTGGCATGACCAAAAACAGGAGAATCTAAGCAAGCTAATCTTGGAGGCACTATTCTTGGCCACAATGTGGAGTCTTTGGACTGCCAAGAATGATTTTTTGTTTAACAACAAAAGAGTTGGCTGGGAAGAAATAGTTGTAGAAACCAAGCTACTAGTATGGTCCTGGCTTCAAGCAAAATCAACAGAGAGCATTTGCAGCCGTTCAAATTTCTCTCTTTCCATGTCTAGGGTTAAGACCCTTGGCCTTTCTGTTATTAGGCCTTAGTTTTCTTGTCTGGTCTGGTTGATATCTATTCAACCTCCCTAGTTGGGTATTGAAGCTTTGTAAAGTCTCTCTAGCTTGTAAAGCTCTTCTTTGTATCCTCGTTAAAGTTTAATAAATTCTCTATTTTGCTGTTCAAAAAAAAAAAAAGTGATCCACCCTTGACCGGGACATAGGTATGCGAAGCACCAAAGAAGTAATCTATCTGTGACTGGTTAGCTGAAATATGCCCGTACATCATAAATCATGGTATAGTACTACTGGATGAGGATGACTACGATTTCTTTTTTCTATTTTACCTCTCTCTTAATGAGAATTCCGAATTCATGAAATGTAAAGAGTGGGATTGTGTTAGTATTTGTAGTTACAACTTCGAATTTTTCTCAGTAGTAGATCATCTACACCGGTACGAGGCGTTTTAATATTGATATGAAGTTTTGTTTTTTTTGTGTTTTTTCTTTTTTTTCATACCATTAGAAGGCACGAAGCTTTTACCGCTATGACGTGCAAGTAATCTTGAAAACAAATATATCAACATTTAAACCTAATCCATCCTTGACTGGCACTTTGGGGAAAAAAAATTACATGTTTCTCCATATTGTCTGTTTACTAAGTACTCATTTTAGTATAAATACTAAACTAAGAACCCAGAATTGTTCTCATCCTCTCTTTCAGCATTCAATTTCTCCACCAAGAACAAACTAATTAACTTCTTCCACTAAAGCTACGATGGAAAAAATAGCCTTCTCAAAGGCCACACAAGTCATGGTGTTGGCCATTTTCATAGCAATGATCATGTTGCGCATCTCCTTCGAGGTGGCTACTACTGTGATTCATGATGCAGTACCACAGCTTCATCTTGGTTTGTGTAGAATTGCCTGTATAGATATACATATATAAAAAGAAATTGTTTCTTCTTTTGCACGTGTATATGGTTTAATTAAGATCGATTTATTCTGTAGTGTGCCAAAATGTTTTGTTTTGTTAAAACAAATTAGGTGATTAATTGAAACTCTTTTCTATAAGTTGTTGGAGGTTTATCAAATGGCATATATAATTAAGCTATTGATGTCACATGGTATTAATTATATTGTTTCCATTTTTATAGGACGACGAGTCCTTGGAGCTGAGTACAACACAAACACAACTAGACGAGGAGGATACAATTAACTCAAGCCCCGAGAAACAAAATCTCATCTAATTACTAAATAAATTGAGGTTGAGATATACTATATTGTAGTAGCAGATCATAAGTTTGTACCTACGTTTGATATTGTATGTGGAAGTCCTTGAGTATTTGTATAAGAATCTGCTGTGTCGTGGGATCATATTATTCAAATAATGTTATATTTGATGTTCTCGGTGATCTTATTACAATGAGTTTTTTTTTTTTTTTTGAACAGCAAAATTCATTGAATATGAAAAGAGTTCATAGAGAAAAGAGAAGAGATCGAGTCTGAGCAAGCAAACAAGAGCTTGACAAGAAAGAAATCCAACCATTTGAACTCAAGAGGAAGGGAAAACAGTAGAAATTGGCAAGGAGCCAACATAACAGGGAAGGGGGAGAGATAAATGGCACTTCTAACTAAATTTTAGATCTCGAACACCTTGAATGGAATACATATAATCATGGAGACTGAACAATGCATTTGGCACTACTTCATTCACTCATAAAGCTGAGAGGATTTTGATTTTTTTCCACTACTTCTAACCATTCTGGTTGTATATTGTTGAAGATCAAATTATTCCTAGTCAGCCATATCTTTCAGATGACAGTCATAAACAATGAATACCATATTGATTTCTTGAGATTCCCCAATTTGAAATCAAACCACCATTCCATGTGAGAATTTAAATTTCTTAGACATACTCATTAAAGATCCCACCATTGTAAAATTGATGACCGTACCTTTCTTGCAAAGCAGGATAGGAGGAGATGATTTGCTGTTTCAATTTCCTATTTGCGGAGGTTATCGAGGACATCCTTTCTTTGTTGGAAGCAAGATCTTTTAGCTAACATTACCTTAGTTTTAATTCTTTCCTTGAATACTAACCAATAGAAGAAAGATTTTATAGGGACTTTGATTTTCAAGACGTATCTAAACTTGGATTTAGGAAGACCTTGGCTTTTTTCAAATGCCCCGCAGAAAGATTTACAAGAGAAATTGCCATTTTGATAAGCCAGCCATAACATGGAGTCCTTCTTATTTGGATTAGGTGTAAGCATCCTATTTTTGCCCGCTCAATAATCTACGGCCCAACCAAATCCAGTTTCAAACATCACAACACATGCAAGTTCAAGCCGACTCTTTCAAACTCCAATCCAGTTAACTGGTCACTTCCTGGGCCCATAAAGCCCAATTGAAGTTGAAAAGATCATATTGCCCTTAGTCATCCAGGCAACTTTCCAAGACTGGGCAGCCTCAGGAACCAACGCCATCCAGATAGTTTCCCGAGATCGAGCGATCTCGGGGACTAACACCTTAACAAATTTCAGATGGTTCACTTCTGGCACCTGCTAGTCTGCCAATGTAGAATGTCCGTCATCCAGCAGTTCTCCGTGACCAAATGATCTCGGGGACTAACCCACCCTACATGTAGCTTTCTAAGATCGAGCGATCTCAGGAACCAACAGCACCCCACAGGTAGCTCTCTGAGACCGAATGGTCTCAGGGACCAACACCGCATAAGTAGCTTTTTGAGACCGGATGGTCTTAGGAACCAACACCTCAATCAACACTAGCGCCTGTTAGCCCGACTCAGTGAAAAATGACCAAACCTGTCACTTGGGCTTTTAGGCACGTCTTTGAGAAAGTTAAAAATCCCTCATAACGATAAGTCCACCCTTCCAAAATATTCCTAGACGGTTAGGTGTACTCAATACACGATCCTGACCAAATTTGGTCCCGTTCCGATCAACTTCGGTCAAAATGACCGTTTTGCCCCTAAGCACCACAATACAGTACAAATCCCACTAAATAGTAAAAAACATCTTCCAAGACCGTCCTCGAATAGTCCGACACGCTTAATATGCCACTCCAATCCATCCTAACCCTTTTCAAACAATTTTGATCAAAATAACCATTTTACCTCTGGTGGCCTAAGTGCGCCCCAAAACCACACCGACTCTGGATACCAATCCAAAATATCCTATCATACACCCCTGTTCAATCCAAGGTGAGTCTCGTGACTCCAAACTCTTTCAAGTCGACAAAATTCCCCTAGAGCGTCTCATAAACGCTTTGTTAGGGTTATCTTTTTCTCCCAATTCCCGGATTATAATACACTGTCGAATGACTTGAGAAATGTGTAAATTAGAAAATTTCCAAAATCCTGTCCATAGGTCATTCCATTGATACAGTCCGATCGAAAAGATCGCTTCCCGAGGCCCCCAATCACATGGCTCGAAAATTGCTACCTTTAGTAACCCTTGGAGCGTCTCACAAACGTTCTGCCAAGGTTGTCTTTTCCTCCAATTTCCTGATTACAATGCATCATCAAACAACTTGAGAAATGCATAAATTAGGTAATTCCCAAAAGTATTTCCAGAGTATTTTCCATCGGTACGGTCTGATCGGAAAGATCGCTTCCTAAAGGGCCCAATCATGTGGTCTAAAAACTGCTACTTTTGAATATCCACAGAGCGTATCACAGACACTCCATAAAAATGTGTTTTTATACACGCTTCCTGAGATGATATCTTACTATTCCGGACACTTTTCAAGCTCTCCAAAAATTCCCGTTCCTTGAGAAACAGAAGAAGAATATCGTGGACGCAATTGATTTTTCTGAATCTTTCCCAAATTGCACAATTATCGAGGCAAAGTCAGCACAAAAATTTTCAGCGACAAAGTGTATGCTACATGTGCCCAGATTATTATCAGATTGATCAAAACTTTGCTTGCCCCCCAAGTTGAGTCAGTACAGAGTGTGCCACGTGGCATTCAAACAATAGAACAATACTGGTACATGTAGCATATGCGCTAGGGCAAAATTTACCCAAGTGCATGTACTACATGCGCCAACCCTCACCTATTTGCCTATAAATATAGGCCTCCCCCTCTACATATTCCAAAATCAAAATCAGCAGCAAAGCTTTGCAATAATAGCTTCTGAACTCCAAAATTCTATATACACCTTACCCTATAAGCACCTAAGTTAGATTCAATCTCTCTCTATCCCATACACTTTACCTACGTAGCTTCTAATACGTTAAAAGAGCCATTTCCAGCCCCTTCAAGCCTTTCTAAGGCCATTCAAGTTCAAGACAAGTCATCCATGGAAGCTTGAAAGTGTTTTAAAGACAAAGGTGGTATTCTCTTTTACATTTTTCCATTCTCACTCTTCTCTTCTCCCTCCTAACCTACTTAGACTATTCTCTATTTTAAACTCCCACCTTCTAACCCCCCTTTTTTGTATGCTTGAAACAAGTGAGCTCCTAGTTCATGCCTAAAGGAAAGCTTGTGAGAGCTACTGTGTAGGGAGATCTCTCCCTAGCCTACTTTAAGATGGTATGGCCTTGAAGCGCCTTGCAATTTAGTGTGGCCTATAGCCTTGTATAATTTCATGACCCCTCTTTGCATATGGTTACCATGTTCTTGGCTCCATTTTCATGTTCATCATCATTTTGCAAAAACTTTCACTATCTCATTTCTATGTCTTTTCAAATTCCACATTCAAGTGTTTTTTTAAAAATGGTTCTAAGAGTTGGGTCCTTGAAGCCTAGGTCAATTTTCACATCCTTGAGAACCTCCCTTTTAGTCCCTTGACTTCATTTTGCATCACCTCATTTTACAATATTCAAGTTGCATTGAAATGGTTTTCAAATCTTGTATTCAATATTGATTTTCTTAAGTTTTACTCTCTTGAGTTTTAAGGTTGAAATGGTCCTCATGAAACCCTCCTTTGAGTGGTCTCCTCATTTATGGACCATAGGAATCCTAACTCACTATATTAGTTTTTGATCGCTCCTGAATAGTGCAATTTATATCCGCCAGTGTGCGGTTGCGATGCAATAATAATATCTCGGTAAGTCCGAGGTCGATCCACAGGGAACACAAGAAATAAACTTAATCTGGTAAGGTCTACAATCAGAACAAAATAATAACAAGCTCAGAGTCAATTAAAATCACAGGAAAGCTTCCAAAAAGAAAATAAAAATCAATTGTTGGAGAGGATTGATCAAAATTATCAGACAATAAAATTAAACTAATTTTAAGGATGTATTCAAATATTATAAAAAGGTCTTGGCAGGGTTTGATCCAGTAATAGGCTTACAGGTAGGTTCCCAAGATAGTTTTGATTAAAGAAACTCAAGATTCGATTACCATTTTGGAGTTGATATTCAGTTAATTACTAGTGTTCATACCAGGTTCCCATTCATACTTGTCCCAGTTTATAAACCTATCTACAAAGTATGTTTGAAGCTTAATCAAGAACAGTAGATTTCTAAAGTACTCTTAATAAGAATATATATGCAATTATAATCAATATCCTTATCAGAAATTCTAGGTATGCGTATCCCTGCTTACAAATTAGTCTATACATACATGCTAGACATGATCAAGAATATTGTTTTCGAAGGTATTTATGGGCAAGAAAATAAATCTTAGTTCAAGTTCTTGAAATCTTGAAAAATAAATAACTATCTTGAATCTCTACCTATAACCTAGTTACTTTCTCAACCCATACCAAGAACGGATTTAGCTACTAAAAAACATGATAAATATTGCAAGAATGGAAATAATAATTAAAGAAATAAAATGCTGCATTAAAGAAATATAATATGAAATTCACAATAACAACAAGAAAGAAAACTAAAGATTAAGATGCGCCCTTGAAAGATGAAAAGATTCGTAGCCTTCAAAGCTTGGATGATTCCTCCTTCCAAACCCTAGAAAAACCCTAGAATTCTTCTTCTTCTTCAGAACATAGAACTCCTAAATCTATTCTACTACCTACTAATCTATCTCTAACTAAAAAGTAAATTAATCTATATATCTCGTCGTCAGTCGTACAGACGACCTCTACTGAGTGCTCCGATGGCAGGGTCACTTCACAAAAGCTGTAGGTCGTGAAAAGTCATGTGAAATTGACATATTATGGGCCCGAATAGCCTTTCTGGTTCGCGAGATATGGGATTCCAAAATTCCAGCTCTGCGTGCTTCAGCAATTTGTACCACAGCTTCAGCAGCTTGTACCTTGACAGCAAACTCTTGAAACCTATGATTAAATTGCATTCGAAATCATTCCATGTAAGCTCAAAACCTACATAAAGCATTGTAAACTCAATTAATATCAAAATATAACCAAAAAGACATATATAATCATAAACTAATACTCACAAAGTACTAATTAAGGCCTTATAATTGCACTTTTGAAGCGCAATCAGTTTTCTATACTCCTAAAAGTGGTTTTCACAATAACCCTCTTCAAGAAGGGTTCTCAAATTTCATTCTCTTTAATTTGCAAACAAATTATTTTCCAAAACTATCATTTTCATCTTGATTTTTGGAAGCGTTGCTATCTTGAATATTATGATTGGAATGGTCCCATGGAGTCCTCTTTGGAGTGATTTCCTTCAAATCAACCATATAAACTCTTGTTCTTTAGAGTGGTTTTCAAAGTCTTAAAAGTGGTTTTCCAAAATCTCCTTTCCAAAAATAATTTTCAAAGGTTCATTCTCTTTAATTTTCTAATCAAAGAAGCCTTCAAAACTATCTATTCAATATTGATTTTCACAAGTTTTACTCTCTTGAGTTAGGGGTTAAAATGGTTCCAAGGCAACCATCTCTTGAGTGGTTTCCAAATACCAACCATATGAACCCTACACTCACTTTAGTGATTTTCATAAGATGGTTTTCAAAATACATTTTCAAGTTTCATGCACAAAACTACCTTTTTAAAACCACTAGATCCAAACTCTAGCTCAAAACCACATTTCCAAAACCAATAGGTCCAAACCCTAGTTCAAAACTACCTTTCCAAAATTACTAGGTTCAAACCCTCGTTTAAAACTACCCTTCCAAAACCACTAAGTCTAAACCCCAATTCAAAACTACATTCCAACCCTAGGTTAACTTGACCCTAGTTGTCCAACCCAAGTTAACCTAATCCAAGTTATTTAACCCTAGGTCACCTTAACCCTAGGTTAACTTTACCCAAGTTAGTTAACCCTATGTTAACCTAACCCAAGTTAGTTAACCTTGATCACCTTAACCTTAAGTTAACCCAACCCAAGTTAGTTAACCCTAGGTTAACCTGACTCTAGTTAGTTAACCTTAGGTCAATCCAACCCTAATCCAACATAACCTTAGTTGTCCAACCCTAGGTCAACTCAACTAAGGTTAGTAAACTTCAAGATACCAATTCAAAGACCCATTTTCAAATAATCTTTCAATTCAAAAACTATTTTCATGATATACTTTCAAAAACCTCCTACTCTGTTGAGATTTCAAAAATCATTTCAAAAACTTTTTCAAATACCCCCATACTCTATCTTCAAAAATGCTTCCAAGAAGTTCTCTTAAACTTGTCTCGATAAAATGGTTAGACATTTAATATTTTTCAAAAACTATTTTAAAAAATGTTTCAAAAAACTCACAACCTTAAAACGTCCCTATCCTTTTATGGTGAAGGATTCCAAGGGAAGGTGCTACATTAAATACAACCTTCAAGGTTGTTCATGTTAGGGCTCCGAAACCCTAAGTGTTTTCAAAAGTTCTTTCCAAAAATGATTTTCAAACATCACATTCTTTAAACAACCCTAATTCTTCCATGGTTAGGATTGATCAAATATAAGTGAGATATTCAAAAAGGGCTCTATAACCCTAAAGTTTTAAAAAATTAAAAGGAAAGTTTCTAGCCCCCTTTTCTAAACATGTTTTCAAAACTCATAGCCTAAAAGGAGTTTAGTTTTTTAATGACTAACCTATTAAAGGTAACGAAACATTAAACTTGCCTTTCATAAGGCATTCAAAAACTATTTTCAAATGATTTTCGAAGACAAGTTCACAAGAACATTTCCAAACTCTACCCCCGAAGTTTTCAAAACAAGACTTCAAAGCATTACCAAAACTTCCTTGAGTTATTTCAAAAGAACTTCCAAAGTTTCCTTGAGTTGTTTCAAAAACATTTCAAAACTCCCTTGAGTTAATTTTTAAAAATATTTAAAATCATCTTCAATCCCAATTTCAAAAACATTTCAAACATCCCAAGTCCTATTTCAAAGGCATTTTTCTAAACTCTCAAGTTTTGTTTTTCAAAAGACCACAAGGTGTTTTCAAATCTTTCCAAAGACCTCAAAGTGTCTTCAAAATTTTTAAATGCCGCAATGTGCCTCTTTTCTATCAGGCCCTTGCCCGAACTATGAATAATCTCATTCTCGCTAAATGAGATACGTAGACAACCTAAAATTGTGCAATCATAACTTTTATTTCAACCCAAGTTCCCTTTTCAAAAGTTTCTGTCAATTTAAGATTTCTATTTTAAATCCTTTTAAAACTTTCATATTTTCAAACATCTTTTTCAAAACATACATCATGAATCATTCATCAAAAAAGTGATGACCAAACCAGTTTTCAAAATTCTAAAGTGGATATTGAGTGGATAATAGTAACTGGTTATTCAAGTGAATGAATTAAGTGTGATTAGACATGTAGGTACCGAAAGGGGGGAGGGGGGTAGGATGATAATCTTAGAATATCTTCCCTACACGTAACCAACCCGGGACCATAGATTTCTATTTTGAAGACCAAAATCAGAGTCACGTTTTCAAAAGGGCTTTCCAAAGGTCATTAATACCACTTTTTCAAAAAAATCTTCTTAAAAGGACATTTTCAAAACATTTTCAAAAAACCTAAGTTTAGTCTTCAGATTACACTTAGTCTTAGGTGACCTAACACATTTTTAACTATGTTAGGTGGCGACTCCAAACTTTTTTCAAAAGCCCTTAAATCAAATCATGTTTTCTAGATCAAACCTAGTCGCACTCGTCCTTCTAAGAAGATGAGTTCTAACGAGAGAGGACCGTGCTTTTTTCCGAGCCAAGAGGGCATTGGTTCCAAAAATCAAGGCACGACATTAGGGATGGATGTTTGGAGAAGAGTTAAGAAAAGTCCTTAACTCTACCAAGTATTCTGATTCCCAAGCATGTAAATTCCTTCTAAATAATAGGTTCCAATCAAACCCTGATGATGTAAACACAGAGTTTACACGCATATTCTTTTGGTTAGAAATTTAGAATAACCTGGGAAATAATAGCTTCAAAGGCTTACCCCCCAACCACTTGTCATGCCAAAATTTTATGCAGCTCCTAATCCCATCTTGATTTGGGGATTGTTAAGTAAGATGGAGCATAAAGCATTCTGGTTTCTCCCTACTAAATGTATATCACACCATATCCTTGAGCATTTGGGTGAATTTACTTCCAATGGCGTCCATGTGTTTTTATTCAAGTCATATTTTGCACAAATGAATCTCCTCCATAAGGCTTGCTTCTCACAATTGAATCTCCACCACCATTTTGCAAGAAGAGAAAGGTTTCTAACATTTAAAGATAGAATACCTAAGCCACCAGAATCCATGCTTGAAGTTACTTGAGCCCAATTAACACACTAATTTTGTTCTTTTCAAGTTCAAGATAGACTTTATGTGGCATTTTGAAAATGGATAGGTAGTAGATTGGTAGGTTTGCCAAAGTAGCTTTTAGCAAGGTCATTCTTCGTCCCATTAAGAGCTGCTTTTTGTTCCAAATAGATAGTATTTTTTTGAAATTTTTCATAATTTCATCCCAAGTCTTCACTGATCTTAGATTAGCACCCATTGGTAGGCCCATGTACTTTAGTGGGAAAGGGGCATACTTACATTTGAATAAATCTGTAGCCTAAGTCAAGAAAGAGTCATTCAAGCCAATGCCACTTATCAAGATTTTGTGGAAATTGATCTTGAGAACTGACACCATTTCAAAGCATCTTAGAATTCTTTTCTATGTGTCAAGTTCCTGCAAGTCTGCATTGCAAAATAAGAACGTGTCATCTACAAATTGTAGATGCGATATGGAAATTCGAAGAGGATCATATGCCCTTATACAAATTCCTTTGTTAGACCTTGTTCTTTTGCTCTTTAAAGTATGATGTTTAACCCCTCTGTTGTTATGTAGAACAAGAATGGTGAAATGGATCACCTTGCTTAAGCCCTCTTGAGACTCTGAATTCCTTGGTTGCAGATCCATTAATGAGTGCTGAAATAAAGCTCGATGAGAGACACTCCTTCATCCATTTTTCCCATGTGATCCCAAAGCCCAAACCTTTCATCATATCTGATAAATTGGTCCAATTAATAGAGTTGAATGCTTTCTCAAAATATAGTTTCAGTACAATCCCTAATCTTCTATTTCTTTTTCAATACTCAATGACTTCATTAGCTATAAGAACTCCATCAAGAATTTGCCAACCCTTTGTAAAAGCTTATTGTGATTCATTAATGATCTCTTGGATTATCAGTTTTAGCCTATTTGCTAATATTTTAGACAATATCTTGTACATTGAGGAAATAAGACTAGTAGGTCTATAGTTAAGAAAAGAGTCAAGGAACTTAGAACTTAGATTTAAGGATCAGACAAAGGAATGAAGCATTGATACCTTTGACAAGCTTTCCATTTGAGTGAAAATCTTTGATGTAGTTCATGACATCCCCCTTTAAGAAATGCCAAAACTTCTTAATGAAGTTAAAATTGAAGCCATATGGTCCAGGTGCTTTACTGACATTGAAATTTTGGATAGCTTGCCACACTTCTTCCTCTGAAAAACTGTAATCCAACCATTTAATGCTTTCAGCCTTCAATTTTCTAGAAAAGTTCTTCCCAATTTAGGTCTGTCTATCCTTTTTTCTAAGAAAAAGTCAAAGAAGAATTTGACTGCTTCTTTTTTTACTTGCTCTAGTTCACTGATGACTTGTCATTTTTAGTAAACTTGCCCTATATAGTTCCTTTTGAGTCTTTTTTTCATAGAGTTGTGAAAAAAAGATGAATTTTTATTACTATGCTTCAGCCACAATACTCTGGATTTCTGTTTTGTTATGCACTGCTCCATTCTTATGCTTTCCATAGTTCAAACTTTGATTGATTCTTTTTGCAGAATCAACTTCATTCAATGTTCCCACTTCACTTTGCAAATCCAGTTTGTGGATTACTTCAGTAAGTAATTTGATCTTACCCTTTAAGTCTCCAAAATTGTTACTCTTCCAAGTCTTTATGTCCCTCTTCAATGCTTGAAGTTTTTTGATCAAAATGAATCCCCCTAACCTTGCACCTTAAATAGAATCCTATGATGATTTTATAGCTTTTTTAAGCTACTTTGGCTCGACCAAGCATCAAAGATTTTGAAAGATTTGGGGCCCCAATCCTTTACTTCATCAGAAGAAAGAGCAGGGCAGTGATTAGAGAGTTTTTTTTTTTTTTTTTTTCGTAAACCCCATTGTGAGCACTTCCATTTATTCAACCATGTGTTACAAAGAAGGAATCTATGCAGCGTGCTCCACTTTTCATTTAACTGCACATTTGTCCAAGTGAAACTTCTTCCTTTCATTGGTATGTCATTTGATTCAACTTCTTTTGCAAAGTGTTTGAAACATTTCATTCCTTTGGAGACTCTGACATATCTCTTTCTTTCCCTTATTTTAAGGACCTCATTGAAATCTTCCCCTAGGCACCATGGCAATTGGAGGTTCTTCCTTATGTTTAATAGCTAATCTAAGATCAGAGACCTTTCCCTTTCATCACTAGGGCCATAGCAGTTGACAAATACACAATCAAAGCATCCTTTTAATCTTCCTTTCAGCAATATGAAATTATAGTCAATAATAGAAGTGTCAAGAGAGAAAAATTCCTCATCCCATGCACATAGTAGTCCTCCTGAATTTCCATTAGAATTTGAAGCTTTCCAACCAAAGTCCCCTGCCCCCATAATGATTTTACTGTTTTTGTGATGCATTCCTTCCATTTAGTTTCCTGCATAAATATCATATTAACTAATGTATTCCTTACTAGATTCTTAACCATCCTCCTTTTTTTTACTCTTCTAAAACCCTTTACATTCCATGTGAGTATCTTCATAATTGAAATTTACCACCACCAATGAATTGAGAAGAATTCTCAATTTGCTACTCCATTGAGTCCCTTCTTATTTTTAGTTTTTTTCCAACTCACTCCAATTAGCTTCAATCAATGATTTAATAGTAGTACCTTCATTTCCCAAGAAGTTTATTCCCAGTGCCTTGCCTATATGAATGGTGTTTTTAGCTTCATTTTGCATATTTTCTTCAAGTTGTTGAAGTATGATGGAATTTCTGTTGTAGATGTTCTGAGATGGTAATGATGATAGTGAATTAGAGATAGCTTCCCTTTTTTCTTTTTTTTTTTGTTGATTTTGTTTTGGACTTAAAGCTTGTTTTGACTTTATTGTGTCCAAGTTCAGACAAGGGCTTTGATTTCCTTTTGCTTCTGGTAATCTTCACTGCTCTGTTAATTGGTTGATCAATCATTGAGCTGGGGTGATTCAATACTGATCTGACGTGATGAACAAGCTGACCCTTACTGGTTCCTCCTTTAGTTTTACTTGATGCAGGGAACCAGTGAGCTAATGGTTCGATTGAACCATTTAATGAATTGATGCCAACTGTCTTTGGGGAAGATAGATAATTAATATGTTGAGAGTCTAATACTTCAATGCCTATGGCTATTTCCGATTGTTCAATCAAAGCATTTTCAGCTACATTTGCTTTAGTCATTGAGCCATTAATTTCGGGAGCCTTCTTTTCCTAGCTACTTGCATTCATAATCAAGTTTGAAATGCTTATGAGTGTCCCCAATGGTGAGTTTTGACGGGTCCAGTCCAATTTGAAAAGTTGGATGCCCTTTTGGCAATGAAAACCCACTGTCGGCAATATGAAAACCCTTTGTCGGCTTTCAGCAATTCGGCTTTCACGCGGTATTCACACAGTATTTCACATCTATAAAAAGACAACGAGAATGGCAAAGAAGAATCCACCAAGAAAAGCAAAAAAGAGAAAAGAGTGTGTGAGGTGTGTCTCATATTTTTAGGGTTTTGTGAGAGGTGTTCCACACTTGTGAGTGTGAGGTAAAATTGTGAGGATAATTTCGTGGGTTTGGGATTAATCCAATGGCTAACTGTTCCTCTCTTATTTGTTGGTGGGTTCCAAATTTTGGGCCAAATTTGGGACGGTTGTTGTAAGCCCCCTTTCTCATAATGGAGTTTTTGCTCGGTGTGTCCCATGGTTTTTTACCTCTTCATTGGAGGGTTTTTCCACGTAAAATTTGGTGTTCTTATTTACCGCACTTTTACCGCTTATTTCTCTATTTATTAATTTCTTGAAGTTACTGATTACTTTATGGGTACCGTGGGCCCAAGTGCTATCAGAGCTAGATTGGTAGTATTGTACTATTTACATGCACTATTCACGTGGTACTTTGTAGATCTAATGTTACAGGAATTGTACCAGTTACTATTCATGGTACCTTCAGAAATGGCGGCTGTAAAATATGATCTGGAGAATTTTGACGGAAGTGAAAATTTCTCTACATGGCAAAGGCAGATGAAAGATGTACTCATCCAATAAGGTGTACATAAAGCACTATAAGGGATAGAAAAGAAACCAAAGACTATGTCAAAGGACGACTGGACAGCTATTGATGAGAGAGCTACGAGTGCAATCCGATTGCACTTATCAAACAAAGTCCTCAACAACGTAAATGACATGGAAAGCGCCAAGGACATCTGGACCAGACTGGAGGGACTATACATGTCAAAGACCATGACAAATAAATTGTACTTGAAGAAGTAGTTATATGCACTCCATATGGGTGGAGGTGCAAATTTTTTGTCTCATTTGAATGTCTTTAATGGTCTGATTGCATAGCTAGGAAACCTCGGTGCCAAAATTAAAGAGGAGGATAAAGCTATGTTACTATTAAATTCCTTGCCACCTTCCTATGATACTTTGGCAACAACCATGTTGCACGGGAAAGACACCATCGAGGTGAGGAGGTGACATCTGCGCTTTTACTAAACATGAGAATGAAAAAGCCAGATAATCACGGACAAGCCCTTGTCATAAAAGATAGAAGAAGGAGCAAGAATAGGAGTTTCAACAATCATGACAAATCTAAAGGTCGTGATAAGTCCAGATCATATAGATCAAAGTCCAAAAGTAGAGTTAAATGTTACAATTGTGGCCAGCTAGGTCATATAAAGTGGTATTGTCGAATAAAGAAAGATCAAGGTAAGAGTAGCAGCCAAAAAAAGGACGATGCTAGAAATGCCACTACAGCGGCAGAACATGAGGAAATAGTGGTGCATTCCTTTAACGATAAGGAGGAGTGCTTGCATATTTCAAGCCCAAAAACTGAATGGGTAGTTGATGCAGTCGCGTCCTACCATGCTACTCCTTTGAGAGAATTTTTCGGCAGTTAGAAAGCCGGAGATGTTAGCATAATGAAGATGGGTAACACCAGCCACTCAAAGATCGTAGGGATCGGCAACATTCATAGAAAGACAAATTTTGGCTGCATAATAACCCTAAAAGAGGTATGCCATGTTCCTGATTTATGTATGAATTTACTTTCAAGAATTGCTTTATATCGGGAAGGTTTTAAAAGTTATTTTGGCAACTAGAGGTGGAAATTAACCAAAGGATTGTTGGTGACTGCAAAAGGAAAGCTTGCTGCACACTGTACAAAACAAATGTTGAGGTATGTAAACAGGTATTAAATGTGATGGAGGATAATGCTTCACCAGATTTGTGGCACAGGAGATTAGCCTATATCAACGAGAAAGGGTTGCAGATTTTGGCAAAAAAGTCACTGATTCCATCAATAGGTGATAAAACAATAAATCCCTGTGATTATTGTTTATATGGAAAGCAACATAGAGTCTCATTTCAGAAGTCTTCTGATAAAAAGTCTAATATATTGGATATGGTAGTTTCTGATGTTTATGGTCCATTTGAGATGGAGTCATTAGGGGGTAACAAATATTTTGTTACATTTGTTGATTATGCTTCACAAAAATTGTGGGTTTATTTCTTGAAAACAAAAGACCAGGTTTTTCAGATGTTTCAAAAATTCCATGTTATGGTGGAAAAAGAAACATGCAAAAAATTGAAGTGACTTCGAACAGACAATGGAGGGGAGTACACTTCAAGAGAATTTGAGAATTACTATTCTGAACATGGAATTTGGCATGAGAAGGCAATGCTTGGTACCCCATAACACAATGGTGTAGCTGAAAGAATGAATCACACCATTGTTAAGAAGGTCAGATGTATGCTCAAAATGGCTAACCTGCCTAAGTCATTTTGGAGTGAAGCAATTCAAACAGCCTACTATGTTATTAACAAGACTTCATTAGTACCATTAGACGATAAAACAGTAACATGCATATTCATTTGGTATGGCAATGAAGAATTTGGTTACAAGTTATGGGACCTAGAAAAAAAGAAGAATATCAAAAACAAAGATATGGTCTTGCGTGAAAATGAGACCAGAGTACATGGTGATGACTAGAAGACTAGGTATCCAGATAATACAATTATAGATTATATAATCAATCCTTCTCTATCTCATGATGTCACAGGAAAAGGAGATATACAAGGAGAAGGTGAAGATGACATGGTAGTAGTAACGGGTGATGAGTAGGGGGAGCAACTAGCCCCTATGGAGATAATAGAGCCATAGACCATGAGATCACATAGAGAGCGGCGATCATCATCTAGATATCCTACTTTCGAGTATATCCTCATTACCGATGATGGAGAGCTAGAGAACTTCGATGAAGTGCTAACTCATCCAGATAAGAACCATTGGTTACAGGCCATGAAAGAAGAAATGAATTCTTTGTAGAAAAATGGTACTAAAGTACAAGTGGATTTACAAGAAAGCACTAAAGTGCAAGTGGATTTACAAGCTCAAGTGAGATGCAAATGGAAAGTTAGTACAGTACAAAGCTCGGTTAGTGGTTAAGGGATTTGGACAAAAGAAAGGTATTGATTTCGATGAAATTTTTTCTCATATTGTTAAAGTAACATCTATTTGAGCAATTCTCAGTTTAGCAGTTATCATGCCCAGATTTTTCGCACTCGAGGAATGCTCACACAAGCGGAAAAAATGTTGTACTCTTTCGTTAGAACTCACCCTCCTAAAAGAATGAGTGTGACTAGACTTGAATTGAAAATTGATTTGAATAAAGGGCTTTTGAAAAAGATTCGGAGTCGCTACCTAACTTGATTAAGGTGAGTTAGGTCACCTAAAAACTAAGAATAATTCAAAGACTACACTTAGGGTTTTTGGAAAACGATTTTGAAAAAACCACCTCAAGAGAGGGTTTTTAAGAAAATAGGTTGTTCGGCAACCTTTAGAAAACATTTAGCCCTTTTTGAAAAATAACTCCTTTTTGGTCTTTGAAATCAATGATCCTAAGTTCGGAGGTTGGTTACATGTAGGGAAGACGCACTAAGTTATCACCCTACCCCTCCCTTTCGGTACCTACATGTCAATCTACCCTAGATTCACCTGTGAGAGTCTTCAACTAACTATAGTTCAATCCTATCTACTTTGAAAAACAATGCTTGAAAACTAACAGGATGCATGGTATGCAAGTGCAATAGAAAAGAATTGAAAAATAGATTTGAAAAGAGATTGATTTGATTTGAAAATTGAAATTGAAAAGTTTAAAAATTGAAAGTAAAAATTTTGAAATTGGAATTTTGAAAATTGATTGGAATTTGAGATTTGAAAAGATTTTGGAAACCGCACCCATGAGGGTGGAATTGAAAGTTTGAAAAGTATTGTAACCGCACCTATGAAGGTTGCGTACGTATCCCTTTGGGGGAATCAGGTCAGTCGTAGTTCGGACCGAAGTCCGATTGAAAAGAGATTGATTTGAAGAAAGAGATTGAATTGAAAATTGGATTTGATTTGAGATTAGAAGAGGAAATTGAAAATTGAAATTGAGAAGATTGGACTTGCTTTGGAAAGATTGATTTTGGAAAGACTTGGTTTTAGGAAACTTAGACTTAGGAAAGAGAAGAGAGTTAGAAAATATTTGACTTGACCTGGAAGGTTCAGGAAATTAGGGAAGATTGGATTTAGGAAATGTTTGAATTAGGAAAAGGTCCGATTTAGGAAAGTCTCGAATTTGGAAAGTGTCATTTTAAGAAGGTTTCAGAATTAGGAAAGGTTTTGAAATTAGGAAAGTGTTGAATTTAGAAATTTTTTGAATTAGGAAAGTTTAGTTTAAGAAGGGTTTAGAATTTGGAAAGTTTCAAGTTAAGAAAGTTTTGAATTTGGAAAGTTTAGAATTTTAGAAAGATTTTAAATTAGGAAAGATTTAGAAAATGTTTGAATTAAGAAAGTTTCAACTTAAGAAGGCTTTGAATTAAGAAAGTTTTGAGTTTAGAAAGCTTTGGATTTAGAAAGATTTGAAATTTAGAAAGTTTAAGATTTAGAAAGCCTTAACTTAAGAAAGTTTTGAATTTAGAAAACTTTGAATTTGGAAAGATTTGAGATTTAGAAAGTTTAAGATTTAGAAAGTTTTAGAGTTTTAGAAAATCTTGAGATTAGGAAAGGTTTGAGTTTAAGAAAGGTTTAAAAACTTAGATTTAGAAAGTTGAGATTTGGAAAGGGATAGAATTATGAAAGGGTTGAACTAGGAAAGATTTGAAAATTGAGTTTTAAAATTTAGGAAGGATTTTATATGTTCAAGTTTTGGAAACTTAAGATTTAGGAAAGTGGAGGATTAGGAAGGATTTGAGTTAGGAAAGATTTGGATTTGGAAGGGATTGGATTTGGTTTCTAAAAGAAAAGATTTGATTTTGTTTCCAAAAACGGAGGACAGGATCTAGTTTCCTAAACGGGAGATTTGATTTGGTTTCCTAAAGGGAAGGTAGGATTTGGCAAGGATTTGGAAAAGGAGATTCTAGAAACCCTAGTTTTGAAAAATTATAGTTTTGACGTAGAAAATAGGTTTTGGAAACATGTATAGTTTTCATGTAGAAAACGAGAGATTTTGGAAACCTAGGTTTGGGGCAAAGTTTGAAAATCATGTTTTTGGAAAGAAAATTAGGGTTTTCTAATTGTGGGCTCTAAGGCTTGACTTGGGCTTTAAGAAAAGAGTTTTTTGGAAAGTGCATTTTTAGAAACGAAGGTTTTCTAGAAGGGAATCCTAGGGGGGGACTTTTGAAAAGTGAATTTGAAGAGGGAGTTTTTGGAAAAAGATTTTAAAGAGAAGGAGTTTTGGAAAGTGTGTTTTTAGAAACATAGATTTTAGAAGGAAAATCTTAGAGAGGAATTTTCTAGAAGGAAGATTTTGGAAAGAGAGTTTTTGGAAAGGTTTTTGGAGAGAGTTTTTAGGAAGGTGAATCTAGGGAGTGTTTTTAGAAAGTGAATTTTGAGGAAAAGATTTTGGAGAGGAGTTAAAAAAGAGAGTTTTGAAAAATAGATTTTGGAAGGGAGTTTTTGAAAACAATTTTGAAGAGGAGAGTTTTAGGAAAGTATGTTGAAAAAGAGATTTTTAGGAAGAGATTTTTTGAAAAGAGAGTTTTTAGAATGAGTAAAAACATCTCACTTTCCTAAAGCAATTCTAACCATAAGAAGGCTAGAACCACTTTAAGAAAGCGGTTTTGAAAACAACAAAATTTGAAAATATGGACCGTATTGGTCACTTTAAATGTAACACTTTCCTAAAGCAATCCTAGCAACAGAAAAGCTAGAATCACCCTAGGATTGTGATTTTGAAAACATGATTTGAAAAAGAGATTTTGATGCAATTTTGAAAACAAGTTTGAAAATGATTTGAAAAACAACTTTGAAAACGGTTTTTGGAAGATGTAAGACAATAATATGCACAATGCAATTTTGTGGTCGTGAACATACAAGGCTAAGGCTTCACCACATAATCAAGTGGGCCGGACCCATGTGATCTTTAGTTAGACTAAAAGAAAGCTCCCGACACGGTGACTCTCCAATAGCCCAATCCTACACATGGACCGGGAATCCCCTTATTTCAAGCATGCAAAGAAAGGGCAGGAAAGAGATGGAGGATTAAAATAGAGAAAATCCAAGTAGGTTGGAGAGAGGAGAGAGAGGGGGGAAGTGCAGAAATTTAAATAGGGAGCCTACCTTGTATCTTGTTTATTTTGCGCGCCGTGCTGTCTTCGGACTTCGGTCTTCGGTCTTCGTCTTGATCTTCTTCTTCAACCTTCAAGGGTTGTCTTCAAGCTTTAGATGGCAGCTCTTCAAGTCTTCAAAGGATGGTTGAAGGCTAGTGTATGAGTGTATGGGGATGTATAGGAGTGTATATGAGGCTAGGGTTTAGTGTAGGGTGGCTAGGGTTTGGAAAACCTAGGGAGGCTAGGGTTTAGGAGGTGCTCGAGCTCTGTATATCAAAATATAGGATTTTTAGGTTAAGTTTGCAGACCCTCTTCACGTTGAATGAGGCTCTGTATTTATAGAGGTTGGATAACACTGGCGCCTGTTGCAGTGGCGCCAGGCTAAATTTTATACCAGCCAATTAGGAAAGATTTAAGGTCGGCAAGCAACGTATCTTTGACTAGATTTGAGCGCCTGTACTAGTGACTACCATGCAATTTTTAGCCTGGCTTCACTACGAGTGACTCCGAAAAGTTCAGGAATGATTTGAAGGAGCCGGGAATGACCCGGAAGGCCAGAAAGGAGCAGAAACACTTCAAATAGTGTCGTGGAGGTATTTGACTTGAAAAGTGACGATAAGATGTGTCAGAAAGGTTGACCGGGCCCTTAGGGGCAAAACGGTCATTTCGCACCGGGTTGGCCGGAACTGACTCGGAAAGATCTGAAAAGGTAAAAGGAGGTTAAGAACACTATAAAAAGTAGTCTCAGGAGGTTACCGGTTTGATACCTAGAGACGGTGTGGTCGAAAAAGGAGACCGGCCCTCTAGGGGCAAAACGGTCATTTAGCCTCAAGTGAGCCCTACGGGCCCAAGAAGCGACTGGTGGACTAAATTCAAGTTTAAAAGGCGGGCTTAGAGTCTAAACATGCATGTGATGAGTGAACATGAGCTTGGTCAGTTCGAAGATTGCCGAGCGGGCAAAAATAGGGTGCTTACAACAGTTAGCTTGGATCTTGAGCTTGATCAGTTAGATGTGAAAACTGCATTCCTTCATGGGGATTTAAAGGAAGAAATTTATTCGTGACAGGAAAGTTAAAAGGTTGTGGCTATCACAGGAAAAGTATGTTGAATGGGTGCTTGAACGTTTCAACATGAAGAAGGCTAATCCAGTTAGTACCCCACTAGCTAGTCATATGAAGTTAAGCAAAAATATATGTCCTACTAATGAAGAAGAGAAAAAAGATATCGCAACTATTCCTTACTGCTGAGCTGTTGGGAGTTTGATGTATGCTATGGTTTGCACTAGGCAAAATATTGCTCATGCAGTTGGCGCTATGAGCAGATTTCTCGATAATCCTAGCAGAGAACATTGGGAAGCTATAAAGTGGATACTGAGGTATTTGAAGGGAAATACAAAATTGTGCTTATGTTTTGGAGGTTCTAACCCAATTTTAGAAGGTTGTACTGATTCTAATATGCAGGTGATCTTGATAACTGAAAGTCTACTTTTGGATATCTATTTACTTTTGCAGGGGGAGCTATCTCTTAGCAATCCAGGCTGTAGAAGTGTATTGCCTTGCCTATGACAAAGGCTGAGTATATTGTTGCCACTAAAGCTAGAAAGGAGATGATGTGGATGAAAGAATTTCTCCAGGAACTGGGGTTGAAATAGAATGAGTGGGTTTTCTATTGCAACAACCAGAGTGCAATAAATCTCAGCAAGAACTCCATGTATCATTCCAGAACGAACCAAATTGATGTCAAATATCATTGGATATGTGAAAAGCTAAAAGATAAGGCTCTACAGTTGAAGAAGATTTCCACTGACAAAAACCCTTTAGGTATGATGACGAAAGTGATACCTAAGGACAAGTTCGAGCTATGCAAGAAGCTGGCCAGTATAGGCTCCTGCTAGGAGTCCGCATGGAAGTCTTCCTTCAGTTAATGGACCTGGAGGGGGAGATTTGATGGGTCCAGTCCCATGTAAAAAGTTGGATGCCCTTTTGACATTGGAAACCCATTATCGGTAATATAAAAACCCATTGTTAGCTTTCAAAAATTCATCTTTCATGCGGTTTTGACAATTTAGCTTTCACGCAGTATTTCACATTTATAAAAAGATAATGAGAATGGCAAAGCAGAATCCACCGAGAAGAGCAAAAAAGAGAAAACAGTGTGTAAGGTGTGTCTCATATTTTTGAGGTTTTGTGAGAGGTGTTCCACACTTGTGAGTGCCAGGTAAAATTATGAGGATAATTTCTTGGGTTTGGGATTAATCTAGTGGCTCACTGTTCCTCTCTTATTTGTTGGTTGGTTCCAAATTTTGGGCAAAATTTGGGACGGTTATTGTTGTAAGCCCCATATCTCATAGTGGAGTTTTTGCTCGGTACTCCTCATGGTTTTTTACCTCTTCTTTGGAGGGTTTTTCCATATAAAATTTGGTGTTCTTATTTACCGCACTTTTACCACTTATTTCTCTATTTATTAATTTCTTGAAGTTACCTTATTACTTTGTGGGTACTTTGGGCCCAGTAAGTTTGAATTTGATTTGTCATAATCCCTCACATGGCCTAGTAAAGCCAAATCATCAATTCCCTGAGATACACCTTGGAGGTTATCTTTGGCGGCTTTATCTTCCCCGGCCAGTGATGCACATTTACATCTGATTGCTCATTTGTTCATGATCAAGTTCCTCTTGATGACTTGAATGACTTGAGTAACTTGAAGCCCTTGTCATGGATGAATCCAACTTTTGTCCTCGGTTCCAAACGTGGATCTTTTGGAAGTTAACTTTTGATACTCTAATCTCATACAAAAATCTTCTCACTTGCAGATTACAGTAATCACAAATAAGATTTTCAAATGAGGTTTCTGATCGATCCCTAAAAGGGTGATACTTAACCGCAAGTGCATGGCCGCGATGTAGTAATAATTTCTCGTAAGTACAAGGTCGATCCCATAAGGAACATGGTTTACGTAAATAAGAAAACTTACCATGGATCAAAAATCTTAGAAAAAACACTCCAATAAACACAAATTGATTTTAGGTTGAGAAAATATTTGTTATCTAATTTAAACTAAGAAATAAAGAAAAAGTCTTAGGGTCAATCGATCCAATCAATTGCGTCTCTTGAAATTCCAAATAAGATAATTTAATAACTCAAATCCTTCGACTACGTCGTGAGTCTCGAATTCGAAAGATTTAGCGATAAAACCCAGGGTTCTTCAAAACTTCAACTTCTAGAATAAATCAGGTTATTAGAATCAAGGACGTGCATCATCGATTCGTGCAGCGCATATACTAAACCCAATTCACGCATAAATGTTACAAGGTAGCATATAGACTGAGTGTGGTATTCACGCATAAGCATTACCGAACATAATAGGACATCCAGGTTTTCGAAGGTTTCTAGAACGAAGAAGAAGAAGAAGAAAAAAGAAAACCAAAAAATTTAACTTTAAAACCAAAATCGTACCTCCTTCGTTCATCCAAGATCTTCAATTAATCTTCACAATTGATCCCAAGATGAAATCTAGCTACTCATCATAATCTTATATACGCAAAACTGTATTGAAAATATATTAGAAGACTGAGTAATCTGATTACAGGTATTGAAAACTGAATGAAAGCTATGAATAAAACTCTAATCTACTCCTAAAACCCTAGAAAAACATTAACCCTAGAATATTAGCCTCTAAAACATAAGAACCCTAAATCTATTCTACTACCTCCTTCCCCACAACTAAAAAGTGAGTTAATATATAAATCCCGTCATCATTCGTACGGACGGTTCCTAAATAGTGCTCAGATAGGCTGGGTACTTTCACGAAAGTTGTAGGCCTCGAAAAGTTATATGAAATCGATATATTATGGGCCTGAATAGCCTTTCTGGTTCGAGAGATATGGGCTTCCAAAGTCTGTGAAGAATCGGCCAACCATTCGAACGCCACGGGGACCATTCGAACGCTCTTTGAACGCACTTCGAATAGGAAAACCAGCACTCTGAATCTATCGAACACACTTCGAACCTAGTCTTAATGTGACACCGTTCGACATACCGTCCGAACGCCCTTGAGGACCGTTTGAACGCACTTCAAACGCCTGCTCCATTTTCGCGTGAATTTGTCCTTTTTAAGCCCGTATTCCTAAAAACATATATAAAACTAGGTTAATAACAAATTAAGACTAAAACAACATAATTAAACATAATATAAAACTAACAATTAGTTAATTAAGACATGTAGATTGAACTTTTAGAGTACAATCACAAACCCCCCCCCCAACTAAGCTTTTGCTAGTCCCTAGCAAAATACTAACACTAAAAACCTATCTCCACTTTCGTGGGAGTTACGAGTACATTTAGCATATGCACCAAGCCTTTAAACCCCTAAGTTACCCCTAGTGGATAAGTGGTGTCTCGTGAGTGCTTACAATGATGAATACCCACAAACATCTATCCATTTAATATCAATATGATATTAAAGAACATGAAACATGTATTAACCTCATTCAAGTCAAGTCTCAATCCACCTAGATCATTAGTCATCGCAAGGTAAAGGCATAAAGCATCGAAGAAATAGAATACATTGAAGTGTACTACCAATGGTATATAACTCTAATGTCTCAAACTCATGCAATTATGTCCTTTATGCTTTGATCCAAGTCTCACAAGGCATATACTCAACTTTGAACATGAACACACAGGGTCTCTCAATGGAAAGCTCATTTTAAAAGTAAATATACAAGACATGCGAGTAGAGCAATTCCGAATCAAAAACCGATAAGTTATAGGTGTATCAACTTGGCATAGCTTCATGAACAAACATTTACTATTTAAGCACAATTAGAGAATTGACCTTGATGACTTATACACAATTGAATTAAAGATTCATGTAATTTCGGATATTCTAAGGCCATATGGATAGTGAATGAAAGAAGAGTCATGTAAGAGGAAAGAAAGCAGTAATAGATTTCAACATATGCATGCGCATTACACATGATGATCAATGAACATTCACTTTTAAACTTCCAACCTCTGAATAACTTCCAAATTGTTTCCATCTTCCTTCACTTCTTTTTCATTTGAATTTTTTTTCTCTTGTCTTTTTAACTCCATTTCATCCTTTTTTTTTCTTTTCTTTACTTTTCAACTCCATAAACTTTCAACTTCACAAATATATAGACAATGCACCAACTTCGGAATTTAGCATTGACAAACTTTTAAGCTCATGTGTATATGAATATCGAGAAAGAAATATAAACATAAATGGCTTAATAGAATGAAATGGTCTCTACTTTTATACTCCGAAACCACATCAATCAAAACTTCAATAGTGTATAAGATGCCAATAACTCCAACTAATACTCAACATGTAAACCAAAATCAAGCATAATGAAGCTATTCAATGAATGAAGATCAATAAAATAACCTTGAGTAAATGTAAATCACTCTCAAAAGGCGATAAATAGGCTCTAAAGCTCACAAGGTATAAAATCTCCACCTTATAAGGAGATGTATGCATAAGAGAGAAACATAGAAATATCATATAACATACTAGTGCACACCAATGTAAACTCTCTCTTATAATGGTTTTATGACAAAAACTTGCAATTCATCACAATATCTAAGGTGAATCAATCATCAACTCAAACTTAGTCCAATGCACGACTCGAAGTATCCTCGACATCATAAGCACATTGACATGAATATAAATATGGTTTCTCAAGATAATTCCCAACACTTTCAATGGTAACAATAAATATAAAGAGTATATGAAAAAGTGTGAGAAATACAAACCAAAGTACCGAACCATATGATACATCAAACCTTTACCGAAGACTTCCAAGTATCCAAAAGGTAGACCAATCATGAACTAACACCTGAAAATTACTCAATAAAGCATAATAAGGTTTGATAGAATAGAACTGTTTTTGAAATTTTTTTTTAATTGTTAAACAAAAAGAACAAAACAAAACAAAAAAACTAATAGGCTCCCTTCCCCCCAACTAGAATGTTGCAATGTCCTCAATGCATTAAAACAAAACAAACAAAGCATGGAATGCAATTAAATGGTGGGAGAAGAGAAAATAGGGTGCCTAATGCATCCCAAGAACAAAGAAAAATCAAAGGAGGTAAGCTGCAGAAAATCAAGAGGATTGCTGAATTTTCGGGTGTGTGCAGATAACTTTGACACTCTTCACTAAAACAGTCATATCTCTCTCTACAGGAAAGCAAATCGTACTCCGTTTTTTTTTTTGTTGGAAAGTACATTCATAGACCTTTCCATCCATGTAAGATTTGCATGCTAATTCACTTCCAGTAGATTCAGATTTCACTGTAAAGTTGGCTAAAAAACAGGGTCTGCACTTTATTTATTTAATTTTTTTTTTTTTAAACTATACGACCCTTTTGTTTTGCCTAAAGCAACCCCAACTTTGAATGAGAAAACAAACTAAGAAAACAAATAAAAACTCTTATTCCTATGCAAATGAGAGAAAAAAATAAACTAAGAAAATAAAGAAACAAAACAACTACTTCTACACTACTAAAATACACAAGAGAAGACTATCCAACACCACATCAAGGGTGTTTGCTTGCATGGAGCCACTTACCATGCACCATGAGTAATGAGTTCACCATTACTAAATATGCATAAGTACGAATACTATTGAACCCAAAATCATACAAAACACTCATGCAAGTTTGTAAAGGATAAAGAATAAAAATATAATCTTGCATGATAGGGATGTTAAGGCTCACTTCATGTTGAATAGGAGTATGGAATATCTCACTCTCAATTACTCCTTTCTCGGTCACCTTTTCCTGTTGGGAGGCCTTAATTGTGGCCTCCTCTCTCTTAGGTTCCTCTCCCGCACCCTCCATTGTCCCTTCCTCCTTCACCTCTTCTTTAGGTACCACTTCACTCAGTTCAGACACTTCATGAAGAATGGGTACCTTTTCTTTAACCTCATCTTCATCATCATTCACCCTAAGAACGTCTTTCCTTGGATCAAACACTGCTGGAACGTGGATGTTCTCTTTTTCATGCTCAGTCTTAAGGGAGATAATGGAGAGACCATGTTCATGACTACTCATATATGGACTTGGGAACATCTCATATGTAGGATCATCTTGAGGTTGAGCCGGAAGCTCTTCCTCCTCGTGATCTATTGGCTCTTGTGTTAACAAGGCCAATCGTTGACTTATGTCATCTAATTCCCGACACATTTGTGCAAGAGTGTCAGCTTGTACCTCTGTATTAGTATCCCTGAACCCCGAGGACATACCCATGTGATATGGCATATAAGATGACTGCATGTTCTCTTGATTTTCTACTAAAGGTTGATAAGATAATGAAGGATATGTCTCATGAAACGTGTAAGGTGAAGTAAAAGGTATGTATAAATCATAAGCATATGTGGAGATGAAAGTGGTGTATGGTAGTACAGTTGTTGTGGTGGTTGTTCATAAGAAGTATATGGTGAAGCTTGAGAGCTCCACTCCGTATAGTTTGGAGGTGAATAATAATCTTGTAGTTGTGCCATATATGAATCATTACTTTTAGCAATAAAATTTTAAGGATAATTCATGATTAAGATATATGCAAGACCAACCAACAAGTATATGAAAATAACTTAGCCTCCCAATCCCACAACAATGATGCACAAACCCAATGTAACAAAAAATAAAAAATAAAAAATAAAAAATAAGTGCTCAAAAATAAAAGATAGAACGAAGTTACCCAAAAGAGCCATTGAGTTCCCTCATGTTTATAGAATGATGGTGAAGTGCTTCCTCCATAATAGAATCTCCAAGGCTCGCCCACCAACGTAAAACGCAGCTTCCCCGGCAATGGCGCCAAAAACTTAATCGCTCCCTAAAAGGGTGATACTTAACCGCAAGTGCACGGCCGCGATGTAGTAATAATTTCTCGTAAGTACAAGGTCAATCCCACAAGGAAGATGGTTTACGTAAATAAGAAAACTTACCGTGGATCAAAAATCTTAGAAAAAACGCTCCAATAAACACAAATTGATTTTAGGTTGAGAAAATATTTGTTATCTAATTTAAACTAAGAAATAAAGAAAAAGTCTTAGGGTTAATCGATCCAATCAATTGCGTCTCTTGAAATTCCAAATGAGATAATTTAATAACTCAAATCCTTCGACTACGTCGTGAGTCTCGGATTCGGAAGATTTAGCGATAAAACCAAGGGTTCTTCAAAACTTCAACTTCTAGAATAAATCAGGTTATTAGAATCAAGGACGTGCATCATCGATTCGTGCAACGCATATACTAAACTCAACTCACGCATAAACGTTACAAGGCAGCATATACACTGAGTGTGGTATTCACGCATAAGCGTTATCGAACATAATAGGACATCCAGGTTTTCGAAGGTTTCTAGAACGAAGAAGAAGAAGAAGAAGAAAGAAAACCAAAAAATTTAACTTTAAAACCAAAATCGTACCTCCTTCGTTCATCCAAGATCTTCAATTAATCTTCACAATTGATCCCAAGATGAAATCTAGCTACTCATCATAATCTTATATACGCAAAACTGTATTGAAAATATATTAGAAGACTGAGTAATCTGATTATAGGTATTGAAAACTAAATGAAAACTATGAATAAAACTCTAATCTACTCCTAAAACCCTAGAAAAACATTAACCCTAGAATATTAGCCTCTAAAACATAAGAACCCTAAATCTATTCTACTACCTCCTTCCCCACAACTAAAAAGTGAGTTAATATATAAATCTCGTTGTCAGTCATACGGACGGTTCCTAATCAGTGCTCAGATGGGCTAGGTCCCTTCACAAAAGTTGTAGATCTCGAAAAGTTATATGAAATCAATATATTATGGGCGTGAATAGCCTTTCTGGTTTGAGAGATATGGGCTTCCAAATTCTGTACAGGATCGGCCGACCATTCGTACGCCTAGGGATCCGTTCGAACGCCACGAGGACCGTTCGAACACTCTTCGAACGCACTTCGAACAGGAGAACCAGCTCTCTGAATCTATCGAACGCACTTCGAACCTGGTCTTAACGTGACACCGTTCGACGTATTGTTCGAATGCCCATGAGGACCGTTCAAACACTTGCTCCATTTTAGGGCGAATTTGTCCTTTTTAAGCCCGTATTCCTAAAAATTTATATAAAACTAGGTTAGTAACGAATTAAGACTAAAACAACATAATTAAACATAATATAAAACTAACAATTAGCTAATTAAGACATGTAGATTGCACTTTTAGAGTACAATCAGTTTCTATCAAAACTCTGGCAAACTCCAACTCTGATCTATTTGAAGTTTAGGTGTCAACAGTGATGGTTGAAGCCCATTAATTACCTACTATCCTGAAATTCATATTATTCCAAACATTTAATGGCATGCCTTCCACATTAAGCTAGACTCTTCTTGATAGATTGAACTCTCTATAAGTCCATTCATGTACTATAGAGAACTAGTTGTAAAGCCAATCCTTTGCTCCTTGAATCATGGCTTCTTTTTCCTTTTTACTGTAGAATTGAACTAGAAGAGAACCAGAAGCCAATCATTTTCCTTTTTGGTTCTCTTTGTTGATTCTTCAAGTTCTGGAATAATGTTGAAGTCTCTTGCTATTCCAATGACGCAGTTTTTAAACCAGTCCTCATCAACATCTTATGCTATGATAACCTCTGGTAGCATTGCGTTTTCATGGCTATCCAACGCCTGCTTGTATAATCTTTAATCCCTGAATGCTTCAAGTTTTGGTCTAGGCACCCCTTCGTTGGCTTGTTCATTTCTGACAATTTGGTTTTTCTTCTTGGATGTTGCTTCTTTCTCGGTCCATATTTTCCTATAATTGTTTCCATACAGTGCAAATTTCACAATCAATTGTTGGTGAAGCAACCAGACCCCATTATACATATTAATAGTTCTTTCCGCTTCATGATTATTCTGAAAACAAAACCATATCTTGTGTTACTTATTTTCCTGTTTTTTCTTGGAACGAAACAATCAGCCACACAACCACATTTAGAGAGGATTTTTCTCAGCCTGGCATTGTCTATGTTAGGTGGTAAATTATCCACAAATAAGGTGAAATAGTTCTTCATGTTGTTAATATTTGAAATATGGGTCATTTTCATAGTATGAGATGATTGTGATTGTAGTAGTGAGAAAGACGGGGGAATGCTGAAAACTTCCAAATAATAACCTTATATCCATAGGCTTTACCATTCCCAACAGTGAAGGTCACAGTTGGTTTGAAAAAGAACTTTGGCAAGTGTCTGTATGAGATGATAACAGTGCGAAGAAAGGAAGAAAGAAATGAGGAAAGGATTCTGGAGGACTTCCAAAATAACAATCTTTATCCACAGACTTTTACCATTCTAGCAGTGGAGGTCAAGGTTGGTTTGAGAAGGAACGCCTGCATTCAACAAAGAACAACCCCTTCGTAGGTTTGCCGAGTGTTTCATTTATAAATATTCAAGAGCTTTTGAGTGTTCATTTATAATTTCTAGCTATTGGATAGCAAATATATTTATATTTCTTACCTAAGCAGTAACAATGCTGAGGAAAATCTTCAGCAATGTTAACGATAACGCTGTGAAGCTCAGCTTCAAGCCAATCATTAAATACAAAATCAACAGGAACACTATAGGCAATATGAGGTCCAAAGGAAGGTCACTAATGTTTCGTTCTATCAAAGTATGGGCTGGATATATTTATTAGACTCGAATTTTGGCAAAGTCACTTATTTTTTAGTTCAAGTTGGGGATGACCATTTGATCCAAAAAAACTCGAACTCGCTTCACTTTGCTCTTTTAGTTTGGGGTATAAATTAACAAGTTAGGGGCAAGGTATGAGAAAAGAAGTATAACCCGAAACGGGTTTTGGACTAAGTAGGGTTTAGGTCACCCTAGCACAATTATATTATAAAACTACTTTTTATATTTTAGTCAAGGTGCAGGCATGTTGGCCCTGAAAACCCTAACTGTTGAACCAAAAAAAAAATTTGTGGGTTAACCTAAATCCTACCCTACTTGACCTAAGTGGGTTTGGGACTGGGTAGGGTTTAGGTCACTCTGCATCCAAACCCGATACTAGGGTATATACAATTGATAAATCCCTTGCTACCAACTCTTCCACTTGGTAAGAGTCGAACTCTTGACCTCGTAAAGGGAGACCAAGAACCTTGGCCAACCAAATTAACCATAAGTTAGTCCCCACAAAAATTGCCTTGTATGAAAATTAACCTTCAATGTTTCAAAGATTGAAGCTAATGAAAATGTAATCAACAAGCAAGGGAAAGACAAACTTGGTATGGAACTTTGTCCAAATGACTAGCCAATAGTAATATACTAGAGGTCTTACCCAATGACCCCTCTGCTAGGGTCTCCCATTAAGGACTTGGCGATAGAAGCAATATCGGGACTCTAAACTAGTAGGCAGAAGCTTAAATAATGTTTTCTAAAATGGAAATGCCATTTTTTTTTATCATCGAGCTAGCTCTATGACTAATAAACTTGAAAACTATATATATACATATATGGGATGCATATATAGAAGAACTAACTTCATGAACTTATGCCAATTCTTTTATGTTTTTTGATAGCCTTTTGTACTAAAATGCTTAAATTCTTTTTTTCTTTTTTTTCTTTCTTTTTTTTTTTTTTTTTTTTGCTAAGCCAAATGGATTGCAAACAACAATAAAGAGAAGAACAAGAAACAACAAGAAGAGTGCATAAGCAAAAAAATAAAAAGAAGCCACCAATCCACTACCCCTTAGCCAGGATTGTCCACCAAAAGAGCCTTCATCATAGAGAGGGGCAACTCCTCAGCCTCAAAAGATCCTGAGAAGTGATTCTTGAGAGCCCAACAAGCCCCCTCATGAGCAACACCATTAGCACTCCTAAGAATGTAGGCAAATGACTAGCCAAGCCTCTGAGATGTGATAGCCTTAATATCCAACACCAAAGGGGCGATTGACCAATGGGGGTGATGTATAATGCCCATGCAAGAATGAGTCACTACTTGCGAATCACCTTCAATGATAATAGTATTCCAGCCTTCTCTAGTAGCCCATAAGCACGCTGACCTAGTTGCCTCTGTTTCTATAGAAAGAGACAATAAGGAGACTCTTGAAACTGCATTATCCACCACTATAGACCCATGGGCATCCCTATTACTGGTAGTGATAGCCATTTTCCCCTTAAGAAAGGCAAAATTAACATTTATTTTAAGAGAACCCATCGTAGGAGGACACCATCTTGTCGATCTGGCTAAACTGGGAGCAGGGATGACCTTACCCACCTCCATAAACCTGGCATCACAATGCTCTTTCCATAGCTCATAGACTTCCTTCAAAATGACATCAACATTAGCAACTTTAGAGTTAAATAAGCAACCATTCCTCCATTTCCAAATACGATCCAACAAGATAGCAGCACACACAGCGAAAGAAATTTTATTCACATGTTGGACCAAATTCAGAGGGATTTAGGATCATAGCCACCCACTTAGCAGACGAGGATGCACTAATCCGGTCAATATGGATATTCCAAATTTTAAACTAGATCATCTTAGCAATGTTACATCTGAAGAGCAGATGCTCATTAGTGTTGACCCTTAATCCACAAAGGGCACAATGAGTTGATAAGGAATCTATTGGTCCTTCCATGTATTGATAGATGACCCATCCCCAACTAACTTGCAAGCACTCTTAAGAATTAAAGCTCGACAATCTAGGATACATTTTCAAATAATGGAGTCAAAAGCTTTCTTGTGCACATCCTGGAATGACTTTTTATTATAATATTTCCTCGACAAAAGAGATGTCCAAAGACGGTCTACACTACATAATAGCTGCCAACCTAGTTTAGCAATCAATGCACGATTGATCTTAGAAAACTTTCGAAATTCGAGGCCACTCACCTCTTTTGGTTTGCATAAGTAGCCCCAAGATTTAATATGAAAAGCCTTTCCTACTTTAAGGAATACCCTAAGAGAATTTCCTAACCATGTTGTCCATCTGATTGCACAGACAAATAAGAAGCTTGAATGTAGACATGGTGTAGATAAGAATGGACCAGGCTACAACTTTGATAAGGGCGGCCTTACCTGTAAAGGATAGGACCTTGCTTTTCCACCCTGATAGTTTACAACTGAGTTTTTCCATAGACTTATTAAAAGCCATCTTTTTAGACTTCCTCACAAACATAGGCAACCCAAGGTCGATAGCATTGCCCCTGCCCCTAGGCAAATTCAGCTCTTGTTTAACATTAGACGTCACTATCTTTTCCATATTCTTGCTGAAGAAGATTGCAGATTTCGAATGATTCACCACCTAACCTAACTGTTGACTCAAGGTTGATCTCTATAATGATTTTGATGATAACTAAACCTTATGTTATTTTACTAATGCATTTACTTAGTGTGCAGATTAATAAAATTTATAATTTAGACTTAAAATTCAACTTTAAGTCTAACGTATGTCAAAGTGAATGCACAGCAAGCTCAAGATCAAGAAATGAACTCCAAGAGCTATGAAATGAACCAAACAGAGCATTGACCCCTATTTCTACTTCAAACAAATGTTTTGCATTCAAAGAAATCAAAGGTGTTCAAATAAAACTTTCATCAAGTGTGCATAGACTCAATGAAGTTGTATTACACTCAAAGGGATTGAAAACTTCATCAGAATGTGCAAAAGTCAGTTAAAGATGACTTGATTATGAAGAGATTGAAAAAGCTCAAAAGAAGACTTCATCAAGTATGCAAAAAGCCGATTCAAGATAATGTGATTAGAAGTTGCCTAAGAAGAAGATTCATCTTGATTGTATGATCTCTACATGAAATCCAAGTGAAGAATTCTTCTGAAATATAAAGAATCAATGAAGACAATATATATAAAGAGATTTCATCAAGCTTACAAAAGTCTTATTGAGGTGATTCCAAAGAAGAAAGAAGAATTGCTAGCAAAGAGAAGAAATCGACACTGAAAGTAATAGCTCGACAATGAAAGCAATAGCTCGGCAATGAAAGAAAGAGCTCGGCAATATAAGAGAAAGATTGGTAAAAAAGATTAACATTGATATATAAGATGAAGCCCTGACAGTTTGAAAGTCAAGAAAAGATAAATATTAAGTGATTGATTCAATCCAAGTTGAATAGAAGTTAACTTTGATAAGTTAAAGAGTTTAATTGATCATCAGACCCCAAAAGAGAAGACTCCTTGAAAATCTTATAATATGGCTAAAGATGAACTTGATCATTGGAAGATAGAATGATGATTTCTAGGAAATAAACCGACTCATGAAGACAGAAGCAAAGAGTTGAAGACCAAATGATCAATGAGCCGACCCTTGAACATAAAGAATCGACTCATGAAGACTGAAGTAAGATTTCTAGGCAAAGAGTCAACTCATGAAAATTAAGAGCCGACTTATGAATATGAAGAGCCAACTCATGGAGACAGTGGACAACATCTGAAAAATACAGACCAGAAGAGTCAACCCTTTAAGCCAAAAAGTCGACCCCTGGGATATAACGGTTAGTTTTTCTAACGTTATAACGGATTGGACGTGCATTAAATGAACCCCAACAACCTCTAACGGATGAAATCAATACAGGAGTTTATATATAAGCTTCCAACTACATTTATAGAAGGAGGGACATAAGAAACAAACATCCACTGACTGATCAAACTGAATATTCTGAACATTCTTCTTATCTTCACTGTGTGAGCTTTGATTATTCAATGCACTCTTGTTAAAGAGTTTGTAAACCGATTGTATACCTTTATACACTTGTAAGTGAGAGTTTGAGAGTTCTCTTGTGGAAGGAAAACTCTTGTAAGTTTGAATGGAGCTTGGACAAAACCACTTGGTTGCTGAAGAATTTGGGACGAAATTCTTATGTATATAGTGAGCTGAGCACTTGGTCAATTAGCCCCCATTTGTAATTGGAGATTACATTGTGGAGGAAGACTTCAAGAGGATTTTGGGGTGGGGATTTAGACCACGGTTTATGGTTGAACCTCGGTAATTCTGTGTGTTCTTTTTATTACTCTGTTTTCCATTCTTTCTTTGATTACATTGCATTATATATAGATTGATCACTGTTAGATTGATTAGATTAATTTTAATTAATCTTAATTGCTTTAAATCTTAGAAAAACTCAATTCACCCCCACTCTTAGGTTGCCTTTTGGGCCAATACTAACCACTTCCCATAGAAGTCCAGACATTATTGGATCACTCGAGCTTCCTTAATAGTAGCACGACTGAAGATAAGCAAATCATCTACAAACATAAGATGGGATATAGGTTAACAATTGTGTGCAATTTTAATCCCATGGAACTCATCCCTATCTTCTGCAAAAGCTAGCAACCGAAAAAGGACTTCACTATAGAAAAGGGGACAAGGGATCCCCCTGTCTAAGGCTCCTTTGAGGTTGAAAACCATCGTAAAGGCCATCATTAATCAGGAAAAAGAACGGTGGCAAAGAAATACAGTGGTGAATCCACTAACAAAAGCTTTTCAGGAATCCGAGACACTTAAGAACCTTTAGCAAGAAACTCCATTCAATACGATCATAAGCTTTGGCCTTATCCACTTTAATGTGTTGTGCAAAAATAACCCAGAAACACTCACACACACAAAGAGAGAGACATAAAAATTAATGTGGTTAGACAATTTGCCTACATTCACGGCAGCGGAATCAAAATTTATGGAGGAGATTACAACTCTCAACTCTCACAATATAACAAAGTCTATCTACAGTCGCACTACCTCTCACTCCCTTACAATTGCACACACCTCACTTCTGTTGTGCTTTAAATCTCTCCAACTCTTCTCAATTTATAACCAAATGGGATGAGAGATTTCAAACAAAATGGGCATATAATTACGACTGCTTTCAGTGGATAAGTTACAAATGGAGACTTTATGAGTGGCAGTTTTCAGCGAAGGAAGAAAAAAGAAAAAAGCAGCTCCTTTCTTTGAAAGAGCTCTCCGCATGGGTTTACCAGTTGCTTTCTTTGAAAGAGCCCTCCACATAGGTGGAAGCTGCACATGGGTGGGGTCCCCACCCTACAAATCACCCCTTCCACCCATGTGGGGCAATTGAGGTCTTTGTGTGTTGCTTAAGTATTCGACATTATCACTGGACGACTGCACCCCCTCATCGGAGTGCCCACGATGACAACAATATAGGAGTGATCACCACTACCACCAAATGCATTATAAGCCTTCAATGCACCCGAATGTGCTCAACAATGAGAAATATGGATCAAGTCCAGGCAATGTTGGAACTTAACCCCTATGATGACTTTTGTTAACATATCTGCCAAATTTTCTGTTGTGCCAATTTTTTGAAGCATTATGTCCCCTTCTTCCAATATCTCTTGTACAAAGTGAAAACGGACATCTATATCCTTTGTTCGAGAATGATGCACTTGGTTCTTTGCTAGATGAATTGCACTCTGACTGTCACAGTAAACGGTAACCTGCTTCTAGTCAATATCCAAATCTACCACTAGTCCATGTAACCAAATAGCTTCTTTCACTGCTTCTGTCGTAACTATGTATTCAGCCTCCGTAGTGGATAGTACAATTGTCTGTAAGCACCCTATTTTTGCCCGCTCGACAGTCTCCAATTCGTCCAGATTTGAGTTCAAGTCAATATGGACATATTCCGGTTTAAATCAGCTTTCCAAGTCTAATCCTGTCAATCAATCACTTCACGGGCCCATTAGGCCCAAATAGAGGCAAAATAACCAAAATACCCTTGGTGGCATTGCTCGATCCAATTCCAGTGGGCACGTTTTCTCGAAGACAGTAAGTCCCCTTTTCAATCCAATTCCAGTCTAATTCTAATTCCAATTCCAATTTCAAATCCACTCTGGCACACCTTTCGAGATAATTGATTCCTCAAGGTGGTAAGTCCATCCTATCCGGCACGTTTCTAAAAGAACTCTTCGGAACGGTAAGTCCCTTCACACCTGTCGACCGGGACGAGACCCCAAGTCCCTTAGATAGTACAACGGTCCACCTTTGGCGCCTACTAGCCCGCTAACGAAGAAATATCCATTTCGGCAAGCCTTTCGAGAAAGTTAATTTCTCAAGCGCTAAGTCTACCTAGCAGCTTCCCGAGATCAGGCAGTCTCTGGAATGATCGCAACTCGTTAGAGTAACGAAAATACTCTTAAACATCGTAACCGTCAGAGTGGCAGAAACACTTACAAACAGATCGATATAAGGAATTGCCGACAAACCCCTATGTCACTGGACCGCCGTCAAAGTGACAAAAATACTCAAAACTCAGGTCAACATCAGTGCCTGCTAGCCCACTCCGGTGAAAAATGACCAAATTGCCCCAAGGGCCATTTTCGGCACGTTTCTTGAAAAAGTACCTAAGTCCTCAGAATGGTAAGTCCACCCTTCCAAGATTTTCTTAAAGACAATCCGACATGATTAGGTGCCTTCCAGTCAGTTTCGGGCCAATTCCAAGACTTTCCGGTCAAGATGACCATTTTGCCCCTAGGCATCCGAGCACCCCGAGAATCACACCAGCTCTGGGTATCAAACCAACAACTTTCTAGGAATGTTTCTTATAGTATTCTTGACCTTCCATTATCTTTCCAGATCATTCTGAGTTAGTTCCAGCAAACCTGGTGCAAAATGACCGTTTTACCCCTGGTAGGCCAGTCGCATTTTCCAACCATACCGGCTCTAGGTATCAAACCAGTAATCTCCTGGAACATTCTAGTTAATGTTTCCAAGTCTTGAGTCTTCTTCTAGGATATTCCGAGTCCATCCCAGTAGTTTTCCAGCCTGATTGACCGTTTTGCCCCTAATGGGCCAATCAACCCCTCTATTACATCTTGACATCATTTTTCAAGTCTACTACTCCCGAGACACTGTTCTAAGGGTTCTTGTCTCTTTTTGGCCTTCCAGGCCATTCCCAGACCTTCCGGAGTCACTTTTAGTGAAGCCAGGCTAAAAATTACATGGTAGTCATTAGTACAGGCGCCCAAATCTTCTGAAGATACGTTGCTTGCCAACCTTAAAACTTTCTTAGGTGGTTGGCGAGCCAAATTTTGGCATGGCGCCACTCATAGTGGTGCCAGAAGGAATTTTTTCCTTGCGCCACTCATAGTGGTGCCAGAAGGAATTTTTTCCTTGCGCCACTGCAATAGGTGCCTGGTCAATCCTCTCTCTATAAATACAAAGCCTCTTCCAACGTGAAGATGATCCGTAAATTCAGTCTAAAAACTCTCCTCTTCGATATACAGAGCTCGTAGCCTTCCTAAACCCTAGTCTTCTTTAGGTTTTTCAAAACCCTAACCTCCATACACAAACCCTAGCTCCCATACACTCACATACGCCCCTATACACTCCTATACTAGCCTCCAAAGCCTCCATTGAAGACTTGAAGTGCTACAACTTCGAAACTCCCAAAGATCATAACAAACTCTTGAAGATCAAGGTGAAGACCGAAGTAAAGCAAGAAGAACAAAGCGCATAAAGCAAAGCAAATAAAAGAAGACACAAGGTAAGCTTCCTATTTACGTTTACGCAATTCCCCCCTCTCTCTTATCTCTCTGAACCCACTTAGGTTTTCTTCTATTTTAATTCTTCATCTTCTTCCCCCCCTTTCTTGCATGCTTGAAACAAGGGACTTTCCGGTCCATGTGTAGAATTAGGCTATTGAAAGTAACTGTGTCGGGGGCTTTCTCTTAGTCTAACCGGAGACCACGTGGGTTCGGCCCCCTTAATTATGTGGTGAAGCCTTAACCTTGAATGTTCACGACCCCAATTTGTATTGTGCATATCATGATCTTGCATTTCCCCAAAATTCGTTTTTAAACTTGTTTTCAAAAACTTGCATCAAAATTATTTTTAAAACTTGAGTTAAAATTTTCTTCTTCAAAACTTATTTTCAAAATCACAATCTTAAGGTGATTCTAGTATTTCCATGATTAGGGTTGCTTTAGGAAAGTGTTACATTTAAAGTGACTATTATGGTCCATATTTTCAAATCCTTGTTGTTTTTAAAACCACAATCCTAGAATGGTTCTAATCTTCTTATGGATAGAATCGTTTTAGGAAAGTGTGGTATTTTTAGAGGCTTGCAAAGTCCATATTCAAATCCTTTTCAAAATCTATTTTTTTAAACTTACTTTCCAAAACCTCTTTTTAAATTCTCTCCAAAATCTCTTTTTACATCTACTTTCTAAAATCTCTTTTCCAATATACTTTCTAAAAACATTCCCTAAGTTTCCTTCCTAAAAACTCTTTCCAAAAAACTCTTTTCCAAAAACTCTCTTTTCAAAATTCACTTTCCAAAAAAAAAAATCCTCCTTTTTAAGATCTCCTTCCAAAAACCTTTTTCTTTCCAAAAACTCACTTTCTAAAAATCTATTTTCTTGAATCCCAAGTTAAGCCCTAGAGTCAATGATTAGGAAACCCTAATTCTCTTTCCTAAAACATGATTTTCAATCTTGCTTCAAAACCTAGGTTTCCAAAATCTCCTTTTTTTATATCAAAGTTATAAGTTTTCAAAACCTATTTTCTACATCAAAACTATAGTCTTCCAAATCTAGGATTTTTAAAACTTCACCTTCCAAATCCATGCCAAAATCCAGTCTTCCCTTTAGGAAACCAAATCCAATCTCCCCATTTAGGAAACTAGATCCAATCCTCCGTTTTTGAAAACAAAATCAAAACACCTCTTTTAGAAACAAAATCCAATCTTTTGTTTTCAGAAATAGGAATCTCAATCCTTCCTAATCCAAATATTTCCTAATTCAAATCCTTCCCAATCTCATACCTTCCTAAATTTTAAGTTTCCAAAACTGAAACTTTCAAATCTTTCCTTAATTTTAAGCTTCTTAATCTTTCCTAATTCCAACCTTTCTTAATTTCATACCTTTCCAAATTTCAACTTCCCAAATCTAAATTTTCAAAATCTTTCCTAAACTCAAATCTTTCCTAATCTCAAGTATTTTTAAAACTCAAATTTCAAATCTTTTTAAATCCCAAACTTTCTAAATTTTCAATCTTTTCAAATTCGAAACTTTCTTAAGTTAGAACTTTCTAAATTCTAGACTTTCTGAATTTCAAATCTTTCCTAAATCGAAACCTTTCCTATTTCAAAACTTTCCTAAAGTAAAACTTTCCTAATTCGAACCTTTCCTAAATCCAATCTTTTCTTAATCTTCCAAGTCCAAGTCAAGTCAAATCTTTCTAGAGTCTCAAGTCCTTCCTAAATCCTATCTTTCTTAAATCTAGGTTTCCTAAATCTCAATCTTTCCAAAACAAATCCAAGTCCTTCTTCCAAGTTCTATCCTTCCAAATCAAAGTCCAATCTTTTCAATTCCAAATTCCAATATTTTATTCTAAGTTCAACTCCAACTCTTTTTCAAATCAAACCTTCTATTCTCTATCGGACTCTTATCCGAACTACGACTAATCTGATTTCCTAAAAGGGATACGTAGGCAACCCTCATGGGTGCAGTCATAACTTTTTTTCAAATCTCTATTTCCAATCTCTAAAACTTTCTTTCAAAATCAAATCTGTCTTTTCAAATTTCTTTTCAAAATCAAATCTGTCTCTTCAAATCTTTTTTCTAAAATCGAATCCGGTCTTTTCAAATCTATTTTCAAATCAAATCTTATTCTTGCACTTGCATATCATGCATCCTTTCTTTTAAACATTATTTTCTAAAATGGATAGTATTGAACATATATTAACCGAAGACTTTAATGGGTGAATCTAGAATGAATAGACATGTAGGTACCGCAAGGGCGGGGTAGGGTAATGGCTTAGTACGTCTTTCCTACACGTAACCAACCTCCGAACTTATATCACTGTTTTCGAAAGATCGAAATGGAGTTATTTTCAAAAAAGGGCTTAAATATTTTTCAAAGGTTGCCAAACAACCTATTTTTTTAAAAACCCTCTCTTGAGGAGGTATTTTCAAAATCGTTTTCAAAAACCTTAAGTATGGTCTTTGGATTGTGCTTAGTTTTTAGGTGACCTAACTCACCTTAATCAAATTAGGTGGTGACTCCAAATGTTTTTCAAAAGCCCTTTATTCAAATCAAATTTTCAACTCAAATCTAGTCCCACTCATTCTTCTAGGAGGATAAATTCTAACGAGAGAGTACAGTATTTTTTTCACTTGTGTGTGTATTTCTCGAGTGCGAAAAATTTAGGCGAGACATTGTCGACTGCAAAATAAACCGCCAACTAACTAGTCCTCCAGACATTGTTAACACATATCTAGTAGTTGATCGATGCTTATCAAGATCACCTGTGTAGTCAGAGTCAACATAACCAACTACCAAATGATCAGCATCATTGCTCTTATCAAACTTCAAACCAAGACCTACAGTTCCCAGAATATACAGCAGAATCCATTTAGTCGCTTGCCAGTGTGTCTTTCCTGGGTTGTGCATATATCGACTGATCATACTAACGACCTGGGAGATATCAGGTCATGTACACACCATGGCATACAAAATTTATGGAGGAGATTATAACTCTCAACTCTCACAATACAACAGAATCTCTCTATGATCGCACTGCCTCTCACTCCCTTACAATTGCACACACCTCACTTCTGTTGTGCTTTAAATCTTCAACTCTCCTCAATTTATTACCGAATGGGATGAGAGATTTCAAGCAAAGAAGGCAGATAATTTTGGCTACTTTCGGCGGAGAAGTTACAAATGAAGACTTTGTGGGTGGCAGCTTTCGCCGAAGGAAGAAAGAAGAAGAAAACAGTTGTTTTCTTTGAAAGAGCTCTCCACATGGGCGGAAGCTGCACATGGGTGGGGTCCCCACCCTATATAATGGCCATAAGAGCCCCTGCTTTTTTCTGTTTCTTCAAAGTATGCAACACCTCTTGGGCAAGGATGGAATTCTCTCCAATACTTCTATTTGGCACAAGCAGTTTGGTTGGGAGCTGTAAACTTACCCAGCAATGGCCGAATCCTATTAGCCAGAATCTTAGCGATGACCTTTTATGCAACGTTACGTAAACTGGTTGGCCTCTAATGCTCAATACTGCATGCATTTTGTGTCTTTGGAATCATAGTAGTGAAAGTGTGGTTCAACTTCTTCAAGCGAAATCCATTCCAAAAAAAGGAGATGACCATTCTACTTAAGTCATTACCAACAGCCTGCCAGTATGTTTTGAAAAAAAAAATAGTTGACGTTCCATCAGGCCTTGGGGCCTTCAATAGAGCCATCCCAAAGACCACCGTACTAATGTCATCAGCTGTAGGGATTTTACTAAGATTGAACTTGTCATTATCATTTAGAATAAGAGGAAGGAGATCATAAATCCAATCAGGAATCTCAAGGTTGGACAAAGTAAAGAGTTGTTTATTGGCCAATATCCTCTCTGTCAGAAGTCCAAGAACCATCTTCCATCTTGATAGCATCAATGAAATTCCAACTCCGCCGAATGATAGTGGATGTATGGAAGAACTTTTTGTTGGCATCTCCTTCCCGAAGCCACAAATTCCTAGATTTTTGCTTCCAAAGTATTTCTTTCCTCAATTGAGTCTCCTTAAGCTGCCCTTTAAGATTCATTTGGAGATCAAGATTATCCTCCAAAGGCCCGCTAAGCTAGTAAGGGCTCTATCCAATCTCTCTTTATGTTAGCTGCTCCCTTCCTATTATTTGCCCAAGTAAAAGCATTCCCCGCAAACCCCAAATCAATGACGCTAAGACTGTCCACTATACCCCTAAACCCACCATTAGAGGGCTCTGCATATGGGAGGCCACCTTGTTTTTCCACCTGGGAGGTAATATTATTGAAATCCCTGATAAACACCGTGGGACCTTGGAATGGTTTAGAAATATAGGAGATGGAATCCCACATCCTAGATTGAATATTCCTCTGGGCTGGAACATATACACCATTAGAAGCCAAGTATTCTTTGGGGCCGAGAAAAATAGAGCAGAGATTATATGAGAATCAGCATATAAACCACCTCAATATCAATATCCCGTATCCATGCAAGACATATGCGACTCGAAATCCCATTAGCCGGACAGATCTTAAACTTTGGAAAAGAGAGTTTCACAAGTTTTTTTGGTATGAAGTGTTGTCTCGTATAGGAAAATCCAGTCCGGGTCTATTTTCTGAGTAACGTCCCTCAAGTGACGAATTGTCAAGGCAAGAGCCAACCCCAGACAATTCCAATCATGGTGGGGTAGGGGGCATGGAAAGGCCCACCTCCTCAGCCATATCAGACACTTCCACATTTCATTCCTCACTTATTATTTCCAGCTTATGATTGCATAACTGGGTTCTCTTCCTCCGCCTAATCATTTTCCTCACACTTTGCTTTGCAAAACTCTGATTACCAGAACTTTTTGATTTGTAGTTGTAGCTTCCCCTAGATAGCATCTGATTGCAACTCACTTCAGCCACCACCTTGTTGGCCTCATAACCATAAATCTGGTTAAGGGACATCCATTTCTTTGATATTAGTTCCTCGTTCTCCATGTCACACTCCAACTTCCTTTTAATCGATAGCCTTTGGATACCCTGAGAGAGGCTCTGTTCAACCATTGGCATCAGGGGCTCCACCAACCTACTACCAGAGTTAGTTAAATTGGTTGAATCAGATGGAATTACATGCTTGAATTGGTGGGTCAGGCCCAACTATGCTTAGAGCCCATATTCTATCACTTGTAGCCCTAACTCTCATATTGGGCTGGATAGGAAGTGGGTCAGAAGTGTTCAAATGATCTGCACTTAAGGTGGGCCAATCCTAAGCCCCAATACCCTTGTTTAAAACACCCTGCCACTCCACCTGGCTCCCAAGATTGTGTGTCAGAATCATCATCTTCTTCAACCAGCACAGGGAAGGGGATGGATTCCAACTATCAAAATATGGCCGGTACATGGTTGCCAACTGGAGGATCTGCACTCACGTCGCCTAGCATTAACCAAAAAAAGTGGGCATGGAACGTGTGGGACTATTGGCTCACTCGCCAGTGGGTCATCCACTCCGACAAGCGGCACCGACTCCTGTTTGCCATCCTTGATCTGTTGCAGTCTCTATTCCCCAGAATATGCAGAATCTGATCATCTGCTATAACTCTCATCGGGGCAGGAGTCGTCGAGTTCTCTTCTGAATCATCATGCCCTTCCTCGACAATAGCTGAAGCCCTTTTGGGGTTTATAAAGTTCCTAATAGATGAAGCTCTCAGTTGGGAGCCAAACCTAGAGGATTTCAAAATGCCACCATTGTTGCAGTCTTTGGCTGAGTGGCCAATTCGGCCACGGCCCAGCCGTAGCAAAAATCCCCCAATCGCTCGTACTTGGAACTCAATATCCAGCTCAGGTAATCCCTCTCTGCAATTTAAACCCCAATCATAAAGGTTTCAACCGAATGCACTTGCTGTATTTCCCTTCCTGAGTGCTCCACTCATCCAGAGAAATCAGCTGACCCAACGAGTTAGCATTTTTTTGGGCATTGCTCTCCGTCGTCCGGTCTGGGGGGCAACCCATAAACCTGAATCCAATACGGTGAGGTATTAAACTTAACTTCCTCAGCGGTCAGACTAGGTGTTCCATGGCTTAAAAATTATGAGGAGATTTCCCATTATAGTCCACGGGGCTCTGTCAAAAACACGCTGTTTCTCCTTACAATTTGCAAAACATAGGATAAAGGTGTTAGGGCTCTCCATTTTAATCTCGACGTCCCCTTCCAATCCCCAGGCTCCATAGATAATAGTTCTCACTGCATTTTGATTGATGATTTTGTTTTACACAATCTTCCCAATCAACCACCTATCTGAAATGGCAGTGGCAAGTTTGGGGTCAGGGTGGTCTAGCGAGAGAGTCAAATTGTCCTCCTCAGTTGGTCCTCCCGTCTCAGCACCGCCACTTGCCATTGACATAATCTTTGGCCCAGACTATGGATTCAACAACCAGTCATTAGGCCCAGCTTCAGGCCATAAGGGACGCGTATAGGTTGTTCTGAATCATAAGAATTTCCTAACAGATCCCCAAAAGAACTACTGACTTTCACTTACATTTCAATTAATGAACCAGCTGATATAGCAATATCAGCTGAAAATTATGATAATCACAATGCTCTTGTCACGTTATTAGCACAAATCAAACATAACCACCCAATCTGAATAATTAAAGCTAAAAAAAAGAAATTTATCTGCCAAATAGCAATTAGTCTTCTCGGTTGATCGGTTTTCCTAATTTCATAATTAGAGATTATGGTCTCCATACAATTGGGTTGCATCGTGTTATAGCTAAATTTAAAAACAAAAAAAAAATTGTTCCATGAAAGGGCACAGGACTGAGAGCTGGGAAACAGAAAAATATTCGCTTGCTTCCATACCCTTGTACCAAATTTTTTTCCTTCTTCATTATTTCCATTAGAACTTTGGTTACGTGGCCTACTTTTGTGAATTGCAGGAAGTTAAAAGATGAGGCCATATGGCATTACTTATTTTTTTAATCTGCTTGAATCTTGCATATAAATAATAACGCTTCAACATAACGTTTTTTTGGTTTTGGTACACAAAAATAAATATGTAAAGAGGCTACTTCACACAACTCTTCTGACATAACTGCAATTTCAAGTTTATCGCCCAATGAGTTGCACTTGTGCCATTTTACCAGCTAAAGAAGTAGCGTTTTTGCAGCTTAACCCTCTGGCTTTTGTCTTCATGATGGAAGTACATGCCATGGGTACAATACAGTAAGTGGCGGACCAACCCTATAGCCAAGGGCGTTCTAGTCCCCTGATTTTTCAAAATTTTCCTTAAGCCCTATGTATTTTAGTGTATTTATAATATGAATACTTTATTGGCCCTCTCAAAAAATTTGAAAGTTTCCCCTTGATCCTTTAAATTTTAAATTCTTTTTACCTTGATCCCCTTAACAAATTTCTAAGTCGGTCCCTAGCCGCAATCTGCTTAGTTCCTACCCCTCTTCCCCATTGTTGAAGGCAATGTTCATTCAATTCACTCTTGATTTACTCAGCTACACCACCATACAACTGACCCATGAATTGGTCTAGATTTCAATGTTTCAACCTAAACTTGACCTTGACCGGAGAGCTGGACTTTGTATACTCCTATTTGATTTGGTTCAGCCTATACATATGGCTTCACCTGTAATGTAGTACTTTTTTTTTTTTTTTTTTGGCATGCAAGTGGTTGAGAAAACGAGTGTCCAGAAGGTTCAGCTTGGTTCAACTGTGCCATTCTATCAAGATTTATTGGTGGGTTGACATGACCCCATTGTGGGTGGTCATCCGTCAAGCCCCCATTTATTCTAAAAATATTTTTTTAAATAATGTTAAATAACATAAAATCTAAATACATAATACATAAATATATATTAAATATATGTTATTTTATACGTATATCATGCTGGACCGGACTTCAAATACAAATTTCAAACCCGAAAGACTTAAATAAAATTTTTAACCTTTTAAATAATAAATGAGCTTGGACAGGCCTAGTGAACTATCGGATCATAGCCACTCTTACCCATCCTTAAAGGACTCCGAAAGTTGGTTGGTCAACTCCTGCGGCTAACTTTATGAGCTACATGAAGATTTCTTTACCCTTTTTTTTTTCTTAAAGAAAATACTATTCTCTCAAAAAATTTATACATAAAATTTTATCAAAATAATATAATTGTGACATTTTTATAATAAAAGCCATTATATATGAGTGTTTTGGTTTAAAGTTTATTTAGGAATGGAACCAATAATTTTACAGATAGAGGGGACATGAAAGGCCAATGTAATATTTTTAGTATTTCTAAAGGGCTAAGATAAAAAAATAAAAAAAAAATTGAATTTAGAGAGGTCAATATAAATTCTATTTGAATTTTTTAAATTTTGATAGGGGCTGAGGCGAAAATTCTTGATCAAAAAATTTTTCATAATTTTGGAGAGGCAATATATACTTTCTTATACAAATATTTAAATATCTATCGGCCTAAATAAAATGTTAACAAAGTACGGGAGGCTGCGGCTCCCCATAATCTACCTATAGTTCCGTCTCTACTCTTATTTAATCACATTGTTCTAATAATAGATTGTGTATGATTTTTTATGAGAAAAAAAAGTTTATTGAACCTACAAATTTTATTTTTGAATAAGATTTGTATTTCTATTTTTTTTTTTTTTTTTTGAGTTTTTAAAATTTTCTTGGGCCTTTTTAATCAGGCTGTCTGGTTGGGGTAGGCTTCATTATGTGAGGCCTAGGCCGCGCCACCCCCCACCCAAAAGGAGGTTCGGGCTTGGACGCTCAGGCCTATTTCAGGGTCGGGTGGCCTGTGTACCGCGGCTAAATTTAATGTACATCTCAATTTTAACCCAGAAACTTTTATTAGTCCAATTGGCCTGGTATTTAGCTATCAACTAGCTCATAGTTATGGTACTTATAACAGTAAAACAGCCATTATTAAGCCATCAAAATAAATAAATAAATCAAACAGGTGATATCAAGGTTTGCTGAGAATTTTCGTTTGAGCGGATTGCTTGGGTTGTGTGAGCATATATATGTATGTGTGTGTGTGCATATACCCAAAAAAAAAAAAGGTTTGCTGAGAGTTGTATTCTAATTTGATAAATCATGTCATGCTAAATATATATATATAGATATAATCATACTTAAAAACATGATTACTTTGATTTACTCATGAGGAATATAGCATTTGATATATACGTGTTTCAAGCCTTAACATGCAAGCTCAGACAAGCTGCTCCCGATGTTGGATATGAACTTGGAGTGCTGCTCTCTGATGGTTGCCTAACTTCTTCTAGAGGTAGGGCCAACTCGATGAAAATTAACTGGTTCCCGTTTAATATCCTGTCATCCCATAAAACAGAATTAGATCAAAAGACCAACATGGCTACTCAAAGAAGAGCAATGTTATGCACAACTGCGCGTGATGGTTAAGCGCGGTTGAATGATTGACATCTTAGCTAGATCTTACTAGCGGCCGCGCAGAAAGGCCAAGCGCGGCTGGATGATTAATATATTAATTAGGTGGGCCTCACCATCCGTTGGTAGGACTCAGTCAATGTGTCAATCATTCAGTCGTGCCTAATCATCACGCGCTGATATGCATAGCAAAATCCCTCAAAGAAAGTTGAAATAATTTGTGTTTTAAGTATAGACCCATAATTAATACAATCTAATACCAATTAAATTGAAAGTGAATGCATTATTTACGAAGGGAGATATGGTAATTTTGCGATTGGAAAATGACTTTATGGGAAATTGGTTTTCCTTTCTTCGTAGATATTTTGATAAGATTCAACACATGACAATTCTAGTTGTGGTCATTAGAATCTCCCTCTTTTTCCATTTGCGTCTACTCGAGTGTTAGTAATAATGTTATTTCAAAATTTATAAAAATATCTCTACATTTATCAAAAACCATCTGTCCATTTATTTTTATTGATCTTATAAAAGCATTTGAATCATGGACAAGGATCAATAATCCTAAAAAGGTGAAAATTAAGAAAAGAAAAATGATAGTAGCTAAAAGGATGGAACAAAACATTTGGCAATAGTGGACTAGTCAAGTAGTTGGCAATCTTATTGCTAGATACACTATATTTGGCATATTTCTAGATACGACATCTCTTTTTTTTAAGAAAATATTATTTTTTTAAAAAATTTATACATAAACTCTTTTTAATGGTATTATTATAATTAAAAATTATTATAATAAATATTTTATTTTAAATTAAATGATTATTATTTAATTACATCATTTTAATAATAAATTTTATATAAAATTTTTTATTTGTCTACCATTACCCAATTCATTATTGCGAAAACTTAAAAATCTTTGTGAAAGAGGTTGTTGCTGCAAATTTATCCGTATGACGGCTCAGAATGTTCCGATTGGAGCGCTTAGTGATTGACTAATAATTGCTCTACTCTAAGCAATGCCACCTCTATATATAACGACAAGAGGTTGTTATAAATAAAATAGAATTTTATTTTATAATGGCTCTACTCAGATCAACTTATTCACTAGCTTATTTAATGGTGATAAAAATAAAATAAAATTTTAATTTTTACGAGTTTTTAAGTTATGCTTTTAAATTTTTCTATGGGAAAATTTAAAAAAAAAAATTAGCTACTTATATAGAATATATATATATATATATATGTATGTATGAGGGGAGTGAAGTATACCATTTGCTTGAGAGCCATAACCAATGAACTCTTGGACATCAACCTTCCAAAGCCAGAGCTGTCGTGGATCGGAGAACGCGATTTCGGCTTTGTTTCTCTTTCTTCAGCGCTTGACTTTCTTGCATTCATGAACTTGTCCACCATCCGACTCCCTAAAATCTGTGTTCCATTTCCTGTTTGAATTTTACCTTTCTGAGGAATCACATTAGTCTCAGTAGTGCTCTCTTGCTTCGTTTCCACCTTGCGACCCCTAGTAACACTCGGCGAGCACGACTGTCTCTTTGTTTTCGAGTTGGATTCTTTTTTTTGGCTTACATTTGCGAGTGTTTTGTTTCCAGATCGGCCTCTTGCGGCAGAAGATGACCTGTTGGTGCGTAGATTCGGAGGCTTGTCGTCGGAAAATCCTGGAATTTGAGCTGGAATTGTTGTTCTGAGCAGAGGTGACACTCCTCTACTCTTTGGTTTTGTTTTTGAATCTATTGGTCCCATGCTCTTCGAGAGGTTTGAACCGAGGAAATGCTCATCCGGGCTTTCTTTCTGATGGGTCGTTGGTTTTGCGACTGTGGAAGCCGCGTTTGATCTTCTGCTGACATGGTCGTTGCTGCTCAGTTGGGTCGTTTTCTGACTGGACAACACTGGTTTGCTTCCAGTCGGGGCTTTGGTCTCGAGGGCCTTCTCGCTAGGGGTCGCAGATCTCGGAGGGACTTTTGGTTTTGGACTTGGACTTGGACTTGGAGATTTGCTGCTCCCACTGCTTGCTTTACTCGTTGCTGAATAGCCTGAAAACTGGGTTACAGAACTTGCTATCAAAAGCCCAGAAGTTTGACGATTTTCCAGTGCATTACTTGTTTGGTGGCATAACAGGCATATAACTCAAATAGTAAAAGAACAATATATATATATATATATACTTTGAAGATATCTATACCCGCGAAAGAGGCTGGAAGATTGGTAACTCCCGTTGAACGACGAGTTCCGGGGCATTTGCTTCCATCTCCAGAGATGGAAATAGAGGTGTCGCCGGTGGGGTTTTCAACCTTTCACATAATATACATAAATGTAACAAGTAATTAATTTTTGCTATTCAAATTGGGCAAACGTGGAAGAAAAAGGAAATGGTAGCTCAAATTACCAGTCGTAATCGTTTTTGCTGCTCTCGGCTAGAAATTCGTAACCTGATGATCCTTTTTTTGCAGATGTCATCTTGTAAAGTGGGTAATTTCCTGTGGTTCAAACAGCTTAATTAGTTAATTAACTCAAACACAAAAGAAACATGAAAGATTATTTTTTTCATTCTGGTACGTATACACAAGGACAAAACCCAGAATTTTGTTAAAAGGGGAAAGAACACGAGACCCTCAAAATAGAGAACAAATAACAATTATAAATCAGTATAGGTGAACGAAATATCAATGAGGCATGCCTCACCATTTGCTTCAAACTCATCAGAAACAGGCTGAAGGAGGCTGACGACCCGATCTTTTTCCCGTTTATGCATCTCCCGGAATAGAAGAAGATCTTCATCTGGTCTGTCTTTCCGGCCATTAGGCGGCGGCCCAAAGATTTTCCTGCGTCCACCACCTCGGTTCATAATTAACTGGTCTTTTGTTATTTGCCTTTCTCACTTAGTTGTGCAGGTTGCAAGTCCACTGCCAAAGGACTGAGCTTTGGCAATTCGGCGAATAGGAGGATACCTATGGATTAAGTCGCATAATATATGAAAATGAGTGGAGAAACCAAAGCAGGAAGGGAGTGCCAAGTCGAAGGATGGCCGGCTGATTTAAGGCCTAAGCCGACAAAGAGAATCTACCAAATTTCCAAGTAGAGCGAGGTGCGTTGGGGCATTGCTGTATCAGACAAAACTCCGGATTCTTCTTAGTCTAAGGACGATACATTTGGCAACCCTATTCGCACTTGAATATATGCACGGAAAATGCTATTTTTGGAGAAAATTTATAAATTCTATCAAAATGATGTTTTAGTCGTATTTTTATAATTAAAAGTTTTCTGAATGACATGGATGGCCTAACTTTGATAGGATTAGAGAGAGAAATAGTCAAGGTGTGTACAAATTGAATCAAACGTTCTTATTTCTAATAAAATAATAATAATAATAATAATAAAATAAAGATAAATAAAAAATAAAAAACTCACCAAAATGATATAGCAATGTCATTTTGTTAACTAAAAGTCATCATTATAGATATTTTTGCTCTAAAGTGAAACTCTCATTCAATCATATCATTTGTAAATATTGTAAAATCACTTGTAATTATAATCTCACCTGTCATTTTAATTGTAACATCCCCCTAATTATAAATGTTGTATATGTAGGCATATGAATGTTTATGTACGTAGGCGAACAGGCAGCTTCGTAAATTTTGCGGGCTCGCCCGGCCTGCTTTGTGCTTGGGCCTAATTGTGCCAGGCTAGGTTTAAAATAAAAAGTCCCAAGCCTAGGCCTAACCCACAGACCTAAGGGGGTACTGGGTTGTTGCCAAAGGTGGAAGCACATGTGTGTCTATTACTCCCACTGATCTCATTAACTTAAAAATTCTACTAACCACCCCACTAATTTACTAACTGAAAAAGTTTGTTTAAATTACAATTTTGAGCAGTGGTACTTATAACCACAATTGCAAGTCACTTTCCACCTGATGTGGCACACATTAAGTAATGATTGATCCATAACCGCGCTTTTAGGTAACATTTCACTTACAATTTTATCTCAAAAAAGACTTCATATACAAAACTCTAATGTTTGTTTTATAATAGTACAGATGTTTCAATTTCTACTTTTTTTATTTCTTAATTTTCTTTGGGCTTCAAGTGGGTCTTCAGGCTAAGCTTTGATATGTGGACCCAGACCCACCCAAGAGAGTTCTGGCTTGGGCCGACTCAGGTCTATTTTGACTGCTATCTATGAGGCTCAAATCAAATTTACATCACTACCAACTGTTCAGGAGGCCAATCATCAATGCCCCACCTCTCCTTGAACAAAAATGATAGGAAAATGCTATTTTTTCAGAATTTTTATACATAATTTTACACCAGAATAATGTGACGATGGCAGTTTTGTAATAAACAAATATTTTGATGGGTTCTTTATTTTAAAGTGATAGACTTACAATTTAGCCACATCATTCTGGTAATAAATTCTGTATGAATTTCTTAGTTGTATGGTATTACCCAAAATAATATACCCAGTCATGTAACAATAAAATAAAGTCAAAGACATACATATGCTCAAAGCTTTGCCTAAACATATTACGTCACCATCCACAAAGCTGACGTGAGCATGACCTCTTCTTCTTACTTGAATCTTAGACAAGTTCAAACATCCATAACAATACGAAACCGGCGCGAACCCTGAAATATAAATGTATGCAACAAGTAGCCAACACACATACATACATACATTACATATTAAAAATATATTTAGTTATTTTCTTTGGTTTGTATAAAATATTAATCCTTATATATTCCATTGACCTGCACTGTTTAAATATTTCTTGTCTCTGCTACTATATTTTCGTGGTTTGCATTAGAAAAATAATGCTTTTATCACCATTACCATCGTCTCTCTCTCTCTCTCTCTCTCTCTCTCCATTGACTATTCATCATGGAGGTGCCGGACTTCCCGGCCGGCAAGTCGCCAAGGAGAGAGCTCCAAGGTCCCCGGCCGACTCCTCTAAAAGTACATAAAGACTCTCATAAGATCAGGAAACCCCCGGTGGTGCCACCACATCCGTCGACTCAGCAGGAAGCTCACCAGCTCCGGCCGCCGGTCATTATATACACAGTCTCTCCAAAGGTGATTCACACAGACCCTAGTGAGTTCATGACACTTGTGCAACGCCTCACCGGCTCGTCTTCAACGTGTTCTTCGTCTTCCGTTACTTCTTCTTCTTCTTCTTCATACTTTCCAGAAAATTCGGGTGCACTATCGCCAGCGGCTCGTTTTGCTTCCATGGAAAATACTAGGTCTCCACAGAAGAATAAACCACAGACTAGTGATATGGGTATGGTTGAAGGAATAGAGATAAGATCTGAAGTTGAGAGGACTAATTTGTTCCCGGGTATATTATCGCCCGGTCCGGCTGCTCTTCCATCTATAGCACCTAATTTTTTCTCTCCACCATCTGATCCAAATCCTCTCAATTTTTTTCATGATTTGAGCCCCGTATTACAAGGTAACAAGAATTACATAGAAAGTTGTTTCATGCCTAGCCCTTCAAATTTTCTTTCACCTCATATAACATCCCCTACTCCATCTCTAGACCTTTTCAACAATTTCTTTGACTTTTAATCCTTTTTAGAGAGAGAAACAGAGGGACATGTGTGGTTTGCTATGTGTATCAATTGAGAGGATGATGCAAAGGGGACTAAATTGGAATTTTTAGTTTTTTTTTCTATTTCAATTAAATTGGTGGGTCATAGGAGAAGGCAATTTGGCTGAAATATCTTTCTCATCTTTGTAATCCTCATCCCTGATTCCTGATACCTTTTTTTTGTCATGTACTTGTGCCATGTAATTTGCCAACCTTACCCTAATTTCAAATTTTCAATTCTTATTGATTTCTTTTTCCATTTGTTTTATGTGCCTCTTAGCCTAAATGTTTGCTACATATTCTTCGAATCTTGAAATGGTGTTTGACCCCTTATTTTGTTTAATATGTTAGGATTATAGTTATTAATTCCGCAATGTATTATTAGAACAATGCATATGAATATCGGTGCATTTCAATATACACTTTTATATTGTAATTATTCTTATTTATTATAAAATGTAATACTCTTTACAATTTAGATAATATTTGTATTACCAAGCATTGTTTCGTTACTAATTCTTTATCAAAGCATAAGCTGCTAAATATTAATTTTCTACCTTGTAATAAGGTAGTTAAATTGAAGAGCTTCCTCACAAGACTTTACTCCAATAATAAAGTTAAAATATTGATTTATAATGTAAAAAGCAAAGGGGAAAAGAAAAAGAGAAGTTAAGCATTGAATAGTAATGATTAGAAGCTTGAGGAGAGAGAGAGAGAGTGCCGGTCTGAGAAAGTCAGAAGGAAGGAAACAAAAGGCCAAGAAAAGAAAGGCAACGGCTGACAGTTCAGGCTATGAGTATAAAAAGGGTATGGATCTCCAAGTCAGTTTCATTTTACAAATGCAACCACGTGGACGAAGCGAATTGAAAGTTAATCTTTGTCGAATTCACAGATTTAAATAGTTAAATTTTTTTAACTCAAATAAATTTTAATTTAAATTAATAGTTAGCTGTCACATGTATTATTATAATATTAAAATAATAATAACATAGTAAAAAATTAATTATTTCGTTTATTTTATTTCTTTTAAATATTATAAATTTAGATAATTTTAAAAAATTTTGAGATTTAAAAAAATTAAAAATTATCTAAAAAATATGAATTTATCAATGCGTTTGAATTTAAATATATTATTATCCGCATGTACTCGCGCTCTACAAGTGCTCCTGTTCTGGAGATATTTTCATAAACAACGTTTTTGTACTCCGACAATCGCACAGTCTCCCACACTCATATTGTGAAATGGTGACTTAAACTAGGACATGAACGGTTTAGTATGAAAGAAGGCTAACATTGGATTTATTATAGAAACAACTGTGTCGGCCCATACGAAATGGTATTAACAGCACCCTTTCTCTAATTTCAAAATTAATTATACCCATTACAACATAGGAATCTCATAATAGACTACTAATGACTGGTTTAACCAAAGTTGTCAATGTAACTTGTTTAAACCAGTTTTGCTAAGCTAAGTTCAATTGCTTAACAAACTGAACCTGAGTTGCATTAACCTCATTCATGAATGGCTGAGATTGGTTTTGTTATGTTAACTGGTGAGTGCCTTATTATGTTTTGGAGCTCATGAAGCTTTCAATGTTTCAGAGTTGCTACTTGAGATGGCAAAGCTGAAATCCCAATAGGTTCAAGAAGTGGTGGATTCAGGATTTGTGTTGAGGAGACTAAAGTAAAATTTCTTACATTTTGTAAGGGTAAAGGTAAAAAAATTTTAAGTTTTAAGAGGATAGTACACTATATTATGCTATAAATATTCAAAAAATTATAGAGAAATTGGAAAGTTTTGAGGGGCGTTGCTCCCCCACTTCTCGTGGGTCTGCCAATGGGTTTAAGCGTAAAATCAAATTAATGAAAACACTAAAAACTTGGTGAGCTTGGTTAGCAAGTTCGTTTATCAAGCGTAAATTAGGTTAATATGACATGGGTATTCTAAAAATTAATGGAAAGATTAAGTTATTTTGTTTTGAAGTTCAATTTGAGGTCTATGGGTATCCAAAGTCAAAACCATGAATTCAATCTAATAACTTTTTGGTTAATACTTAGCCTAGCCTAGTACAAGAGACTTTAAACTACTGCGAGGTCCGAAAAAAAGTCAGACTTATGCAACTTTATGATGCTTAATGGAGAGTTTTGTTTTAGTGGTGGGTTCTCTTAATATTAATCTTTGAAATAGTAAACCAAATCAAAGTATGAAAAACTTTAACTCAGATTACCTCAATTGCTCAACCTAAGTTCAACAAATTTGATCACATGTATGGCTCAACACATGAGTTTGACGTTCCCAATCACGTATTACAAACCCAGTTGAGATTTACTTAACAAATAAAACCGAAAATAAACTTAAATATCTAGTATTAAGACAACTCACAACAATGTGATAAACTTGCACTTGGTTTTTTCAAGAAAACGATGTGAAAATTTTTTGACTTGTAACTAGTCTTAAAAAATTGACAACACACTTAAAATCTTTTGAACTTAAGATACGGAAGAAAATATAGTCCAGCTCCTACTGGACTACCCCGCCAATCCATTGAGATATATCTGTAGCGACATGGGATCGGTTACCGCATGGCGCGTTTTGTGGAAAAATCAGAACTAGAGGTAGCATTGCAAGGTTGTTATTGTTGAAAGCAAAAGGTGGATGTTAAGCATAGCACGACTTCAACTTCTTGGATTTACAAAAATAATAAATTATAATAATAATATTTAGTAGAACTTTCTTTTTAGGTTTTTACTTTTCTCTTTTCGACACAACGAATGTGGCATATATATATATATATATATGTGTGTGTGTGTGTGTATGGACATATCATCGTTAACAATAGAGATGGCGATTGGAGTTGATAACTCAAATTCTGCTTCTTCTCACCTTTAACATGAAAGGTTTAAGGTATAAATAAATAGTTTACCAGTGGGATATGACAAAAAAAGTAAAATTCGATGTGAGTTTGGGTGGGACGAGATAAAGTTTAAGTCACTCTATCTCGAATCGAACTTAAATTCTTTCTGATTATACTGTGACATACTTAAATAATTGTATTATATTTAACTACACAAAATAGTCTAAGTATATAAGTAAATATTAAAATTCTTATGTTAACTTTTTAGTCTTAGATTGTAGACTCTTTCTTTTATAGTATAATATTATATTAAAGATAGTATAATTTTTATTTTTTTAAAAATTTATTTTAATTTTAAAATTTTATAGGAGTTGAACCCGTTTCAATCTAAACTCTAATTAATTTAAGTCAGACTGAAATGAGATTAAAATGTTTAACTCATTATAGGTTTCAAATGAAATATGAAATGAAATTATTTTTATTAGAGATGAAGTAAAATTTAACTAAACCCGACCTGTTATCATTCTAGTCAACAATGCAAGCAATGCACTCTCGGGGGTTTGAACTTTGCATCTAGAATATAGAGGCTACGCCCGAAGACAAATTTGCACAAGTACTCGTATAGTCACAAAAATATCGAACACGGGGTTGTCCAGTCAAGGAAAATGAGTGCGATCTTGACATTAATAGCTGCAGGATTTGAGCTTAGTTAATTTCTGTCAGACATCCGAGTGTGATACAGTGCTCGTTTCTTTTGCGCTCCATTTGTTTGCTAAATGAAAAAATAAAAAATAAGTAATATTATAAAATTAAAAAGATAGTAATAAATAATAAGTAATATTTAATACAATAAAAAATTATTCATATTATATTAAAAATAAAAAAATAATTTTAAATTATAATATAACTATTTAATATTATATTACCTATTATAGCAATAAAATAAAAATAAAAATGTTATTTTTAAACTTATCTTAAGAGATGGGATAAATAATACTGTCTGTCTTGTCATAGTATTATTTATTTTCTATTTTAAAAAATTAATAATTCAAAGATATTATATCTTCTCTATCTCTTTTTATTTTTAAACATGAGAATTAAATAGTGTTCACAAATAACAAATTAAATTTTTTATTCTAATTCTCGAAACAAACATGACCTTTGCTTCTTGCCTGGTCTTTATCCAATTTGGAGAGATGATTTCATGGTACGAGAAAATGTCATTTTCCCTTGTCTTTTCATCCTTCAAAGTTTCCTCCGCAGCCAAAACAAGACAAAGTGTCACGGGTTGCCACCCGTGGCATGTCGAGGGCCGCGAGGGACCTTGGCGTGGGGCATGTCTGAGCATGATTGGCCGGTGGCATGGCAATCTCGTAATTTGTATTTTTCATATTTATTGGATTTATGGATTATGACTCCTCGAGGGGGTAGGATGTTTCCTCCTATCAGTTTGGAGATGGCTCAGAATGCTATTATAAGGGGGGGCATGGTGTTGACTCTACCACCCCCTGGTGCTACCGAAAGGGACAGCATTCAAGTGAGTCCCCCAAGGGAGTGGGCGAGACTTGGGGGCCGGCTGTGGCACGTGGCTGCAGTCCTCATGCTAGTCAAGGGGCTACATGGGCGGCATTGTGCCCGGTGGGGCAAATGTTGGGCATTAGCGTCGAGGATGGGGTTGTGGCATTCGCACCCGCTACGCCATAATTATAAAGTGGTAGGGCTTATGTCCATGACGGATTGGACCTCGGTGTGCACACTTGCATGCCGTGTGTCTCATGTGCACTTGCGCATTGGATTCACGCTTGTGCACACGGCCGCTTGGTTTGGCTAGCATTGGTGTCGTGGGGCACTATGCTGTGGGCTTAACAGTCGCTATTCGGTGGTGCCTTTCCTTGCGGGCAACCTTGACGCGGGGCGCTAAGAGCTTCATGGATGGAGGCGTTGTGCCTAACAGGTGATGCTTGGCTGACGCGCGCATGTCTAGTTGCACATGGCCATCTGGCTTGTGTTTCGAGAGGGACTGGCGCTAAGCACATTGCTTGCTGTGCGCGCGCGCATTTGAGTATGGCGTGCTATCGCCTATAGCTTGGGTTGCCTTATGGCTTGAGCATCAGAGGTCCGTGCTTAAAGAGTTATGCGGGGCATTACGGATGGATCCTGGACAAGCGCATAATCTTATGCCTTGGTGTTTGAGTTTGGCGGGACTATTGCTTGGTGCATAGTCGCCTCACGGGTATATTCCGCTGCGTATGATCATGGCGGGTCGCATTAGTGTCACCGTGTGGTGCCCGGCCTGCCAGCCCGTGACACAAAGGAAGGAGTTAAAGCATCCTTTCTTGATTCTCGTGGGCTTCTCTTGTACCATATGAAGCATTACTGAAACTACTAAACTGCTCCTTTGATATCTGGGGATTCTACTTTTGTAAACTTCTTAAAAATTGGTAGTCAATGATTTTTCCCATGTCCAATGAAATCCAAAGCAAGACGTGAATCAGTCTCAAATCCTACTTTCTCTCAGCCAAATCACTTCTACTCACGCAACCATAGAGGCTATATATACTATAAAAGTATTGTATAAATTTGGATTATCATTTAGTTATAAAATATAATAATGGAATATCATTGAAGTAGTAACATCAACCATCTTGCCCTCATGCCAAGTATTACATCTCAAATTGGATATCTCCTCTGAGGCCAACCAGTGGTGAAACTAAAGTTTTAGTTGGGGGTAGCCAAGAATTTTTTTTTTTGTTGAAAGGAGGTAAAAAAGAAATATTTATTTTTTATTTTTGGATGATCAATACACTATACAATATTCTAAATATTCAAAAATCTATACGAATTAAATGAATTTAAAAATTTTAAAGAGGCCAATACATTATATTGTATTTTAAATTTTCAAAAAATTGTGGGATATATAAAAAAATTCCAAACAACCCCCTACCCCCACCTCTCTCTGTCCACCAATATGGTCAACCATTATATATGTAATGCATTAAGGTTATATGATTTGTGGGGATGGTGTTTCTGTATGAGTTCAAGAGAGTAATTAATTGAAAACCTAAACATCCTATAACCAAAAAAAATTGAATCGATATCGAAGTGATAAAAGGCTTACTCTAAAGCACCTCACATACACACCAAATGCTCATATAATTTTGTTATTTAGTGTGGATCTATGTAGACATTTCTAACCTTTATCTTAGTCTTGAAAAACAAAGGAATAAGGTTAATCCCGACTTTTACAACATGTGAAATAAACACCACCGACTAGACCGAATGGACTATGTCGGGCTATTATAGCAATCCGGCGAAACAAACATTGCCTTTGAGTCCGCAAACTTCCTCGCAGAATAAAGCAAGAATATTTACTCTTTAGAGGCGGTGCATCAGATGGGCATTTGGTCTAGTGGTATGATTCTCGCTTAGGGTGCGAGAGGTCCTGAGTTCAATTCTCGGAATGCCCCTTCAATTTTTTCCTCGGCAACCAAAATTCATAGATTGTTTTACACAACAAACCCAAAGAATTTAGTCAGACCAGCAGTGCTTTGCCAGCTCCAATACCAAACCAGACAAAAGATTTAACATATGAATGCATTAACAGCTATTTGTGTCATAACATTTGACTTTACCATTTGGTGATTTGTACCATAACATTTGGCTTTACCATTTGGTGTAGCTTCACAAATTCAGGAAATGGAAGCCATAATAGCAGTGAAATAAGCCATCTTCATCTGGATTAGTTTCCTCCATTTCTGAACCATTGCATCAAAATCCTTTCAAGAAGAGCTCGAGTTCAACGCATCTTCCAGCCAAAGGAACAGAGAGTAGCACCCATCTTTCTAGGCTTAACAGTTAGGCAGAAGCACTATCCTGAACAGATTGTAAGAAGCTCTTAATTTTGTCAGGCTACAAAAACGCAGGCTTCAAACAGTTAAAAGAGGCATTAATTCAATCAGTTTCTTCAACACTGCAGGAAGTACATGCACAGCATCGACCATGAAGCTTACGGCTCACAAAAGATTCAGCAGATGTATGCATTGGGCTTGATTTGTTCGGGAACTACTTCAGAGATTACATGTAGTGCTTGGCTGAATCAGCCTGTACCAGGAGAATTGAATTAGAATTATTAAGCAGGAGACCGTTGGAACCTTCCCACTAATTGCAGATCATCCAAAGTCATCCTACTGTATAAATAGGTGCTGCACAAATTACCCATTCAATCAGCTTCTAGCCAGAAAAAGAATGACAAATGACTAGTAAGAACTCAAAATCCTAATCTCTTCTCAGTTTTGTTCGCCAACAAGCAACAGCTAAACAAAACCATCAGTCCCAATTTCAGAAAGGGCCATTTAGGAAGGTGCAGAGGGGTCAATTATAAGTCTTGAACACAGGAAGCAAAATTTGACAAAGAAAAAATTCCATTGGATTCATCAGCGTCCTTACTAAAATATCGTCCAGTTCAGTTCACAAGAAATAGAAAAGAAAGTAGGAAAGATAGATACAAGGGCAGAAAAATCTATATTATTTGCAATAACAATCAAAATGTTTTTCATACCCCGAACACAAATGTACATGTGAATTTAGACTTTGGTCTATTATGGTCCATTAGTCATAAGATTAGTTAAGCTGCAGCATACTACAGTCCACAACCAATATTGTTAACCATTCATTTCTCAGGAAGGAGTGGCATCATTTCCTCCTATTAGTAGGTAATCTTTCAACTCGGCAAGTATTAACTCATCATGGCATCTTCAGTCACAAAAGTAACAACAAAGCCAAATATTCGTTTCAGAGGAATAACAACACTTTGGATTCCTTCAAATAATAAGCTTTTAGCCTTCAGAACTTGAAGGGTGTCATCATCTAGGCAACTAAGGAAACACAATCAACCAAATTTTGTCCTACAATGTAACCAGTATATCATTCCTTAAAGATGACTAATGCAAGTTATGCTTGACAAACATATTTGCTTCTTCAAATATGTATGCAGAAGTCCCATGCAAGAAGTATTTCCCCTAACCACAATTTGCACCTTCACTCGCCATTCCACTTCATTTGACCAGTTAAAGCCAAATGAAGCTTTCACTGCACTAAAATCTGGGATAGAGAGCAAAATTAGCTAAATCAAGAAATGTGCTACAGTGGTGCGATTATGCCCCTCTCGCGACTGCCCAAGGTGACAATGCTTTAAGATTTGGGGCATTGATCACAAAGTATTTGTCAATTCGCAATGAAACAACAAAATGAAAAGGAAAAGATCAGTAACAAGAAGCAACCACCATTGGATGTTTTAATGCAAAAGCCTTCTCATGACTAGAACACATTACAAGCATATGCAGCTGTCAATTATGAATCCTCCTCTGTGGACAAATTCGCAAAAGACTAAGTTTTGAATAAGCCAATGATATCAAAACAACAAATGGTAACACATCAGAAAACCGATAGTAACTGGTGAATCAAGTTGGAGCTGAAGACATCTTTTCAGACTCCTTGTGCTTCAGATACTGATTCAAAATCGTAAGCCTTGCTGTCTCGAATGCAAAGTATCCCAAAGCCGAGAAGCAAGAACTGTGAAGAACTCGAGGCCCCATTCCACGGGTCAATCCCACCCACCCCTCTTCCCTTAAAATGTGCTTCACAGTAGACGATACCCCACTAAACATAGCAGCAGCTACCTTATTCATAGCCTCGCCGTGAACCTGAGTCATCAATCTAGTCTTTACCACATCCAAAGGGGTAGTGAGAGAAGCCGATATAGCTCCCGCCAATGCACCACAACAAACACTCTGAAACGGTTCCAATTGAGCCTTCTCTGACCTGCTCAATACCGCAGCTTTCAAGTACTCAAACGACGAATAACTCAATACACCAGCAGGCAAGTTCCTCAACAGTGTAGCAGAGTAACCTGCATACAACCCCAAAATACCATCTTTCTCTAGAATTCTCAGCAAAACCTCCCAAGACCTCCCCTTAGCACCAGCCTGCATTCTCTGAGTAATCAATTCCTTCGGCACCATTATTGCCGACGAGACGATATTCCCCATTGCACCAGCAGTAGGAGGGATTAGAACAGATGGGTACTGAGGCAATTTCGACAAAATTGACTTCCCGAACTCACAAGTCCCAAAATACACCGCAGACGAAGCCGTGGACCCGACAATTACAGCGGAAACGCCGCTGTAAAACCCGAGAATCCCCTTGCTATGGAAGGTCTTGACAATGGCATCGAATGCACCGTTATAAATCTCGGAAGCCCCTTTGGTTTGAAGCTTTGTTTTGATGGTGTCTAGTGGGTAGAGACACACGTAAGTGAATGCGCCGGCGACGCCGCCAGCGGCTGCACCGATGAGGGCACGTTCGAAGACAGAGAGGTTCTTGAACAGAGCATGGACCTTGGCGGACCCTCTGGTGGCGGGTTTGAGCCAATTCTGAGATGTGGGTTTTTGTGGGTTTTGGATTTGGGTCTCCAAAGAAACGGAGGTTGAAGAGAATCTGAGATTCGTGGATAGATTGCTGTGGCTTTTCCTGTGTCGCTCTGTTTTGCGAAGGGTTTGGTTAGGGCTTGTTGGGTGGGCAATTGGGGTGGATATAAGGGTATTTAGGTGATTGAAGAGAGTACTGAAATCATCAACAGAGTGATGGGGGTGGAGTTTTGAAGAGAGGAGGCCTACAGATGTACAGATTCGAGTGTCCATTGCAACAAATGCTACTTACTCTGTGCTAGCTGTTGACCGTTTTTGGGTCTCCTCTCCTAATACAGGTCAAGAACGCAAGAGGAGGAGAGAAGCCTTAAAACGCATAATACAGGGCACACGATTGCGAGTTGAATTAGCCAAAAGGGCTGAAAATCAAAAGAAGGAAACTGAATAATAGAATATCTGGGTAAGGTTTGTCTCAGGGATAATAGAAGGTGGGATTGTTAATTTTTGGGGCTTATAGTAAATGGAAATAATGCTTGGATTAATTGTAACTCATTAGGAGTGATAGTAGATCAGATATGAGACGAATTTGCCTAGATTCTAACCAACCCTAATACAAAAAACTTTCATTACATTCTGATTACATATTGAAATCCCTAATCTCATTTTCATTAATATCCATTTTAAGTTGGGTTGAGTTAACCCTCACATATTTCTTATTTTTTATATAGCGATTTCCCTAATCTCACATATTTTTTTAAAAAATTACAATTAATCTACATAATAAGACGTAGAGAATGTTTTCTTAAATTTGAAAATATCATACTCTTTATATATACTAAAGTATTTACACATAATAATATAATATGAGCTTTCTAATTATTTTGATACATAATTGGGTCAAGATCAGATCAAAATCGCTCCAAACATGCTTTACATTTTATTATTTTTTTATATAATTCGTCTCAATTAAACCCTCAAGTCATTCTTATTAAGAGTGAGGCAGGTCAAGTCGAGGCTCGTTTTTTATGTCAAATAACCATCCATATAACTTTGCAGAGAGTTTGTATAAACAGAATTTCATAGGATATATTTAGTCTTATACCCTATTTGGTTCGGGAGGAGGATATGGGAGCAGGAGCATAGGAAGGAATCAAATAGACAAAATGCTCCTATACCATTTACATAACTCCAAGCAAGTTTTATCTATATTAAATTGTCAAAAAAAAATCCAAGAAAAAACGCATATTAATCATTGAAAAATGTTATTTTTTTAGAATTTATAATCAGAATTTTGAATTAAAATGATGTGACAGTAAAAATTTTATAATTAAAATACATCTTGATGAGTTCTTTATTTTAAAATGATAAGTTCACAATTCAACCAAATTATTCTGATTATATATTCTGATTATATCTTTTTATTGTATAGCATTACACTTATTTTAATTTTTATTCCAAAAGTGAAGTAGTACGGGGTGCTATTGTTTCGGATCGGACAAGTAGTATGATCCTTGCGCTTAATTAGGACTAATAGTCACATCCCAACCTTTTAGTACCAAAAATAAATGTGGCGTCATTGATACTCGCGCCAACAAGAGTTTTGGAGCTCCCATACCACTTCTAGGTTGATAACCTAATTGGCCCAATTGAATTTGATGCTTCCGTACGATTCATGTTAGAGGAAAACTGTGAAATGTCACACGGCCGTCCATTTTAACACTCATTCCGTGTCAGGCTTAACATAGTAATAAGAGCCTGAAAGTTTCTAAATTATTCATAGACATTCATCACATGAGAATTATTAGAGAATTTCTAAAAAAATTTCATAAATGTAAATAAGAGAAGGGTGTAAGATATTTTAAAATAAAAGAGAAGCTTTTTTAAAAAGTATTGTAAATATAAATATTTAAATATTTTTTAAGAGCATTCTAGGTAGTTAATCTTTATTATTGAATAAAGTTGATTTTAATTGTTCATTAAAGAGATGGTCAACTATAAATAGGTGTAAATATTTATTTGTAAAGCGTTCAACTTTCAAGCAATTAAAGTATTCTCTAAATTCTTTTACAAGCTCTCTTATTTTCTTTGACTCGCTTATTTTTTTAATATTTCTCTTTTGATGTTCTTAAGACTTACTTAACATCTTTAAAGAGAAATTGTCTAAGACCGCACGAATTTAAGGCGTTTGAAGTGTTAAGTCCGTGACGGAAAGCCCAAAACATATTGTGCATTTAACATCCTCTTTGTTACATCCAACACTTCGAATCCCATGAATCATAAATACCCGAAGGAAATAGCAGAATAGTTGAAACTTGGTCATGTTGAAACCATTACATTCATCTTCTTGCTGTTTAATTTCATCAGGTACTATTGCGAGTCCAGCTCCACAGTTCACTCTTCAAGGATCCAAGACATTGTTTGGCCCAATATTTCTCAGTAGGTGGACGAACTTTTGCTCCAATATTTTGAGCCAAGGCTTTGAAAAATTGAGAAGGGATTTCTTGCTTAGTTTATCAAAATTAATTGTCTGCACTAAAGCTTGACTTTATCCCTAAAGCCCTATTGGTCAAATTGCCACAATGGGGTCCAAAGAAAAATCCATGATATTTGTCTAAAATAGGGGCCTTTAGAAGGTTAGTCAAGAAAGATGGTTTTCCAACTTTGGTTTCTTCAAACCCAAAAAGTCTTTCTCTCGTACGTAATAGGTGTAAATTGTCAAAGGATTAAAATAATTTTAAAACATGTCTTTCTCATTTCTCTTTTTCCACCTATTGTTATCACTTTCATCATCCTCTAATTAATGGATGACCCAACGGTCATCTTGTCTTCATCGTGTTAAAGTATAAGTTCTTAAAATACGATATCTCCTTGCACCTGGTCGTGGCTACTCATCATTTACGTAATTATATAAAGTTTAAATTGTTTGATTTTTTTTATGATCAATCATCGTTAAGTAATTGTACAAATTTTTTTTATGATCAATCATCGTTAAGTAATTGCACAAAGTTTGTGTAGTTTGCATGACCGGTAGCTTTGCACGAATTCAAATCAATGAAGTAGTTGACGAAGACCTGAATATTATAAAGCAATTGCATAAAGTTTACATAGATAAAAGTTTTGCACGAGTTGAATGGAGTAGTAAGTTAAAGGCTTGGACATTATAACATAATTACCTAAAGTTTATATAATCTGCATGGACGGGATGTTTTGCACAAGCTCAATAAAATAGTCGGCAAAAGCCTAAACATCTAGTAGCCCAAAAAAAAAAAAAATAAATGAAAAAGAAACTCCTCTGATCTAAGTCTACCCAAACTTCTCAATCCACTTGTTTAGAATTCTCAGTCCCATGGCCGTTTCGCCTTTGTCCCTTCTATTGTATTGTCTTTGTGGAAGAACATCGGATCCTCTCAGAGCAAGTGGAATGAAGAAAAAGAAAGTGCTCATTAGGCTCGTTAGTAAAGTCAATGTACTATCAAAGATCTAAAATCAAATTCCATCTTCATCCATATTGGGGCTTATGAGTAAGGAGAAGGCTAATTAACTCGACTGTGTAGAGTCTCACAGTCGAAAATAACAAAGAAAGAAATTAAAAACTAATTTGCCAGATGTATAATGATGAAAAAATTGAACGATTAATTCTCATTTTGCTTTCGTCAATAAATTTTCCTTTTGATTTACAGCCTCTGAACTATAAGTGTGTCAAGGAAAAAACAAAAAGGAATGAAACGAGTTCCATGGCACGATTGGCTACTGAGTCAATAAGGCACGATATGAGTGGTCTTAGTCTCATAACTCGCCAAAAAAGACTTCGAGTTGACTCGGAACACCTTAACCAAATCACCGCACATACGCCTCGCGTTCGCCGTGCAATTGCTCTGCATCACCAGTAGAACCTTGCTCAAACCGTTGCTCTTCATTGCCGCCTCTTGAGCCGTCCGATCGCGGGACAGATAGCATACGCTCCAGAGCACCGCCACGCCGTGCTCCGTCGCCGCACTAGACGCCTTCATCAATCTCTTCACGATCGCCGCCACGCAGCTCTCGTCTTCGCCTATCGCCGCCCGTCCCTCCGCGGTGGTCGACACAATCTCTAGCAGCTTCAGAGCCTTCTCGATAACCGAAGCATCCGTGTCCGAACCGGAGAGGATTTTCCCTGCGGTTCGCACGATTCCGAACCGGACAAGTTTCTTTTTGACCGGTCTAGAGGTTGATACAGTGATCAGGCAAGATAAACCGGCTTCAACCGCCGTCGGGTCGCTCTCGGTGCTGGCTAAACGGTACAGTTCGTACAACAAGCCTTGCTTTTCGGTGATTGTGCGTTGAGACTCGGAATCGGATGCGATTGATTCCAAAACCCTAGCTGATCCGAGTCTGGAACTCAAACTGCCACTTTGAAGAACAGAGACGAATGGAGAAAAGCAATCTCGCTTGCTTTTGAAAATCAGTCTGTGTAGTTGTTCTTTGACTCTATTTTCAGATATAATCAACTCCAATAATGTTACCATCGATTCCAAGACTTCGATTTCATCGACATTGCTCAGGACTGCAAAGAGCGTCGGAACGAAGCCATCGAAACTCGCCAGAAATTCGCGGTTTTCCTCAGAGTACTTCGCGAAATCGGCGATCTGCGAGAGAGAATCCAAGCGATATCCGCTTGTTTTCTAGATGTTCTTAATTGAGTCTAGCACTTGTTGCTTTGACATTCCAGAAGGAGCAGGAGGAGGTGTCGAGGCACCGGATTGGGGTGAGCGGAGGAGGGGGAGGGAGTGGGAGTCGGACCAGAGGCGGATGAGGCGGCGGAGGGTGAGGTTGGGGACAAAGTCAGTGGAGGGGAGGACCTGCATGGTGGCGGGGCAGGTGTTGTGGCCAGTGTCGAGCCAGGTCTGGATGCTGGAGCGGTCGTAGGTGACGCCGGTGCAGAGGCTAACCGGAGACTTCATCACGTCCATCGATATCGGGCACCTGAAAAAACTCGGCACTGTAACGTATAGCTTGTTCTTGTCTCTCATCATCTTCGTTGTCTATAGTGATGTAGTTTTAGAGAGAGAGAGAGGGGCGGGGGGGGGGGGGGGGGGGGGGGGGGGGGGTGCGGGAACTGGGGGCCGGAAAGTCACGAAACGAAAGGAGACGACGCGGGGGTTTTTGAAGATGGAGAGACAGAGAGAGAGAGTCAAAGTGGAGAGGTGACGTCGTATTGGTCAAAGGATTAAAGAGCCTCTCACTGCTCTCAGTGTGTGTTCAAGTAAAATTGTGTTCGGAATAATGGAGGTGTTTGTACTTAGCGTTTTTAATAGTTTATGATTTAAATTTAAAAAAAATTTATTTTAAAAGAATAATTAAAAAAAATTATTTATATCTAATAGTATTTTGAAAAATAATTTTTTAAAATTAACTTATGAATGGTAATCTGTTCATTCAAACACCATCTAAATAGGGGGACAAACGGGAACTGGGCGTATAGTGGTGAAAGTCTCTGGAAGCCTTGAACAGCAGGCACATTAGACTTTTGAAGTCTCACCTTAATAGCTTTTTTTATTTATTTTGTTATTATTAGTATATTTTTAATGAAAAAAAACCACCCCCCTTGGACACGGCTACATTGACCCACTTATCAGGACAAATTGTGAATAGCTGCAATTATCTGCAAGTCATAAGTATCTCGATAAGGTTTGGAAGTCTTCAACGAGAGTCGAATCTAAGACGTTAAGTTTATATTTCTTACCAAAGTTCAACACCTTACCACTCGATTGCCAATGCGGGTTTGTTAGCTTTTTATTTTGAAGTGTTAGAGAACCTGAATTATGGTCACATAATTTTCTATTAAACTTTTAACCAGAAATTTGTTTGAATAGCTTTACTCCACTAGTCTTATGCTATCTTCTAATTATGAAAAGAAATCAGGTTTTGGGTACATGAATCTCTCTCTATATTTGGTGTAAATTTAAGGTAGTTATTAGGTAAAAAACTAAAAGGTTAATTGTGGTAGGTCATGGTAGGCCGCTTAGTTGCCCACTGAACTATATCTTTTAAAGACATAAAATGAATCAGAAAACCACCGTAGAAGGGGACCTTTCTAACTACCTTTAGCGGATGCATCTAACCCCTTTTCGCCTGCAATTGATGCCAACACTCGTCACAATGACAGAAAGAATGCTGGAACCACCAGCTTGTGACTCCTACTTACTGCATTTATATGTATTTTATAGTCTACATTTGTTGATCATGAAAGCCCTTTTCTACTCCAACGCACTTGTTCTGTAGCAACTGAAGTGCAAAAAGAGGAAAATGATACTCTTATAGTACCACGTCATCCTTATTTAATCTCTTATAATGTAGTTAGGGTGGAGTTAGAATTTTATTTTGAGATGTGCTAACTTGAAATAAATTTTTGTGCCTATTAATACCTGTTGTATACAAATATTGTATTTTAAGTTTTTTTGCATATATTTTAGACTACAAGTATGAGATATAGAGTAGCATGAAGACTAGACTAGATTTCTACATAAAAAATAAAACAAGCTTTCATTCTGCCTCAACAAAACATAACTATTTTTTTGTAAAAGTTGCTTGTCATAGCCGCGACAGAGGGTCAATCGTCAGCTAATGACTAACAACTCAGTTGGGACGCACTCCAGTTGTGTGGGTCTCAGTTGTAGTGTTAGCTATCAGCCTGAGATTGATGCTCAGTCGCGGTTGTAGCTAGCAAGGCTCTTTTTTTTTTTTATTAGTACTCCAAATATGTATAAAAAAAAAATACCTTAAAAAGATGTCTAGCCCTATACGACCAATTTATACAAAAATCTTAATCCTATGAAACTTAATATATCTATTTAATTACAAGAATATACAAGTTGCCTAAATTACAAAAAATATAAATTAATTATTTCTTAGTACATTAATCATCTATTGAAGTGAAAATCAAGATTGTTTCAAATAACTTTTTTATGTGTATTTGGTGAGATTTATTGGATGGCGCACATTAAAATCTCATATAATGTTGATTTAGAACTCACCTAATATTGATTTTATAGGGTTATGATGCACATGAAAAATAAAAAATAAAAAGGATAGAATCTATAATTTACTATACAAAATTTTATATTTTATTAGATTAGAGATTCAGATTATAAATTGTGGGGATGCTAGTAGAATAAATTTTTGTAAAAATCTCACACATTTACACTACATATGAAAAGATTGTACAAAATCTAAGAAATACTAACGATATATGTAGCTCTGCCCGTGAATGCAATGGGTCTTCTTTAGTAAGTGGGTCTAAATACACCTACCCAACTGAGTTCAATACCCATCTAACAAGAAGAACTTGTTGCACTTTTAAAATGTAAAGCAAAAGTGACATGAAGAGACATCGTTGAAGCTCTATAAAAAGAATCTGTGCTCAGGGCACAGGGCTCCAGCTTTATAGTTGGTCTTGTCATTTAGTATCTTTGTTGTCGAAAAGTAAATGAGAAATACTTTACAAAGTTCCTTGCTAAAATGTGTCAAAAACTTGTAAGGCATATATTAAACGTGTATTATTGAGTTGTAGAAAATATAAGATTCACTCTTTTTTCATAATTTCTCATATTACCGGTACAATTGTATTCATGCATGTTTCATCTTTGCCCTAAGGGAACAGTCTAATTTACAGTTTTTTTTTTATGGCTGGCATCCAAAACAACAGTGATGTAATTTGCACCCAACAATTGGCAGATGAATTTCACGAAATCGCTAGTTACTAGTGAGAGGTGTATGAGTTTCACAAAATAGGTAGTCAAAGGTACCGCACGTGTCCGACTTTCGTGTCTAAATTGGGGTCCAAAAATTTTACTCTTTTTTTTTTGTTTTTGACTCCTCTGGGGTGAGTTCCAAAGACCCCAACGTTCGTCTAAAGTCTGAAGACTTCCAAAGAAACCTATAAAAACAGCAATATTGCGGTTGTGTTGTGGGGTTGGCTTTCCTACGTATACTGTATATTGTATATATATATACACACACAGTACGTTGTCATATATAAGAAGATAATGGTGCCTTCTGAAAGTGTCAAACTTGGGAGAAAGAGATACTAAATAAAAACAGATGCGTAGTTAGTGTGATCAGTTGAATATGACGCCCACCAAAAAGACAAGAAAATGCAAACACGATTCTTCTTTAGAGAGACAGAGAGAGAGACAGAGAGGAATCCAGGCTGGAAGAAGTCAAAGTAATGTAGAGTATAGAGATTAATAATACAAAGAAGACCTGTGGTATGTTTGAGACTTTCCAATTGCTCAGTCAGATTCAATTACAATACTCTCTCTCTCTCTCTCTCTCTCTCTCTCTCTCTCTCTCAGAGCATCCACTAGTATTTTCTTTTTTCTTTTTTCTTTTTTTTCCTGGAAGGGGTTTAGTTGATAAGGGATCTCCTACAGATGCTTGCACGAGTTTATGCCTAAATATATTTATTAATTTCAAGTTGTCTTAAAATTAATTACCAATTCAAAACAACTACAAAAATAACCGTAATTTTGTAATAAGCTTGTAAACAACAACTCATATTACAGTACTAGCTAGGTTCGTTGAATGTACAATGAACAGAACTAAAACCAAAGGTGTGATAGCTTTAGTTAATTAGCACTTGTTTTGAAAATTAAAAGTATTTAAAATTGATTATTTTTAGTGGTTGGACAATCAAGTATGTCTAAAAGTACATCATCATCTCCCACTAAAATTTAAAAATGTTACCCTACAAGAAAAGAGGTCTTTTACGACGGACTATTTGTGACAGCTACTTATGCCGTCGCAAATACTTCATTAATTGAGATGGCAACTTTCTCGACGCAAAAAACGACTTTTGCGTTGGCACTATTTGCGACGGCATTGATGTCATCGGTAAAAAGATTAAAAACGACATCGCTATGTATAGGCAAACGCGACCCCCCACTATTCGCGACGACATATTTGCAATGGGCTTACCCTAGCAAATGTTCTAAATAAAACAACGCCATTTTGGTTTAAACGGCATAGTTTCGACCCCCAGTTTGATTTTCCCCCTTTTGTGCTTCTCTTTCCCTCTTTCCCTCTAATTCGACCAGCCGCCCTAGCTTGGATCGATCTGCGGCGGCCATCCATCTTTTCACTTCGCCTGAAAGGCCCGTGCCGAAGATGATGCCTGAAAGCCGCTACCGAAAGATGACGCCTGGAAGGCCCGCGCTACTGGAAGCCTCATCTACTGATCAGCCCTCTGTCTTCCCTCTTCCCTCTTCTCTCGTCACCTGTAGCTTCAACTGGAAGCCCTAGCTGCCGAAACTCCTCACCGATTGGTACCCCTCGTTGACGAAGCCTTTGCCGTGGGTGCCCTCGTCACCAGAAGTCCACATCGACTGGTAAGCTTTTCTCTCTGTGTTTCTATCTCTCTCTATCTATATATATATATATATATGTATGTATATTTATGTTCACATATATGTAAATATATCTCTGGTATATATAAAAATAGCTCTAAAAACATTACAATCAAATATAGTTCTCAAAAAACACGCATAAGCGCATATAAGGATGAATAAGTACACCGTGGAATTCTTCGAATGGAAACAACACTAACAGGGGTCTTTTTTCTGGTCTTACAGTAAGAAGACTTTTCACCTAATTTCAACCAAGGTAGAAAAAATAGAGAAAAATATATGATAAAATTCTTGATATATTAAACTGTGATAATTATTGGTTATAAAACCCACCAGTAAAAGTCCAATAACAATTTTTGGGTTGCCAGAATACACGGGAACTCGACTATGACCTCGAGCAAGAATTTTTTCCTTTGCTTCCCTGGGATATTATTTTGAAAGAAGTAAAAGATTAAAAACCAACCTTACGTCTGTGTACTAGAATTTACTTCAATTGACAATCCATGACTTATAAGAAAGTAACATATAATGGAAACTATTGGAGTTCCAAACGGACTATAAATATTAAGGAGCAACACTAACCAGTCAAATTTTGAGTTCACATCCAAGGAAAATGTTGACTTAATGGGAGTCATAGCCTCCTCAGCAGTCTATTCACAAAGAAACAGAGGGAGTTTGAGATTCTGATGGCAATAATATATCTTTCTCGAGAATTTTTTTATTGTTTTGAACTACATATCACTTTCTCAAGATTCTAAGATGTAGGGGCAAGTATTACGAAAAAAAGAGAAAAAGAAAGTTTGGAACTTGATGCGCTGTGGAACTACTTCAGGATCATTGAACAAATTTGAAAAATCATCAGTTTTCAATTTACCACTATGCAAGAGTTAGTTGATTTAATTTGGTCAAGTGCTTGAGTTGAGTCAAGCAAAAATTTTGAACCTGTTGCCCAAAAAATTTAGAGACATCTTTTTTTTTTCTTCTTTTTTCTTTATTAATAAAATTATGGAAAAAGATATTCAGGCGAGATTTTTTGTTATGATGTATGATGTGATCATATGGCTCCTCTAAATTGTTGATTTTTTAGTTCCATTTGTTCTATTTTGTTCCTGAAAATGCATGAGAACATAAATGTTTGTAAAGCCTCAATATGTGAGACACGGTAACAAGAGCACAACCATAGGAGCAAACACTTTTTCATGGCAGAATACTAATGTTCATGTGCATTCTCTTGAAGCAATGGTGCTAACACAACCATTGAATATATGTATGTATATATATATATATATATTCTCCCATTTTGTTTGTTTTGGCATGTGAGACTAGTTGCCTTGTGTTTTAAACCTGCAGTCGAAGTTATGTTATATAGTTTGTACTGTTTTGACATAAATGTCATGAACAGAAACATTTAAAACCATGTTTTCATTTGCCATTCTCTATCTGGTTAGAGAGAGTTCATTTCAACTCACCCTTGGTATGTATGTGGTGCTATTTCATTTGCCATTCTCTATGGGTCCAGCAGGTTTTGTTATTTCACTTTCTTACTTTAGAGTAACAATTCATACTTATATATTTTAATTAACTCATGAGTCATTAGTTAATTAAAATATAATCGTATAACCTTAGACCCTTTCAAGAATCGTCTATGGAGTTTGTGGATTCAACTACGATAAGACGGTTCTTGAATTATCCACTTTCGGATGATTCGGGAATGCATAAATCTATGTAATAGTTAGTGGCTCACTGACTTAAATTGTTCTTCTTTGATGGGGATTCTGTGTGGCAAACTTTGTGTTCTCTAGGTACATATGTGATGTGGTGTACAACAATACACTTCGTCTATGTCGCGTACTTGAAGAACTGTAGGGAGATGTTGCCGAATTTTCCTTGAAGAGGGACAAAGCAGTTTGAGCTACTTCTTATTACATAGATTATGCATTCTTGAATGGGATAGGACCACCTACCAATTAGAGAGGAGTTGTATGGATAAGTTTCGTGTTGTATGAACATTTACGATTTATATTTTAGGTATGGTGACTTAATTAGTAATGTTTATGTGGACATATACAGAAAAATAGACAAGAGTTGGATTGATTCTGGTGATAGGCTTTCCAAGGAATATGTGGATGGAATAGACCAATTTCTTATGTTTGTGTACATCGGCAAGGGTGCAGATTCATTGATTTATTGTCCCTGTAGGCAGTGTGCAAATCGCTACTATTTTTCACGAGACATTATGCACGAGCATCTTCTCAACAAGGGGATGCTAAAGAAATATAAGATTTGAAATAGTCATGGGGAATCATATCCTTCTAATTCTAGTTTCACTAATAGAGATAGTGGAATATTGGAGGATTCAGACTTTGCAGTTGATATGATCGGTATGATAAATGATGTTATTCCGCATGTAGGTGCAAGTTTTGAGAATGATGATGTCAAGATAGGATGGAATGAAGAAACTGTTAAGTATTTCAAACTTCTAGAGGATGAGCAATGTGAATTGTATCCGGGATGTAAGAAATTTAATAAATTGTCGTTTAATGTACGACTCTTGCATCTAAAGGTGCTCGATCATTGGACGGACAAGTCTATGAATATGTTACTTGAGTTGTTGAGTGAGGCTTTCCCTAAGGGTGTGCAACTTCCTAAGAATTACTATAAAGCTTAAAAGATAACTGAAGATCTAGGCTTTACATATATGACTTTAGATGCATGCCTTAACAGATGTATATTGTTCAATAATGAGCACGCTGATCTTAATCAATGTTTCATATGTCATGTTTTTAGATGGAAAGAGAGTGTTAATACTTCAAAAAATCATGGTAAACTAAAGACTACAAAACAGATGAGATACTTTCCTTTGAAGCCAAGGCTGCAAAGATTGTTTATGTCGTCTAATACATCTAGGTCAATGAGATGGCATGCAGAGGATCAAACAAATGATGGGACTTTATGGCATCCTACATACTCTAATGCGTGGAAAGATTTCGATTGGCGAAACCCAGTCTTTGTTAGTGATAGCCGCAATGTGAGGCTTGGGCTTGCATTGGATGGATTCAACCCGTTTAGATCGATGAATGTAGTTTATAGCACTTGGCCTGTAGTATTAATTCCATACAATCTACCACCTTGGATGCGCATGAAGCAACCATTTTTTATATTGTCTGTACTTATATATGGGCCGAAAGGACCCAATGACAAGATTGATGTCTATTTGCAGCCGTTAATTGAGGAATTGAATGAGCTTTGGAATGAAGGTGTACCCACTTTTGATGCATCGACCAAACAGATGTTCCAATTATTCGCATGTTTATTGTGGACAATTGGTAACTTTCCTATATACGCAATGCTGTTGGGATGGAGTACCAAAGGTGAATATGCTTTCCCATCTTGTAGTACGTAAACTAAATCCAGAAGGTTAAAGCGCCGAAAAAAAATTTGTCTATATGGGCCACCGTCGCTTTTTGCCCACTCTATATAAATTTCAAAGGGATAAAGTATCATTTGATAAAATGTGAAACCCTAATTCCATAATTCCATAATTAAGTAAATTACATATATTGCATGATTAATAGGTATGTAAATTAATCATTTATGTTAAATAAGTTTAATTAATGTCCTTAGGTAATTAGTTGACTTAAATTACCCTACCAATAAGAGTTGGCACCTAGGTGTGAGTCACTTAGTGAATAAGAATTGGTGGGAAAACTTTTACCTAATAAGTTGAAAGAGATATTTATTCTTCATGCACACTTCGACGTGCAAGAAAGATGTCAATCACCAAGCCAAAGTGCACACTTCCACTTTGGCCATTTGGCCAAAGTGCCTTACACTTCACATAGCATATAGAGAGAATGAGAGAAATATAGTGCAAGAGGAAGAAAAAAAAAAGAAAAGGGAAAGCTTGTGAGGAAAAGAGAGGGAGAAGAAGAAATCTAAAAGGGGTAAGAGAGCTGTGGTTCGGTCAACAGGAAAGAAAAGAGAAGATTAAGAGCTGAAACTGAAGGTATACACCTTCTCTTTACACCTCTGTTTGCATTTTATCACAGTAGCTTAAACTAGAGAGAAGTTAAACAAGATTCTGAGACCATATGTTGAAAGATCTCAAAAAAAAATTACTTGATTTAGACAGAAAATTCATCTAATTTGATTTAGAATTGAGAGAGAAAACTCTGTCCAAAGTTGGAGGAGTTTTTACTGCGAAAATCTGCGGAAACAGTCACTTTCAGAGGTTGTTTGGCCTATTTCAAAATCTAATTTGTAGTTGAATTTTTGTACACTTAAGCTTTGAGATCTTAGGGAAATTTGGGCTTTTTTTTTAGCCAAAAATATTTAAAATTTGAATTATAGTGATTTTTCAAAGTTAAGCTGCCACTGTAAAAGTCTGATGCCCCCGATCTGTTACCTCTGGTTTGACAGAGTATTTGACCAAGTTAGAGTAGCCAAAAAATTTATAAAATTTTTACTATTCTTAGGAGAAAGGTTGATGATAAGTTATACCAAATTTTAGATCATTTAGATGTTTTTACCTATGTTACTAATTTATCAAAAATAGACTATTTACTGTTGAATTTGAGTTTCTACAGCACTGTCCTATTTTAGAAAATACCAAATAAATATTTAGACATGATCAAAACATGTAAAATTTGGTCTAGATACTCTCTAAGATGTCTATTTTTTATTTCTAAAGTTTTAAAATTTTTAGGTATAAGCTCACGAAGTTATGTCCAAATTATAAGGCCTGTGTCAGTTTTGGCAGATCAGAGAACCTAGTGTATTTTGGTACTTTTCAACTATTGCATTACATTGGGTGTTTAATTGAGGTTATGTATACATTATATTAATTATTATTGCTGAAATTTTTAAACTAACACGGTTAAAGTGATAGGAGCTCACGGAGGACAAGAGCCATCAACATCAACCAAGGACTAATCATACAGTGGTGTGAGTACGGTGACAGGTAAGATTTAAGATAGTCTTATTCATATTGAATAAATATATTTGTTGTAATATTATGAATATTGGTGTTGATTGTGGGATGATGGTAGTCATATTTATATTGAATGAATATATTGTCTATAATATTATCTATATTGGTGTTACTTGTGGGATTGAGAGATTTATGATAATCTTATTCATATTGAATTGCTTGTCTTTGATATAATTGGTGTTGGTGATTATATCTATGAGGTGAAATTGGTGTTGATATATATAAGAAGTTATGTAGAGATATTAATGATTATATATATATGGTGACATTGCCTATCATCCATATTGTATGCCTTGCATTATACTGAAGAGAGTTAACCATGGTGGGTTAACCAAGGTTTAGTCACAGTGGACTAGTCTAGGGGTGCTACGGTGGGCATTTCTTGATAATGCGTCATCGATACATTGGGTCAACGTTATCTAAAATTAAATGCACATGTGGGTGAAACATTTATTGCATTGAGGCATCCGTGATATATATATATATTGATCATTTATACCTGTGTGCATTGTGGGTGCTTGTTATTATTCTTTATGCATTTGATTATCTATTGTGAGTACGTTGACAATTAGCTCACACCCACATAGACTGTTTTGATAGGTTACTTGGGGATAACGGTTTGGTTCACTACAGTCTTGGTTCTTGCCGTGGTAGCATTCATGTCAGTATCTGGATGTCGTGTCTCAAGGCTATAAACCGTTGGGATTTGAGTTATATTAGTATTTTGCTTTATGTTAGCTTGAGTTTGAGATTTTGTCATATACCTATATTTGAAATGATAGGTGTGTAAAGTTGTGGAATAGTTTACTCTGATGTACTTTATATCCATGCATAGTTGATTTATGGTTACATAAGGCAATGGTGTTTATTCCACTGCGTTCTATTTGTTGGGTGTGGATGAAGGTATCGTTTACAGGTATGATAACCTGTGCGATCACACCCCACCTAATACGACATTATTAATGTCTAATTGGGATGAGGTGTGATATAAGACCCATAAAATTAGAACAAATACTAAAATGTTGTTTGGATCAGAGATGTTGTTACAATTGGAAGCAAAAAGTATTCTTACCCAATACAAATTGGATAACCTTACAGTAAGGCACCAAAGATCAAAAGAAAAGCAAAAGAATGATGAGCCCAAAACCCATAATTGGAAAAAGAAGAGCATTTTCTACGAATTGCCGTACTGGAAACATAATTTAGTAAGACACAATCTCGATGTGATGCATATATAGAAGAATGTCTGTGACAATGTATTATAGATAATATTAGGAGTTGTGAAAAATTCGAAAGACAATGCAAATGCCCGATGTGATTTGAAAAAAATGAAAATTAGAGAAGCATTGCACCCATTAGAGAAGGGGGGCAACAAATTATACTTGCTTCCTGCTCAGTTCACAATGACCAAAGAAAAAAAATATTTATTCTTGAAAGTGCTAAAGGAAGTTAGAGTGCTGAATAGGTATGCATCTAATATATCACGACATGTTCGTTTAGATGAGAAGACTATTTGGGGTTTAAAGAGCCACAACAATCATATCATGATACTACAACTTATTCCTTTGGCTATACGTCATTCTTTGCCTAAGAAAGTTATTGAACCGTTGATTGAATTGAGCAACTTCTTCAGGCAACTGTGCTCGAAGTTGAATTGTGTAATTGACTTGCAGTATATTCAGGATCGTACAACAATAACTCTGTGTCATCTTGAGAAATTATTTCCCTCGGCCTTCTTTGATGTAATGGAACACTTGCCTATTCATTTAGCAGATGAAGCATTATTTTGTAGACCAGTTCAATACCGATGGATGTACTCAATTGAGAGATATCTTTTAACATTGAAAGAATATTTTCGAAATCGAGCTTTTTCAGAAGGTTTAATAGCTAAAGGGTACTTGATGGAAGAGTGCATGAATTTCTATGCCCAATATCTTCATGACATGAAAACCAAAACTAATCGACTGGTACGAAACAAAGATGGTCCATAAGGGTTAGGCAAATCTTTTCATCCTCATAAGAGTGTACTGACACAGGCACATCGCTATGTCTTGTTCAACTCTAAATTAGTAACATCATTCATAAAGTAAGTTTGTTTTTTAATCACCACTTCATATTAAAGTATGTTGCAGTTATATATACATTATATTCATATATGTAATTTTATTGCACAACAATCACCTTGAATTTGTTAAGGAAAAGATTCGTACACTTCATGAATATAAATATACACTCTCGATTGCATAACAGGTTCAAACTTTATGAAGGACAACAAATATCACCTTCTCTGAAGAAATAAAAAATTTGGCAAATGGTCCTAATGACATTGCATACAAGTATAATGCCTACAACGTCAATGGATTCCATTTTCGTGTGAAGCACATGGATGATAGTCAAGTTACTTAAAATAGTGGTGTAAGTTTAAAGGCTGACACCCTAAGTTTGCTAGTCGAAAGGATAATAATCCTCGTGCGAGGTCTGTGTACTACTATGAACAGCTGACTGATATTGTTGAAATCCAATACACTAATGACTTGGCATTTGTTATGTTTAAGTGTGGTTGGGTTGATAACATTCGTGGGAAGAAGGAAAATGCTTTCAAGTTTACATTGGTCAACTTCAACCATTTGTTATACCAAGATAATCGAAAGACCAATGAACTTTTCATCTTTGCATCCCAAGCAGAGCAGGTTTGGTATGTGACAGACCCCTTGCAAGCAAACTGACATGTTGTTGTGAAGATGTCACAGAGAAGTTTGTTTGATATGCATTCCTTAGACACTCAAGCTGAGCCTTATGCAAGTCAACAACTAGAAGAAAATATTACCCTTCATGATAAATATGTTCACTGGGTTAGGAAAGGAACAGAAGGAGCAACGGTTGATGCTCATGTCTAATAGTCATATCCCACTTATCAATGATGGACTAACCTTTTGTCTTCCTCTATTAGCTTTTTGGAGTTGGTTATTTGATATCTATACAGTTGTAACCATCTTTTGACATGTAACATGTAACTATTAATTTGCAACTTGTGAATCTTTCTCTATAGTTTGATAAGTTATGACCTTAATTCCCCCACATTGATTGCTTAGAAACTTTAAAAGGTTTCATACTTTTCCCTCTATTCGTTAGTTCTTTATTTTGTATGTAGCTTGTATTTTTCTTACTAGGTTATTATGCCGAAGAGGAAGAGGTCTACTAGTCGGATGGTGTCTGGTGTATTGCAATCATATACACCTCAGTCTAAGGAGACTACTCCACCAGTTGTATCCCAACAACCTATGTTGCAACTATCTCCTCCTCTACCGACTGTTTTAGCTGAAGCAGCAGGGTTAGCACCATCAGCTACATCCTCACGGCCGGTTGTATCAGGTATAAACTAAGTTAATAAATGTTCACACATTTAGCAAACAACTAATATCAGATGTTTTGATTCATATCATTATTTTAGATTCACTTGCTTCAGGACCATCAGGTCCTAAGACATCCTCATTGTGTTCAAAGAAAGGACGAGGCTTGGTATTGGGCATTCCTGACTAAGGTAGCAAGGATTTTAAGTATCACGTGGTATTTGATAAAATGTGGTGCCCAATTGAGAACACAAAAGTTAACAAACTCTCAGGGCAGTTGGGCATCATAGTGCGTCATATTGCACCCTTGATATATACAAATTGGACACAAGTACCCACTGATTTGATCGATCAAATTTGATAGGATGTTAAGGTAAAAACGTTATTGTTTCTTCAATTAGTAAAATTGTAATATTTATCTATTACTTTAATGACCAATGTTTTTTATAGTGTAATTTGGAACCTTGTCTCGATGAGTACAAACCGGTTTGCATAGATAAATGTGTGAAGTTATGGAAGGATCATAAGTACCATATCAAGAAAAGGCATTTTACGCTATATCGAGACATTCTGGACTGCTATCCCGATTGTCCTGATGGCGTCCTGCCAAATCATTAGAGAGAGCTCGTGGATTATTGGAGGAGCGAGACGGCAAAGGTTTGAGTATTTATGTCATTATATTCATTTGCAATAACATCCTTATTGAATATTTATGTCATTAATTATGTCAATCTATTGTAGGCAATCACAAAAAATAATTCAATGAATAGGGAGTTTTGTGGCCCACTTTATACAACTAGAAAGATAGTTCTCCGCAATACGCCATGAGGTACATGCGTAACACATTTAACGTTTATTATTATGTTTTGGCTTTTAAGCATTCACTTGTCATATTATATGTTTGGTAAATTAGATGGGGGCGGTTGGGGACCGGACAGACAAGATGCATGTATACTTGAGGACTCACTGAGTAAATGACCCAGATGCGGTTCCCTACATTGTAAGCAGTACTTATTGCAATATTAGTGTCGTGCCCCGATTTTTGGGTGTCCAAGGCCCTTCCAGCTCAGAGACTAAAAGTACGGAACTCTGTCACTAGAACTCGTCCTCCTAGGAAGACAAGTGCGACTAGGTTTGAAAATTAGTTTGACTAAGGGCTTTTCAGAAAAATAGGAGTCGCCACCTAACTTGATTAAGGTGAGTTAGGGCACCTAAAATTAAGTGTTAATCCGAAGATTAAACTTAAGGTTTTTGAAAATGATTTTGAAAACTCCTTCAAGAGAGGGTTTTTTAAGAAAGGTTGTTTTGGCAACCTTTGGAAAGATTTAAGCCCTTTTGAAAAATAACTCCATTATGGTCATTTGAAAACAGAAATCTATGGTTCGGGGGTTGGTTACGTGTAGGGAAGATATCCTAAGATCATTACCCTACCCCGCCATTTTGGTACCTACATGTCTAATCACTCTTTGTTCACTCACTAAAATAACTGGTTACCATTGTCCACCTAATATCCACTTTAGAATTTTCAAAATGAGGTTTAGTCATCACTTTTTCGGATAGATGATACATGATGCAAGTTTTTGGAAGAAATTTGAAAATAATGAGGGTTTTGAAAGAGTTTGGAATAGAAACTTTGAATTGATTGGAATTTTTGAAAAAGGGATTGGAGTATAAATAAAGTTATGACCGCACCATTTTAGGTTGCTTACATATCTTATTTGGTGATAATCAGGTCATTCGTAGTTCGGGCAAGAGCCCGATAGAAAATAGGCGCATTAAGGCCTTTGGAAGGTTTGAAGACACTTTGGGGTCTTTGAAAAAATTTAAGACACTTTGAGGTCTTTGGAAAAATTTAAGACACTTTGAGGTCTTTGGAAGTTGAAGACTCCTTGTGGTCTTGGAAGTTAAAGACTCTTTGTGGTCTTAGAAGTTTTGACTTGAAATTGGATAGTGGAGTGTTTTGAAAATGTTTTTGGATCAACTTAAGGGAGTTTTGGATAAATGCTTTAGCATGGCTTAAGAGAACTTGAAAATATTTTTGAAGTCTTGTTTTGAAAACCTTGGAGGCATGATTTTAGAATGTTTTGATGAATTAGTTTTTTAAAGTGGTTTTTAGAAATGACTAAGGGTTTGGAATCCTAATATGGACAACCTTAGAAGTTGTTCTTGATTTATCACTTGTCCTTGGAATCTCTAACCATGAGAGGGCTAGGGACCCCTTAAGTTTATGACCTTTTGAAAATATTTTTGGAAATGCCTTGAAGATGGAGTGTAAGGACATTTGAAGAGTTTTATGGAGTTGGTTTTTTTGAAATCATGAGAGTAGGAGATTTTTGAAAAAATGAGTTATGAGGATGGTTTAAAATTGAGTGATTATTTAGAAAAAGGTTCAAGAGTTAGAACTTTAAAGTATACTAACCTAGGTTGGGTTAGCCTAGAGTTAGGGGTGACCTAAGGTTAAGTTGGACTAGGGTTGACTAACTAGAGTAGGGGACACTTACGGTTAAGATGACTTAGGGTTAACTAACTAGAGTTAAGTTAACCTAAGGTGAGTGAACTAGGGTCAAGTTAACTTAGGGTTGGATTACTAGGGTCAAGTTAACCTAGGGTTGGACAACTAAGGTCAAGTTAACCTAGGGTTGGTCAACTAGGGTCAAGTTAACCTAGGGTTGCTCAACTAGTGTCAAGTTAACCAAGGGTTGGTCCAGTAGGATTGGATTGGGAAATGGTTTTGAAAGTTCGTTTAATGCACTTTTGGAAAGAGCTTTGAAAAACAAAACATGTTATGTAATGGATTTTAGTGGACAACCCTTTTGAAGATCATTTTTATGAAAATTTGGACTCTAGCTGAGAGTATGGTTTATATGATTGGTGCTTGGAGACCATTCCAAGAAAGATTTCTTCATGGCCATTATAACCATAATCTTGACAAGAGTATAAGGGACCCAAAAATCAATATGGTAATGACAATCTTTTAAGGCACCATTTTTAATGCACAGATGGAGAGAATGAGTTTTGGATAAACATTTTTTAAAAGGGTTTTTGAAAACCATTTTTGTAGGAGGTCATTCTATCAAGAAAAGGTTCATATGGCCAAATAAAAGAGAAACCACTTAAGAGAGGGTTCCATGGAACCATTCCAACTACTAACTTGAGAGAATTGAAGCCTTGAAAATTAGAGGGTTAGAAAACAAACCTTATGCAAGTTAAAATGCAATGATGCCAAAATGAGAGTTAGGGGGTAGTAGGGAACTCTCTAAGGCTTGATTTCTAAGGTCTTATCCTAAGCTTCAAGGGGACATCTCTTGGAACCATTTTCGAAAAAAATATAGAGCTTGGAAATAAGAACAATGTAAGCATTGTAGAACATGGTAATGATGCCAAGCACACAAGATATGATTAAAATGGGAATATGCAAGGGGTCATGATAACATACAAGGGTTTTAGGCTACATTACATAAACAAGAGGCTTCTAGGCCATACTATCTTAAAGTAGGCTAGTGAGAGATCCCCCTACACCGTGGCTCTCACTTGCTTTCCTCTAGGCATGATCTAAGAGCCATCTTGGCTCAAGCATGCAAGAATGGGGGGTTGAAGATGGGGATTAAAATAGAGAATAGCCTAAGTAAGCTAGGAGGGAGAAGAGAAGAGTGGGGGGAGACACAAATGTAAAAGGGATACTACCTTTTGCCTTCAACACACTTGTAGTGTTTAATGGATGCCTTGATTGGAGCTTGAATGATTTCGAGAGGGCTTGAGGGGCTGGAATGGAGTGTGTAATGATGTATAAGGCCTTGTAGGTGAAATGTATAGGCTTGAGGGAGGTAGAATCTAGCCTAAGTGTTAGAGGGGTGGAATATATATAAGGACTCGAGGTTCTGGAGCAATTTCAGCAAAGTTTCGCATCAATTTCAGAGCTAGAATATGCAAAGGGGTGGTCTAGTATTTATAGGCAATCTAGAACAGGCTTGGCGCATGTGCTACATGCGCCTGGCCAAAATTTGACCTGGCGCATGTAGGACATGCGCAGGTACTGTTCCATTGCCAGAATGACACATGGCACCCTTTGTACTAGTTAAATCTCGACTGTTAATCGAAATTTGGTCGATCTGATCAAAATTTGAGCGCATGTAGCATACGCTCCATCACCGGGAAGGTTTGTCCAAACTTTACCTCGATAATTGAGCCAACCGAAAAGGTTTTGGGGGAATTGGTTGCACCCACGGTGTTCTCTTGAGTTTCTCGTGGACTTTCATGTTTTTGAAAAGTTTGAATTGTGTTTGGAAATACGGGATATCATCTCGGGAAGCGTGCATAAAGGAGCATTTTTGGAGAGTGTCTGTGATATGCTCCAAGGGTGTTCAAAAGTGGTTGTTTTCGTGATGTGTGATCGAGGCCTTCGGAAAGCGATCTTTTCAATCGGACTGTACCGATGGAAAGTACTTTGGAAATACTTTCGGGAATTCTCAAGTTTACGCATTTCTCAAGTCGTCTCACGGTGCGTTTTGATCAGGGAATTGAAAAAAAAGTCAACCTTGGTGGAGCGTCTACGAAACGCTCTAGGGGTTGTCGAAAGTAACAGTGTTTGAGCCATACGATGAAGGGCTTCGGGAGGCGATCTATCCGATCGAGCGGTATTGATGGAAAGATCTATGAACGAGCTTTCGAGAATTCCCTGATTTACGTATTTCTTAAAGCAGTTGACGATGCATTATAACCAGGGAATCAGGAGAAAAGATAATTTAGGCGGAGCGTCTGCGAGACGCTCCACGAAACTTTTATCAAGTCGTGAACGTTTAATGTCGTAAGGTTTTCCTCGGGTTAAACAAGGGTGTATGGTGAAACCCTTTGCTCGAAATCCCAGGACCAGTGCTGTTTCGGGGCATGTTTGGATTGCTAGGGACAAAATGGTCATTTTGGCCAGGATTGGCTAAAAATGGTTAGGAATGGTTTGGTGTGTTGTGTTAAGCGTGTAGGGTTGTTCAGGGATGGTTTTGGAAGAGTCTTTTACCGTTCAACGGGGTTTGTGCAGTGTTGAGGTGTTGAGGGACAAAACGGTCATTTTGACCGGAGTGAGCCGGAATTGGACCAAATGGCGTACGGGGGACGCCTAATGGTTTAACAACATTTTGGAAGGATGAACTTATCATTTTGAGAAATTTTAAACTTTCCCCAAAACGTGCTTGGAGGTCCAAGGGGCAGGTTTGGTCATTTTTCACCGAGTCAGGCTAGCAAACGCCGGTGTTAACCTAGGTACTGGTTCCTAAGACCGCCCGGTCTCGAAAAACTACCTGTGCGGTGTTGGTCTCTAAGAACGTCCGGTCTTAGAGAGCTACTTGTAGGGGTGGTGTTGGTTCTTGAGAATGCTTGGTCCTAGAAAGCTACCTGGAAGGGTGGTGTCGGTCTCTGAGAACGCCCGATCTCAGAGAACTACCAAATGACAGACATTTTACATTGGCGGAATAGTGGGCGCCAGAAGTGAACCGTCTGGAATTTGATGAGGTGTTGGTCTCCGAGATTGCCCGATCCCGGGAAGCTACCTAGATGGCGTTGGTTTCTAGGACTGCCTGGTCCGGAAAGCTGCCTGGTCCGAGAAGCGACCAATTGGTTGGATTGGAGATTGAATGGCTCGTCTTAAGCTTGCACGTGGTGTGGTGTTTGAAGACTATATCCGGTCGAGCCGGAGATTGCCGAGTAGGCAAAAATGGAGTGCTTACAATTAGTATTCAATTTTTTTTTCATATTGTCAATTAATTTATGTTTTAGAATTGTAGGATGAATATAACCGACTTCTAGAGAAGGTACATGAGGACCAAAGGATGGATAATGCTTGTAATAAGATATTTCACAAAGTTTTTGGGGATGATGGGCATGGCTATTGCCGCACATACGGCACTGGCATGTCTCGGGCTGCTATTTATGGGGAGGATATTAGTCCATCACAGCATCATACGAGCCTACAAGAGGAGCTAAGAGAAGTGTTGCGAGAGGAATTGCAAGAGGAGCTGAAAGAAGAGATCACCTGACAGGTCACCTTGCAATTGATGAAAGCCGGTGTCCTATTTGGAGATATAACCCGACAGGTCACCATGCAATTGATGAATTCCTTAAATTAACAATTTCTATACAAGTTATTTTTTTCATATTGCAATTAACAGTATTTCACCATGTTTAGGTTCCAAATGCATCTAGCGGACACCAGGTACGAGTTGAGTCTGTGGGTGATAATTATATGCCATCTCGTTCACCGTCATTGCCTCATTCAGCTTCATTGCCTCCACCACCGGAGCAAGTATTCTCATTTGTTTCCTTACTTTTGTTACCTAACTATGATACTTGAAAGTTCAAGTATGGTTGTCATATTAGGCTTAAGATTTAGGCACGAGTGACATGTGGGAGATGCAACAATTTTTTTTTCTCTTTTCCTTAACTTTTTATTAGAAAATAATGTGTTTTCAAGTCGTTTGGGTTCTAAAACTCACAAACGAGCTCGGGAGTCCGTCAAAATCGACACGTAGTAAGATTTAGGCACAAGTGACGTATGAAAATGAACGACACGCTCATTGGAGTCTCGGTTTGAGAGATATAATACTTTTTCCTCTTTTTTCCTTAGCTTTTTTTTAGAAAATAACATATTTTCGAGTCTTTTGGGTATTAAAACCCACAAACGAGCTCGGCACTCCATCAAAATTGACACGTAGTAAGATTTAAGCACGAGTGACATATGGGAACAAACGGCACAGTCACCGAAGTACCGGTTTGAGAGATGTAACACTTTTTTTCATTTTTTCTTAGCTTTTTTTTAGAAAATAACGTGTTTTTCGAGTCGTTTGGGTACTAAAAGCCACAAACGAGCTTGGAACTCCATCAAACTCGACACGTAGTAAGATTTAGGCACGAGTGACATGTGAAAACCAACGACACAGTCGCTGGAGTCCCGATTTGAGAGATGTAACATTTTTTTCTTGTCTTTGCCTTAGCTTTTTTTATAAAAAAAAAAATTAAAAATAACATGTTTTCGAGTCGTTTGGTACTAAAACCGCCAAACCGGATCGAGAGTCCATCAAACTTGACACGTAGTAAGATTTAGGCATGAATGATGTGTGGGAAGGAATGGCACAGTCGATGAAGTTCCAATTTGAGAGATGTAACACTTTTTCCTCTCTTTTCCTTAGTTTATTTTTAGAAAATAACGTGTTTCCAAATCGTTTGGGTATTAAAACCCACAAACAAGCTCGGCATTCCATCAAATTGACACGTAGTAAGATTTAGGCACGAGTGACGTGTGGGAATAAACGACACAGTCGCCGAAGTCCCGATTTGAGAGATATAACACTTTTTTCCTCTCTTTTCCTTAGCTTTTTTTTATAGAAAATAACGTGTTTTCGAGTCGTTTGGGTACTAAAACTCCCAAACCAGCTCAGGAGTCCGTCAAACTCGACACATAGTAAGATTTAGGCACAAATGACGTGTGGGAATGAACGGCATAGTCGCCGGAGTCCCGGTTTGAGAGATATAACACTTTTTCCTCTCTTTTCCTTAGTTTTTTTTTTTAAAATTAACTTGTTTATGAGTTGTTTGGGTACTAAAACTCACAAAAGAGCTTGACACTCTGTCAAAATTGACAATTAGTAAGATTTAAGCATGAGTGACGTGTGGAAATAAACAGCACGGTTGTCGGAGTATCGATTTGAGAGATGTCACACTTTTTTCCTCTCTTTTCCTTAGCTTTTTTTTGAAGAAAATAACGTGTTTTTCGAGTCGTTTAGGTACTAAAAACCCACAAACGAGCTTAGAACTCCGTCAAACTTAACACGTAGTAAAATTTAGGCACGAATGACGTGTGGGAATGAATGGCACGGTTGCCGAAGTTCTGGTTTGAGAGATGTAACACTTTTTTTCCTTTTTTTCCTTAACTTTTTTTAGAATAACATGTTTTTCGAGCCCTTTGGGTACTAAAACTCCCAAACCAGCTCGGAACTCCGTCAAACTCGACACGTAGTAAGATTTAGGCACGAATGACTCATGGGAATGAACGGCACGGTGGTCGAAGTCCCGGTTTGAGAGATGTAATACTTTTTCTTCTCTTTTCCTTAATTTTTTTTTAGAAAATAATGTGCTTCCGAGTCGTTTGGGTACTAAAACTCACAAATGAGCTCGACACTCCATCAAAATTGACACATAGTAAGATTTAAACACAAGTGACGTGTGGAAATGAACAGCACAGTTGCCAGAGTCCCGATTTGAGAGATGTAACACTTTTTCCTCTCTTTTTCTTATCTTTTTTTAAAATAACGTGTTTTTCGAGCCGATTGGGTTCTAAAACCCTCAAACGAGCTTGGAACGTCGTCAAACTCGACACGTAGTAAGATTTAGGTACAAGTGACATGTGGGAATAAACGACACAGTCACCGGAGTCCCGATTTGAGAGATGTAACACTTTTTTCTTTTCTTTTCTTTATCTTTTTTTTAAAATAACACATTTTTCGAGCCGGTTCGATACTAAAACCCCCAAACTAGCTCAAAACACCGTTAAACTCAACACGTAGTATGATTTAGGCACGAGTGACGTGTGAAAATGAACAGCACAGTCGCCGGAGTCCCGATTTGAGAGATGTAACACTTTTTTCCTCTTTTTTCCTTAGCTTTTTTTAGAATAACGTGTTTTCCGAGCTGTTTCGGTACTAAAACTCCCAAACCAACTCGGAACTCCATCAAACTCGACACGTGATAAGGTTTAGGCACAAGTGATGTGTGGAAACGAATAGCACGATCGCCGGAGTCCTAGTTTGAGAGATGTAACACTTTTTTTTCTCTCTTTTCCTTAGATTTTTTTAGAATAACATATTTTTCGAGCCGTTTAGCTACTAAAACCTCCAAACTAGCTCGGGACTCTGTCAAACTCGACATGTAAGAAAGTTTAGGCACGAGTGACGTGTGAAAACAATTGACACGGTCGTCAGAGTCCTAGTTTGAGAGATGTAATACGTTTTTCTTCTCTTTTTCTTAGTTTTGTTTAGAATAACTGTTTTGCATAATTGTATTAATTATTTATAAGTTTTTTGAATTTTTGATTTAAAAATATTGTATTTATTATTGTTGAAAGGAATAAAGGTTTTTTTACTTTATTTTGGTGTTCCGAAACTCGAATTAATAGAAGGAATTCTTGTTAGCATGAATCCATTGACAAAAATTGATAGAGAACCATTGGATCCAAATTACTACAAAGATTTTGTTCAAAATGCTCGAAAACCTAATGTTTTATTAAAACGACCTCGCAAATACATTATAACTGTTGAAAAATCTATCAGCCAACATGTGGTTTGGCTTTCTTGTGATGTAAATTACATTTTTATTTCAATAAGCCCATATATTACATGCATATCTATTAATTTTATTTATTGTGTTATTATCATATCTAATATTTTTATGTTTTCTTCTTTTCAGGTTATTCATAAAGAATAGGTGGATGGTATTTTTGCATTGACTTATGTTGTAGTAGACTAAAAACTCCCTTTTATTTTATGAATTCATCATTTAGATCGTTCTTTTTCTGAGAGGCTATGTATGTATTTTGGTTTTATTTTGAATTTTGGTAGAAGACAATATTGTTTGTTTGTTTGTTTGGATATATGTATATATATATATTAAAATAAAATATTAATTTTGTTAAGTATTTATTTAAGTATTTTGGTTTTAGTGAATGTTTGAATTTGGCAGTTTTGATCATATTAAATATTCATTTTATCAAGATAAATGACGAATGACAAAAATCATTTTCAATATGTACCAAAAAAAATTATTTTAAAAAGTATTTGTGATGGTAGGGACCGTCGCAAATATTTTGGCCATTTTAAATCAATTATTTCGAAATAGTATTTGCGACGGCAGGAATTGTCGCAAATACTTCGGCCATTTTAAATAAATATTTACAAATAGTATTTGTGACGGTTCCTACCGTCACAAAAAGTGGTGTCATTTTTAAAATTTTATTATATAAAATTGTATTACCGATGGCAATTTAAACCGTTGCAAAAGCTTCTTCTCGACAGCAATCTACACCATCGCAAATAAAATTGCTCCCATCGAGCACTATTTGCAATGGCTTACATGCCATCGCAAATAGTGCCCCATGCCATCGCCGTCGCTAAAGATATTTGCGACTCCAGCTTTTGTGTCGCCTAAAATGCTGTCACTTAGCCGTTGCAAATAAGCATTTGCAACGACGCTTTGAGTATTTGTGACGGCTCCAAGTCATCGCAAATAATGCCTTTTCTTGTAGAGTTACTTAAAGAAGATCTTAAGTTTTAAGTTAAAATAATAGTATAAAAAAAGGTCGGATATGTTTGAATGAAATATATATTTGAAGTGTCTTGATAGTTTTGTCAAAACCTAAGATATGTGTGTGTGTGTGTGAGAGAGAGAGAGAGAGAGAGTAAAAACTTACTTATATGGAGGCCAACTGTAGTAGCAGATAGAGTCGCTAAGAAAGGCCTACCCCCAGGTCCCAAGTTGGCTGAACCCCAACTCACTCTTTTGTGTGTCTGGACATCTTATTTTGGATTATTTCTAGGGTCTCTCACCAAGGAAAATTGAATTATGCTGATTTCACTTTCATACATAGCATAATTGTACCCAGAATTACCAATATAATATCATGACACTTTTTTAGAATTTAAATCCAATTTAATATCATGACACTTTTTCTTATTAATTAATTTATTTTCTTTGGAAAGAATTGTATTTTTTTTTTTAATTAGCATCCTTGGCATCAATGATAGAGCACATACTGCTTTATATGTTGTTAGAAATTAAATTAGTTGGTGGTAGATGAATGAGAGTTGAATCACCCAAATCTGAATAAAAAAGTTAACTGATTGTATAAAAATTGTTCATAAAGCCTGATTGCTGCAACATTAGAATTTTGTGTTTGGATCATGTATTTATAGAAGTAATGAAAAGAAAAGAGAAAAATGAGGAAAACAAAATAAAATGATAGATGCTAAATTTTTTTCTTTTCTTTTTTGTTGGTTTGGAAAATGAGCAGAAAATGAATAGGTATTTGTTAATAAAAATTTGTTTTTTTCTTTGGTTACTCATAAAAAAATGAATATGTGTAAGTAATATAATTTTCTTTGACAAATCTGAGACCAACACATATTCTATATTGTATTTGCATCAAATATTTTATGAGAAAAAAAAGAAATCAAATTATATTGTATATTTGGTTGTTAGAGAAAGTGGAGAATACAAAAACATAAAAAGGAAATAAGTAAGGATTTAAAATATTTTATTTTATTTTATTTTTCTTCTCTTTTTTTCTTTTTTCTTTTTTTATTTTTCTTAATAAATCCGAGTTATAAACATATAACGACTCCATTTGTCTCTAACATTTCCTTCATTAGCACTCACGTGAGAGAGAGAGAGAGATGGCATTCCATTATTGTTGTTGAGAACATAAAAAAATGAAAGGATTATAAAGCACCAAGAAGGGTATAAGTAGATCAATAGTTATTAGGAAAGATAATTTGGGACCTGATGATCTGATAATTTTAAGATATTATATATGAAAGTTGTGTTTACTCTTATATTTTGCCTCTCTTCTACATGGCATTCTAAATGTTCAGATACTTTTAAAATGCCACGTCACAAAGGTAATTTATTATATAACTATTGAATTTATTATTTATTAAACTTACTATATTAGTTTTGTAATATAGATAAGATACATATATATCATATCAGATTATCAGGACTCTTTCTGAACTTAATATCTATAAAAAAAAACAGTGATTATAATTAAATAAAATATCATATATATATATATATATATATATATCGATATCTATTTACATTTTACAGATACGATACGATGTATTAATTTTATAAGATATATATATATATATATATAAGATTAGTTTTGTAAGATAGATAAGATATATATAATATTAAATTTTCAGAATTTTTTTTTTAACTTAATATCTAAAAATGTGATTATAATTAAATAAAATACCATATATGTCAATATCTATTTATATTTTAAAGATATGATACAATTGTATGATTAATTATTGTGAATTTTAAATTAACTATTTATAATTTGAACAACTTTTAATCCCGTACATTGCACGGGGGTTGACTCCTAGTTTCAAGATATTTATATACTCGAGCAAATTAACCACCCGAATCTCTCAAAAGCCCGGAATTGTCCCCTAAAAAATGTGGGCTCAAAGTCGAGTAAGGCATTCATGAGGCGAAAATTTTGGGCCCAGGTAGCCCATAGAGAGGACAATGATGGGCCTTGTAGTTAACGCTTCAAATTTCACCCTTTTTTATTTTTTATTTTTTGATTTTTTTGAACATTTGATATATGAAGGAGACCTATAAATAAACCGTGGATTCTAATTTCAAAATATCATCATGACATGAATCATTTTACGAAACCAAAAAAAAAGCTATAAAATTTGAATCTATTCATGATAATGGTCTCACTGGCCTATGCTACCAATATCCATGTGAATCAATTGCGTCATATTATCAAGTGTAAGTACCACTATTGTTGAGTCTTGAATTTGGATCCTTTAAAATGGCATATATTGTGACCAGACTTGTCACGTTTCTTTTTCTATAAGAAAAATGATGGCTCTCATAAAAAATAAAAAAGATATACCGATCTCTTAAAAAAAACAAAAAATTTATTGACATGTTTAAACAACCTACCATATAACCCATTCTCGTAACTATCTAATAAAAACAACATCCATTTTTAGGCTTGTGATTAGAGGGATTATCTAGCATTTAGTTTAATTCAACATATAGATGGGATCACTTAATTAATTTTATGAAAAAAGAATTTATTGTTTCACTTTTTTGTCCTTTTGAAGTGATTAATTAAGTATACAAGTAACAAGGTCTAACGTAGTATGTCAATGCATTGAAACTATGTAATAAAAAAATCATGTTTAGGGTCGTGATTAGACGGATTATCGAGCATCTAGTTTAATTCAACATGTAGGTGGAATCACTTAATCAATTTCATGAAAAATAAAGAATTTATTCTTTCACTTTTTGTCCTTTTAAAGAGATTAATTAAGTATACAAGTAACAAGATTTAACATAGTACATCAATGCATTGAAGCTTTTGGAAGAAGGATATATCCATAACTACCAATCTAACGATGTTTATGTTACAAGATAAAAATACAAAAAAAATAAAATAAAAGAATAGAGAGAGAGAGAGAGAGAGAGAGAGAGAGAGAGATGCAAAGGGATTGAAAATTCCAATAGGACCTCTCCATCAGTGGCGAAGGAAGCGTATGCTCAGAGGGGCACTCATCCCCTTTTAAATTTTAAAAATTATACTTTTACTTGTAGTTTTTAAATTTATTGTAAATTAGCCTTTAAAATTTTAAAAATGTCTCCTCTCAAATTTTTAAATATTTTATTTTTATCCACAATTTAAATAAATATTTTCAATTTTCTCCTCTAAAATTTTATAAATGCCCCCTCAAGTTTTTAAATATTCTATTTTTACCTATAAGTATAGATTTTTTTAACTACTAAAACTTTGTAAATGCTCCCTCAAATAATTAATTTTCTTTAAAGGCCCATATATATATATATATATTAGTATACACTATACATATGTATGAAAGTCAAGTGTTTTATTATTAATTGTAAAAAATAATAAAAAATTATTATGATTAATGATTGCTCCTGAATGAATTTTCTGACCCTGCCATTGCTCTCCATCAAGATTTTAGCATGCCAAGGGAAGAGATCTTTACTTCACCACTAAGTATCATCAGGAAATTGTTAAATCCATACATAGCCTACTTTTGTTAGAACTTAGAGCCACAACTCTCTCTCTCACACACTGGTCTAGCCAAAAATAGTGAATTTGATAGTTTCCGATCATAAACATAATGCCATAGCAAGGTTTTGTAACACTTGAACTTAATTAGGGGAAGAACTATAAGTTGTTTCATTGTAACATGGACATTGGGTTAAAATACGAAAATAGCATCTCCAACGTATATCTGACCCTCCCAAACCTTGCAAAATCGGGAGCCTCGGGCATTGGATTGCCATTCATTTTTATGTGATGGATTGTCATCATAGAATAGTTAGTTGTTAGCTCCACTTGAGCCCTAAGGAGAGTGATTAGCATCTTCATCCCCCATCAACATCACCACTTGACCATAAATCATAAAAGATTATTAGCACCACAGTTACAATTTCAATCTTCTCACAATATTTCACCATTTATTAACAATAATCACCCACAACTACCCAATATTATGCATATATATGACTCACAAAGAATGGCTATTTCATCTAAGTTTACTTTTTCCCTATTATTTTCTCTGCTATATACTTCAGGTAAAATGCATCTTTTCCATCAATCTGTCTTTCAACTAGTAAATGAGAGATCAAAAGTACACACTTCCATAGCCACACCCATCACCGGTTCATTAAATTCCATTAGAAACATTCATCCTATTCATAGTATGACCACTGTGATTTTACCATATAAAATATATACACACACATTGATTGAGCAAGTATAATAAATGAGTTTTGTGGACAAACCCACTAGAGATGAAATCAAGCTTCACATGGTGTTGCCGGCAAAGAAGTAAAACCTTCTCCAAATGAGGTCATTGACCCCTTGGCAAGGCACCTCTGCCTCATGACCTAAAAGCTGTGGTGTATGTGTGGGGACCTTTAAACTTGGCTATGAGTAAGGTTACCCCCCCTAGGCCCTAGGCTCTTCCTCTCTCTTTACCATTTTTGAGTAATTTCTGAATTCAGTGCTGTAAGTTCCTGGCTCAAGCAAAATTCTGAGCCTTCATTGTTCTTTACCTAACCAAAGTCGATTCTTAGAATCATGGTAGAAATGGAAAATTACCATTCTGACCTTAAAGGTGAAGTGTTTGCACTCCCATGGGGGCTGTTAACTGTTAGAAAGCAAAAGATGACTACCACATGATAATCTTAGTGCTTTTTTTATGGTGTATCTTATACTGTACTCTATCTCTCCCTAGTCCTTCCAACCCTGTAGTTAGTGAAAAAGAGAAAATGGTCATGGAATTAAATATAAAATGGAAGAAGCATAGTGGCTTTAAACACATTGAGCAATAGGACCAACAAATTAGTTTTGCTCATTGTTTCCATGTTTGGCTGCGTGTGGTCTTTTAATTGAGGGGCTGGATTTGTTATAGGTATATGGAGAGAGAGAGAGAGAGAGAGAGAGAGAGAGAGATGCACTCACACAATCCCCAGACCAGAATCAGATGCCTGTAAATGAGGTCTACACTACAAAGGGACAAGCTTCCATGATGTGGGGACTTTTTGAACAGAATTGTAAGCAGTTGAACAGTCGGCCATTAATTTCAAAAGGGTCCACAAACCCACCTAAACTTGAAACACAATCCCCTCTTTTTCTTCCCCCCTTCTATTTCCCCAATTTTCTTTGCATTTCCTTTTTTTGTTTCCTCACTGATGACTTTGCATAACCCAAAGAGGGTCAAAACACATCCCCTTAAGACCCGTTCAAGGCATGGCCCTACCCAAGAGGCTTTTTAATTTCTATTTCAAAAACGCTACGTACATTTTCTTTTATCTCTTCACTCATCAAGGCCCCTGGCCCGAACACAACACATAAAAATCTAGAACACGACCCTGCAATTAGTGCACCATGTTTCCACCTCCTCTTTCCTTGCTCCACCCAACATTTCCTTCAGACACAAGCCACCCCAACCCACCACCTCTCTCTCTCTCTCTCTCTCTCTCTCTCTCTCTCTCTCCATATATATATATATATATATATACATGTATACATATAAAGACGTACTATAATAATCCTCACTACACATTACATTATACATTTTCTCTCTCAGCCTTCTTTTGTGCTTGTAATAAGCTTAAGCTCTCTGTCTCTGTCTCTCTCTCTCTATTCTTTTCTTTTCTTTTCTATGCTACCTTTCTGGCTTGGTGAAATGGGTAATAGGCCTCTAATCCTTTTGTGTCTGGTACTTTCGGTGATTATCTCTATGTCTGATCATACTCATGGCATAAGACACACCCGACCCCTTCAGGTTGATCAGCCAAGGCCTCTCAATTCTCCTAGAAATTTTTCTGGGTTCTTGCCAAAAGGAACACCAATACCACCTTCGGGTCCTTCTAAGAGGCACAACAGCATCGGCTCATGATGAAGCCGGCAACGACAATCGTGAAGACCTATAAGGTTTCGCAGATGAAAGTGATATGGGTTTTCTCTCTCCTACTCCTAAAACTAAGAGGATTGAGGGAATATTGTAAATCACTTGGTGGGTATTCTTTTGCGGTAGACGGTATTTCTCATAGCATTTTGAAGAATTTAGCTTTAGCATATGTGTACAATGGGATGTATAAAGAAGAGAAAAACATGCAAACTTTGCACATATCTACACATATATATATATATATTGCTGTAATTTCCTTGAATTCTTCATCCTTGGGCTTGCAGATATGGCACCAGCTAGCTGATAAATATTTTTGTGAGTTAATGTATATAACCAAAATGTGTACTTTGAAGGTGAAGATTTGATTAACTGTTGATTGTCATTATTAATAATCTATTTTCGAAGTGTTGAGTATTCATCATGGCATCTTTTTTGTTCATGTAGCTCAAGTCATTTTCACATTGGTGGTACAAATCCGATGGGGTTTTTTTTTCCTTCTCATGAATATATACATTGTAGAGTTGGTGTTTCTCATGTTTTTGTCTATCATTTGATTTGCTACAGTGAATGAAGTTTTATACGACCATCTACATTGTATACCCTAATCTACTCTATAGAGTCTCTAAACATAGAGGTTGTATGTACAAGGTACCCATGTGTAGAATTCAAAAGTTCCTAGTTCACAGATTCTTTTGAATAAGATTTGTAAACTCTGATAAATAAATCGTAATCAGTCTTCATTGTTTATCTCAATTCCCACTCTGCAAATGATTAATTGTGGGTTATATTGTTCTTTCCAAAATGTCTAGGGAAAATCTTTATATCTGCTACATAACATACATAGTGTGGAAGGATATAAAGGCAGGTAATATATGCATGTAACAAATTTTAACATAGCAAGAAGAACCTATTTGGCTATCTAACTCTGTTGGAAATTGTTTTCCATTCACTACAAATTTAAAAAGTGTTTTGACATTGTAAACAAATCTCACTGCAACAAAACAAAACTGCTAAATCATCTGGTATAAGTCATTTAACTTCATTACAGTTGGATTATATTTTTACGTATAATACTAATAGAAATCACAAAAGTTGACACCCTCAAAAACATAATTACTTCATTGTTTTATCAATCCATTCACTAGAATATATGGAACACGAACACATGGAAACTTGAAATGCAAGGTTTCAAATTTTGAATTCATAGTGTTTTCTAGTATCATATAAAATTATCAAAGAAAACGGACCCTTTTTTTTTTTAAAAGAAGGGTAGGTAAGCAAACAAGTAGCACAAAGCATGTAAATGTTAATATCCAAGAACCCAATTACTATTACTTGCTTTGAAAGAAAAAGCACAAAGGGTTTGCAACCTAATTACTATTTAAAAAATGATAAACCATTGCTTAGACAAGCAAATGGACAAATGTTAAGTGGTAAAATAGTATCAATTACTACTACTAAGATTTAAGTATTGCAGTGTGGACCCACCACTACGTGAAGGATAAAAATATCATAATAGCAGTAATACCTAAAAATGTGTACTACCCACCTACGGGACTTTTTTCACTGCAGAACACTTTCAATCCAAAATATATGCACCATGTTTCCCGTATATAGTAGGGGAAGCAGTTCAAAGTAGTTATACGAAATTAATGAGCATGAGAGTTGACCTTTTATGGGTTGGATCAAAGTTCCTCATTAGTTCTTTGCCGACCATCTCCTTTATTTCAAATCATGCTACCAAATTCAAAACTAACACTGGTATGATAAGGAGAGTCTCTAATTGTTTTTCTAAGTTGTGACCTCAAAATGCATGTTAGGCCAATGGAAAATGGTAATTCTAAAAGGCAAGCACAAGGTCAAAGGTCGTTAAAAAATAATTGAAATTTGGTTATTGGAGAAGGGAAATTCAAGTGGGGTTTGGTGAAAACCAAGACATAGTTCTTGCAAAGTTTCCACTTTTAATGGAACTTCTTTTGCAAATTAATGCAAGTCAGTTTGATGAACTTTTGCATCTTCCTTACAATGATTTGAGTGAAATGGGTTTCATCAAATCATGTAGAAAATGGCTTATCAAACTCAAATCCCTTCTAACTACTGACGAAAACATTACGAAAAGTGATTAGGACCCAAACTCAGTCGCTTCCACAATCTTTAGATTTGCAGTAAGTTTAACTCTTGATATTGCTTATATACATATATATATATATATATATATTTGTTTGTGTGTGTAAGTGTGTGAATTCTTTCACTTCGTACCTAAAATTTGGCATATTTCTGAGCTAAATATATATAAAGGCCAAATCCTAGTTAATTGACTGCCATCTACATGAGACCATAACACATGGATGTCAGTCTTTATACTTAATCCTGCAGTCTTTATACTTAGTCTACTATGGTGTTTTATTTTTGGCATCATGTGATTCATGTGCCCTTCTCTAATTTTTTTTTTCTTTCAGTTATTCAAATTCAATCAGCACCTTTAGTTAATATGTTTCTTGGTTTTCATTTGATTTCTAATTATTTAAATTAAAATTTTAAGGTTCTTCAATTGGACTGTTAGGAATTTGTATTTGGAAACACTTACTTGAGATTATTATCTGAGAGGGAAAAAAAATAAGAAGAATTCTAACATCGGACCTGTATTTAAAGTTACTTCTCTCAGTTTAGTTTTTAGAAATTACCAAAGAAGAAGAATTCCATCTTTGGATTTGAATTTAGAGTTAATCTCATCGTTTGAGTTTGTAGAAATTACCTTTTACCCTGGAGCTATGATTAATTTCACTTCGATGCAAGATTTGCACCTCTGGTGGCGCAAGCCAATGCAAATCCTTAGTTTTTCCTTTCATAAAAATTACTGCTTGTGTACGGATGGGACTTGAATTTTTTCCAAATAAAACTATTTTCTCACTAAATTATGTATTAAATGTCAAAATGATGTGTAAAATGTCAAATTAAAACTATTTTCTCACTAAATTACGTGTTAAATGTCAAAATGATGTGTAAAATGTCAAATTAAAACTATTTTCTTTATTAGAATGAATACGAGTAAAGAGAGAAAGAGAGTGACAAGAAAAGAAGAAAAAGACTAGAGGACAAAAATGAAGAAACTTGAAAGAAGAAAGTCTAGAATGGTTTAACCAACATTTTGACCTTTATTTCAGAGGGAAAACATTTGTATTTGAGAGAAAAAAATTCCTATGTGTTGGTTCATCTTTAACGAAAACAAATGGTTTCAATTTAGTCTTTAGTATCACAAAAAATTTAAGTGCTGAATTTTGAAATACAAGGAATATTCAAAATGGAAGTCAGTTTAGCAAGAAAAAGGTAATATGCCCTTAGGGTTTTTAAGAGAAAAGGAAGAAATTTTGTTTTTGAATTTCTATACCAACACTGTCTTCTTCAGGTAAAGATGGTCTTAACTTGTTCTTAGGGATTGGAAGCTTGATTTAGAAAATTCGTTTATCATTCCATAGATTTGAGAATTGTTCTTGCATCATTTATAAAAATCTGTATGCAATCAATGGATTTTACTCTCTTAATTAGTAAGATTTGCCAATTAAAAGCCAAAATAATGTTTCCATCCTTAACTTGATTTTATATTTACATTTCTTGTAATGAAGAAAAAAATTTTGGCGTTGATTACATTTACGCCCCGGTTGTTTGAGACTAATTGGAATTTTTTTTTTCTAGCAGTTTTAATTGCAACTAATTAGTCATCATACTATCTAATTAATTTGAATTAGGAATTTCCACGAAACCGATTACACTTGAGCCCTACGTGGGATCAACGTTAGCTTCACAAACAATCCTCGTGGGGTCCACGTGGAATTGAAATCATAAAGATAAAGTGAAACTCACTCCGTAACTACAATAAAATGTAATTAGTTTTCAATTTATTATTTATTATTATTATTTTTTTTTTTGTTTAAAGAAAAGGTTGGACGAGTTTCACACGATCATTGGATGGAGGTGTTGCAATGGTTGAGGTATGGCGATGGAAGGTTTAGCAACAAAAGTTCCCATATTTCTTTTGATGGAGAGAATTGAAATTTTTGTGTCAATTTTATATTTTATATTTATTTCTCATCAAAAGACCAAAGAGAACATGCTCTAAAAGGACATAAATAGTTTTAAGGGTAATTTACATCCACCTCCTTTGAGCTTTTAAACTAATACAATCCACTCCTTGAAATTTTAGAAATTACATCCCCCTTCCTTGAGGTTTGAGATGAGTTAGATTTTTCTCCAGATGTTAAATTTTTTAACAAAATACATGTGATGCCAGCAAAAAAAATAGATTCATTACCTAAATTACCCCTAATCTGTATGAAATGATATAAATAGGATTTTTGTTGCTTCTAAAATTAATTAGTGTGTGTTGATTTTTTAAATCTTCATTTATTTGCTTCTAAATTCCCCCACATATGTGTTGATTATTTTTTTTTAGTATATAAGATTTAAAAACTTTGGTACAATTGATTTTCTTAAGTTAAACCGTTGTCTTTTTAATATAAGTTAACTAACATTGTTGATTTCGATATTATTTTTTGTAAGGCATTTTTCCTCATATTGACTAGAACTCTTCTTTCATAAAAATTTATAGAATCTATATAGGACTTTAATTATAGCATATAAAGTTTTAAAAAAATATGAGACTTATAATTTATTTATTGATTAAAATAGTGTTTTATATAGATGTGAAATTTAATTTGATTTAGAATCTTTGTACTAGTAATGCATCTTTTTTTTTTTTTTTTTTTTTGAAGAAGGTTCAAAATCAATATACTAATTAATTTCATAAGCAAAATAAAAATCTATATATGTCATTTCATGCACATTAGGGACAATTTAGGTAATAAATTTGTTTTTTTGCTGACATCACATATATTTTGTTAAAAGATTTAATATCTGAAAAAAAATACAACTCACCTCAAACTTCAAGAGAAGATAATGTAATTTCTAAAACTTCTTCAGAGAAGGTGGATGTAATTTGTTCCAACTTTAAATGGAGGGCAAATGTGGCCTTTGACTTTTTTGCAAAGCCCGGCCGGTTCCATATACCACCCCGTTTTTTGATAAAATAATCAAATCAGACCGGTTCAGGGTTCAACCGTCTGGTCCGGTTACAATAACCTTGATCATGCGGGAGCCGTGTTTTAAAAATTACGAGAAATTCTCAGCTTTCTAATCTGAATTGCTGAAATTTAAATGTCTCAGTCAAAAAATAAATAAATAAATACATCTGTCTTATATCATTATTCATGTGCTTCTTGAGCTGTTGTGTTGACACAAGTTTTTTAAAAAAATAATGGAATTAGTTTGTCAATAACGTTTCAACCGAACAACTGGAACTAGATTCCAGAGAGGCTTTCTTTTTTTTCTTTTTTTGGATGGATTAAGTTCATCAAATCGACATAGCAGCATCTACAATTACAAGAAGATGAACGGAAGAGGGAACCTCCTCCATCCATATCCTTTCATCGTCAAAGCCCGCCGCTAACCTCGCAAGAGCATGTGCAACACAATTCCCCTCCCTCTTTACATGAGAGCTTATACTAAAACAGGAAGCTTGAAGCAAAATTTTTCCTTCTTCAGCCAAATGTCCAATTGAAGAGAAATCAAATCCTGGCTGGGACAGAGATCTGATGATATTTAATGCATCTCCTTCCAATGAATAAAAGATAGGCCAAGATTCTTTGCAAATTGAAGAGCCTTCACAGCAGCCATCATCTCAGCCACCTTACCAGAAGAAATCATATTGCTCCTTTCACTCATTGACGCAATTACCTCCCCTTTGCAATCTCTAACCACCACTCCAGCCCGTCTCATGTTACAACCAAAAGTTGCCCCGAAATTAACTTTGTAGACCCCATTTGTTGGTGGAGACCATTTAATTTCTAGCGAACAAACCTGTTGAACCATTGTGCGATCCATAGCTTTCCAGTACTCATCATGGTAATTTTCTGCTAACCAAGCTATCTCCTCTGGCCTTTGCCTCTTTCCCCCCAACACCAAGTTATTCCGATCATTCCATAAATACCATGCTATAGTAAAAAAATCTAGCTTAAATGTCTGGATCAGCGACTTTACAAAATGCCATAGCCAAGCTCAGAAAATCATCAGCTCTTGAATCTATCGCATGAAAACCAAAACCAAAAGAAGCCCAAGTTGCAAGTTGCAACAGAGGCTGGGCAATCCTTAAACCAAAATCGTCAGCTCTTGACTCTAGAAAGTATCAAATCGGAAAAATAGTGTTATTTAGGTCAAGAAATCAATTATGCTGGTTTTATTATGTTAGGGTGCGGTAAAAAGCCATGATAGACACTAAAAATAGTTAAAGATTACAAACCAAGTATTCTTTCTTTTTGTTTTTTTTTTTGCTATCCGGAACCAATTTACACGCAACTCCACTAATCCATGTGTAATCCTTCTGTCTAGCACAAATCAAGTAATTATTAAGTCAGAGACATTAAAAGTGGCCCCAAGGAGTTGATAGCATCTAAGAGGTTTCAAACCTAAGACTTTGAAGAGAGCAGACTCTTAAGTTCTAAGTTTTGACCACCGAACCAACTCCTAGAGGTTAACAAACCCAGTGCTTACTTGAGTGCTATGCGACCAATGAAATTACTCTCCATAATATTAAGTCATCATTTTTTTTTTTTTGGCTAGGTAAAAGGGTAGAAAGAGGCGACCAGCGTAGTAATTCTTTTTGGGTGTGACCATAAAGGTTTTCACCAATTGCGGAATGTTTGATTTGAGCCATAACTACTGATCCAGGAAGGACGAGCCCGTCACCACAGTCTCACCAAAGTGCAAGCGACATTCAACCATTTCTCAACAATAAGTGGGTTCGAACACGCCACCGTGGAGAGAAGACCGGGTTTCTAAGCCTAGCTGCTGAAGCTATTATTAAGCCATCTGCAGCCACCCTATTCTGCCTGAGGGATGCTCAGGTGCATACAAAGATATCCAACTCAACATACAAATCAGAAACAGCTTTGAGGGAGAAGAAAATCAGAGCAATGGAAAGAACTTCTCTGCCAAGATTTATCATAACTGGTGATTTTATATACACTACAATACAACAGAAATTAAGGTAAAGGGCACATACCCAACCTACCAGAAAGAAGATGGAAAAAAATGAAAAAGGGAAACGGGCAAATACCTGGGAAATTGAATTGAAGAAGAATTTTTTTTGAAATGGGATGGGAAAGGGAACAAATCAAGGGAAAAGGGGTGTTTGCTTCCAGTATTGGGTCTACTGCTTAACCTAAGAAACCTTCACAATTGACAGATACAAAAAGGCTTGATAGAAAACTTACTCTAATCGTGTTGCTAAATTTGGGAAGACACCGAGACACCTCCCTCTGATCGACGGGCAGCCCGGCTCGAGACTGATGACTTGTCCGACCCACGAACATTGTACCTTTCATAAACCCTTTCACGGTTCTCTGACCACCATGTCTCTGCTTGGTGCTCGCCAAACCTTCTCCGGCTGCAGATTACAACAGTAAGTATAAAGACTTAATAATGGATGTTTTACACGAAAACTAAGAAACAAGGGCCCAGCTATTCAGCACCATATGCATATGGTGGATCCATATCAGGACCAAGACCAAGGATTGCACAAGCCTTTTACTTAAGACTGACAGAATCAACTAAAATTAGAGGTCTATTTTGGACCATCCACCATGAAAACTTTTCGTGAATATTAGTGTGCTAGAAACCTAGAACAATAGAAGTACCCATCTACTATCATCTGAAATTTTAAATCTTTTACCGCATAGTTCTCTGATATCTGATTGGTTGATTACTTCCATATGCACAATGAATCGCGAGATTTCTATATGAAAAGGATAAAAGAATCAGAAAATAATTCAGTTACCTGAAGCGCACTCGTTTGAGATCTCTAGCTCCATCCTGGAGGGCCACAAGTGTTATGTACACACCAGGCTCATACTGTTCAATCCATTCCTCAACTTGATTAGCATTAGCAGCCAATGCTGAATTCCTTGATCTCATACTGTCACCATCTTCGATAGGTCCAGGCTCCATGCAGGCAGGAGCCTCTGACAGACTACCCCCTCTACTACCATTCGGAAGTCTGACATCTGGATGGTCAACCCTCCCACTGGTGTCGTTGCCTCCAGGTGGGTCCCTACGAAATTCACCAGGGCTGTGCGTTCCATTTACTGTAGCAGGGTCAGCTCCTGTGGAGGCAGCCAAGTGAGAGCTGTTGATCGAATGGTGCACCGCATTTGCATCAGGGTAATAAATGCCATTTGGCTCCAAGCCATTCAACAGGTAAACTGCCCTCATGCTATCAGTGTCATAGACCTCAGGTGGCAGCCGCTCAGCCATATCTTTGAGCTGAGATAGCAGAAAAATAACTAATTAATTTAACATCATTGCTCAACTAAAACAAGAAACTTATCCAGAAAGTGGTCTTTGTAGAAGAAACTTGAGAGGTAATTAGCAGCACAAACTTGGAAGTGATTTGGAAAGAAACCTTGATACTTATTTCATAATCCCACGATTTAAGAATCAGAAGAATGTACACTGAAGAACTAAGGACGTTGAAACTAACACAACTTCCTCCTCACACACTTGATGGACATTGATGTGAGTGATAAACTATTGCTTCATAAAGTAGGTACCCAAACCTAAAACAGATTCTACATTATGACAAAACTGCTGGAGAGGGGAAATATATAAAACCAAAATGACTCCCGTACAATCCCATATTATACGACAACCATTAATAATAGGTCCAGAAACTTTCCAAGAGAAACAAAAAGGTTCTGGGCAAGGGAAATGAAATATATACAACCCAGAAACTAACCTGTGATGTAAGCGACTTTATCACTTCTTTCGCCGCTTTAGATTTGGCAGATTCTTCTGCAGCAAGCGCCAAAGCTTCCTGAGCTTTCTTTGTTGATTTTTGAAGCTCCAGTTCTTGAAGTTCACACCGATGTCGGAGTGTCTCAACCTATGTTGTATCCATAATCAACAAGATAAGAAGCCCACTTTGAAATGATCAACTTTTTTCCTTTTGAAAAAGTAGAGTAATACCTGTGCACGTAATTTATGAACTTCTTGATTCAGAAGTTCATTTGTTTTCTTCAAACTGTCAGCAATATTTTTGGAGAAGGAAAGTCCAGTAGTTGTAGGAACAGGAGTCACAGAACGTGGTGGGCTAGGTTTCCTAGAGAAGGGTGATACAGATCTGGAACTAACACCCGATGGTGTAAGAACTGGTTTGGGAACTGTTCGACGCAGATCAACAGTAGTAGACACAGCCACATCTTTCAGCTGTAATAAAGAAGGTGCTTGAGAGGGACGACCTAATGAAAATGTATCAGATTTCTTTCCTTGTTTGGCTGCTTTATTATCCAATAGCTTAATTAAATCAACATTAGAAGGCATTGCTGACTTAGACAATCTTATCTCAGCCTTGTCCAACCTGTCCTTGTTTTCACCTGAAAGGCGTGGTATGGCATTCCTACTGTTGTTAGCAGCAGCTTCTGCCACCTTGCTCAGTTTGGCAAAACAGGAATCACATACACGATATGGTTTGCCAGGATTAGGAGCCAGGGCTGCTCTTAATGCTTTTCTTGAACTACATGAATGGCAGTGCACAAGTCCACAATTGTAGCAGTTGTGCCTCTTCCGGGTAAACCCAAAAGCCTGTCTGCAAGCTGAGCACTGAGACTGCTCAGCACTAGAAACCCATTTATGAAGGCATATAGCTGCGGTGAAGTTTGAACCACAGGCAATAAATTTAACTTGTCTATCCTTCAAAGCTTCAACCAACATTGGTGTTTTCCGATCTTCTATATCTCCATGACCCAGCCTCCCATTAGCTCCCTTTCCCCAGGTATAGACCTCATTCCTGGATGTTAACACTGCCACATGATATGCACCACAGGCAATCTCTTCGACAGATTCCCCAACAAGCTTATCTTTCACCAAGCAAGGTACCTTTCCATCAGACTGGGGATTGCCTAGCTGACCATAAACAGTGCTTCCCATTGTAAAAACATGTCCTGAAGTGGTCAAGCCAACTGTTAAACTGTGTCCACAAGCAATTTTGTGAAAATTGTAATCAATAAGTGCTGGCACACAAGTAGGTTTAAGCCGAGGTTCCTTGTCTCCATGTCCAAGGCGATTTTTATCTCCATCCCCCCATGTAAACAATTTACCAGATGAAACACTAGCACTAGACTGTGTAACTATAACCTCCACGACAGCAGCAGTATGCCACACCCCGCATGCCACATCAATTGTCCTCAAACCCAAAAGAGATTCCACCTCTTTTGGATATGTAATATTTTCCCTGTCTCCATGGCCCAAGACCCCAAAAGTTCCATCCCCAAATGTAAAGAGCTGGCCCATTGATGTTACCAAGGCCGTGTGCCATGGACCACAAGTTACCATAGCAACTTGAAGTCCCTCAAGCAGACCAGAAATTCTCTTCGGAATCCAGTGACTCAAATCAGTACCATGACCAAGAAGCCCAGCATTATGTGTGCCGTCACCCCACGTATAAAGTTCACCAGCCATTGTAACAGCACAAGTGTGAAACTCTCCACATGCAACAAAATCAACAGTACAAAATGCTAAGGATTCAATTAAACGAGGTTGAGTAACATCTTTACCAACGCCATGACCAAGCCGTCCTCCAGATTCTTCACCCCAGGTGAAAACTTCACCTTGCTTGGTGACTAGGGCAGCATGCTTGACCCCACAGGCTATATGATGTACATCCAAAACTACATTGGACTCTAAAAGCCTTGGAAGAAGTACATCAGCTTTTGTACTCAAAGAATTTGCATTTTTATCAGCCCCAACCTTGATAATGTTATCACATATAACCTCGCCCCATATGTATACATCACCTAAAGCATCACAATCATCTGGAGCAGAACCATGACTGGAAGTGCTGGGGGCACTAGATACACTAACTCGAAAAGCATCTGAACTAGATCCCTTCACTTGCATATTTGCTTGGTCCAAATCTACATGTGACCTTTCAGAATGCACAGAATTCTCAGGCCAACAACTGTTGGGAGAAGTGTTAGTGTTGGAATTGATAGCAACCTCTGGGGAGCTAATATCTCGCGTAGCACTAATGGAACTGTCACTTGGACTATGTGATGTCAAGTCTCTATTATCCTGAAATCAATTGATCAAGCCTTTAGCATCAGATATGATAGGCTGCTGAGGGAAAACAGTGAACACCGATCAGGATGATCATAACAAATTTTAGTATACGAATTTACAACAAAAAAACTACAACAGAAAAATGTAATAATATAGAAGGAAAATTACCAAACACAAATCGAAAGCTGGGTTCTTATATCTTTCCAGTGCAATTATAGGGAATGATATATATTTAAGGACAGTTTATTCCCACAACTTTTGTAGAGAATTCATAGTATGACCACCATAGGTATCTGCATACTGTGAACAACCCCCCAGCGCCGCCGCCACCCCCCCCCCCCCGGCCCCCAAAAAAAAAACAATAAAACAAACCCACCCACCCACCCACAAACCGAAAAACACAGATGTGAGTGCTCAAACACGAAGTATGTAACACTGCTACTGTGTAAATTTAACTCCATAAGTCTAAAACTCTTTGAGTGGCACTGAGACTGCCTATAAGTTGAATGGAATTGTTACCTACGTCACCCATCAGTTTAATATCGATGATTTGCACAACTTATATTTTGTATAATGAGAGCCTTATGGTGATTAAACATAAAAACCAGTGAAAAGTACTTTATATAATTTAAGTCATTTTTTAAAGTGCATCTTACATTTACCCTAGAAGTCAATCATGTAAAACAAAAACACAAGGCAGAATGGCAAAGTTGCAGAAGACTAAATTGGATAATAGCAGCTCTGTAAGACCACAATTCTTCCAATTTGGAAAACATAAGTTTTTCAAGGAAAAAACATGATGCAATAACATATTTAGGATTCATTGGCATATACCACTTGTTTTTTTTATGAAACATCAAGTCTCCTTAAAAAAACTTCACGTAAAGTCAAAATGAACCAAGTGTTTCTCTTTAAAAAGCCATATTTTTTTTCAATAAGCTTGCAAATTGGTCTCCACAATTCTATTGGTCAAATGTTAGAGCAAATTGAACAAGGACATATTCTAAGAAAAGATGCATTTTCTGACTCAGCAGTCAGCAGCTGCAAACAAAGACCAATATGCTTGTTTATGTCCGGGTTATACAACATAAACAACATATGCTCAATGTGAAAGTCGATAAAAAGAAGTTTCAGGAAGTAAATTTACTTCAAAATAAAGGCCTCCATCACTCCAACCATCAATTTTTGAGCGCCCACCTTGGCCAGAGGATATTAATGCTTTGAGTCCTGCAATCCACACCTCCGACTCAACTTTATCCTTGCAGATCTAAAAGAACAACATACCACATTACAATTCAAACAGAAAACGAGCAATTAAAAGGAAATGATAAGGTTATTAAGAAGAAAAATTAAGTATTCAACACCAACCAGATCAAGGGATCGTTTTCCGTTGTTGTATATAAGAGAAAAGGACAAGTAGTCCTTTTCAGGGCACAGATACCGTTGGAAAACAGCCTGGTAGTACAATTATAAAAAAAAAAAAGAAAGAAAGCTTTAGTTACGAATACAATTCGCTTGGCAAACAAACAAAAGTCAAAAGGTTTGGAAGATGAAAGTGCCAGAATCATTTATATACCCTAAATATCTGTTAAAAAAATGAATAATACTAGATAGAAGCAGACAAATCTCACAGTTCTTTGTCCAGGAATGATTCTTGAAACTGAAGCTAACTTCAAACTTCTCTCACCACTACTAGAAACCCAGTTCAAAGATGATTCGTCCTGTGAGTTGTGGATAAAGGATGAGTTGCTAGTATATTACAAAAAATGAAATGTACATTTTACAATCTGACTAATGAGAACGTATGCAAGAACAGTGAGAAATCCAACAATGTAACATGGTTAATTGTGCAGAACACCTGAACAAGAACGTTAGAACATACAAGGATGATCCTTCTTTATCATAACAATGCCACAATGGATCTGATGTTTTTGAACTCTTAAAATTATCATTGGACAAAAACAAATGGTGCACTTCAAAATGACTGTGCTGTTACAATATGTATTAGTACAAGAAACTATATGCTGAAAGAGTAAAAGACATTTAAACGAAGATGATCATTGCTGGAGTGACGGCATGTCCTACTGAATGCTCCTTTCGTGATCTAGATCATATCCCAAAGTGTCAGACATGTTAAGAATATTCAAATAATACAGGAGAATGTTATTGGATCATCCAAGACAACAGTCAATCTCGCCTGAAACACAACAATGACACAGGAAAACCAAGTCAACTTGTGGGGCCAGCCTGCTACAAGCCAAGCCTTTTGGTCAAAAAAAGGGGCCAGTTTGAATCACAAACTGACTTTTTGTCATCATTGCAGAAACTCCTACCAAAATCCAACATTCAGCATCCCATTCAAATAAATTAGCCTCTGCTTCGTTTGTTTATTTATTTATTTATTTTATCTTTTTTGTAGGTTTCAAGGTTAGGGATGCTCAAGATAACAAGGAATCAAGAAAAAAATGATTTCTCCAATGTTCTACATGAAATAGGTATAGGAACATAGTATGCCACATGATCTAAAATTTAGTATGATAGGAGTAGATTAGTGTAGATTTTAGTATTAGAATTTAAGGTATTTTCAAAGCAAATTTCTTATTACAAGTGGACATTGAATAGAATATAATATTCTCCCTTCCGTGGCAAATCATTAAACTCGAATACCAATGTCATGGACATGTTCCCATTAACATCTTTCCTTAATGTATTAAAGAGGGCCTCTCTAACCAGTGAAAAGTGGTGGGTGTCCACTAACGGCCATTCTTGGCTCGGCTCCGCTTATTTTGCCAGCAGAGTCTGATTGACCTGTAGCTTGGTGCGGACCAAGAAAGAGGCGACTACTACAGCTGTCACCATTAATAATGTAAAGACCCATTCCTAGGAGCATTATGACACATTTTTTTACATTGCCCTGCCAAAACTCCACCCTCCATTTTAGTTCATTATATTAGTTTTTTTTTTTCCTCAGATAACTTTAAGAAAATAAATAGGAATAAAACATAGGGATCACTTTGAATCACCAAACATGTACAATATTTCGGAACGTACGTTCCAATACAAAAACCACTAGGTTGCTAGCGTTTTCTAGTAACACTGGATTTATCTCTCTTTAGTTTGTTTTGCAGTGAACAAGATTGGAGTTGGTGGACACTTACCAGCACAGCAGTATATGATATTGTGGTTTACCACCACATGGCCTTAAATACGGTATTAGATATGGTAATGATCATGTCGCATTGAACCATCATCCCAAGAATTGGTCTAACAAGAATCAGTTCAGACAACTGTGAATTCTTTTACCCCAGTCAAACTCCTAAAACTAACTGACAGACACTTTTTCAAACCAAGTTCGCTATATTTCGAGTTCTTTTATGGTTTTCAGTAAATCTTATGATACCTGTATGACTTGTAATGAGAGTTGAATTTGATATTAGTTATTAACCTAAGGTTAGTACAAACTACTGTACTATTGATTTGCTTCTAACTTTAACAACTATAATTGCAACTAAAATCGAGTAATATAGATACAATAACTATAGTCACAAATCCATGGGTCATTTTCACATGTTGTCGAAACTTTGACAAAGAAAAGCAACCATTGACTTCTTCTACAATGATACTACCACCTACACACAAAATTTTGCTCTTTAAAAGTGAACACTGATTTGGAAATTAAGTATTTTAGTTCAAAAGGAGAGTATAGGTGGACAAATGACAAGAATGAGGCCTAGAAGGCTAGAAGTATTTAGAGGTGAACACTAATTTGCAAATTAAGTTTTTTAGTTTGAAAAGGAGAGTATAGGTGGATAAATGACAAGAATGAGGCCTAGAAGGCTAGAAGTATTTAGAGGTGACTTCACAAAAAATGTTGCAATGGATTGCAACCACCATAACATCCATTACAACACTATCACATACATTAAGCGGGTATATAGTACAAAGCGTATAATGCTATGATATCTGATTTTTATTCTGACCAATATTTCAGTTTGAAGAGCAACTGAGCTTACTGACACAGTTAAGTAATGTCTTTACACAGCCGTATCAACTGATTTTAAAACCATGATACTGGTGCTGTCTCTCTTTGACTAACTATGCTCTGGGGTTTAGATGATGCATTTTTTTATTATATGGCTTCGTTGTGTTCTTCCACCATTTCAGATTTTCTCATAGTTCTTAAAATTTTCTTCTGTTACTTAAGATTCTTCAACGATTTTTAAAAATTTTAAGCCTTGTTGGCAGCATTTCATCATGTCTAGCCTGAGACCCAGACAAAAGATCAATGATCAGTCATACAAATGTGTAACATAATAAGGTCCCAGACCTAAACTTTGACCCATCATGTTTATGTCCATGTGCAATATATCTCCTTAAGTATGTGTCTCATTCTATACATGTCATGGCAGTAACATCAAACATGTCCTGTGTTTGTTTCCAAACAACGCAGCTTATAATTCATGTAACACCAGCCACTACCATATAAAAAGAATGGAGTAAAAGCCAAAACATATGTAAATTAGAATGATACAACAAAAACTTAGCAGAAAACCTAATATTATGCACCAAATAACAAACAATATACAAGAATATTACAATTCTCAATTGAAAGACCATATATAGAACATCACGTTTATGTGAAAGCCCCACGCCAAGATGTAAGAGGAAAAAAGTAAGCATCAAACTTACAGTAGAAAGTCTAAATGGACAAAATTTAGGCTTTCCCTTACGACCATATTTAAGCAACTGAGTACCCTTCTTCAGAGCAATTAATGCCTGCAAAAGGAGAAAAGGATAATTGACAAACTAACATATTGCCACAAAGATTGGACATGAAAAAAGGATGTGAAAACAACCGTATAGTAATGAGTCTTAAACAGATGCAGAAATTGCCAGCATATTTTCTAACAAATGTAAGTTATTCCACAATTTTCTAAGTATTGGTTGTATCATTCATATGTCTGAAACCGCACTAATATGTAATATAAAGTCTAATAGGTGCTTCAAGATCATGTTTTCTGGAACAAACTCATACAGGTAATGCCATCGAATTTACAACTCCAATACCAGTAGATAAACATTCTGGCTGTACAAACACGATATTCCAGTAAACATGCCCATATGTCCAAAGTCAGAAAACAATGGCTGACATATTTGCTAATCTTTCGGCATGAAAAATTCACTTCTGTATTGTCCTCTTTGCAGTACTCATCCGAATACTAAATTTGTTTGCAGAAAACATATCAAATGAATCATTCTTTCCCACAGGTTTCACACGAACAAACCAAAATCCAAAAACCAAAACAAACATTAAACAAATTTGCAGGAAAACGAGAGGATTCTTTTCAATGTTGATAACTGATATCGGACTCTACATAATAGCTTAGATAGAAAAAAGCAGCTCAACACTCCCTGCTTTATTCAACCAATGTAGCAAAGTCCAAAATTTAAAAATAGGACGTTTGATTGTTTTTCATCAACGATTAATCAATCAACATCCGGAGAAAGATGAAATTGAAGCAGAACAGTTCACATTAAACACAAAGATCCCATTTTTATTCCACCTTTACCATCAACATATATTAAATTTAGATACACACATATACAACATACCTGCTCGATGTCACGGTTGGCATTACCGTGGCTAACAAGATCTGCCATTCCATGTGAGAGATTTACCAGAACACCACCACCCGCTGCGATTGGTCTCAGGAGTTCCGGTCATCATCAACAACAACGACGACGACCACACAATCTTCCGCAACCTTCACATCTCCTCACCAAACGCCCTCTCGCTCTCCATCTCTGTCTCCCACCCCCTCTCTCTCTCATCCAACAAAAACCGCTCCCGAGTCCCGCTCCCTGCCTCCGAGCCTAGAATTCGCAGATCTGCCTCTCCACTCCGAACTCCAACAAACACCTTCCTGGTCCAAACCCTTGCAACTCCATTCGAAACCAGAGTCAGCGTCTCGGACTGGAGAGTGGTTTTGCAGAACGTGAAAAGCGGTTTTCCGGTCAATTGAGAGTACTGAATGGTTTCGGGGCGGCGGAGGATTGGTGGCTCCGGCCGGCAGAAGACGGCGACGACGACGAGGAGAGAGAGAGAGAGAGAGAGAGAGAGAGAGAGAGAATCCGATTTAAGTTGGTAGTCGCTTCTGCGTAAGTACAGTCAAAAGAAGAGCAAAAAAGCATGAAGTCGCCTGAGAACGAAAAGAAATGAGAAGACATTTTACACCAAAAGCCAAACCGATCTTAATTTTTTTTTAAAAGCAAATTAATTAAATTAGATTATGCATATACAAATTTAAATATATGATTTCTAGAAGTTGGTAATTCTGTTGCATACTCGCCTTCGGACTGGGGCATCCAATAGCGGAGGCTGTCTGGACCCGACAATTATTCAGTGGCACGATACCTAGGGCTCATTTGCATGAACTTATTTAATGAGGATTTTATTTTTATTCTTTTTTCTCAAAAAAATTAAAATTTTATTATTTTTATCAGTTCTTAAATTATAAATTTTCATTTTTATCAAAAATAAAAAATTTAAAGTCATAATTTGTTTAAATAAGTCATCTTATAAGTTAAAACAACCTAAATATTATTTTAAATCATAAGAAAAGTGAAACATTAAAAGAAGAGTGCCATACTTTATTAAGGTGTTGCTAACATGTATCTTTAAGGTATATTTTAAGCATGGTTATATAAAATGTAATAAACAAATTATGTTTCTACAATTACAAATATTGAAAACATAATTTTTAATATTTTATATAGTCAGATAACATTTTCTTAAAATGTATTCTTAGAACACATACTAATATTTACCTTTTATTAATTCTTTTTATGGGGTGATTAGTGTTTTAGCATTTAAGAGGTTTCCAAGTATTCAAGTTGAGGTTAATTGGGATGTGCCTCGTCCGGCATCATCACCCTTTACCTTGAGGAGATGGTTGGTTTTTGTGTATATTATTTTTGGTTCGTGAATAAAAAAACCAAAAAAAAACTTGAGATTGTATGGTGAAATATGAGAATGGGATGGCTCCGCTACTTTAAGGGTATCGATATTGTGAGGATAGTTAACATTTGAATTAGCTGTGGTGATATTGTTTTTTCGATCTGACCAGAGATCATATGATCTATTGATCGGTATCGATCAGACCATATTTTCTCACGTCATTTGGTTTTCGCCTGACCAAGTCCCCCTACAGTTAACCCTTGTCTATCTAGATTAGATCGTCCGTTCAGAAGGACACTCCACTCTGGTCGGCCTTGCGACCACGTCAATAGGGTCCATACTTAATACCGGATACCCTGGCACACAGTTGTGGTGTGGGTGTGAAGTATGCAAATAACAATTGCCCTACCTCTGACACCGTTCTAACACACGCTATCATAGAATGTAAAGAAGACCCTCTCAAGTGTCCTGTCACAGCTCTAACTCTCCAACGAGAGGCCGCCACGTAGAAAGGCCACCTACTACTCCCATGCAGGCATACAAAGCAAAGTAACAGCCAATTCTTCCAGGTACGCAAAGAAAAAAAACCCTAAGAATACTCTCTCTAGCAATATCATCACTCTTGAATCTAACTTGAATATCGGAGGATCTTTAATTGTCACCGCACCGATGTGTTTAGTGTAGAAAATCGCCGATCAATCGATAGAGAACCTATCTCAGACCTGAGGACAAGACACCACAAATTTGCTGCATCATCAAACTGTAATAATCATGTACGCTTGTCATAGTTATTGCTCAATACAACAAATAGTTAACATAAAATGTGTTCATATTATCGTTGTTTCATCAAAATTACATCATAAAGGAAATGCCCTTGAAGTGGGAGTTTTGTAACTTGTTATCCTAAGATCTTGGTGTGTTGTGATCGGGTCCTCCTCGGGAGTACGTGCAGACTAGAGAGACTTATACTCTCCTAGATGATGCTTCAATTTTGTATTTGTTTGGCTGAAATCACAGAAGATTATCTCCTCATTGGGGTATTTTTTTTTTACAGTCTGTTTGAAATTTGGGGAAGGGAAAGTAAAAGAAGAAAAAAATTAAAAATTTTTTTTTCCTTCTTTGTTTGATTATATCTAGGATAAAAGAGGAGGAAAATGATAAAGAAAGAGTAGAAAAAAACAAGGGAAAAGGAAAATACAAATATTTTTCTCTCTCCGTCTCTCTTTTTTCTCTTATTTTTCTTTCATTTTTTTTTAAAATCAAATAGGGAAAGAAAAATCTACATTTTCAGAAGCTATAGGTATAGCTCAAATCCGGAATTAGAATTGGCTCTACATCATTGAAACTAAAATAAGCTTCGGGGTCCTGATTTATATAGGGGCAATGGCTTGCACAAGACAAATTATTCAATACTTTTTAAGAGCCTTGTTCTTCATCTTACAAAGTAATGGAATTTGAAAACATTATTCAGAATGATCGTCACACTGCGTTACAATACTTACTTAGTGTGACGATTTATTCATGTAATATCATTTGTTTATTTTTATTTAGGAAAAGACAATGTTATATAAAAAATTATAGAAACTATCATAACTGAATTATAAAATATCATGTAAAATTTAAAATTTAAAATTCTAGTCATGAGAAAAAAAATAACCCAAGAGTCAACTATATAAACATAATAAAGTAATGTGACAATCATTTTACACAATCTCTTCCCTATTAGGTGAGTCTAATACCCACATGGTAGGTGAAGAAACTCACCCCATTGAGAGGATGAGACAGAAAGTGTGGCTCTCGAGGGCTGAATAATTTCTCTACATTCAAACAAATTCCAAAGATGTGAAAGGAGATATTCACAACATGTAGTATAATAGTCTAATGATTCCCACAATGCCACGACCTCATAGACACTTTCTTGACATAAATTTGTTAAATGTCAACCATGAAAATAATGATTTAAAAAATAGAAATTTAAAGAATGAGAAGCCACTATTATTGCATGTTAGCAGGGGACTCTGTGTAAAATAGTAGACTTTACCGGGATGGTTCAACAAGTTAGTTCATCATAGCCGTCGCTCAAATTTTTAGATTCGACTACTCAGCAATTTTTTATTGGAGTTATTCATATTTCATGATCCACCAGTGATATATAAGTTCCTTGACTTGTTTCGTGACTGAATCTCACACGAAAACTCTATCTTCTTTCTCTTGCTACTGTAAAGTCTAATGCCTTGATGTGGTGGTTGCATAACCTAATGCAGTTCTTTAATTGCACCAGAAAAAAATATAAGACTTTGGAGTTTATCGAATGTGAAAGTAACAATAGGTTAAAATATGTTTTGTTGAATTACCTCGAAACACTAGCTTCACATAAGTTTATGGGTGTCAACTTGTGAATAATGACTCCACAATAAAATTCCAAAATTAAGAATTAGCACTCACTATCTCCAATGTTAAAATCAATTATTGACAATAAAAATTTAAAAATTAAGAATGAAGAGGCACTATCTCCAAATGTTAAAATATTAGCCGCTTATATGAAATAAAAGACTCTACAAATGCATACTTTTCAACTTTGAAAATAATAAATTAAATTAATAAAGTTGTAGGTATCTCATCATCATCATCATATGTTAATCTTGTGCTATAAACTAAAATTTTACATATCGTATGCCTCTACTAAGTTTACATATCATTCTATCTATTTTAATTAAAAAAATTAAACTAAATAATTTAATAAAAAATTAAGATTAATTAATTAATTAATTAATTTTATTTCAATGCATAACAAGTGCCCTACAATTCTCTCTAAGTTCCATGGAGAATCAACAAGACAAAAAAAATTAAAATTGTAAAATAAATAAGAGAATGTAAATCTCGCGGTCATTCATTTAAATAAAATGCACGAATATATAAATATGTTTTTTGGGCATAAAGACTAAAAGAGTTGGTTTATGATTATACAATTTTGAATATTGAATTAATTATGTTACACAAGTATGTATTTAAATTTTTATTAATTACTATGACTGACGTCTATAGGGTAATTTTGATAAATTATAAAAGTTCAAATTTCCTTCATTATTCTGGTAGTTGTATTTGAAAGGCCGGCCAATTTGGATATGGTAGATGATCGACCACGTTTGGTCGATGATGTCCTGGTGATGATGGGGGAGGACCCACCGATAGATTTGCGGTTGCCCTCCATTTCTGTTTATAAATTTCCTAGATGCTAACCTAATCTAGGAGTATTATTGTCTAAAAATTTATTTCCTTCCCAATTCCTCGTTAAACAAAAAAAAAAAAAGGAATTCCTTTCGTTCCCTTGTAATTCTAATTATTTCCAAACACAAAAAAGATTTTTTTTAGAAATTCTTTCCTTTTCTTTTTAAAATCCAATCCGTGAAAGGATTTTTTTTTCTTTTTGTCTTTTTAATATAAAGAAGAATTTCATTACCGTAAAAGGACGTTGGACTTTTTTAAACGTAAGTTTGAAATTATCTCCTTGAAATAAGCTTTAAATAATGGAATTGTTAGTCATTTTGTTTCCTTGATTGGAAATAAATGAGTACAGGATACAACATTCTAGTCTTTTTATGTCAATGAGTCTTTTTTCACTGCAATTTTGCTAAAGTAATGCTTAAGAAGAATGAAATAAAAAGTTTCTTATTCCCTTTTTTTTTTTTTTTGTTCTTTTACAGTTTTATGGCTCAAATAACATCAATATAAAATGGGGCACTACTGTAATGGAAAAAAAAAAAAAATGAAGTGCTACTGTTGTATACTGGTAATCTGCTACCCAACCAAAAGATTATATCAGTTATGTGTAGAGGGCTGCACATGAGTATGCTAAAAATACTGTATCATGTAGAGAAACTATGAGCTAAGAATCTGACTTTCTTCTTGGATCAGTTTTTCTTATTTTTTAGACTGTTTGGTATTTAATAAAATTTCTCTTATCTTTCCATGGAAAAGAAAAAAAAAGTGACTTAAGCTACACTTTTTTGAACTCGCGTCTTTAAGAATTGACAACCCATTTAAAAAAAATGAATTTTCCAATATTGAGTTCACAGATTCATGAATTTAATCGATTATCCTAACCCATTTTCGCTGTTCCATGCATGTTTAATTTCCTAAACCGCACAAAACATAAAAAAAAATGAAACACAAAAGGGTTCTAGTGGGTGTTTAAATTAATTCATCTCATGATGTTGAAGCCAATCATCAATAATGGTGAAGGATTTCCATCTGTTCAACCAACATTGTACTATAATACCATTCAATAATATTAAATGATATTGTTGGGGGACAACACCTATACAAAAGTCCTTTTAATAAGCAATAACTATCAGCTTCAAACTTACATAACTTGGCAACAACAATAGAAATTATTTTGCATAATCTAAGTAGAACCCAACATTGAATTGAATATATGTAACTTTTGCTCTCTTTACAGAGCTTTTAGCCACTACTTGATTAACAAAATGTAATGCTCTATGAGTGATTCAAGGAGGAAAAGGCCTCAGTTGTCTACCTGTTGATTAATTTATGCAGATGTGAGGGAGTTGGCCACTCACTCCCAACTTATAAGTACTAACAACAATAATTAAAACAAACTAAAAGAAAAAAAATGTTACACATAATCTTATTTCTCACAACAATTTCTCATTTTTAGATAATAAGATGATAAATTAAATTATATATAGCCAGGGATGGACTCAGAAATTTTTTTCAAGTGGGGCTAAGATAAAAAAAAAAATTTTAAACTTTGGAGAGTTAAGGTAAATTTTTTTGAATTTTTGAGAATTAATACTCAAATTTTTATACTAAATATTAAAAAATTATAGGATATAAATACAATTTAAAAAACATGAAGGGGCCAAAACACTAATTTTTTTTATCATAAATATACAAAATCTATGAACTTTAAGCGTAATTTTAAAAATCTAGGAGGACTGAGGCCCACCTTGACCCACACATAGGTCCGGCCCGTATATAGCATTCTCACCTGATAGATTTTGCTTTTCGGCCAATTGGCTTGATTGTACTAGGAGGATGCCATCCTCTGTGAATTTGCGGCTTTTAATTCCTCCCAATCTTTACAAGCAAATTTGTTTTGTGATGCTTCCTATTAATATCGCATCACTCTTTAACTAATGAAGAAAAAGGGTAGAGAATTTATTTATTTATTTATTTTTACATCTACCATGCCTAATATCTCAATTTTCACAAGATCTTCTTGAGTGTTATTCAAGTCATCAGGCATAATGACTTGATCATTATGCCTAAAGACATTATGCCTAATGTATACTACTTTTTTTTTAATAAAAAAACCCAACAAACACCCCTTCCTTTTCTATTAAAATTTTTAATCTACCCTTGCCCCAAAATATAAAAACAAAATTTGAAATAAAAAATGCCAGTGGAATGTAAAGTGGAACAAGAACATGTAGAAAGGGAGAAAATGAAAAAAAAATGCAGCAAAATTCCATCACCTTAAGTTTTTAATGCTCTATAAAACACAATGTCCCCTTGGCCATATAAATGTCCTTTGTGTTAAATTGGTTACCAAAAGATCATTATTATTCATTTAAAAAGCAAAAATCTACCTAACGCACAATATTTACGCTACTACAATTATGTAAAAATCCAATGTATATTGTTTTACTCTATTGCTAAGACGTTTTTGTATTTCAATTCTGTAATACTTATGTTCCAATAGAGAAACCATGTTGCTGCATTAAAGCCCACCCTCATTCAATCCCCAAAGGTGACATAACAAAAATATGGGAGCACTAGTGTAAAATGCCCATAAAAGCATATGAACTAGACATTGCTTTAAGGTATATTAGGCATTGCACTTATTGATAAGGGTGACAATAAGATAACCCTAATAATAGTTATTATAATGAGAGCATAGCCTCCAACTTGAAAGCCGCCTTATGAGTTTGGTGCTAATAATTGTGATGGCAAAAGTTAAATTGTACAGTGAGACACTCCAGATTTAAGTGAAATCAAGACAAAATATGATGATCAGAGAGAGGTTGGAATCATGGGAGGAATGGGGAGCATTCCAAAGGCTAACTTTGTGCGCAAGAAGCCAAACTTTAAAGTCTGTGAGGGTCCTTCTGAGTTCTGACTTGACACCACCTGCCCAACTTGCTCTGAGGTTGCATTACAAGAGGCCATTCTATATGTACATATTAGAAGTATCAACCTTTTTTAGGCTTTCGTCGGCCTCTGGTGCTCCTATTAGTATGAGATTTTAAATTTGATGATTTATAAAATACATAAAATTTATATAATTTATGTAAATGATAGTCCGGTACGAATGTAAAAGGGTAGTTGGTTAAAACTTTACACACCCTGTAACAAAAAAAATACTTTTTTTATTTGATCTACTATTTAATAGGTTTTTTTTTGTTTTATTTAAAATTTAAATTTTTTATGAACTTTTAAGTTATGATTTTGGATTTTTTTTTTAAATCAAAACAAAAAAAAAGTGTAAAAAGTCTTAAGCTCTTTAAATAAGGCAACTTATTTTTCTTTGAGAAACGTTACAGGCGCATGCTTATCACTCTCTCAACTAATTCTACAGTTTAATTAGCATTTATATTTAGGATGGCACATAGAACCGAACCAAAACCCATAAAAACTGTGCTGATTCAGCTCCGAGTTATTTAATTTTCTTTTTGTGCACCCCTGTATATGTGTAACATATATAAACGTAAAAAAACATGCTAGTCTTTTAGAAAAATTGTATAAAAAAAATCACATTAGAATGATATGACAGTGATATTTTTGTAATTAAAAGCTATTAAGATGACTGTTTTGTTTTAAAGTGACTGACTCTCCTTTAATAACATAATTTTAGTAATAAATTATGTCTGAATTCCCTGTTTGTTTTTCATTACTCATAAATGTAAAACCTTACCCAATTATGAATTTCTTTGACAGTGTTAAATACGTCTATGTGCCGCTGTCATTCTGAATTAACATTTATTAGACCAAAGGCCAGAATTGGATTTGTGAAGGAAAAAAAATATTTTTAAACAAAACAAAGTTAAATAAATTATTATATTTTGTTGGCTTAAGAAAATAAATGGATATTGTCCCAAATCAAATAATATTAATCACAAGAATTTAAAACGTGTTGTACCAAATAAATTAATATTATATTATATATATATATCACTTTGTTTTTCTTTTTTCAAGTGATGTGGGATCGCACTGATATTTTGGATCTCCACATACACTTTTCTCATTTTATTTTTCTTTTACAAACTGAAGATCTAAACAAAACACTATAATAGAATACACTGCTTTATTTTTACCCTTTGTTCGAACTTCAATTAGCTTTCAAGGTCTCCCAAAAATGAAAATGAAAAATAAATAGAAAAAAAAAATTTTTTTTCTTGCTTTATTCAATGGCGTTGGAAAAAGGGAAAATGATTCAAGTAAAGATGGACCACTAAGGGAAGTGCACATTAGTGAAGTTGTCCAAAACAAAATCGTATGTTCTCACTTTTCCAATCTCTTTTCCTTTCACTTTTCTTGCTTTGTTCGATTTCAATGGAAAAGAAAACAGATTCCGAACATAGAGCAGAGCCAAAGCTACTGCAACACTTAATGGACTTGTGAGCTATTGAAACAATCTTAGGACCACTCTAAAACCCTTAGTGCTAGTTCTAGTTGATAATTTAGGCAAAGGTTTGTGATTGCCTTTGTGCTTCTTCTTTGAATTTTTCATGGCATGAATTCTTTTTTTTTTTTTTTCAATATATATATCGTGTTTGTGTTAGGCATCCTCAGCACGAATCAAGACAACTAACAACCGAGATGTAAAAGGTGGTCAAACTAATGACCTAATGCTTAAGGCCTTTATTTTTGAATTAAGCCCACAAATGAGTTCAGCGAAAAGCTTGTAAATTCTGCCTTCAGCAATAGGCTTACTCTACTTCTAGACAACCCAACTAATACAATTGATCATTTTTGTCTCTAATGATAGAATGTATCAAGAAATGGATGATCAAGATCACCCAATCATCTTTGTTTTTGGAAGACAAACATTTATCATGATGGCCCAGTATGTATAACAAAGTGGGCCCACCAAAAGGGCATACCTGAGCCCTCACAACAGTACACGCATGGCATACATATTCTGGTGGGCCATGATTGAGCTTCATGCATATGACTCCATTAAATCATTCACAATTGCCATTTAGTTGCATGTTGGACACAGGAGGACTTCAGCATCTCGTGAACCAACTGAAATGAAATCAACCGAAATAACTAGCTCCCATGTGAAATTGGTACTATGTGTGTACATTTTGTACAAGCCCGTGTTGGGATTAAATCCAAACCTAACAAAATCCACTTGTCACTATTCCATTTGTCATAGCAGATTTGAAACACAGAAATAGTCTTTTTGTATGCAAAGAAAAGTATTGTACACAAGGGCCGAGGGATGCCAAAGACTCTCCTTGGCTGTAGCCCAGGAGAGCCCAGCCCAACCGCTATATTTAATATCTAAATTTTTAAAAAAATTAAGTTTAGCCCACCCATTTCTATTGTTAAGTCCAATTACTTAACACAGCTTGCTTCAATTTTAATTCTTAAACTCAATAAAAACTAAATTAATTAATTAACCATTAAAAAAGTGTCCTAAGAAAAAGGTGGAGCAGTAGTTTAACCATTAAAAAAATTATTTAACACTCTTTATGTTGTTGTCTAACTATAAGTTGTTTTTTTTATTAATTTCTTAAAGGAAAAAAAATCATTTAAACCCATTAAATTAGGTTTTGACATCACACTTTTTTCCTATAGTACAAACAAGAGAGAGAGAGACAAGGAGAAAAACAGACTCTCGTGATCTTCGGTCACAACTTCGAAAGAAAACTTTCTGAATCTATTCAGATTTGATAATACACTTTTGCTATATATTAGTTGTAAAATTATTTAGTTTATATAATTTTTGCATATATATGTTCTATAAACTTTTTTTTTTTTGGTAATTCATTAAATTTTGGCATAGTACAAGGCAAATAAAAATCCTGGCTCTGCTTTGATTGTACATTTAATATCTCCCGATCCTGCAAAGGAGAAAGCCTTCATTTTGTCTTTGAGCTTACTAATCTATAATATGTGTATAGATATATGCAGCAATATATTTATACATGTAGGTATATGTGATGGCATCAAGGTGGCCAACAAGAAGAGAAAAGTGGGCACTGATCAGCATTTAACCCAAAAACCTACTAGGGACGGCCAGTTGCTCTATGTTGGACAGAAGGAAAACAATGTTGAAGTTCCTACAAATGATTAAAAAAAAAAATCCATGGGTCCATAGATGTTTTGTATGGTTATATATATGGAGACAATGATTCTCGCTTTATAATGGTGCCAATGACTAAAACTAATGTCAAGTGTTTGTCTTTACTCAAAATGTTTTCTCCGTTATAATGGGTAATTGTGTTCCAAGAGTGAACTTGGATATCCTATAGAAATGTATAGCCAATATGAATGAGTTAATGCACTTTTTCATTAAAAGAAGAAGACGAATGAAGCCCACATGGAAATTGCCATCACTGAGGAAAATTAGATTGTGTTTGGATGAATCAATTTGAAATTTAGGGATTGAGGGTTCAAATTCACAAGGATTGGCTATTGATGTTGGATTGGGAAACTTAATGAAGGTGACGGAGTAAAGGGAAGAAGGACAAATATTACTATCCCTGTGCAACTAGAATCCTCTTTTTTTTTTTTTTTTTTATCTGTTTATTTTTGAATCCAGAGTCATGAGTATTCAAGTTAGCTTGCGCTCACCTTGATTAGTTTCCTTTTTGATCCTGTCAAAGGCAAACCATGAGTAAAGTATCCACAATAAATTTCGTGCAGCCAACTTTTACATTTGAAAAGATTCAAACTATTGACCTCCTAAAAAAAAATCAAAAGTCTTAATCAACTGAACTAACCCAGTTAATTAGAATTCTTTTTTTTAAGTTTAGAGATGTGTAGGTTTGAAACCCTATACAAAAAGCTGGTGCACAATAGCTTTCTATGATAGAGGCTTGCTTCTGCAAGCTCTGCTGGTTGCTTTTCATTTTGTTAGCCTGACAGGATTATGGTGCTTGTTGCTCGTCAAAGCCGTGGTCTGCAGCCTCCTCGCTGTTTACTAAGTGAACATTTATTTTTAAATAATTTTATTCACACGTTATTTCAAATCTACCACTATAAAGTTCTCAAATGCATTCAGGTCTATATCAAAATTCAAGAAATATTCCTCGAACAATTAGACTTAAATCCATTAATTTCTAACTCGTCAATTCAAATGCATCCTTAAGTCTGAAAACAAAGAAGAATGAAATAAAAAAAACAAAAAAAAGAAAGAAAGAAAGAAGAAGAAGAAGAAGAGATACAATTATGAAATTGGAAATTTTGGTTCTTTAATTTTTTTTTAACACAATTTCTACTAATGGGCTTCAATTTCTTCACTGGCTCAAGGGCACTGGCTATATTGTCTTTCCTTTTCTTCTTCCCCTTCCCTCTCCTTTATTGGGCCCTTGAGGGGCCTATTTGGGATGATGGATTTACAGCTTCAAGCAGGCCAATTGGCCGCAAACCGAAACCCAATAGGCCTGAAGTGCCCAACCTCAATTCAATTTTTGAAGTCCAAAGCCACCCTAACAGAGTAAAAAAAAAAAAAAAAAGCAAAATACAAAAAATTGAGTCCAGCCAGCCAGTGAGCGAACCGAATAATAGTTCTTTGATCTTGTAAGTGAATCGTTGATATTATAAGGGTTAATTACAAAGAGATCACTACGCTTTCACAAATTCTAAAATATGACACATTAAGCTATTGAACGATCAAATTATAACAATCAGTACCTTATGTTAACAATATATTAACAATTTATTAGGTGGGTAAATGAAAAATTGTAATGTTACTTCTACCAGTTCACAAAAATATAATTTTATACTTAAATTGAGATTATGTTATTATAATAATTGTTTGATAACTAAAATGCCATTTTGAATGACATGCAATTAGGGTATTCTCGTCATTAAGTAATTATTATAATAAAACAATATCAATTTACATATAAAACCTCACTTTTATAAACATGTGAAATTCACATTATAATTTTTATCTCTTTTCTAAAGAATTACTAATAGTTAATTGATATAAATTAATAATTTAAGAATCAATGTATTATGTTTTAAAATTTAATAATACTGAGGCATAGTTTAAGTAAAGATTTTTTTACAAATTAGTAACTGAAGTCCCTGTTTTATATGAAAACCTTTGAATTGTTTCCACTTTCGTTCTCTATATTAGGACATTGAGCTTCCGTATAATGGTTGTTTTCGGTATGCACTATTCTCTCTCCAGAATGGTAGCAGATGAGTAACTGTTTAGGTTTGGAGGATTGTTCGTCTTCTTTTCATCATTTTGGCTGTTTCTAAACTGATAAAGCACCCAAAAAAAAAAAAAAAAATTCTTTAATGACTTGGGCTCAATTGGGTATATTTTTTTTAATAAAAAAAATTACTTAAAATATGCATAGTTTTAACGATAGCTTAAAAAAAGTATGAATAAGACGTTTGGCAACTTCAAAAAAAAGAGCTAGTTTTGGCAAAAAATATGGTACTTGGTTGTTTGGTACAGGCTTTAGATTTTTTTTACTTTTTCATATAAAATAACTATAGTACCCTCGAATGGGATCATGTTTGGAAACCTAAAACCAATATCTCAAAAAAAGAAATATTATTATTTTTTCATGAACGGAAACCCTAGATGTTCAAAATCAAATTCATCACCATTTGCTTAGATTCGTGATTTGGAACATAGGGCTTTTAGAGCCTATCTTAAATCAAATCTAATAATATGAAAAGCCCCATGCATTTGTGTTGTAGAAAGAAAAAATTGATGTAAGAGTTTTGTGAACAAACACCAAAATCAATGAGGTTCTACACCAATGTTTAGAGTTATATATATACATGAGAGAGAGAGAGAGAGAGAGAGAGAGAGAGAGAAAGAACATATAGTTATATATATACACCAGCGAGAGAACAAATATATATATATATACACGAGAGAGAGAGAGACATGGTCGAAGATGCGGCGGCCTTGCGTAGGTGGTCGGCTTTGGAGGGGACTGATGGTGGTGGGAGGGTGGTCTGCGACGATGAATCTAGAGAGAGAGAGAGAGAGAGAGGTTGTCGAGATCGGAAGACGAAGGAGCGAGCGGAGATCTGGTGATGTTTGGGGGATTTTACATGGGAGGAATTATGTGTAATTTGTAAGGATAAAAGAGAAAATTTGCACAGCTCATTAAAGTTACTGTAGCTCCGTTGCAATAGCAAAAGCTGGAAAAGCACGGAGCTTTTTTGCTTTCAAGGTTTTTTTTCGCTAAAAAGAGCAGAAAAGCTGGGCCATAGAAGCTTGATGACAAACGGCGCTAGGCTTTTTTAAAGCTTTTAAGCAAAAAGTTGGACAAATAAGCCCAACCAAACGGGGTAGTTATGATAGAAGATCAGATAGGTTTGGGCCAACATGTTTTGTTTGAGAAGAATTATGTGAAATTTGCTTAGGCTTTGATTTTGGCTTCGGGATTTGACGCGACCTGGAGCTTGGGCTCAATGGAGACGATAATGGTTTTCTCCTTAAAGTTGCGAAATATTTGGTGCTGTTCCTAGTTTTACAGCTCATTCAATTTTGATGAAGCAGAATGGGGTAAGATAGTACATCTTTGACTTATATAACTTTGATGAAGCTAACCAGTTTGGTTACCGTTACAGTTTTGATTTTGATTTTTATTTTTTAAAATTTAAGAAAATTGTGTTTGATAAGCTGATTCTGAAAACTGTTCATTCTGTAACTTGTTTTCGAAAAAATTTTCAAAACCATTTCGGATTTAAGAACCAATAAAAAAAATATTTTTTGAACCATTTTCATACAAAAATAAAAATTATATGGAAATAATGATTCCGGGTAGTTGGCTCAAGTTGAACATGATTCTGGTATTGAATGGTTGTGCAGCCGAAAACTGGGTCTGGTTGTGCATTAAATCATAGCCACATCTCTAGGGTCTATGTTTAAATTTTCGTCAAAAGAGAAAAAAAGAAAAAGAAAAGCCCTTAATTTTAGAATCTTGTAGTGGTAAGGTGACGGACAAGATGCAATTCTGTACTGCTAGCTAGTTTTAAGTCAGCTGACGAAACCTTTTGTAGACTTGAGCTGAGGTCAGTCGACACCCTTCCACTGCTGCAGGGTCGGAACTACATTGCAATTTGCATGTGTTCGTGTGACTCGCTTTTATGACTCTTTCTAGTATTCCTCAAAATATAGATATATACATATATATATATATACACACAATATTTGTGTAAAAATTTATTTTACTAGCATTCTTCACAATTTCAAACCATATTAATTTAAGTCCTAACCCAATATATAAAAAAATTTGTATAGTAAATTATGGATCTTACTCTTTCTAAGAAATAGTTAATTTGTCTTTTATTTCATATTTTGATGATGTTGTATAGAATTAGTTTTATTTTTCATGTAGAAACTCAGTCCGGTATCTTAATATATTTCTTAGGCTTGAACTTAGAATATGTGCATAGAAAACTTAAAATATAATAAATATATTAATAGTAAAAATTTATGTTTTGTCCCCTAAAAAATAATCTTGGTTCTGCTCCCACTCGACTCTACCACTAGGCAAAGTGCTCATTTTAAATGAAAGACAGGATTGGGGTCTCAGGTCTTTCAAACTGTTTGATGCTTGGTTTGATGAAATCTTTCATTACTTTGGTTGAGGAGGCATGGTCAAGCTGTATTGCAGAGGGTTGGGCTGTGGGCTGCTTATGTGTTGTTGAAGAAGCTGCAGCTTCTTAAAATGAAGATTAAAGAGTAGCCCAAATCGAAGGAAGTTTCTTTGGAGTCCAAACCAAGAAAATTGGAAGGGGCGCTTCACAATTTGGACATCATTGGTGAAAGTATCATTTCCACTGATCAGATGAATAGGAAAAGGACCATCAAGAGAAACTGTGGGACTCTATCTGATCGAGGAATTCTTTGCTAGAAAGAAATCAAGGAAAACTTTGATTCAATTGGGGGATAGAAATTCAAGTTTCTTCCATGCCTCAATTAAAGCAAGGGCAATGACTATGTTCAGGATATGACAATTTATTAATATTCAAGTACAGGTATGGCAAATCAATAAATAATATTCGATAAGATCGGAATCCACCCATAGAGAATAGTTATCAAAACATGCAAAGTTAGGTGTTAAAATTCACAAACAGTAAAAGATTAGATACCGACTAAGCCATGTTAGACACTGTAGTGTTACAATAACTTCAGTTGAAATCTAAGCCAACCTGTTTAAATTTTACCTTGAAAAGTACCGATGAGAATTGGACAATTATTGTGGAAAATAGTAACTAAAGTAAAATAGTTTAATTTGTGAGGATTGATAATTATAGAACGAGACTTTTAATTAAATTAAATAAAATAATCTTTGATCCAATTGATTCGATCACCTGATTCACTCGAAATTTCAACAAAGGTTTGTAACTCAAATCATTGGCTTCATCTTGTGCCTTTGATTTGGAAGATTAAATTATTAGAACAAAAATTCAATAATAATTAAATATAATAATAAAAATTAAAGCCATAGATTCATACCATTGATTTGTATAATAACTATATCAAACTAAAATTTGTACATAGAAATTACCAAACTTAGTTAAGAATCTAAGTTTTTTTTAAAGATTTAGAATTTAATTACCCAGAATTGTAAGATTTTAAGATAAAACAACGAAGACTCAATTACCTTTGCTGATATTCTAAGATCCTTAGATGATCTTCACAATTGGTTTCAAAAATAAAATTAGCTATTCATAGTATTGAAAAAACATGACTTGAAAAATAACTTTATAAATAAAAATGTTTATTGCAGTAAAATAATGGTAAAAAAAATATTAAAAGAAAAAATTAATTGACTGAAAAGTTGCTAGCAAACTAACTAAAAATCTACCCCTAAAAAGGAAAACAATTGAATGGAGCTCTCTCCCTCTCTGCTCTCTTCCTCCCCGCTCTCCTCTCAAGCTCTTTGGCGAATGGAGCTTTTTATATATATAAGATGCTCCATAAAATGCTCTACCATGCATTGTCTTTAATCATAAAATGATTGTGTGATTGTGAATGCTCCATGGAATGCTTAATTATGCATTATCTCCACTCATTCACCTGCGCGCGCGCTCACACACACACATATATTTATATAATATATTATATCCACTAATACACACACATATATATAATGTATATATTACATCAAGTTAACATTCGAATAAATGTGCATGTGCACGTCGACTTCATTTTGTAAGATTTTAGGTTTAAATCTACACAAGACACAAAAACATAAAAGAAAACTAATATTTTATTAAAATAATAACTAATATGTACATAATTATTAACAATAACTTATAATTAGGGACTTCAATTTGTACTTTTTAGAGTACAATCGCACCCACCAACTAAACTTTTGCTAATCTCAAGAAAATTAATAAACACACTTAAAAAGATAAGTTTCACTTTTGTAGGGATCACAAATGCATTTAGCATGTGCACAAAATTTTTAAACCCCTAGGTTACCCTTAGTGGTCGAGTAATATCTCGTGAGGGTTTCCAGTGATGGTACCTATAAGTATCAAAATGTGGCATGCAAATGAGAATAATGAGAAAAAATATTACATGCATCAAAACACAAGTATATTCTATATATCACACTCATTAATACACAAGTAAGATAATTTCTTAAAACAACATATGAGAGACTTTTATGTGTATATGATCATTACATGATAAGAAAAGTATTACAAAAATATTACAACATAGATACATCCTTTTAAGCTTTGATTCAACTTCATTGGATATTCTCTAAAAAAAAAAAAACAAAAAGTAGATATCTCACACCAGTTGTCATTGTAAAAGAGTAAATGTAATGAAAAATTAAAACAAACAACCATAAATAAAATGACGTGATTATATAAAGTGAGAGACGACTTGACATAGATCCTAAAAAAATACTCAATGTTAAAATCACACAAACAATTGATAAGTAAATTCTCTACGAAGTGAATGAACAAACAATGTACACATCAACTCCTTGAGAACTTTGTTCAAATTGTAACTTAGCCATGAGATATGACGTAGGGAGAAAGAAATGATAGAAGGCTCAAAACATGTGTGATCAAACCATAAATTGATCAATGAATACATACCTTAAATTTTTCTATTTCATTTGATTAGATACGTTTTTTTTCCTCTTTTTTTTTTTTTTTTTCCAACAACCAACCTCTTATTCTTTTTTTTTCTTTTTCGTAATTTCCTTTTTCCTTTGATTTTTTCTTTTCTTTCCTTCGTTGCTAATTTATTTATTTATTTTTCAATATTGTAAATAGATCATCCCCTTTCTCAATTCAACTTACACAAGTGAAGATATTTGTATTTTCGTATTTAGGGACAAAACTTTAGTAATGATATATGTAGCAAGATACAAAAAAAAAAAAAAAAGACTTAAAGATAGTTCCAAGAGAATTATGTCAATAAAGAAATCTGTGACTCAAAAGATCAAAGATGGCCTCGATTCATTTTTTAAAGTGCACAATCACTCAAGGTTATAAGAATTCAAAATATTCAATTACCATAACAATTCAAACAATTGAGTTAAATACAAGTATAATGGAGCTATTGAAAGAGTTATATGGAAGAAATTCATCAAGACTATATAAACACTTTGAAAGGCGTGATTGGCTTTAAAGCTTACTTGGTAAAAAAAATAAAAAAGATCCCCGCAATTATCTAAAATATCCCACAATTTTTCTATGTTTGATAGGATGCATTCTCTAATCTTTCTTAATTTTCTCTATTTTTTCTAATTTTTAAAAATTTAAAAATTTTCAAAAAATTACGAAACTTCATGTGTTGAGTCAATGCCTTGATTTTGATGATAACAAAACATGGTTAAATGATCTAATAATTCTACTTAGTGTGTAGATGAATTATTAATTAGATCTTGACTTGAAACTTATCATAATAGAGGATTTATGATGAAAAGTATGATGAAGTGATGTATTCTACAAAGGTGATATTATAAGAAGAAAAAGAAATCTCAAGTTGATGAAAATCCTAGATTGAAGATTGATAAGCATGAAAGAATAGCATATTCAACAATGGTGATTTTATAAGGAAATGAAGATGATGGATATCAGAGGAGAAGAATGAAAATGCTAAAAGTCTTGATTGAAAAGATTGAAGACTTTGAGGACTTGAAGATATCTTGCAAGAATGAAAAAAGAAGAGACCAACTCAAAAAACATAAAAGCTTTCTTGAAAGATTTGAAGATGTCTTGAGGACATGGAAGGAATCACAAGACTTGAAAAGCTTTCTTGGAAGAGTTGTTGAAGTCCATGGAGAAGCCATGTTGATTGAAGAAATGAAGATTCTAAGTCATGGAAGCTCTCTTGAAGATATTGAAGAAGACTTGAATCAATGGATGAAGCTATGATAATGGAAGAGCTCTACAAGTGATGAAAATGAAGAAAATTCATCTTGAATGGATTGAAGATGTTCTTGGAGTCATCTAATCTTGAAGAAGTGTTTGCAAGCTTTAAAAAGCCTATTTAGATGATCCTTGAAGAGATTGGAAGCTTTGAAAAAGAATGAAGAAAAGTTGCAAAAATATGGGTTTTGGGAAAAGAGTCGACCCCTCAAGCAAAAAGAGTCGACTCATTCGAACAGAGCCTTGGAATTCTGCTGGAAGCTGAAAAGAGTCGACTCCTGGGACAAAAGAGTCGACTCATTTGGACAGTGACTTGAAAAATCTGCTGAAATGCAAAAAGAGTCGACTCATTGTGAAAAGAGTCGACCCCTAGACCGTAACGGCTAGTTTTTTGACAGACGGTATGGGCAAAAACACAACCAAATCTTCTCCCATACTTCTTCAACAGCTAGAATCGATCCATACCTATATATATAAGATACCTACAGCTTCAAACAAGAAGAGAAGAGCAATCATACCATTCATATCAAGTGCTTGAAGCTGAAAATCACATGTACCTCACTGCCATATATTTTTGCTGAGTGTTTAAAGTTATCCATTGAGTTGTATTCATTCATATACTCACTAGGAGAGTCATTCTTTGTATAATCTTCATTCATTCTCATTTGGGTGGGTTTGTAACCGTGTAAGTTTGAGTGTTCTTGGAAAAACACTTGTAAGTTTAAGAGAAGCTTGGACAAAATCTCTTGGGTTTTGAAAGCTTGGGAAGAAGCTTTTGTAAAGAGTGAGCTGGGCACTCGTGGCACAACCAGCGGCTGTGTAAGGAGTATTGCATAGTGGAATTCCTTCGAAAGGATCGAAGAAGAGAGGACGTAGGCAAGGTTGGCCGAACCTCTATAAATCTGGTGCATATTTCTTCTGCCTATGTTTTGCTTACTTGCTCATTATGCATGCTTGCAAATACTTGTTTTAATGTACACTTCATTTGCTTGATACATATTCTTTGATTATTTGTTACTAAAATACATAAACGATTTTTTAGTTGAAATTCTTGTTAAAAATTCTATAAAACCCAATTCACCCCCCCTCTTGGGTTGCCTACTTGGGCCAACAATATGGTTGTTCTATGCATTTTTCTAAGACACACAGTACAAAAATCATGCACAAACATGCAATATCCGAGCCTATAGAAGTAGTTTTCTAAACCCTACAGGAAACCCTTTTACAAAACATACAAAATCATCCCAAACACACTCAAATCTTCACCAAATGACAAAAACAATCCACCCATTGCATTCTAAACATTTTAAAGCATAGGTTTACATTAATCATAAGCAAAAAACGAACACATGCATCAAAATCGACAAAATTTCAAAAAATTAATCTTTGGGTTCTCTGACAAGAAACGAGCTTTCCAACGAGAATCCGGCGACAATGTTAACTTTTGGTAAGCACCCAACGCCTCTCGACACTTCCCCAACAATTCCCGGTCGAAATCCCTCAAAAAACCCTCGGAGAAATTCTCAAGCCTCTCTCAAAACTCAAAACCCGTAACAGCAAAACCCGAACCTACTCTGTTTTTAAACCCACGGCCTGGAGCATGTAGCAGATGCACCAGAAGAAAAATTCCAACTGGCGCATGTTGGTTATTTTAGACCAGGCGTGTGTGCTACAGCGCCCAGCCCTTTAACTTCTTGCCAAAACCAGTTTTTAGCACTCCAATTGCCCAAAAATCATTTTTAAGGCTCTAGAGCCAAAAATCAAGCTTAAAAAAATTTGTTTTAAAAAATCAAGAGTTCTAGGCCGAACTTCGTCAAATCGGCATTTTTAAAACTTGGACCCTAAATAAAATTTCCAAAGAACAAAGTTTTTCGAAATTCAAAGGATGATACTGTACAATATGTAATAATACTAAACTTATCATGAGATGTAAAATAGCCTCTTTCTATGTGTTAAAATAAAATCTTGCAATTATATTAAAAATAAGGGATAAAACAAAAATTATGCTAAGGTGAATGAAAACATGTTTCAACAAATTTTCAAAATTCAAATTTGCATTTCACATAAAATTGTATAAAATTATAAAAGATGCGCAAACCTCTTTTGTAGATGTCAAGTGCATTAAAATTGTATACTTCTCGGCCTTGCGCATGTTTTTGTTTTTGTTTTTTTTTGAAAAAAGTACAAAACATATGCAAAAGAAATGTTAGTCATGTTTACAAATAAAGATAAAAATGTAAATAAGACACTCAAACCTAACACCCTCTAGGAAGAATAATCATTATAAAGTTTAGCTAGACTTTTGACATCAAAATCAAGATAGTCTACCGTTCTACTGATTTCAAGGCGTCTTAATGCCTCAACATTTACTCAGCCTTTAATAATATCTAGGTAAACCATCTAATTCCTTGACATTAGTTGATTACTCCTTTTGCAATTTTTATCCACGCAGGTGTCTAGTACAACGGTAACACTTATTTAGTCTGTTTGCCCTTCTCTTACTAACCAAAGTACTGCGACCAGTAAAAAGTTGAGGTTGTTCCTCTTGGAGGTTAACTCTCCTCAGCATCTTTGCACAACGAATTATCTCGCTCTTGATACCAAATGAAAATATCTGGAAGATTCAACATACAAATGTAAACACTCGACCATCTATATGAGAAGTCATGATACTATCTAGTTCTTTAACGTCTGTTAGTCATAAAGACAAATATAAATATCAAAATAAATAACAGAAAATGATGAATCAAATAATAGAAAACGAACGTGGCCTTGCCCCCAACTAAATAACAACCACGATCATGAGGCGAAAATGGAAGGGAAAAAGTGTGAGAAAAAAAATCCAGGGGGGGAGGGGTGGAAAGGTCCCTTTCTTCCAACTAAAGATAAACTAGCTACCAAATTAAATAATTAGACTAAACTAACTATATAAATTGATTGGGTGTTACTTTTACTCAAGCAATGGTAGATCCATAAGATTCACATTTTCAATCAAACTTACAAAGTTCTCCAAGTAGGGCTTTAGTCTTTGCCCATTGAATTTAAAAACATTCACATTGCTGGAATTCTCAATTTCTATCGCTCCGTTCAGTGACACATCGCTTACCTGATAAGGTCCAGACCACTTACTCTTCAATTTACCAGGAAACAAGTGCAACTGGGAATTGTAAAGTAATACTTTTTGACCGATATGAAAAGACTTACGAAGGATATGTTAGTCATGGAATGTTTTCATCTTGGTCTTAGAGATCTTTGTATTTTCATAGGCATCATTTTAGAGTTCTTTAAGTTCATTGAGTTGTAGCTTCCTAGTTTGGTCGGCCGCATCTATGTTCTCATTAAATTGGATAATAGCCTAATAGGCTTTGTGTTCAATTTTCATTGGAAGATGACATAATTTCCTATACACAAGCCTGTAAGGAGAAACACCTAACACAGTTTTGTAAGCTGAGAGTGTATCCATTAACCTTAAGGACCAATCCTTACGGTTAGCATTAACAGTTTTCTTAAGAATGTGCTTAATCTCTCGGTTAACTAACTCAACTTGGCCACTAGCTTGGGAATGATAAGGTGTATTAACCTTGTGAAGGACCTCATACTTTTACATTAACATTTCAACGAGTTTATTACAAAAGTGAGTGCAACCATCACTAATGACAGCTCGAGGCATACCAAAATGAGAAAAGATATTCTCCTTTAATAACTTGACCACAATGCAATGATCATTGGTACAAGAAGTAACGGCCTCCACCCATTTAGACAAATAGTCAATGGCCACAAGAATGTAAAGGAATCCAAAGGAACTAGGGAACAGTTCCATGAAATCAATACCCTAACAATCAAATATCTCAAGAGTAAGAATGGGGTTGAGGGGCATCATGTGCCTTCTAGTTAGACTTCCTAGTCGTTGACACCTATCACAGGATGTGCAAAAAGTGTGAACATCACGAAACATGTTGGGCCCATATAAGCCAGATTGCAAAATCTTTACAATCATCTTTTTTGAATTAAAGTGCCCACCACAAGCATAGGAGTGACAGAACTCTATGACAAATTGAAACTCATTGTTGGGGATACATTGATAAATTATCTGATTGGGACAATACTTGAACAAGTACGGATCATCCCAAAAGAAATACCTCACATTTTTAAAGAATTTTCGTTTATCTAAGTAAGACCAATGTGACGGTATCTTGCCAGTAGCCAAAAAATTACCTATATCATTGAACCATGGAACAGTTACTTGAAAAAGTACTTGAATTTGAAAAAGATGCTTATCTGAAAAATACTTATTGATAGGGAGAGTATCTTTGGCTTCCTCATCAGTAGGGAGCGTAACAAATGGTTAACAACTACATTCTCTACCCTTTTCTTTTCTCGAACTTCAATGTAAAACTTTTCTAACAAAAGAATCCAATGGATTAGGCATGGCTTTGTATCAGCCTTGGTAAGCAAGTACTTTAGTACAGAATGATCAATAAATGTGATGACTAATGACCCCATCAAGTATGATAAAAAATTATCTAATGCAAAAACGATAGTAAGAAGTTCCTTTTTAGTTGTGGTATAGTTCAATTGGGCTTCATTCAAGGTTTTGCTTGCATAATAGATAACATAGGATTTCTTGTCCACTCTTTGTCCCAAAACTGTTTCTACAGTGTAATCACTAGCTGCACACATCAACTCGAAAGGTGATGACCAATCGGGTGACTGAACGATAGGTATAGTTGTTAATAGCTCTTTAAGCTTGTCGAAAGCTTTTTAGAATTTAGACGTCCATTCAAATGAAACGTCTTTTGACAATAATGACACATTAAATGAGAAATGACACTAAATCCTGCTATGAATTGCCGGTAGAAACCAACATACCTAATGAAAAATCGAATGTATTTCACAATTCTAGGAGTAGGTAGTGTCTAGATTAATTTAACTTTGACTTTATCTACCTCAATCCCCTTGCTAGATACGATGTGCCCAATCACTTTACCTTGTGTCATCATGAAATGACACTTTTCCCAGTTTAGAACAAGGTTACTCTCCTCACATCTTTCTAATACCTTTCTGAGGTGTTCCAAACAACTCTCATAGGTATCTCCGTACACAAAAAAATCATCCATGAAAACCTTTAAGAATCTCTCCACCATATCACTAAAGATACTCATCATGCACCTTTGAAAGGTGACCGGTGCATTATACAAGCTAAAGGATATTCTTTTGTAAGCATATGTACCAAAATGACATGTGAAGTCATTTTATCCTAATCTTCTAGGGCAATTTCAATTTGATTGTATTCAGAGTACCCATTTAGAAAACAATAAAAAGCTCGTCTTGCCACTCGTTCTAAGACTTATCTAAGAATGGGAGTAGGAAGTGGTCTTTTCTAGTAACAATATTTTATCGATGGTAATCAAGACACATGGGCCACCCAGTTTGAATCCTAGTTCGCACTAGTTCATTTTTCTCATTTTGAATTACCGTGACTCCAGATTTCTTAGGAATAACTTGGGTGGGTTGGACTAACCCACTTTGAATTAGAGATACGGTATATGATACCTGCATCGAGAAGTTTCAGTACTTTTCCTCTTACAACTTCTTTTATATTGGGATTTAAACGCCTTTGCATTTGACGCCTCGATTTAGACTCTTCATCAAGATATATGTGATGTGTACATACAAAAGAACTAATACTGTGAAGGTCTGTAATGGTCTAACCTAAGGCTTTTTTATGATTATTTAGCACTTTCACAAGACTTTTCTTTTGACCTTCAGACATACTAAAGGATATAACAACAGGATAAGACTCACCTTCACCAAAGAATACATACTTCAATGTAGATGGAAAATATTGTCTTTCCGAAGTGGGTGTTTTTTGTTCAGAAAGGACACGCTTTATGACACTAAGAATTAAAGGCTCAAATGATGAGGTCTAGTGACCCACTGACATACATTGTTCTCTTTCTATCATTTCAAGAATTGTATCCCTAGACTTCACATGGTCATAATCTAACCGGTCATGTTGCTTGCTCGAAACAAGAGCTTTTTCAATAAGATCCTCAAAAAATTCACTCTCAAAGTACTCTTGCACAACAGACTCAATGCAGTCTACTTCTCTGATGTTCTCATACTCTCTCAGTTGTTTTCCTACTAAAAAGATATTCATCTCGATAGTCATATTCCCAAATGACAACTTTAACAGCCCATTCTTACAATAGATTACGACATTACACGTTGCTAGGAATGGTAACAGGAATTTGAGAATGAGCACTAATGCTCTCAACCAGTTGTGTATCTAACACAATGAAATCCACTAAATAGTAAAACTTATTTATTTGAATGAAAACATCCTCCATAATACCTCTAGGAACTTTAATAGATCTGTCAGTTAGTTGTAAGGTAACAAGTGTAGGGCGCAACTTACCTAATCCGAGTTGTTGATAAACCAAATAAAGAAGTAGATTGACACTTGATCCTAGATCAAGAAGGGCTCAATCTATCTTGTTTCCCCCTATTATATATGAAATAGTAGGATAGCCGAGATCCTTATACTTTGGTGTGGACTTATATAGCAAAATTACACTTTAGCACTCATTCATAGAAGTTGTTTCTTTGATATGTAACCTCCTTTTTATAGTATATAAGTCCTTCAAGAACTTAGCATGAGAGAAAATTTGCTTAATGGCATCTAAAATTGGAATGTTAACCTTAACTTACTTAAACACTTCATAAATTTTAGAATTCAGAAGCTCATGTTTTGGTTTGGCTAATCTATGAGGAAACGAGACATATTTTACAACATCAATGCCCTCATCTTCAGATGCTCTAGTTAGTTCTAAAACTAGCTTAACTTTCTTTTTCTCTTTCTCACTCTCATCTTTTTCTCTTTCTTGTTCTCTCACATCTTCATTCTTTCATCACTAACCTTAAGAGTTTCTTTTCTAGATGGAATGGTTTTATCAATAATTTTTTCACTCCTTAAGGTTGTGATAGATTGGACTTGTTCATACCTGAATTGAGGATCAGTCTTTGCTTGGGTCATGTTTACTTACTTTGTAGGATTTGGATTTGGTTACGATTGAGATAGAAATCTCCCCAATACTAGTTGAGTCAAAATTTATGTCAAGTTAGACATTTGTTTTACTATGTCCTCTAACATTCTATTGTGTTGGTCTAATACCTTGTCCTGCCTATTCACCCTATTATTGACTCTTCTTATATCATTTGTCAATTGATGAACATTATTTTCTGAAGGTCTTCTATGATCTGGATTTTTTTTTCCCACAAATCCAGCCTCAAAAATAATTTTTTAAAAATCAAATTCAGCCCATTTTGAACTTATTTACCAGATTAAGGTCCTTTCTATTAATTGTATTAATTTCTATATTGCGATTTTAGTTGAAGTTGCATGAATTCTATACAAAATAGTGACAACCAAGTCTACATGAAGTTGTTGTTTCAATCCACGACTTCTATGAATTCGTGATCTCAAAACACAATTTCAATAAAGTTGTGAATTGATCCTACGACTTTCAAATAAAACATGCAAAAATAAGACTTAATTATAGTTTTGATTTTAAAACACGACCTCGTTAAAATAGTGGTTTGAAACGGCGACTTTAAGATGCAACTGGGTTTAGTAATCAAAACAAGTTGGACTCACTAGATATTTTTTATATTTTTGGGCTGGGTTTGATAAAGGGCTCCGCGATAACCCCCCAAACTTTCCATGGGAAACCCATCCAGTACAGGACGTTTCATGGATCGATGTAAAAAGTGATTCCTACACAGAGAGAGAGAGAGAGAAAAGATTGTGATAAATGTTAATTGATAATAAATCTGCTTGTCCCACATGGTTCAATAATTTTCTATTCACCGTTCAATCTTTGCATGTTATCTTCGAAGCATATTCCTGAAAAGAAGCATTTTATAAGGTTAACTGACGGAGATCTTGTAGATAATATTATATATGGAGAGAGAGAGAGAGAGAGAGAGAGAGAGAGAGAGAGAGATTGGCATCATCCTCACATTTCTGATCCGTGTTTGATGGTGGTAAGGGAAATGTGGACTACTGAACATGCCTTACCAACCAATTGTGGACATATTCATCATCTTAAATAGGGGAGAAAATGTTTCTAGTTGAAGAAATGGTTATCATTATGACTTCTCTTTTCCTTTTTTTTGGGTGAACAAAAGACTCAATCCATTCAAGAACCATTACAAATAGGTTTTAAGAGCATACAACAATACAAAAAAAAAAAAACGCTTGATCTAAGTGAATAGCCGATGCATGAAACAATATAAAGCCATTATTATAGATAAATTTTTAGTACGACAGTAGCAACATGTAATAATAAGATAAATTTTCAATACAACAGTAGCAGCGCGTAATAGCTGCTTATACTACATCAAGGTGACAGTTGCATGCGAAAATCATATGTACGGAAGTTATAGTTGAATTGCCTTTACGTACCAATTGACTGGCAGCAAAGGTCACCCTCGTGCACCCTAAAGTCATGGAATATAGGTAAGGAAAATTTTATCCTTACAAAATTTTTATAAAGAAAACACCTCCAAAATAATGTAACATTGCTATATTTAGAAATATAAGCCAAAATGGTTTGCATATGAAAAAATCGCAAACAATCACAAAAATAGTTATATTTGAAAATTTTATAAGACAAATCTATTTGTATAGCATATTTCTATTTGCAAGTTTTTTTTTTTTGTTTTTTTTCTTCTTATCCAAATTGATACTTGACCAGTAGTCCTTAATATCTCCTGAACTCCCGTAAATACAGCTTTTGTACATATATACTTGCTGGACAACGCGGCATTTCTTTAACCTACCACTTCCAAGAACCTCAGCAGTCAACAACAGTTCTTATCATCAATCTCATCACTAAAATTATATATATATATATATATATATGTTAACATTGAACTAGTCAGGGCCTGCATGCACTTGTTAGTTGTTACGCTATGTCTAAATCTCATTTTTAACGTCTAATGTACGTCGGTGATAATTTTCAACGTCCAATGTCAGTGGTGATTTTTAATATTTTTATATGATAGAGTTTGGAACATATTCCAAATCACTGAGAGGACATACGTACACTATTTGTAAAGATTGACAAGTGGGTTGAATTCGCCATTAACACATGGGTACCAATTATTAACATGACTTAATGCACTATATATATTGCCGGTATTTTAAACTTTTTTTTTTTTTTTGAATTCTAATTACACTTGACGACTTAAGCTTTTACTGTTACACCAAGGCTGCAATTTTCTCGATTCATTGTTTTGCAAGTTCGTCCCCCTTAACATGTCAGTTTTTGGGATCTAGATCTTCAAACAATTGCCTTTTGCTTTATTTCCTTTTCTACTTTTTTAATTTAAAATTCTTACTTTTCTTTTGCTTTTATGTACCGCTTTATCAAATTCTAAACATACTGTTCTTGTCTTATGGATGAGAGAAAAAAAAAAAAAAGATTTAATACTCTTTCAATAACGTGCCGACAAAATTTGTAGCACTAGGAATTCCATAATGTCAAGTAATTGTAGGGAACATGCCAGTTCAGCTGCATTTGGTGAGGAAAATTTTGTACACCCTTTAGTTTAGGAGTTTTCTCTAGAAAATGTTTGAGAAATCCAGAGATAAAGTTCTCTTGTTGATGCCGCTTTGGTTTACTTCTCTCTCTCTCTCTCTCTCTCTCTCTCTCTCTCTCTCTCTGTGCAAAGGTATTAAGTTGATTCAGTCTTTACCTACCCTTCTATCCATATGCCGTAAGGGCCAACCTCACCATCGCAGGGTTAAGGGGGTGTTCTAAATTAAGTTTTGGTGCATGCATCATCATATCTTTGTGCACAAGGTTTATGCCACCATATTAAGTTTTGGCCTGTCATGGCATGAGAGGTTTAGGCCCTTCTCTTCTGTTTTCTCCTTATCAATATATTGCTTTTGCTGATAAAAAAAAAAAAAAATGTGCCACCATACTATAGATTGTAGATACATAAACATGTGTGCTTCATCACTTGTCACTATGGGTTTTGCAGTATGTAAATTCAAAATATTCATGCAAAACCAAGATTACCTACTCTCTCTTTAGTAGATAGCATTTGAAAAATTATAACATGTAGTTTTTGAAAGAAATAAACTTAGATGATCTTTTTTTTTTTTTCCTGTCCCGTGATTGGTGGTGGGATTATGAACTTTACTTTTTGTTTTCTTTTTTTTTTTTTTTTCAATTTGGGGTTATCCATTAGATTAAAAAATTTTTGGCATAGAAATAATTAGCTTTGGGCCCAAGAAGAAAAACAAAGGAAAGAAGCCAAATGAGTTGCTTATCTTATCCGACGCCCACAGAAAACAAAGCCATGCAAATTCTGAAAATGACATTGTATAGAAATTACAAACGAGAGAGAGAGAGAGAGAGAGAGAGAGAGAGAGAGAGAGAGAGAGAGAGAGAGAGAGAGTCAAGCCGCCGGGTCCCTCACCAAAAATTCATGGAGTTAGGCATGTACACAATTTCAAAGCTCTCCTAAGCAAATAAACATATACGTAAACGCGCTAGCCAAAAATTCATGGAGAGTTGGGCATCCACACACATTTTCAAAGCTCTCCTACAAATACACACACACACACACACACATATACATATATATATATATATATATATATAAACACGCACGCAAGAAGACTTTCTGTTTGAATTATTGCATCACAAAGGCCAACCAATAGTATTCACACTATTACTTTATTCCTATGCTTAGCTTGCAGCCTCTATTAGACAAATCCCAACAAATAAACAATACACTCAAGTCAATATTGATCCAAGCATTAAATGACAACTCATTCAAACATGACTTTTATTTGTTATATAATGATTTTTTAATCTTTTACAATAGAGTGGTACTATTTTAATGATTTTACCATGATTAGTTAGGTGTTAAAGGGTAAAGTCCTAAGCTATATAAAGGGGTGGAGAGGATTGCCTTAGAGCATCACCAAAAACCCAATCAGTAGTGAAGATGGGAACGAAAGGAAGAGGGTCTGCAATGGCCTCTCTCCTCACCACTCTCCTACTTGCAGTAGTGTCTCTCAGTTTGCCCTCAGAAACCACAGCAGAGTACCATTACTCATCTCCTCCACCACCACCTCCCAAGAAGTCCCCACCTCCACCTCCTCCTCCTTACCACTACAAATCACCACCACCACCTCCTCCAGTGCACTACTCACCACCGCCACCGGTTTACAAATACAAATCACCACCACCACCTCCTCCAGTGTACAAGTCTCCACCACCCCCACCGCCCAAGAAGCCCTACAAGTATTCATCTCCTCCCCCACCACCGTACAAGTACAAGTCCCCTCCACCACCTCCTCCAGTTTACAAATACAAGTCTCCACCACCACCACCGCCCAAGAAGCCCTATAAGTACTCATCTCCTCCCCCACCACCCTACAAGTACGAGTCTCCTCCACCACCTCCTCCCGTTTACAAATACAAGTCTCCACCACCACCACCCCCCAAGAAACCATACAAGTACTCATCTCCTCCCCCCCCACCACCTACAAGTACAAGTCTCCTCCTCCTCCTCCTCCAGTTTACAAATACAAGTCTCCACCGCCACCACCGCCCAAGAAACCATATAAGTACTCATCTCCTCCCCCGCCACCCTACAAGTACAAGTCCCCTCCACCACCTCCGGTACACAGTCCACCACCACCCCACCATTACTACTACTCTTCGCCTCCTCCTCCTCCCCACCACGACTAGACTATGGCTTTGATTGTTCTAAGGTAAGCTTAAGCTGTAATTTAACTTACTTACATCAGAACTTCATGATTCGTTGTGTTATATACATGCATAGTCCATGTCAACTACTAATTTTTTTCTTTTAAATGTGTACCAAATAGTCCAATGACACACATCCATTATATTGTTGCAGGAAAGGAGAGCATCAGTGTTGCAGAGCTTTTCACAGAGAGAATAAAAGCGACAACAGGAGAAAGAAGAAGAAGAAGAATAATAATCCAAGAGAAAGGATGGTTTCATTATTTTGATGTTGTTTGATTGTTGTAGTACCGCACTGGTCCATGCACCTTTGTATGTGTGTTAGACCGATCCGTTTGTGTATGAAGTTTTTGACCTCTTGACTAGTGCAGAGGTCATTTACGTAATAAAATAAAATTATTTCTCAAATTTCTCTTCTGTGAATTGTTTCATCCTTCTTCATCTCTTTTTTTTTTTTAGCCATACAACTGATGTGGATCTTGTTTTGTTTAGAGTCTTTAGACAAGTGTTGTGTATGATCCAACATAAATTGAACGTCCATACAATACACACAACGGTTTTGCTATACAAGTATAAAATTCATATAGAATTTATCAGTAGAATAATATAGTTGAATAATAATCATTCAATTTAAAACAAAATACCTATTATGGTGACTTTTAATTATAATAATATCTCTGTTACATTCTTCTAGTGAAAGTTTCAACATAATCTTTTAGAAGAATATAATTTTTTTATACAAAAAAATACGTCTGTAGTATGTACACACAAATATATATATATATATATATATATGAACAACAAAGGCACTCATTCAATTAAAATGGAGTTGTGACGCGGCCAGCATAAAACAGGGATGAGGTCTGGGGCAATGCTACAAAAATTTAGTTTATATTTTTTGAGGCAATGGGGTCAATCATACTATATATATGTATACAAATAATATGGTAACGTAAACGTAAAATCTTTCTTGCAGGTTATAGTAAAAAATGGGCATCCTTAGGATTTGCTTAAATGTTTGTGTATATCAATCTGACATGCACTGTCTTCGCTCGACTTGATGGAGGAGTAACCATTGAAGTCAGCACGTAATTAACAACAATGTAATGCCTTGAACATTATGTTGCGTTGATATCGTCTCAATTCTTTTACGTATTGGAAATAGGGAGATGGTGTTAGGTGTTCAATAAGCCAAGAATAAAGAAAAGACAAGAAAAAAAAAAAGAGAGAAAAATGACCACTTCATTGTATGTGTGTTTATAGAATTTTTTACTTAGAGCCTGTTTGGAACTTTGGGGGTGGGGGGAGGGGAGAGAATCCTTTTTCTTTCCTTGTTTGATTATAGCTAAAAGAGAAGGGAAAGGAGAGGGGAGGGGAGAAAAATATTTGAAATCTCTCTCTCTTTTATTTTTATTTTTATTTTTACTTTTTTTTATTATATCAAACAGAAACAAAAAAATACTTTTCATTCATTTTCTTTTTTCTTTCTTTTCTTTTCCCTTCCCTTCTCTTCCCTTTCCTTCCCTTTCCTCCCCTCCCCTCCCCCAAGTTCCAAACATGTTCTTAGGTTTATTTCGTGAAAGGGTAATTTAAAGGCACATGCAGATGAAGACAGAACGAGTGTAGTACTTGGTGCAACATCTTTAGTTGCAACATGGTTAGAGCTTCATAACAGTAACACCTTGAGGCCTCCGGGGACTCCTCTAAGTAGAAATGAGCCACTGAGGATAATGAACTGAAATCCATTCTTTGTAGAATTTTTTTCTGGCAATGAAACCGCGTTCACATCGAATGCTCTGCCGCGCGCGTAAGTGAAAAATGTATGCAAAGTGTTGAATGCCTCTGTAATATTATTCTGCGTATAACTATATTAATTTATGTGCTGAAAGTATTTTCGAAATTAATGAGTTGGGAAAATATATTTATTTTTAAGAAAATTTTATTGTTCCAGAAAATTTATACAAAACATTTCACAAGAGCAATTTGACAATTGCATTTTTGTAGATAAAAACCGTCATGATAGATGTTAAATTTTTATGTGAATGACTCTCATTTAACGACATCAATCTGGCGAAAGATTTTATTTTAATTTTTCTATTTGTATAGTATTATTTTTATTTTTTAAACTTGGGCGGCCACTCTTTTTACGATAGGCCTGCACTAAAATCTTGTCGGGGAGTCTATTAATTGTAATTAGCTCCAAACCCCAGTCATCACCTGCCAATCAATCACTTCGTAGTTTGGTAACACATCCAAAAATATTATCCTGTGCAAATTAATTGGTGAAATCGAAATTTGTACACCATAAATTTGGATCTGTCTGGGCCGGTGCGAAGATAGTTTAACCAAGTCAAAGCCTCAGTACAACTTTATTTTTTTTGAAAAACGATTATTGCATCATGGGAAGGGACACGTTGTATAGACCTAGCTTTTTCTAGGTTCAAGTACCATTAAAAATTCAATGACCACCATGACTGGTCAAGCTGAACTCAGATGTGGAAGCTTATCACAAGACTTTGATTAAGATTTTTGGCAAAGTTAATTCTTCAAGAACTGAGCTGAAAATTCCAAGTGATAGAAACACGAGATTAATGTGTTAAGGAAGTAAGAATTAAGATAACATGGTGAACAAATGTCAAAGGTTAATTAAGATATGTTGACAAAGTTGGATTTGGGTCAAGAAAAGAGGTTACCTGTCGATTTGCAGATTGAAAACTCAATGTTTACAGAGTCATGCATGGGAGGTCTAAAATACGACCTTGTAAAATAGGTTACCAATTCTGCTGATCACTGCATTTGTGGCCGTATCCAACTTCAGACACACACAAACATATATCTATCTATATATACACTAGTTTGTCATAAAGTTTGAAACAATATAAAGCAGATAAATATAAATTAACACACGATGTAATTATTGAAAAAATACTGTATAATATCTCTAATATAATAAAGTGAAATTAAAAATATTAAATAAATTGTGTGAAATAATATGACACGACATACTCTATAATTCATATGTGAAAATGCAAAAAATATGCAAAGAAAGGCTGATCAAGTCGAGTGTTTTACACTATTTCTTTAAGACAGATTTGCCTCCCACATAGGTACTCATGGGATTAATGAGTGTCTATCTCCAGAATAAAATGATCACGACACTGACTAAGTAACACTAGAATATTGAGGTCCAGGCAAATCAAATGTCAGATTCTACTCTCTCAATGTACAGTATGAATGCAATATGTACGAAGGAAAACAGAAAGAAATTTTTGTCTAATTCAACACAAAATTATGACAGTAAATTTTATACATAAACCTACACTATTTTTAACAAAATTAATATGGCATGATAACAAAAGACAATATTTTTCACGTTGGAGAAATACTGTAATTCTGTAGAATTTTCACTAAAATTCAATATAGAAACATAGAATAAAGTGGTTGAAATTTCACTGAAATTCACCAAACAGCATATACAAAAATTAATCTGAAAACACGAACCGGTAAAATATAGAATTAACCAGATAGAAAAACCTAGATAGAAACTCGTACAGAATTTCTAAGTCTAAAAATGAAGATGAAATCGATAAGAAAAGACTGACTGAACAGTCAGGAAATCGCCAAAAAATGGACAGAATCTTGCTAGAATATGAGCAGCACTTCGCCGGTGTCGCAGCACTTCCTCAGAGAGAGAGAGAGAGAGATGAAACAGAATATATAAAAATAGTTATTAAATTTGGAGGGGCATCTTTCTATATATAGAAAGATTCGCATCCCTTTTAAAACAGTGCCAGCCAAACGCGCCCTTAGGAAGGGTCGTGACCATTGAAATTTAAATTTCAACTTGAAACGGTACGGTTCGATTTTCACCGGGTTCACACACTTCTAGTTAAAACACTATGTCAAACCACGTCCAAAAATTAAATACTAAACTGGCGAAGTCTATTTAATATTATTAAATCGCACCCGACCCGACCAGACTTGAGTTGATGGGTGGCGGCGCGCGTGCGTGTGTGGAGTATTGGGTCAATCCAAGAATTTCATAGGTTCTCCCCTTCCACAAACGTGGAGTGCCCATTGGGGCCCAAATCTAGGTTTCATATACCCATCAATTTTTCCATAGACAATTAATATAGGATAAGCTTTTAGTTTTATTTAATAACCATACTCATGATGCTTACTTTAGATGCTATTATCTTATTCAAATCTCTATGGATTTAAGCAAGTAGATGTTTGTTCTTTATCTCCTCATGGAGGAGAACACAAAACACATTGAGCTCACTAACAAGGACATGTGAATCCCACCTTAAAAATGACTCAAAGTTAGTGTGTCACACTAAATATTCTAATAATAATAAAATTAATTCTTCGGGAACTGTTAAATATTTCTTAAACTAGTTCTTCTGAAATTATTAGGAATTAATTTTCTTAATCATCCAAGATTTTATAATATTAAAAAAAATATAAATATAATTATATCTCTCAATATTTATTCAGAACCTCTACTTTGTCTCTCATTTCTTTTCTTCTCTTCTCCTCTTAATTTTCTCTTCGCTTTTATCTTTTTATAAAAAAAAAACCGTGTGAGAATAGTGATAGCCGCCTTCATAATTTAATTTTTAAGATTTGCTGATAAGTGGAAAGTCATCCACTAATCACGCCGAGTTTGCAATCTCAGATTCTTAGACAATCAGACTGTGGGGCTGTGAAGGTAATATTATTGCCTTGAAAAAGCGGAAAAATACAAGAGAAAGTAGAACTATATGTATTGTACATTTTTTGAAAGAGCTAAAATGGTCAGAAATTTGAAAAGTACGTTTGTAGAAAAATGGGTACTTCATCTACTTAGATACGGATGTTTATAATAGATGAGATTGGGGTTTCAATGATCGAAAAAGAAATACATTCTGCATCCCTCAAGCTGGTCATATTTGGCTTCCTTTTCTTCCATTTTCTTTTCTTTTTCTCCAGCCATCTCCATCCAAGTAATAATGTATGCGATAAGATATGTATATAAACTCAGACATAAGGAGGACTTTCTGTTTGAATTATTTCATCACCAAACGGCTCCGCTTGCAGTCTCTATCAGACAAAAACCAACAAATAAACAACACACTCAAGTCGACATTGATCCAAGCATTAAGTGATAACCCATTCAAACATGATATTTATTCGTAATTTTTTAAACTTATACAATGGAGTGATACTATTTTAATGACTTTTACCTTGATAAATCTACGGTGTTAAAAGGTAAAGACCTAAGCTATATAAAGGGGTGGAGAGGGTTACCTTAGAGTATCACCAAAAACCCAATCAGTAGTGAAGATGAGAACAAAAGAAAGAAGGTCTGCAATGGCCTCTCTCCTCACCACTCTCTTACTTGCAGTAGTGTCTCTCAGCTTGCCATCAGAAACCACAGCAGACAACCATTACTCATCTCCTCCACCACCACCTCCCAAGAAGTCCCCACCTCCACCTCCTCCTTACCACTACAATTCACCACCACCTCATCCACCAGTGCACTCACCACCACCGCTGCCGGTTTACAAGTCCCCTCCACCACCTCCTCCAGTTTACAAGTCTCCACCACCACCACCCCCCAAGGAACCATACAAGTACTCATCTCCTCCCCCGCCACCCTACAAGTACAAGTCTCCTCCTCCTCCTCCTCCTCCTCCTCCTCCAGTTTACAAATACAAGTCTCCACCGCCACCACCTCCGGTGCACAGCCCACCACCACCCCACCATGACTACTACTCTTCGCCTCCTCCTCCTCCCCACCACTACTAAGCAATGGATTTGATCGTGCTAAGGTAAGCTTGAGCTGTAATTTAAGTTACTTACATATCACCATCGTACCAATCCAATCACCCCCATGACACATCAACAAAACTAGATAATGATTAGTCAATCTATGAAAATGGTACTTCATTACTTTTACTTATCTCGGAACATCATGATTTGTAATGTTATATATGCATAATCATTGTTAACTACTATTTTTCTTCTTTTTAAAAATGTGAACCAAATAGTCGAATGACCTAAAGCCATTATATTCTTGCAGGAAAGGGGAGCATCGCAATAAAGAAATAGAGTGTTGCACAGCTTTTCAGAAAGAGAATAAAAGCGATGACAGGAGGAAGAAGAATCATAATAATAATAATAATAATAACAACGCAAGAGCAAGGATGGTTTCGTTATTTTGATGTAGTACTCTGTTTGTTGTAGCACCGCAATGGTCCTTGCATGTTTGTATGTGTGTTAGACCGATCCGTGCATGTATGAAGTTTTTGACCTCTTGACACGTGCGGAGGTCATTTACGTAATAAAATAAAAGTAATTTCTCAAATTTACATTTTGTGAAATGTTTCATCCTTTTTCTTTTTCTTTGTTTTAATTCAACAGCTGATGTGGAGTTTATTTTGTTTAGAGCCTTTCGACCATTGTCTTGTGTACGTCCAAAATAAACTAAACTTACATACAATACACACAATCTATGGCCCGATTAGTACGGCTTTTTTAACTTTGTTTATTTTTGAGTTGATAAGCAAAAAATTAGTTGTTTTTTTTATTTTTTTGCTTTTTTATTTTTAAAGATTCAAAGAAGGTGCAGTCCAACTGACTAAATTGCTCGACATCGCTCCATCGAAACGAGAAAATCAGGCCAGATTGAAAAGCTACAATTTTGGCATGAATTTGAGTTCCCTTTATATTTGGCATGCCCTTCTAGGGTTTTTAATTAAACAGCTGCACAATAAAGAGTTCCAAGAAACTCTCATATTGAAAAGTTACGGTTTTGACAAGTTTGACTAGATTGAAAATTTATAAACCCTAGAATGCCTCCATTATAAATATGAGGCTATGGGAAGGCCAAAACTGAAGCCGAATAGGCCTAAGACCTTTGTGAGACTGATTGAAGAATTTCTATTCTATTTAGAGGGTTTCTATGAGAGCAGAGCTACATTGAAAAGTATTGTTAATGTTTCTACATACTTAGAAGAGACTCTCAACTAGATTCTTAGCAAATCAACCATCTTCCTTCGTTGATAGATGTCTTGATGGAGTAAAAGGCAAAAAATCTGTACTAAGGGAAATTTTACAGTGATCAAGCACAGTGACGGTGAATTGTGTAGTCGAGTAAGTTCGAGACAATCAAGAGAATCAAGGAGTTGATCAGGAATTTGATTATAAGGATTCTTTATGATTCACTTCCAAACGTGCATTTCAAGGACGAGTGGCCGTGCTATAGTTCAACTGGTGAGGACCAATTATTGTTCTCCAAAGGGATCTAAACCAATATAGTTATATGCACAAAACGAAAACAAGTGAGAGCACTATTCAATTCAATTGCAAAACAAGGGAATTTTGATTATGAAGTAACCAAAATAAGACTGGAAATCTTTTTGGGGGTTTGAATTATTTAGTGAACTATACTAAGCAAATGACATAGAAAGTAAAAGATAATTAACACTAAACTAAGGGAATTAAAGTAACTCAATTATACTAATTACAACATTATGATTTGACAACTAATTAGACTAGAGAAACATGATCAATTACTACTTAAAGAGAATTTGAAAATGAAATCAACTCAATCCAATTGAAGTAAATTCAATTCAAGCAAATATCAAGAGATTCAAATATAGAGAGGAAAAGAATTGGATACAATTGATTCAATCCATCAATTCATGTAATGGGAGTTGTGGAGAATCTAATTTACTCAAATCAAGGATTCCTTTCTTAGAGCCTTGATTTGAAAGATATGTCTATGAAATCCTTAAATTCTTCTATAATTAGAGTTAAATTCAATAAGAAATTGAAGTTCTCAGAGAGAAAATCACAAGTTCAAAGACCATGACAATAATCCCAAGAGTTTTAAGTGAGAATCAACTCAAATTAATGAAGAAGAAATAGATCTGAAGATATTCAATCAAGATCATACATTTCTCTTCAAATCCCATACAATCCTTGATGAATATTCACAATTGCATCTAATTGAGAATATTAGTTGGCCATTTCCATGAAGATAAGCATTTAGAAGATGACATAGAACATTAAGAACATCAGATCTGGAATTTGATTACTATAATTGAGTGTTTGGCTTCCAAAAAAATGCAAGAAAGTGCAAAGAAAATAAAAAAATACAAAAACTAAGAGTTTAAGACTTTCTCTCTCTAAAAACTAACTTTTTTAACCCTCAAAACAACTTTCTATATCTACAAAAATGTCATACCCTGCCTTTCATAGCCCACATGGCCGACCAAAATAGATACAGAAATGTATGTATAATTCGGCTACAAAACCCAGCGCCAAGATGGCAAAGTTAGCATCCTGACCTAATACAAATAACTTGGCTTTAATGACTCTGATCGTCAGGATGGTAGACTTGATCGTCCTGACGCTAGCCTTTTTCATCTGGGCTTCATTCCTTCTGAGCATTAGGATGATTGAATTGATTGTCCTGATGCTAGGCCATTTGAGGAAATAGTAGGCTCTCTGATAGTCAGAATGCTAACAAGCATTATCCTAACGTTAGGCCTCTTTCTTCAACTGGAGTTCTCTGATCCTCAGGACTTTGAAATCCTTCGTCCTAGCGCTAGTGCAAATTTGGGACACTTCCTATTTTTTGCCCCTATCTTCGCCTTCTTAGTTGGAAAACCTACAAAGAAACAATAAAACTCATTAATATGCAAACATTATATAAAAAGAGCTTATTTACACAAAATTTAACACTAACAAAACCCTGAAGTAAGTGCTTGGATTACACTTTTGACGTGTAATCACGACCTCCAAATTGAACTTTGTTAGTCTTTAGCAAACATCAAACAAAAGCAGCAAAATATAATTTCCACTTTCGAGGGAAACTGGGTTGCATTTAGCCCATGCAACAAGCCTTTGAACCCCTAAGTTATCCCTGGTGGATGAGTGGTGTCTCGTGAGGATTTTCAGTGATGATACCCATAAACATCTGGCCGTGATCATCAACCAAGAACTTAAGATAGTATCAAAGGGGTGCACAGATATAGATTACCACACTCTCAATACTTCACCCCTAATCTCAACGTAAGCGAGAGTATAAGTGAAAATATTAATGCAACGCTTGATGTGTGTGTGTGCTAAACCATGCAATGTGATCCAATTGAGCTCACTTACACAAACACACCCTTGGAGCCTTGAGCCAAATACTTACCGGTCATACACTCAATAAGAAAATTAGCACAAAGTTTCTCTTATCAGAATGCTCTTAAGTGGAGTAAATGTACTAGACATACAAAAGAGCAATTCACAATAACAAAGAACAGACTAAACGTAATTGTATTAATCTTGGCATGACTTCATGAAAGAATGCTCATAGCTTTAACATCACTATTCACAATCAACAAGAAATGGTTTGCATTCAATTGAGATCTCAATGAAAATCATGTCATGGATCAGTTAGGGCCTTCTAAAGGGTTAGCTAATGAAGGCAAAAAGAGGGGCAAGCAAGGAGAAAAGATTGCATACCGAGAACATCATAAGTGTGATCAAAGCATTTGACAATCTATAAGGTGTTTCTTCCTTAATTCCCAAACTTCACTTTTTTACATTTACATTACTTTGCCTTAATTAAGGCTACTACTCACCCTTCACGTCACCCCACGACTTTTGCATGCATTTCTCACCCTTTTTTTCTTCTTGTTTGTTCTTAAAAGAGGGGGTATGCACATGTTTGTTGTTTGTTTTTTTAAGACTTTCCTCTTTATTTCACGCAAAAGCATCATGACATTCATTACCAATGGTTTCCATATCTCTTGATATTGCACATACTTCCCAACCCATTTTCGGCACTTAACCATGCCCTAAGTAAGATTACACATAAAAACAAAGGCAAGAGTAATATGGTTATCAAGGGGTATAAGGGATATAAAGAAACTCTGAGGCTCAAATAAAGAAACAAGGCCTAGTATCACATCCACAATAACCATGGCCTAGATCTCGAATGAATACTAGTGTCAAAGACAATAACAATTATCAAGCATATAAACCAAATTCAAGCACAATGAAGTTATTGAATATGAACAGAACCAAAAATTCCTTTTTTGAGTAAATGTCACTTTCTATCCAAAAATGGTATAGGGTTCTAAAACTCACTAGATAGAAATTGCCACTCATTTTAGAGCGTAGATGGATAAAATAACACAATGAGATTACAAAGCATGATTCGTGCTCAAAAACTATACTCCCCTCAACAAAATGCAATCATGATAAGATTTTGCAAAACATTAAGACCAGAACATAAAATGCTTATCGTGTCATAACTACACCTCGTGCATCAATCTAATCATCCTAAAGTTGATGGTTGATTCTCATGATTAAGTCACCCACCATGCAAAAGAGATAACATATGTGGTTCAAACACATTGTAAGCTGAAAATAAAGCAATGATAGCTTGAATACCACATGATACTTTCAACTTTTACCAAAGTTTTACCTCTTTCCTTGGGAACCGTGGCATATTGCTGAGAAAACTCACCATGCAAAAGAAGTTCGACAATCAAAAAGTAATCACAATATATATAATCAAACCTAAACAAAACTAACAAGAATTATCCTAAAGAATAAAGACAGAGTTTTGGAGTAAAAAAAAAAAAGAAATGAGCCAATTAAAAACACACTCCAAACTCCAGTCCACTCTACTCTTCTCTATCATCCTCAATCTCTCCTTCATCCTCCATCTCCTCATCCTTACTTCTTCATCTCCTTCCTCATCAGTGACTACCTGGCCTGTGGACTGGCATGCTATCTGTCTCACTATCTTCTTGAACATCTTTGTCTATTGCTCTAGCATTTCAAAATGCTTCTGTCGCTGTCTGTTAATAGCATCGAGATGTGCCACCATGTCTTGCTAAAAACTCTCCAGTGCCCCTCTTTGTTGTTCAAGCATCTGAGTCAAAACCGTACCCTTAGCCCTACTTACATCCCGAGATGGCCTTATTCTTTTTCTCTTCTTTTCATTAGCTTTTCGTTGAGCTAAGGACTTGTTGATAGTGGTTTGGCTGATTGGCCTTTGGGAGTACTCTTGGAATGTGAAGGCAGATTTCTCTACCTCAGCTCTGTCAAATAATGTGGTCAAGAAACAAGCAAAGGGTATGCTCGTCATAGGGCTCTTCAGATGATGGCTATCATAAAGCTGGTCCCACATATAAAAGGGAAGGTCAATGGTCTTTTGAGTGCCCACATCCCACAATAGCTGTCCTCTCATGATATCCAGTTTGGAAGACCAGTTGATCCGCAACAAGTTATGCATTGACCACAGCAGTAGGGGCAAGTATCGATCATTGACTTTGTTGGTTTTATTGTGCTTGCCCACCCAAACTTTACCTTCTATCAGAATCTCTTTTGCCACCGAATCCATATCCACCTTTTCATTTTTTGAGTATTTGAATTCAAGATTCGATGTCCTTTCTAGTTCAAAGAATTCAACAAAAGCATTTAGAGTATTCATCACATCCTTGCCTTTTACCCAAGACACTATTCTTTCCTTCCCGAGCTCTATGACCATGTTAGATATGTTTGCTATCCATTCATAACAAAGTTGTTCCACTGCTTCTCCTGAATACTTGGCCAATGCTTCCCATTTCCTCCTCTTAAACTCAGCTTTCCACTTACAGGGCTTTTTCTCAAATGCAAAAAGAATAATTTTTCTTTCAAGCACCACTGCTTTTCCACCCCAAGTCTTTATATAGCCTTTCTGTGCATCCCCTCTTGTGAAAAGTTTTGCATCATAGTTCAACTGTCCATTGGATGAACCTCCAGCTGGGATGTTTGGCAGCTTGCTAGGTTATATCTTTTTTTGGTCATTACTCTTTTACCTCTTCTTTGAAGGTATGATTTCAAACCTTCCAAGGTAGTCAAGCAAGTCATAATTTTAACAACTTCACTCACACAACCCTCAACACCACTACCACTTCAACTTGCACTTTGCTTCCTAGTCAACCCAACATTTCAAGTTCAATTTAAAAGAATAAATGCACTAGAGCTCAATGCATGCACTAAGTTAAAAGGTTAAGATAAACAAGAATTACATGCAAGGTTGAAAACAAAAATTCATATCATTCATAGTCCATAGTAGTGATGTCCAGAGTGGGTGAAAGTATGACTCACAATTTAAGGCGATGGAATGTTCTAAAACTCTTGCAAATCACCAATACATTCGATAAGTTTACAAGCTTGTGAAGGCATACATTTAAGGAGTTTGGTTAAGGTTTTAACTTTTCAAGGTAACCACAATGTATTCTCAATCTTTGAACAAAGAAAGTTCTCCACTATTCAATGAATATTCAATTACGGATTCCCACTTTGCAAGTTATACTATACCTAGAGAATGCTCTCACATAAGCACATCCAAGAAGGTAATCATTCAACCTAATCAACCCATAATAACCCAAACTGGAACCCCAATAATAAAAGTCTCAATTCATTTCACAACATCTAATAAGCAATACCATAAAGCAACATCTCCAATTCAAGAACAATTTTTACACCCAAAGCAATCAAATGATACACTACCCAATCAGCCCACAATACGCCATAAGAACCCTATAAAATTTCCCAATTCATGCAAAAAGTGAAAGTGCTCAAAAGAAATGAGAATTGGAATGGAAAGGGTTCAAAAAGTGAAATCAAAGGGATGAACTTACCCAGATTAAAGCAATCGATGGATTTGAGAAGATGGGTGGGGTCCCATGGAAATGATTGAAGACTTCTCTTCCCTTTTAGATGCCTCCTAGAATTACCTCTTCAATTTCTCTCTCTCTCTCTCTCTCTCTCTCTCTCTCTCTTAGGTTCTAATTAGGATGGAATGAAATGAAAAGGAAATGAGCCCTAGGGGTTTATTAGCCATCCAGACCTGATCATCAAGATAATGGAAACTAGCGTCCTGACGCTAATGTAATGTTGAAAAAAGCATGCTCTCTGATCATTAGGACGAAAAAGGAGAGCGTCCTGACTCTTAGGCAAAAGAAGCAACTCCACGTATTCTGATCGTCAGGACGGTGAAATGAATCGTCTTGACATTAGGCCAATTTTGCTAAGAATGGGATTCTCTGAAAGTTAAAACGATATAATTAAGTGTCCTGATGCTAGTGCAATTAAGAGAAAAGAAAAGAACAAACCCTTCTAAACTTAAGAGAGCTATTCTCTCAAAAGTTTAGCCCCCACCCCTAAATTAGAAAGAAGCATTGTCCTCAATGTGAGAGAACAAAACAAAGAGCGAGACTACAAGGGCAGGGAAACAACAGGGTGGGAAAACAACATAGTTCATTAAGATCGGACCATGAAAGGCAATACAAAGGATAACTACAAGAAGTAAAAAGTACAAGTGGCATGAACAACAGGGAATCAGACTACCACATCTCTATTACCACGACCACACAACCAACTCATAATCACTTTGGCTTCTTAGAAGAACTCGCCTTCCAATCGATCTTGGTTGTCTCGGACTTTGGGGCACAAGCAGCACCGATGGCATCATCGATAAGGTGTGGGGCAATCAAACATGCTAAGCGTATGGTTGTCTCATCCGGGACATCTACATCATGGAGATGGAGTAAACCACACAAAACAGCCCGATACTCGGGGTCAATCTCGTCTTCCATGTCCACCCCCAAATTGCTCTTTTCACTGACGTTAGGCTTCATACCACAACCACTAGAAGCCATGATGTGGGGAGATGAAGAGGCTCAAGAGAAAGTAGTTAAAAAATTTAAAACCGTGTAGGTGCGACGAGATAGAGCTCATGGACACCGGAATATAAAGAACTCTTTGCCCCAGCTACTCACATGTAGTCCCTACTAACTTCATAAATAGCAACAAGTTGTCCTATGCACTAAGAGTACTAAAAGATTCTCAAGTCAACACTTGAAATCAACACCCCTCCCCGTAACCCCACTATAGGCCCTCAAAATAAAACTACAAATGCTCTACACTTCTACTAATCAAAAGAAGACAAAAAGAATAAAACAAAAAGAAAAGAAACAAAACAATTGTAGCACTGTTCATGAACAATAAGGTGAACCATCCCACTTGGATAATATCACATCGAGAAGATGGTGTTACCTCACATCTAACTAAAGGATGCTACAATAGAAACATGCAAACTCAAAATGAAAGAAAAACAAAAGAAACTAAGAAAGGAACGAATAAAAAATCCTACTCTTAACTAGATTTTGATCAAGCCATAATCAACTTAAGATTTGTGGATATACGAGATCCACATAATCTAGTTCTCCACAGCAAGGTTCGAAAATAGAGCTTCAATCTTTGGCCGTTTACCTAAAATGAAGTCCCATTGTTGAAATTTTGGACTTTAACAGCCCCATGAGGGAAGACTTCCTTCACTTGATAAGGGCCAGACCATTGTTCTTTAATTACCCAGGAAGAGATGAAGCCTAGAATTGTAAAGTAACACCTTTTGGCCCACTTGAAAATTCTTCCTTAGAACGTGTTGGTCATGAAATTTCTTTATCCGGGCTTTAGATATCTTGGCATTCTCATATGCATCATTGCATAATTCATCAAGTTCATTTAATTGCAATTTCTAATGGTCTCCCACATCTCCCACATTTTCATTGAATTGATGTATAGCCCAATAAGCCTTGTGTTCCACCTCCACTAGGAGGTGACAAGCTTTCCCATAAACCAAACGGTATGGAAAAGCATCGAGAATGGTTTTGTAGGCGGTCCTATATGCCCACAAAGCATCAATAAGCCTCGTGGACCAATCCTTTCTAGAAGGATTGACCATCTTCTCCAAAATGGTTTTGATTTCTCAGTTGGCTAATTCGACTTGGCCTTGTGCTTGTGGGTGGTATGGAAGACCCACTTTATGAATAATGCCATACTTCTTAACGAGGAATTCCATGGGCCAATTATAGAAGTGAGTGCCACCATCACTTATGATAGCTCGTGGTATTTCAAACCTAGAAAAGATATATTTTTGAAGGAATTTGACCACCACATGATGATCATTGGTCCGAGCAGCAATGGCCTCAACTCACTTTGAGACATAATCAATGGTTACATTGATATAAAGATAACCAAATGAATTTGGAAAAAGGCCCATGAAATCGATACCACAACAATAAAAAAATTTTAAAACAAGAATAGGATGAAGAGGCATCATATATGCTTGAGTGAGGCTGCCTAACCTTTAGCATCTACCACATGAAGAACAAAAAGCATACACATCTTTGAACATTGATGGCCAATTTAATCCACATTGAAGGATTTTAGCCGTGGTCTTTTTCGATGAGAAGTGCCCTCCGCAAGCTTGTAAATGAAAAAACTCTATCATACTTTGAAATTCACCATTTGGTACACATCTTCGAATGACTTGATCTGAATAATACTTAAATAGGTAATGTTCCTCCTATGAAATAAACATATCATCCTAAAGAATCTACGTCGATCTAGTGCAGTCCAATGTGAAGGAATCTTACCGGTGGCAAGATAATTTACTATGTTTGCAAACCTTGTAGGAACTTGCTCCATTGCATTGATGTGGAAGACGCGTTCATCCAAAAAGTATTCATTAATAGGGGTTGCTGCTTCAACCTCCTTGTCGTGGGGAAGTCTTCACAAGTGGTCAACTACTATATTCTCAACCCCTTTCTTATGTCAAATCTTAATATTAAAGTCTTGCAACAAGAGCACCCACCAGATGAGTCATGGTTTAGCCTCAGTTTTGGTCAAAAGATACTTGAGGGCTGCATGATCAATATAAATGATGTCCAATGACCCAATCAAAGTAAGACCAAAATTTATCAAGGGCATATACCACAGCTAGAAGCTCTTTCTCCGTTGTGGTATAGTTAAGTTAAGCTTCATTAAGGGTTTTGAATGCATAGTAGATGACGTAAGGATTTTTGTCCACCCTTCATCCTAAGATTGCCCCCAAAGCATAATCACTTGCGTCACACATTTACTCAAATTGTAAGGACCAATTGGGCGAATGTATAATTGGGGTAGTGGTCAACATCCCCTTTAGCTTATCAAAAGCCTCTTGACATAAGATGTCCATTCAGAAGGGACATCATGGGCCAACAAATTGCACATGGGACGTGAGATAACACTAAAACCCTATATGAATCGCCAATAGAAACCGGCGTGCCTAAGAAATGACCTTACATCTTTTACATTTCTAGGGGTGGGCAACTTTTGAACGAGTTCAACTTTAGCTTTGTCAACCTCAATTCCCTTAGAAGACACAATGTGACCCAGAACTATACCACTAGTGACCATGAAATGACACTTTCCCAATTAAGCACAAGCTTACTCTCTTCACATCTTTGCAACACTTTACCCAAATTTTCTAGACATGACTCAAGGTATCACCATAAATTGAAAAATCATCCATGAATACCTCAACAAAATGCTTAACCATATTACTAAAAATACTCATCATACATCTTTAGAAAATGGTCGGTGCATTGCACAAGCCGAACGACATTATTTTATATGCATAAGTACCAAAAGGACATGTAAATATGGTCATGGATTGATCTTAATGTGCTATTTCAATTTGATTCTACCCCGAATAACCATCTAAAAAACAATAGAAAGCTCTTTCCACTACTTTTTCTAAAACTTGATCAAGGAAAGGTAGGGAAAAGTGGTCCTTCCTTGTTACCACATTAAGTGTACAGTAATTAATGCACATTCTCCACCCGGTTTGAATCCTAGTGGGAATTAGTTCATTTTGCTCATTCTTGACAACTGTGACACTTGATTTCTTAGGAACCACTTGAGTTGGACTTAGCCATTTGGAATTGGAAATGGGGTAAATGATACCCGCATCTAAAAGTTTAAGCACTTCACCTCTCACAACTTCCTTCATGCTAGGGTTCAAATGTCTTTGCATTTGTCTCACGGGTTTAGCCTTATTCTCTAGAAAGATGTGATGGGTGCACACAAGTGGGCTAATCCCATGAAGGTCGGCTATGGTCCACCCTAGAGCTTTTTTATGATTCTTAAGCAAGGTGATTTACCCCTTCTCTTGGCTTGAAGATAAGTTAGAAGATATCACAACGGGGTAAGCTTTTCTTTCTCCTAAAAATACATATTTCAAAGTAGTAGGCAAAGGCTTTTATTTTGGCACCAGAGGTTTCTCTTCCGAAGGTATTGGTTTGATGACACTAGATTCTAAAGGCTCAAAAGAAAGAATCTATTGATTCACATGCATGTAAGAGTTACTTTCTAAACCTAGGTTACTAGACTCTCTATCACCATACTCTTATCTTTAAGCGAGTCATCAGACTCACTCATCACTATGGCTTTTTCTAAGGGGTCATCAAAGAACTCCTTTTCAAAATAGTCTTGGACTATCACATCAATCAAGTCAACCTCTCAAACATCCTCACACTCTCCCATTTTCTTAGATACCGAGAAGATGTTCATTTCAAAAGTGGTGTTCCCAAAAGATAAAGCCACCACCCCACTCTGTATATGAATGATAGCATTAGCGGCTGCTAGGAAGGGACGACCTAAGATGATGGGAATGTGAGCCTTGACATTTTCTGCGGGTTGAGTCTCCAAGACTATAAAATCAATGGGAAAGAAGAAATTATCAACTTGGATAAGCACATCTTCTAAGACTTCCTTAGGCACCTTAACAGATCAATTCGCTAATTCTAGGACAACTTTAGTGGGTTTTAACTTACCTAATCCAAGTTCTTTATAAACAGAATAAGGAAGAACATTGACACTAAAGCCTAGAACAAGAAGAGCATGATCTAAAGTGTGGCCTCCTATGGTGCATGAAATGATAGGACAACTAGGGTCCTTATATTTGGGCATCGTCTTGCATTGCAAGATGGTACTTTGGCTTTCATTCATCATGGCCATTTCTTTCACTTGCAATCTTCTCTTGAATATGCACAAGTCCTTAAGGAACTTTGCATACGAAGGAATTTGTTTGATTACATCAAGAATTGGGATGTTAACCTTCATATCTTTAAAAACCTCATATATTTCAGCATTAAGGCTCTCATTTTTAGGCTTGGTTAACCTTTGGGGAAAATGAGCATGTTTAAGAATGTTCCTCTCCCTCTCCCTCTTGGCTTCATCTAATGGTTCACAAGGTTTCTTAGTAGTTTCATTCTCTACTTTCTTTTCCCTCTTTTGGTTGTTCATCTCTTTCTCATTCTCTCCAGATATTCTCTTCTCTCCTTTTATCTCTTTATTCTCACCCTTTTTGAAACACTCTTTGGGAGTGTCACCTTTCGGTTGAATAGTTTTATTAATGACCTTTCCACTTCTAAGGGTGGTGACAACTTGTACTTGAGCATGATTGTTTTGAGGGTCTCTTGTTCCCTCGGTTATATGTACTTGCCTCATTGCTGAATTGAGTTGAGGTTGTGCCGGAAATCTATCCGGGACATTTTGGGTGAAAGCTTGTGTCGAGATAGACATTTGTTTTTACATATCCTCAAGCATCTGAGCACTTTGTTCAAGAAGTTTCTCTTGTTTATCAACCCTAGTAGTCACCCCCCCTTCATTTCATTGGCCAATTGATAAACATTATCCTCCAAAGGCCTCTTATGTGGTAGTTGGTATGTCTTGGATTGAGTTTGATATTGTGCTACGAGTGGTTGTTTGTAAGGTTGGTAAGCTTATATTTGATATGGTGGAGGAGGTGCTTGGTAGGGTTGAGGATTTTGAAATCCTCCTTGATAAGCTTGGGGGTTCGAAGACCCCTCACCATTTCAAGAGAAATTTGGGTGATCCTTCCACCCCGAGTTTTAGGTATTTTAATAAGGGTTACTCCCTCCTCTATTGTATTGACCAATTGCATGGACTTGGCCAGGCAAGGCCTCTTTCAACCCCGGTATCATAGGACATGACACCATGTCATGATCCGTTGTATCACACACAATGCAACACATGTCTTTTACCACCTCAGCCTCTATAACACTCACACACTTAATTTCAAGGGCCTCTAATTTTCTTGCCAAAGTAGCAAGCCGGGCATTCACATCATCATTCTCTTTAAGTTGGTACTTTACCCATTGTGGAAAAGGCTGAACCTTGGGATTTTGAGTCCTGGTCGTTGCCCAATCCCTAGTCAAATTTGCTAGATTGTCAAAACAAGCAAATGCTTCATGGGATTATTTATCCATAAACATCCCAGCACATATGGTTTCTACAAATTGCGTTAACTGGGGTGTAAGCGTGGCAAAGAAAGTTTGGATGATACGCCACTCAGGGTAACCATGATGTGGGCAAGCCATTAAAAGGTCCTTGTAACGCTCCCAACACTAAAAAAATGATTTTCCCAACATGGGAGAAAACTGAGAAATTTGGTATCTACGTGCCTCGGTGCGATTTTTTTAAAAAATATTTCTTTAAAAGTTCCTCTTGAAGCACTTGTCATGTACGGATAGACAATGACCTCAAGGAATTGAACCACGACTTGGATCTATCCTTGAGACAAAAAGGAAAAAGCTTCATGAAGAATATTTCCCTTGGACATGAGTTATCCATCACGAGGGAACATGCATCCTCCAACTCCTTAATGAATGAATAAGGATGCTTCAACCCATAAAATTCTAGAAGAAAATGTATCATCCCCGGACGAATGTTTAAAATATTGTAGTGTAGTGGAAAAACAAGGCATTAAGTAGGGGCTTGTTTTGGGGGATTCATGTAATCCCTCAAGGTTCGATGCTAAGGAGCGGCATGGTCTCCATGGACGCTCTTTCTCTCTCAAATTCCTCACCCCCTACTTGGTTTGGAAGATTAGGCAGCCCACCACCCATTGGTGGTATAGGCAATCCATCATGGTTAGGTGGTATGAAATTGAGCAGCCCACCACCCTCGTTCACGTTCTCCATAGGGATGAATCCTAGGTCAACAATGAGGGGTAAACCGGGAGTAGGTTTGTTGACTGAAGATGATGAATGACTAGAACTCGCAAGCCTCACAAGACGCCCGTACATATCTTGTGTGAATGATGGCATGCAAATGTATGCAACAAATGAGATGTCTAAATCCTAGTAGCACATCATACACAAACATATAAATGCCGGATAATAGCTTTTTCCAATGCAATGCCGAACAACGGCTTTTCAACTCCAATCTCCTACTCCACATGCTCAACAATACCACCAATTCACAATTAAAGCACACTAGCCTACCTCCCACTAATGCCCTTAGCAAAATGCTATGCAACCTAATTAACCACACAAACGAAACTACAAAAAAGAAAAACCAAAGATATCTAGCAAACATATTCATATAAAGGGTTTTAGGGATCAACCTTGCTCAAAGCTGTAGATAATTCCCTCGGAGGTGGGTGATCAACTTCCACCTATTTTGTAATTTTTTTTTATGTTTTAATTTTTGGCTTTGCTTTGCAAGATCCCCAGTAATGGCACCAAAACTTGATTCACTTCCAAACGTGCACTTCAAAGATAAGTGGCCGTGCTGTAGTTCAACCAGTGAGGACTGGTTATCATTCTCCCAAGGGATCTAAACCAATATAGTTATATGCACAAAACGAAAGCAAGTGAGAGCACTATCCAATTCAATTGCAAAATAGGGAAACTTTGATCATGAAGTAACTAAAATAAGACCAAAAAACTTTTTGGGAGTTTTGAATTATTTAGTTAACTATACTAAGCAAATGACATAGAAAGTAAAAGACAATTAACACTAAACTAAGGGAATTAAAGTAACTCAATTCTACTAATTAAAACATTATGGTTTGACAACTAATTAGACTAGAGAAACATGATCAATTACTACTTAAAGAGAATCTAAAAATGAAATCAATTCAATCCAATTGAAGTAAATTCAATTCAAGCAAATATCAAGAGATTTAAATAGTGATAGGAAAAGAATTGGACACAATTGATACAATCCATCAATTCATGCAGTGGGAGTTGTAGAGAATCCAATTTACTCAAACCAAGAATCCCTTTCTTGGAGCCTTAATTCGAAAGATATGGCTATGAAATCCTTAAATTCTTATATAATTAGAGTTAAATTCAATAAGAAATTGAAGTTCCTAGTGAGAAAAACACAATTTCAAAGACCATGATTATAATCGCAAGAGTTCTAAGTGAGATTAATGAAGAAGAAACAGATTTGAAGATATTCAATCAAGATCATAAACGTCCTTTCAAATCCCATGCAGTCCTTGATGAATATTCACAATTGCATCCAATTGAGAAGATTAGTTGGCCATCTCCATGAAGATAAGTAGGTAGAAGATGATAGAGAACATTAAGAACATCAAATCTGGAATATGATTACTGTAATTGAGTGTTTGGCTTCCAAGAAAATGCAAGAACGAAGAGTCTAAGACTTTCTCTCTCTAAAAACTAACTTTTTTAACCCTCAAAACAACTCTATATATCTACAAAAATGTCATACCCTGCCTTTCACAGCCCACATGGCTGGCCAAAATAGATACAAAAATGTATGTATAATTCAATTACAAAACCTAGTGTCAGGACGGTAAAGTTAGCGTCATGTCGCTAATGCAAATAACTTGGCTTCAATGACTCTGATCGTTAGGACAATAGAATTGATCGTCCTAACGCTAACCTTATTCATCTGGGCTTTATTCATTCTGAGCGTCAGGACAGTTGAATTGATAGTCCTGATGCTAAGTCATTTGAGGAAATAGTAGGCTCTCTAATCATCAGAACACTAACGAGCATTGTCCTGACGCTAGGCCACTTTCTTCAGCAGGAGCTCTCTGATTGTCAAGATGCTGAAATCTTTCGTCCTGACGCTAGTGCAAATTTGGCACACTTTCTATTTTTTGCCCCTATCTTGGCCTTCTTAGCTGGAAAACCTACAAAGAAACAATGAAACTCATTAATATGCAAACATTATATAAAAAGAGCTTATTACACAAAACTTAACACTAACAAAGCCCTGAAGTAAGGGCTTGAATTATACTTTTGAAGTGTAATCACTTTGTCTGATGAAGTGGACATTGGTTGATTTGAGTTCAGCTCTTGGAGGATTGTAGTGGTGTTGTGGAGCTCGACACTTAATCAAACATTAAAGAATCGTATCGAGAGATAGATACATGATTTTGGAATTCGGTTTATACAAAAAGAGCACACCCTGCAAGTGTATGGATTCAGCACCCGAAGATTGGAAGTATCTAAGGCTGAGTAGCAAGTTGACTATTTTATATTAATTCTTAATAGTGCTTAGTTAGCTGGATTAGATACCGTATTTTTTTTTTAGTTAGATTTTCACACAAAAATATCGTGTGTTTTGTTTTGTTTGTACTTGATTCATTTTTACTTATGCATGGCATGCGATTGTTAATGGTTTGATCATATATCACTTAATCAAATAGCTGAAATCTGTCATGCAGGTTGTAGCAAAACATGGGCATCCTTAGGATTTGCTTAGATGATTGTTTATATCCATGTGACATGCACCGTCTTCCCTCGATTTAATGAAAGAGTAAACATCGAAGTCAAATAGCTGAAATCTGTCGTGCAGGTTGTAGCAAAACATGGGCATCCTTAGGATTTGCTTAGATGATTGTTTATATCCATGTGACATGCACCGTCTTCCCTCGATTTAATGAAAGAGTAAACATCGAAGTCAGCACGTAATCAACAACGTAATGCCTTGAAGTATGTTGGGTTGATATGGTCTCAAACTCTCAATCTCTGCAATCCTTTTACTTGTTGGAAAGAGAGAGATGGTGTTAGGTGTTGAATAAGCCAAGAATTAAGAACCAAAAAAAAAATTGATAAAAGCAATCCCCCAAAATTCCCCACTTTATGCATATTTATTGCATTTTCACTTAGGTTTATTTAGTAGAAGGGTGTAAAGGCGCAGCTGAAGACAACGATCCTTGTATTTTCTTGCTACATCTTTGGTTGCAACAGTTAGCTTCGTAGGATTCAGGGGCATAGTCATAAAATTCATGCATGAAGAATAGCCATTAATCACAGTTTTAGAAAATTCTTTTTCTATTCAATTTTAAACTTTTTATATAATGTATAGTAACTTGTATATTATATATGAAAACATTTCAAAGCAAAATAATTGATATAAGAGTTACAAAAATTCTAGGGGAATAAATTAAAAATATTTTTAATATTATAGGTAAAAATGGATTTTTTATAAATTTAAAGGACAAATTGAAGAATATTTCTAAAATTACAGGACAAAATAAAATTTTTAAAAATTTGAGAAGTCGGAGGCCTCTAGGTGTATGCTGCTCCACACTCGTCGCAGTACCACCGTGAGGCCTTTGGGCACTCTTCTAAGTAGAAGTCGGCAACTGAGGATAACAAAATCTATTCTTTGTAGGTCTTCCTCTGACAAGAATCTGTGTTCACATTGAATGCTACCTACAGCTCTTCCTTAAGTGAAAAAGGTATGCACGGAAGGTCAGCAGTTGGAATCCTTTTTCTAAATTTTTTTTTTCGATTCCGACTCACTTTATAATTCCTTTTGATGAGTAAAAAAATTAAATAAAAAAGAAATGCAAAATATTGTACCGTTTTGTAGTATTTTGTTTTGCATGGCTACATTGATTTATATGAAGGGGCAGAATCATGCTTAGACAATAGGGGCCATGATCCTTCTACTTTGATTAATTTTTCACTTAGCCTTACTAATTTCAAGTATTTATAAAAAGAAAGGGTATATTGGCCTCTCAAATTTTAAAATTTTTTCTTTTAAACTTTTAAAATTTAAGAATTTTTACCATAGCCCCAACAAAATTCAAAAAATTTTCATCTTGACCTTTAAAAAATTCAAGAGTTTTAACATTTGCTTCAACAAAATTCAGAAACTTTTACCTTGACCTTTTAAAATTCAAGATTTTTTTTTTTTATCTTAGCCTCTTAACAAAATTAAAAAAAATTTACCTTAATTTTTCATAGCCTCTTGATAAAATTTCTGGTTCCCTGTTTATATATGCTGGAAGTATTTTTGAAATTAATAAATTGGCGAAATATATTTATTTTAGCCTGGGCGGCCACTCCTTTTACAAGCAGGCCGACAGATAAATCTTGACCATGAGTCTATTTATCGTAGTTAGAACTTGGCTCCAAAAGCTATTCATCACCCACCAGGCTACCAATCAATCGCTTCGTAGTTTACAAATCAACACATTAAAAAATGTTATCCTTTGCAAAGTAATTGGTGCAAATCAAAATTTAATTTGGATGTCTCTATGCCAGTGGCAAGATAGATTATACAACCAAGTCAAAGCTTCAGCACAACTTAATTTACTTAAAGATTATTGTATCATGGGAGGGTCACATTGCGTAGACCTAGCTCTTCATAACTTCAAGAACCATTAAAAATTCAGTGACCACCACACCATGACTAAGAATTTTTGCCAAGTTAATTCTTCGAAAATTCCGATTAATAGTTAATGAGCTAGCTAGGTAGTCATCTTTATTGTATTTTACTCTGAAAAAATAGATTACTATTTTAAAAGGAAAATTAAGTTCGAGTCAAGAGAAAAAGATTGCCTGTCAATTTGCAGATTGCAAACTAAATGTTTACGGAGTCAAGCATGTGAGACGTCTAAAACGCAACCTTGTAAAATACGTCAGGAATTCTTTTGATGATGTACTGCAGTTCCCACATGATGCGGATCGTATAGCTGACGAATACTTGGATATGTAGAGGAGGCGATATATTCGGGCCGGTGGTCGGTAAACTTCAATCGACTATAACTTTTGACTCGTAACTCCGTTTCGCCATTATAATATGTTGTTGAAAAGGTATCGACGAGCCGGAGAAAGAGAAAAATATAGAATGATTGTCCGGCCTAGGAAATCGTGAAAAAATGCTTCTAAGTGTCGTTTTCGGCCTGTTTTGTTTTTTTTGGGCTTCTTTTGCTTTGGGCTTTTGTTTTTTCTTAATTAATCCGGTTTGTCCCGGGCCTAGGGTTTCATGTTACATATTTATAGTCGTGTTAAGACACTTGTCAGCAGTTTTTGATGTTTAATAAAGTTTGTGTGCGTTTTGTACTTTTTCCAACCATTCGGTATTTTTTACGAAAATCAACGAGTGTTTGATGCCCTAGAACCTAGCATTCGTGGTGAATCAATAGGTTGCAGGACGACTCTGAATCCGATATTCATAGTGAATCAACGAATTAGAGTGTATTTTATTATTCTTTTAATAGCCGCTGCATCACCACACACGCAAACATATATATAAATATATATTGATGTATGTCTATATATATACTAGTTGGCGATTACTGCCATGTTAATTAGCTGTCAAGTATTAAAATCCATGAAATTTGATCGAGTATATATAGATTAGTCACCGCCGGTAATTGAAAAAGATGATAGAAACGTACATGGGGGTCCCTGCATATGAAAGTCATGCGCGCTTCCAAAAAGTTTGACAAACACATATTTTAGATTTTTTTTCTGATGGGACACAATTTTATTTTTTATTTTTTCATATTTTTGGGTAAGTCTAGGTGGACATAAATTACATTATTGAAAGTTTGGAAACCCTGTTTGTGGAAAATGGGGCACTTTAAGCGTTCAAATGTGCATATTTTCTCATACTAAATAAGATTATCCTTTCAATGATTGAATTGATCAACTCCATATATAAAATCTTGAATTATTTCTCTCTGAGTCTATCTCATCTTGTAAGAAATTGTTCTGTTTGCAAAATTTGTTTGTTTGTTTGTTTTGTTTTTTTTTTTTCAAAATTTATTTTCTGTTTGAGAGCAAATTGGTGAATTTTTATTTGTATGCAGTACTTGGAACTTAAATTTCCATGGATAGTTTCATTTTCATGTCACTGGATTCTGATCAAAATTGTGCTATGAATGCATACATGCTATTTTTGTCACTTACTGATATAGTAGCATGCACAGTATTAGACTACGAAAAATTCTATGCATAAAACAATTTCTAACCCATTTTTTTAATCACAAGACACAAACTAAATGAGTCCTATATGTATTTATTAATGTGAGTTTCACTACATTGTGTATTGTATGTGAGAAAATGGATCAGAAATTGGTTTATATATATTATTGCTTTTATACGATATAGAGTAATAGGACCTATCTAAGGGCAAAATGGGCACTTGGCACAAACATCTCTGAATCATTTGAAATTTGATAGATTTGATGGAAAACGGGATTCTAAAAGTAATTCTAACCTGACTCTCTATTTTAGCTAACCAAAATATTATAAAATATTACACTCTATTTTAGTTAGCCACTTTTTGAGAACAACTCCAACCCTACTTTTTATTTTAATTAGCAATTCTAACTAACTTTCATATTTTAAAAATAATAATGTTACATGGCATGTCATATCATCATTTCTAAAAAATAAATATGAAAATAATAATTATCATGTAAAGTAATTCAATTTCATACTCATCAACCCCATGTAAGAAAAAAAAAAACAAACAAAAAAACCACAGGAGTATTCAATAGACCCAAATAGCCTCAAAAGTTTTGGTCTATTTAGAGACAATTGGCAAGCTTAATGAATTCCACAGTTAATGAAATTAAATCAATTGCACAAAAATAAGAGATATGAATTTGCAATAAAATCACAACCAAAAGTAAGATGTTGGGAAAAAAATAGAATAAAAGAAAAACTCACAAGGAAAAAAGGAAAAGGCAATCAAAAGAATAAATCTTCACAAACAGCCATATCCCAGTAAGAATGAATTCAAGATTCAAAACCAACTAGTGCACAGGGTACTCTTTTCTCATTAAATTTCAAATATGTATATATATATATACATGCAGACCACCAAAACAAGCTATGCATAGCACTAATTGAATCAAACCCCAAATCCTAAAACCATCTCAAGTTCTTTTTTGCAAACATCAAATGAAAACATACCTGACATGGTCATCATAGTACTACAACTAAAAGCAACATAATCAGATTCATGAAATTATCGAAAAATACCAAAACAAATAGAGGAAAATGGGTGTAAAGGGGTTTTCATGGGGGAAGGAGTAAGAGGGGAGGAAGGGTGTGGGAGAAGGAGGCGGTTTCAGAAGTGAGAGGGGAGGGAGGAGAAGTGAGAGAAAGAAAGATCCATGCTTGTGTCGTTCCCAAGCACTGCTGTGAAGATTTGCCCTAACTTTTTCGGTGAAGATCTGTAGAGTTGTGACAGGAGAATGTTGAAGATGAGAGAGAAAGAAAGCCAAACTTGCCACATTAGATGACCATTGGGAGATAGTGAGCGGTGAAGCCTTGCTACATTTGGCAAGCGAAAAAGCAAATCGCTAGAATGAAGAGCTGAATACAGAGCTCATTGGAAAAGAAATTTGGGAGTTGGCTTTATAAAATATCTAATAGGAGGGATATAGCTAGCACGTTGGAGTTGCTCTAAAGAGAACCCATCACAAGGCGAAATGCAAAATTTCATCAAATTCCATCATTCATAGCCTCAAATAAAAGATTTTCTATTTATAGTAATTTTTTTTTATCTTCATATCTTTTTATGTAGAATTCAGAACTTGACCTGTTAGTTCGGTGTAATTCTGGTGTCCTAAATTAGTTGTTTCTAATTTTAGTTTGATTTTTTGATTTTTAATTTTGTTAATTTCTTAATTTTTGCAAAATTAGAGAAATGTTAAGATTTTGGGTCTTTTCCTATATAAATATATGTATACACTCTATCTCAAGACAACTTTTGAATAATAAAATTGAGAAATTTCTCTTATTTTCTGACTTCGAGTATTCTTTGTTTATTAACCACCAATTGACGTCTTTATTATGATATTATGTAGTATTAACAAATTAAAAAAGAGTCTAGTTTTTGGCTTTCATTTACGAAATACCCACTCCTAACTTATTTATCACTTTTTTTTTTACACTCTTCTTTGGGTCACCTCCGTTTAGTTATGGTTTTGATTTTTGTTTCTGTTTTTTGAAATTCGATGGAACTGCATTTGGTAGATTGGTTCAAAAAATTGTTTTTGTGAAACCACGTTTGGTAAGTAGGTTTTGGAACTTGTTTTTGAAATTTTTTTCGGAATAGAGCTCAGTTTTAAGAACCATTAAAAAGGTGTTTTTAAGTTTTCAGAATCGTTTTCGTATGAAAATAAAAATTATATAAAAACGATGGTGTTTTCAATGGTCTTATTTTTTATTTTGGAGAACAAAAAAAACTAGATTTTCTCAATTTTTTTAGTTCCGAAAACACGAAAAACAAAAACGGAACCGCAACCAAAAATATTTTTGGTATTCATTCACGAATTAACCACCCCTAACTTGTTGCACTTTTTTTTATTTTGGGATATATTCAATGTATACGTACAAACACAAACTAAATGTATGAAGATCAGAACATTAAGGGCCAGTTTGATATAACTTTTTTATCAAGTTTTTTTTAAGTTTACATGTAAAAAAAGTCAAAATTTTTTAACTTTTTTATTTTTCTGACTTTACTTTAGCTAAAAATAAGTAAAAAAATAAAAATAAAAAAACAAAAATATTAAAAAAATTTAACTTTTTTACTTATAAATTTAAAACAAATTAGACAAAAAAATTATAGTGGCCGAAAACGGGTTTTCTGAATACAAGCAGGCTGGTTCAATTGGGTAGGCCCCTTCACTTGAATATGCCATTTTGACCCTGAAAGAAGGCAGGAGATAACAAAACTCGAGAAAGCCAGACTGAATTGACAAAAAGCTCACCCACTTTCCAACCCCTCATGTATTCAGAAAACAGAGAAAAAAAAAAAAAAATGTTCTGCTTGTTCTCTCTTTTAAGGTTTCTTGAACAGTGTCCATTTGTTATATATGCTGGCCAAATTTTCATTTCATAGACCAAGCCTACCTTGAATTGAATGAGTCGTCCCAGTGAAAAAAAACAGCCCCAAAGAACAAGCTACGAAGAAGGAATAAGTTGTCCTTGGAATCAAAACATATATTTGGTTCAAAATGTAGGGTAGGTACATGCTTTTATTGCAGACAAGATTATCATATATGCTATGTTTGGAAAAGAAGACGAAAACAAAATAAAAAATTTAAAATTGTTACTTGTTTTCTTTTTATGTTATTTTATTAAAGAATAATCTAATTTTTGGTATTCATTCACGAATTACCCATTCCTAACTTGTTTATCACTTTTTTTTTTACACTCTTCTTTGGATCATCTCCGTTTGGTTATAGTTTCAGTTTCAATTTCAGTTTTTTGAAATTTGATAGAATCGTGTTTGACAAATTGGTTCCAGAAATTATTTTTATTAAAACCGCATTCAATAAGCCAGTTCTGGAACTTCTTGAATTTTTTTTTAGAAAAGAGCTTAATTTTAAGAACCATTAAAAATGTTTTTTTTTTTTGTGTTTTCGAAACCGTTTTCGTACGAAAATGAAAATGAAATGAAAATAATGGTGTTTTCGATAGTCCTATTTTTTTATTTTCGAGAACAAGGAAAACAAAATCTCAATTTTTTTGGTTTTGAAAGCACAAAAAATGAAAACGGAACCGTAATCGAAAATATTTTTAGTATTTATTCACGAATTAACCACCCCTAACTTGTTGATTATGTTTTTGATTTTGGGATATATTCAATGTATACGTACAAACACAAACTAAATATATGAAGATCAGAACATTAACAGCCAGTTTGGTACAATTTTCTTATTAATTTTTTTTAAGATTACAAACAAAAAAGTCAATTTTTTTTAACTTTTTAATTTTTTTGAGTTTGTTTTAACTAAAAATAAATAAAAATGTCAAAATGTCAAAAAAATTGACCTTTTTCTTATAAACTTAAAAAAAAATTAGACAAAAAAATTGTACCGGGCCGAAAACGGGTTTTTTGAATACCAGCCCCTTCACTTGAAAATGCCATTTTGACCCTGAAAAGAAGGCAGGAGATAACAAAACTCGAGAAAGCCAGACTGAAGAGGCAAAACCTCACTGACTTTGCAACCCCTACATGTATTCAGAAAACAGAGAAAACAAAAAAAACAAAAAAATGTTCTCCTTGTTCTCTCTTTTAAGGTTTCTTGAACAGTGTCCATTTGTTATATATGCTGGACAAATTTTCATTTCATAGACCCAGCCTACCTTGAATTGAATGAGTCGTCCCTATGGATAAAAACACCCCCAAAGGAACGAGCTACGAAGAAGGAATGAGTAGTCCTTGGAATCAAAACATATATTTGATTCAAAATGTAGGGTAGGTACATGCTTTTCTTGCAGACAAAATTATCATACATGCTATATTTGAAATTTGAATTTATTAAATGAATAAAAAAAATGAGACGAAAAAAAGAAGATGGATAATTTCAAATTCTTACTTGTTTTTTTTTTTATGTTATTTTATTCTTTACTTTTTTTAACAACTAAATATATGATGTAATTTCATATCATTTTACTTTTATTTTTTTTTACTAAATCCTTAATCCAAACACAACAATATAGTGAATGTTAGGAATTCCATAAACAAAGTATCAATGCTGGATAATTGGCCTGTTTTTGGTCTCCAAAGTATTGTTTACTGACTCTACCCAAAGAGTGCTTACACTAATCCCAAATGTAGGAGCAGCGAAGTGGTAATACCCGGTGAGGCTCGGGTCGAATTCCTCAGGATCAAATCAGTATGATGAATTGGCTCACAATTTTACCTTTTAGGTTGAAACAAGAACTATAAATTACTTTCGAAAAGAAATAAAAAATTGTTTCTTTGAATATTATTTTAATTAAACTAAAGCAAATTGAAAACAATTTAATTTATTAAAAAGAAAGTCTTGGATTCAATTAATCCAATCAATCGATTCACTCGGAATCCCAATAGAGATTTTATAACTCAAATCATTTACTTTGTCTTGAGTATTTGATTCGAAAGATTTAGCGGTTAAAACACAAATTCAATAATAATTAACCATCGAATGGCAATAAAATCAAAGCCATAGTTTCATACCATCGATTTGTACAATCTCTATATCAAACTACGGTTTGTGCATAGAGATTACTAAACTTAGTTAAGGATATGTTTTCTCAAATTAAGAGATTTGAAAGATGAAATAATGAAAACCTAGTTACCTCCATTGAAATCTCAATATTCTCGAATAATCTTTACAATTGTCTTCAAAAATAGATTTAGCTATTCATCGACATTACAGGAACAAAAATTTGTATTGAAATTAATTGAATTTGATCACAAATATTCAAATCACAATAAAAACTATGAAGCTATTCTCTAAAAACCTTTGAAAACTGCTAAGAAAAACCCTTAATTTCGTAATATATAATCAAAATTGTCTCAAATAAAACATAAATCTCTCTTAAATAACTTGAGAAAAGTAGAGCTGCCACGTATCGTTTGAACTCCCTGATGGGCTGTTCGAACAGTACTTCAAATGATATTCAAATGAACTTCAAACGAGCTAAAACAGCCTCTGTATCTTCAAACGAGTTTCGAACATGATTTAAACGAACTTAGACTTCCCTATGGCCATTCAAACGGACTTCAAACTATTTGCTGACGACCTTCCGACCTGTTTCAAACGAGCAAAATCAATCTCTGAAGTTTTCTGGTTGTTCGAACGCCATGAACGATCTCTTCTCTTTTTTTCTAGATTCTGTCTGAAATAATTCATCTTAAGCTCAAAACCTTTGTATAACCAAACAAACTAAGTTAACACTAAAATTTAGCTAAAAGAATATATACAATCCTAAACTAAGGCTAACAAAGTTCTAAGTTAAAGTGTTTGTAATTACACTTTTGAAACACAATTATTTACATTTGTTGTTTTGGTTTCTTTTGTTTTTGAAAACAAGAAAAAAAATAGAAAGTGTGTTTGGTAACATTGTCATTTTTTTTTTTATTTTACAATAGAAAAGGAAACAACATTTTTTTTAATTAATAAAATAAGAAACATGTTTAATACATACAAATGTTGTGAAAATAAATAAAAATAAAAACAAGAAAACATGTTTAATAATCTTGTGTTATTTGTCCTTTGTTATTTAAAAGAAAAGTGATGGTGTATGGTGCACGGTGCACGGTGCACGGTGCAGGGTGATGGTGGTGGCAGCAGTGAGTTGCTAGTTTAAGTATGAGTTTAACATTTTCAAAATTTTACATACCCTATCATATATTATAGGTATATATACATATTAAAATATCACCAACTAATTTTGAGCAAGGCATATCTGTTTGTGTTCTAATGTCACATATGCAGAAATTATTATTTAGTTGGTCACTTTGTGGCCCTAATCAGCTTCCAGATATGATAATCATAAAGCTAGGTGGGTAATACGAAATAGGTAATCTTTGCCGGATATGAAAGAAGAGTGTCAAGGGTATAGGGGGAGGGGACATGATCTGATTTGGTGGGTTTCACCGGAGTGGAGTTTCCAATCTCAAATTCTCAAACAATCAAGCTATGAAGGCTTGCATAAGGTTATAAAACAAACCAAGTTATCTAAGCTAGGTTTATTAAAAGCTCATTCGAAATCGGCTCGTTATATAAACAAGTTAAGTTTGAATAAATTTTAAAGCTCGTTAACTTTTTAAACTTGGCTCTATAGGCAAAAACACACTAAAAAATTCAAGTTATTCGTGCTCAACTCGATTAAAATTCGTTTGAGATCGACTCAAAAGTTAAATAAATCAAGTTTGAACACAATTTCAAGCTCATTAAGGTTTTTAAACTAATGTGGAATAACTCACTACTCGACTGGGCTCAGCTCGATTCATTTACAACCTTACATGAAGGCAATATTATTAGACTTAAAAAAACAAAAAATTACAAGAGAAATTGATTAGACCTGTAAATGAAGTCTCATATCGCCTGAATATGAAGGTCAATACCTTCATATATGTCTTTAGGCAACCCTTACATTGCAAATTGATTTTCAGAGTTAAGTTAAGCCCATAAATTCTTCAACATTGTATCAGAGTTAAGTTCCGAAGAGCCTTCCCCTCTTAAAAATTGAGTCAACTCACACTCTTGCATCACATTATCACGCTTTGCGTGAGAGAGGGTATTGGTGAAATCCCACGTCAACTGAATACAAAGGTCAATAGCTCCACATATGCTTTTGAATAGTCTTTACCTTACAAGTCGATTTACATAATTGAGTTAAGTTCATAGACTATTCAACAAGAAACATATGTTTTGTAGTACATCTTTTGAAAGTGCTACAATGGTAAGAAGCTTGAAAAGTTTGTTTGTAAAAAATGGGGTACTTCACCCAACTCAGGTATGCATTTTCTCTATCATCAATAAGATTGTGCTTTCAATGATTGAAAAGGAACCAAACACTGCCTAAACGCGGTCATATTTGGGTATCTTCGTTCGATTTTCTATTCTATTTCTCTCTTTGTCCAGCCAAGTTATTATGTACGAGTTGAGTTATACACGTGTTTATATATAGCGAGAGAGAGAGAGAGTAAAGCTATACTTTCTTTGACATCGTACTAATACTATAAACAATTCTATTTCTCAATTCTGTATTTAAGTCATAGATATAAGACTATAAGACTCAGATTAACAAATTTATGCAACATCCATTCACTTATGTTGTGAAAAAAGATATTGAAAAATAATATTACATAAAACATTTTCTATATATATATATATATATAGGTAGAAACTTCATTTTTGACATCCTTCATCAAGAAATGTTGAAGCAAACCAAACACTTGACCATAGTAAAATACAGGATGGTAAAAAAATGATACGTAATACGTACGGGTTTAATATAATTTTTTTTTAAAATATGGTAACAAAATTCGACATAAAAATAAGAGAATGTCAATAATACGAATATATAATTATCCGGGTATCATGCGAACAGTAGATAAAAAGTCAGGAAAAAAAATATGATAACATTCATAAGCAATTTATTCTCATATACGTTAGTGGGTAGTATTTTCGTCTCATATGTATCAAAATTTTAAAACATATTATTAACAAGTAGCTAAATTAGAGTGGTAGAGAAATAAATTTTATTTTTTATTCAATAATTGACATTAGAATGCGTTAATTTATGAATTTTAAATTTTAAATTAATATTTAGAGTATTAATAAGAAGCTATAGAAAAATAAGTTTAATAATTTAAATATTGAATTAGAAAAATATCACAAACATATATTACATGATAGTAGTAAAGATACATACATCATGAGCTATATAATTTTTTTTCTATAATTGATAGAGTCGAATGACTTTTAATGGTCAATAATTGTACTATTATAATTATATATTAAGTATAGAATTAATAATATGTTAAAATTATATTAGATTATATATCATTTTTAATCGAGTTTTTTTTAAAAATATAATACGTAAAATGTTTAATATGTTTATTATACGCTCAAACTCAAAAAACGAGTATTTTTTTATTACGTTTCATATCTGAGCGGAAAACGAAATTTTTTTTTTATTTATATATCCGTACGAGTATTATATGCGAATAGTACTGAATATTTACCGATGGACCATGGAATCAACGCTACCCTTTAAGGCCTCTAGACACTACTCAATTACATGGTGAGGTGGTGAAATAATATAATTAGCTTAAAAAAAAGCTAGAGCTTTGGACATATTATTTTTTTTTCCTTTTAAGCGATGGGGAAATTCTATTCCCCAAAATAGTCCATCACAACCAATATTAATTTTTAAAATTTTAGTATTTTAATAATTTAATTTTGCTAGAGTAGAAGAAAGAGTAAAACTCATTTATATGATGCAAACCATGTTCAAGCTGGGTACAAATTTTTTTACTACGGTACATATCATGCAATGGTTGTAACTAGAAGTTTGCCATCTTTTGATGTATACCCTCTTATGTATATAGAGTAGGAGATAATGGTTGGCCCAAAAAAAAAAAAAAAAAAGAAAAGAGAAGGAGATAATGGTGGAAAATGGGCCTTTTAGATAATTGGAGAAGAAAAAAAAGCAGGTCAAGGGGGGCTCTTCACTCCCAAAAGCTATAACAAAAAAAAAAAAAAAAAGACAAAAGATCAAATAAAAAAATGTACCTATGATGAAAATTCATAGAAAACTCTACTCCCACCAACCCTCAAACCCTCATGTATTCAAGAAAATGGACCTATGATGAAAATTCGTTTCAAAGGCCCACAAATTTGTTTCATATTTTGCCTTTCTTGAATATGGATGGCTTTCAGATATATATATATATATATATATATAAATAAAAAAAGAACAGAAAACAAAACTTCAAAGGCATTTATTCTTGGGACCTAGGGGCAGTTAGATGCTCCTCGATCTCATTTTACATACCATCATAAATGATGATAATTCTTATCAAAGAAAAGATAATTCAAATCAAAGGCCCACCAACTTGTTTTTTTTTCTTTTATTGCCGTCCAAAACAAAGAAGAAGAAAAAAAACTGCATAAAAAAGGATCTTTCATTTACCTTGCCCCCTATCTATTATTGGGAGCAGGTAGATGCTCCTCCCATAGCCGTAGGAGGCCATTTTCAGTTCTCTCTGGCCTTGGGGTCATAAGAATAAGGTTGATGCATGCATGCTCTGCCCATAGACATGGGTGTTTTGCTCTCCTCCATATCTTAATATTTAAAATTTGTCAAACTCCTTATTTCACTATATCACGTGTTAGTTACCTAGATTTAACGATAATGTTATTATCCAATTCAAACACACGTTCTTATTTTGTTAGTCTTTTTTTTAATGGTAAGTAAAATTATAGATTTAAATAAGATATTATCATTCGTTAAATCTAAGTGACTAACACGTGGTATAATAAGATAAGAATTCTAGAGTATTCTAAATGTTAAGATCTCGGGGTGAGCCAATCCTTAGACATGGAGGACAATTTCAAATCTCTCTCTCTCTCTCTCTCTCTCTCACATACACACACACACATATTGGATAATCCACCTTATCCCACTTTTCTTGGCAGGCCATGTACTACAAGTTTTTTTGGGTTGTATTAGATTCACATAGGTGAATTAGCTCCGAATGTAGTAGTTGAGTTGGTTTTAGTATCTGAGTTTAAAATCCCGCTATTTTTTCAATGTTCGCGTGTTTGAACTCGTTTGTGATAGTAATTGCTGATTCAGCCTCCAAATGTATGCTCGAGTTATCCGAAGTATAAGACGACAGAGTAGTATAACTCGTAAGAACGAGGTTGATCCACAGGGAGCAAATTACACAAAACCACAAGCACTAAAACACTTCTTTTAGGTGCTCACAAAACCCTTACGACCTGCTTCTAAAAGGAAAGAAAAAATCTGATTGTTTTGAGATAGTATATTTGTCTAAACTAATTCAAATTCAAGAGTAATTAATTGAAAACAATGTAGGCTTTAACTATTAATAAAAAAAAGTTCTGGGATCATCCGCTCCAACCAATTGCATCTTTCAAAATTCTGAAGGAGATATTTCGATAACTCAAACCCTTCGACTACGTCGCAAGTCTCGCATTCGGAATATTTAGTGGTAAAAACAAATATCCTTCAAAACTTCAATTCCTAGAATAATTCAAGTTGTTTTAATTAAGGATGAGTACCATCGATTCGTGCAACGCACATAATCACGCATAAACGTTACCGAACATAATCAAACGTTCAGGTTTTCGAAAGTTCTAAAAGGAAGAAGATGAAGAGGGAAAAACTAGAAGATTAACTTTAAAACCAAAATATACCTCCTTCATTCATCTAAAACATTCAATTGATCTTCGCTTTTAATCTCGAGATTAAGAAGTTTAGCTATTTATATTCATAATGTAAAAACAAGTTGCATAAATATAAACTAAAAATATTAATTGCAAACCTGAGAATCTGATTACAGAAATTGTGAATAACTATGAAAAAACTTTGAAATAAAGTAGAAGAATTTCTGTATCTACAGCTGTTGCTACCTAAAACACTGTTAAAAATCGCCAACCCTAATATACACTACAATCCTAGCTTATATAGGCTTCCAAGTCTTTGCAGGATCGCACAACCATTCGAACGCCTGGGCCACCGTTCGAACGCTGCGTCGAACACACTTCAAACGGAAAAACTTGATCTCTAAATCTTTCGAACGCCCTTCGAACCTGAACTTGGCGCGAGACCATTCGACGTACCATTCGAACACTCCTTATACCGTTCGAACGCCTATCTGTATCGTTCGAATGCCCTTCGAACGCCTTTCTGTTTAAGTGCCAATAAGTTCCTTTTAAACTAGGAATCTTGAAAATTAACACAAAACTAAGTTAGTGATGCATTAGGATTAAAATAAAATAATTAAACATAATATAAAATTAACAATTAGCTAATTAAGACATGTAAATTGCACTTTTAGAGTACAATCAATTGCTTGAACCAAATGCTGTTGAGGAGTTGAATATCGTTTGTACTTTGATGGACTTGTGGTGACTGGTCTATCTTTTTCAGGTCAGTAACTGTTGCTCAAACTAAACATTCCACACCAAGTCGAAACCCCTATGGTCATGCATAACAGGAGTTACTATGCTAGTTGCTCATTGGCACTTGTTTGCTAAGAAAAAAAAGACAAAAAAGAATTAGCTCCAAATGTTGCTTCGCACGCATACATGAAGGAAATGTTCGGCAAGCACTCAGCAGTCATAATCTAACATGAATCACCCATCTTTATTAGGCACCAACTTAGGGCATGTTTGGTAGAGTGTAATTATAATTTTTTTTTTACTTATAAGTAAAAAAAAATTAATTTTTTTATTTATAAGATAAGACAAGTAAAGAAGCAAAAAAGATAAAAAAAAAAAAAAACAAAACAAAAAAGCAAAAAAGCTAAAAAAATTCAACTATTTTGCTTATGAGTCATAAAAATCAAGCCGAAAAACATTTGAAAAAAACTGTACCAAATGCATACCACTGCTATCACTAAAGATATTGGGCTTGGCATTGTTGTGAATATATTTGTATAATGGGACGGTATTTAGGGCAGAGATATCAAATCCACGTTAGGTTTAGGAGCAAGTTTAGTCTTAAATCTCCACTTTTTTTCTTCTTTGCCTTGTTCCTTTCTTATGTGGTAGCCGGCTAGCCTTGAACTATTAATCGGGTCAAATATTAACGCTTCATTTCGAACCTAAATTTTTAATAAAAAAGGTAAAGTAAAAAAAAAATGTGAAACAAAAGTAAATAAAAATACTCTTTATTTTTGTTCATTTTTCTTTCACATTTTCTTTTGTCACTGAAAATTTAAATTCTAAGCAGAGCCTAATAATGTACTAATTAGCATGCCAATTCCACTTAATAGCAACTAATATACACACACATATATATAATCTAAAATTGCTAAATTAGTCTATTTGTAAGTATTGATTATGAGTTAGCTTTGGATCTCCTTTCCATCTCCTTGCATGAGGTCAACCTCGTAGTGCTTCTCGCAAGTTTAACAAATAATATTTAGCAAAAAAAAATTAGTATTTAGTGGTCACTTTGTCGATCTAATCAGCTTCCAGTTATGTTAATCATGAAAGGTCAGTGGGTATTATAAAATAGCTAATCTTTGCCAGATATCAAAGAAGGTTGTAAGGATAGCAGGGGAGGGGGCATGATCTGATATGGTGGCTTCCACCGTAGTGGAGTTTCAATCTCAGATTCTTAAACAATTGAACCGTGGGGCCGTGAAGGTAATGTTACTGGACCTGAAAAAGCAAACAATACAAAATACAAACGAAATTAGAAATATATGTGTACGATTACATAATTAGCTAAATTTCGTGACAAGTCATGTTTGATGTAATTTGAAAATTTGAGTTATCAATTACAAGTATTTGGAAGAGTTTTCAAGGTTATTCATACAAGCTTGTGCTAAGAGAGCCTTGTATGATATTTATTAGTTGTTGAAGAGCTCTTCAAGGGATGTTGATCGATTTCGAGGGGTCTCGAGGGTAAAAACAATGTGTTGGTTGCATATCAAGACCTCACGGGATCTTCGAGGGATATCGGGGGGATTTCGAGGGTAAGAACAATGAGCATGCAGATTTGACAAAATTTCGCAGGATTCTCGCATGATGTTGGGGGGAAAAAACAGTAAGCATGTCAAAATTTGGGTGTGAGCTCGCGGGATCGAGCTGCGCAGATTCTAGATTCTTGAAAGTCGTGTTGCTACGGTTTTTGTACCTATTTAAAGTCCAACACACTTTTTCAAACCTTACCTGAGCTGCATACATCAAAATTACCTTGAAAGAAACAAATTTTAGCAACAATCTTTTTCAACCTAATTGAAAAAATCAAGAGTCTTGAAGGAGTTCAATGCGTGAAATCTGTTCTAAGGGGATCTAAATGGTTGTCAAGTACGAAGATGGTGAATCGTGGATATGAGCAAGGTTAAGACAATAATTAGATCAAGGAGTTGATAGGTTTTGATTGTAAAGAATCTTGTTACCGTCTAAACTACAAGTGATAGTGCATGATCTTTGTCCGGCAAAGGGGATAAGTGGTTTTTCTCTTATTTAAGGGTTTCCACGGCAAAAGACTGATGTGTTCCTAATTGAATGCTTTGCTCTTCTTTGTGTCTTGGTATGTTTAATATTGCTCATTGCCATAACATTTTGATCCAATCTTGTAGGGTTTAGTCCATTGGACAAAACATAGATAAAGGCTAGGTTTTTCAATATGTATCGTAGATCTTTCAGAAATTTGAAAAGTCTGTTCGTAGAAAATGGGTATTCTGTTATGAAAGAAGAATGGTGGAGGACGGAGAGAGGGATGTGCACTTAACAATTCACTAAATTCATTGAACAACATGTGATCAACAACTTAATTTATTTAATAAAAAGCGTGGTTGGCTAACCAATTAACTACATGTATAAAAAGAGGCTTCGAATGAAGTTTAAGAAAGAAAAAAAAGAAAGAGGGAAAAAGAAGAAAAGAGTGAGAAAGAAGGGAAGAGAGAAACAAGAGAGAGAGAGAGAGAGAGAGAGAGAGAGAGAGAGAAAAGAAAAGAGTATATGTAAAATATTCAAGTTCAAGTTATATTTTATATTTGTCCTATGATAGAAATAAATTCTTGGATAATCAAGAAGATCTATCCCTAATAGTTCCAGAAGATCTATTTAACTATTATCGACAGCTCTAGAAGAACTAATTTTATTATAAACTGTGTTTGGTTTTTTTGCTTGCTTTATATATATTTAGTTTATAACACGTTATCAGCACGATGCTCTAAGTGCTCGTGAAAAATATAATTGCATTCTTCCTCACATCTAAAAGGTACTTCATTATATCTGTGAAGGTACATCATTTTATGAGTCATTAATATTTCATTTCATTTATTTTTATTTTTGGATTCTTTACTGTTCACTCTTCAATTTATTGCATAATTTATATTTGTTGAATAATCGATGAATAGTAGGATTTCAAAACTTTGTTGGATAGTGATGAATAATTCTATTTCAAAACTTTGTTTGTTTATTTTTTCCATATCTTAAATTTTTGGCTTATAATATTTATAAATCTGTAATCCTTATTTCAATAGCTTTTCATAGGCATGCACATTGACTATATTTTGATATCTTGATTGAAAGTTATAATATAGACAAAAATATTAATATTATATATATATATATATCCGGATGAATTGAATTGCATAGTAATAAATACTATGCAGCAATAGTACTTTTACTATTTATAATTGATAACTACTATTCATGAACAATGATTTTACTATTGATGAATAATATTAGCAAAAGAAAATTATTTTTTGGTTAAAGATTCAGATTGACTCGCCTCCGTAATGCGGTATTCCTACAAAAATGGAGTTAGCACCCCGCAAGAGTACGGGGGTCGCGATGAAGTATAAACCGGTAATCCGGTATCGTTTTCTCCCAAGGGACCTAGCCAAATATAGGCTCTAGCACTCAACTCACACTAACCTAACCTAGGATTGGATTGCAATTATGTGGGGAATTAGATCTAAAATAAAAAGGAAAATAAAAAGACCGAAAATCTTTTGGGTTTTGATGGTTGTTTTGAATTCCTAAATCATTGCAATGAAAATAAAGAGAATTAACACTAGAGAAATAAATTAAAGCAAAGTGAAAATAGAATTAAAGCAATTAAAAAGGGAATTGGGCTCAAATGATCCAACCACTCAATTTCATCCAAGGTTTCCAATGGGGTTTATAACTCAAATCAAACACAACATTTAAGTATGTTTGATTCGGAGAATTTAGCTTTGAAAATCAATTATTCTCAAGCAATTGAAATTAGATACATGTTCAATGGGGAATCAAAGGTTAATACCATCGATTCAACTTAGTCAATACCAAATTTGTGGTTTGTGCATTGATTAGCCAAACATAGTCAATAACCTAGGTTTTCTAAGGCATCTTCAATCAATTGTTGGGAATGAATTTCTAGCAATTGTGGAGTATTTTTCTAGTCAAGAGTCCTAAATTAATACCATTGATTTGGATGATGAAAATCCCCAAATTTAGTCAATAATCTAAGTTTTCTAAAATTCCACATCTAATTACTAGAAATTCGAATTCTAGAAAAATATGGCAATTAATTCATGAGACACCTCCATTGAATTTCTTGGATTATTTGGGTGATTTTCACATTTAAACCCAATTTAAATTACTAGCTACTTGAATATATCATAAAAGCTTGTAAAAATGAAAAGAGAAGCATAAAGAGATTTAAATCTAAAATTAACTACAATAATAGGACTGTTTGGTTACAAGAAAAATGAGAGAAAATGCAAGAAAGTGCAAGAAAGTGAAAGAAAATACAATACAATGAAGAAAATTACAAGTTTCTACATTATACTACAATTACAAAGCTAAATCTAAGCTAAAAATGAAGAAAAATGGAAAAATCTAATCTTTGAGAGCTTCTCCCGCCGCCCCCTTGCTCTAAAAAAACCCTAACTACTCAAAAACTATACAAAAAAATCCTAAAAAACACAGCTTTGGACACAAAAAACACAATTTGGATGAACAGTAATCGTCCGAATACTGTCCGAACGGTCCGTTCGACGCCCGTTTGAAGTCCGTTCGGACGGTGAACAGTAACCATCTGAACGGTACTGTTCACCGTTCGGACGGGGTACTGTTCATGAATAGTAACCGTTCGAACGGTGAACAGTACCCGTTCGGACGGGTACTATTCACACTGCTCAGCTGCAGAAACTTCGAAGCTTGATTTGGCCATTCTAGAGTTCGATTCAGCCGATGCACATTAGATGCAAAGTTGTAGAGCTTGAAGTCTTCTTTCCAATGACGCAAAAATCAGCTCAATCGGATATCGGAGTCAAAAGTTATGGCCAAAATACCGAGACAGATCTGAATTTTCATGAACAAAATATTCGCCTTGAACTCGCTTTGATTATTCTTGATTTCTTTTCACCTTTATTAGCTTATATAACTTACAAAACACATACAAAACATACTCAAACAAATATCTAACTAAAATAAGGAAATTAACAATAATTTAACTCTAACAAAGTGCGAATTAGAGGCCAATAATTACACTTTTACCGTGTAATCACAGATAAGTGGGATTTGTATCAGATATTTGACCGAAATTCTATAATATGCCTTATTTATATTATTTTTGTGCTATCGTGATTCTAAAACTTTGTTATCTTGTGAGTGTAGCATTCTGAAAATGTCAAACCTCGTAAAGTTAGAATTTACCGTTCTTGACATTTCGGGCAAGAACTATTTATTCTGGGTAGTTGATGTTTAGATTCATTTGTGTGCAAAAGCTCTTGAAAATATTACAAAAAAAGAAAATAAAGAATCCGAGCAGGATCGTGCAAAAGTAATGATTTTTCTTCGTCATCATATTCATGAAAGATTGAAAATTGAATACCTTACAGTAAAAGACCCACTGATATTATGACAAAATTTAAAAGAGAAATATGAGCACCAGAAGATCATGTTTTTCCTCATAACTCGCTATGATTAGATACATTTGAGGTTGCAAAATTTTAAAGCTATTAGTGAGTACAATTCTGCATTATTTAAAATTAGCTCACAATTCAAATTATGTGGGCAAAATATTACTGATGAAGATATGTTAGAAAAAACATACTCCACATTTCATGCCTTGAATGTGCTCTTGCAGCAACAATATTGAGAGCGGGGTTTTAAGAAATATTCAAAATTGATATCATGTCTTCTTCTGGCTGAACAAAATAATGAGTTTCTGATGAAAAACCACCAATCTCGCCTGACCACTTCTACACCATTTACTAAAATGAATGCAGTCTCATTTTATGGACGCAGTCATGGACATGATCGTGGCAAAAATAATTTTTGTTATCATGGGGGTTACCATGGAGGTAACAGTTATAATTTTTCAAGTTCTCGAGTTAAGAATACTACACTACACTACCAGCAGTAGAACAACTCTGAAACAAACCAAGAAACAAAAAATGTTTACAGAATAAACCTTCTAAAAATTATGAAAATGTTTGCTATATGTGTGGTATGAAAGAGCATTGGTCACATACCTATCATACGCCCAAACCATTAGTGGATCTTTATCTAGCGTCAATAAAAGATAAAGGGAAAAAGGTTTAAATGAATTTCACAAACTTTGATGACTTAGTAGAAATCACTCACCTTGATGTTTCAGATTTCTTTGAAGATCGTGATGGAAAAATAAATCACTTAATTGGTGATAGAAATGTTCACACAAACTAGTTTATGTTCTAGTTCTTTTAAGTTTATTGTCTTTTTTTGTAATATTTTCTAAGCATGTTTCTTTAAATGAATGTTTTCGTTTCCTTATAAATAAGCAATTTTAATATTTTGTATAGAGGCATGGAATCTATCAAAGTATTAATAGCTTCCAAAATGAACGATAGAGATATATGTCTAGTAAATAGTATAACAAGCTATACAAAAAAATATTTTACCAGCTTAACGTTAGTCGAAAATAACATTAAGACAATATTTGGTGCTACAAAATTAATTGAGGGTTCGGGAAGAAGCAATATATTATTGCCAAAATGAACAAAACTCTATATTGATGATGCTATGTATTGAACTAGAGCTACAAGAAATTTGCTCAATTTTAAAGGTATTCACAGTAATGGGTATCATATAGAGACAACAAATGAAAATAATAAAGAATATCATTACATTACTTCTATTGTTTCATGCCACAAGCATATATTAGAAAATTTTGCTACATTATTTTCTAGATTATATTATACAACTATAAAAAGTATGGGATCAACTGAAGTGATACACCAGAAGTGTTTTGATCTAAAGAATTGTATATCTTGGCATGATCATCTTGGTCATTCGGAATCAATGGTGATAGGTCAAATAATTAAGAACTCTCATGGACATCTGTGGGGTAAATACAAGCGGCCCAATCCATCTGGTTAGGCCCAATTAAAACAAATCAAAGCTGGGCTGTTGGGCGGCCTAAATCTAGTACTAAAGAATGGTCCAGCCCAGGCTGCCGACCTTGGACCAAACCACGAAAGGTGAACCCAAACACTAGCGGTCTCAGAGCATTAAATACGGAGTTGACACACATTAAATGCGCCAGTGGCTCCCGACACGACGTCGACTTGCACGTTCGATCAGCCAGACTCTTCAACGACGGTAAGACAGGCCTTGCACGCGGTTAGTCGGTGGCATATGATGATGCCTACCCAGCAGGCCATGATGACCTGCTAGTAGGCCAATAGCAAAACACTCCATCGATCACATTATAAATACCCAAGCCCTCAAGAGCCAGGTATGGACAACAGACTCTAAGTATATATAACTTTTATTCATTCAACTCTTGATTAAGTTTGCTACTTTAATCATCGGAGTGTGATCGGCCCAACAAGGGTCGACCCATTCTAACTTCTTTTTCTTGCAGAAAGTTTGGGCTTATCGACATTGGCTTGAGTGATCGGCCTGGCCTTCCCAAAAAATTTCACTTACAACATCCGCTAAAGAACCAGAAGATTTTTTTGTCAAATGATTATACATGTCCCACTTGTTTATAAGGGAAATTAATTATGAGACCATCTCCTTCAAAAGTAGTAGTTGAATCCCTAACCTTCTTACAAAGAATTCAGGAGGATATATATCGGTCGATACACTCACCATGTGGACCATTTTGTTATTTTATTGTGTTAATAGATACATCCACACGATTGTCACATGTTTGTTTACTTTCTACTTATAACATTGCATTTGCTATGGTTTTTGCTCAAATCATCATATTACGAGCATAGTTTTCATATTACCCAATTAAGTCAATACGACTTGATAATGTTAGTGTGTTTACATCTCACGCTTTTAATGATTATTGCACGTTTATCAAAATTGATGTTGAATATCGTATTGCACATAAAAACACACACACACACACACACAAAATGGTCTAACTGAATCTTTTATTAAACGCCTTCAACAGATAGCTCGACCTTTACTTATGAGAACAAAATTACATGTCTCTGTTTGGAGATATGTCATATTGCATGATGTATCATTGGTCCATGTCTGACCTACTGCTTACCATGAATATTCACCATTACAGCTTGTTTTTTGTCAATAACTAAATATTTCATAGCTAAAGGTTTTTTGTTGTGCTATATATGTATCAATTGCGCCACCACAACGTACTAAGATGGGTCCCCAACATCTACTTGGGATTATATTGGTTTTGATTCTCCATCTATTATTAGATATCTTGAACCTTTAACAGGAGATGTATTTATTGCACGTTTTGCGGATTGTCATTTTGATGAGAGACTTTTTCCACCATTAGGGGGAGATAAGACGTAACTAAAAAAAACAATATGAGATCACTTGGAATGCTTCCACCATATCTCATCTTGATCCTTGAACAAATCAATGTGATTAAGAAGGTCACAAGATTATTTATTTACAAACGATCGCAAATCAATTACCTAATGTGTTTTCCGACACAAAAAAGATAACCAAATTATATATACCAGCTGCTAATACCCCAGTACGTATTAATGTCCCTGTAAAACAATCTGCTAATATAACAGCAAATGAATCTAAAGCATGCATGAAGCGTGAGAGACCTATAGGTGCAAAAGATACAGTTCTTAGAAAGAGGAATGCACAAATACAAAAGCAAGTTAGTATTCCTGAAGAAACCACTGTATCTAAACCTCCAAAAGAAGGAATTCTTGTAAAAGAATTCCCAGAAGAGGAACCTCTTGAAGAGATATGCCCTGTAGCGGAAAGTAATGAGATCTCAATAAGTTATATGAATACAAGAGAAAGATGAAATAGAAATAAAATTATTGTCGACGATATATTTTCATTTAAAGTGGCTCTCGCAATTACAAGAAGTAATGAAGAAAATGAATCACAGACGCTTGACGAATGTCAACGTAGAAATGATTGACCAAAATAAAAAGAAGCTAATAAGACATAATTAAATTCATTAGCACAATGCAAAATATTTGGATCCATAATCCAAACACCAGAAAATGTAAAACCGATTGGATATAAATAGGTATTCGTGTGAAAACAAAATGAGAAAAGTGAAATCGCGAGATATAAAGTGTGACTAGTAGCACAAGGTTTCTCGCAGAGACTTGGTATTGATTATAACGCGGCATACTCTCCTATAATAGATGCAATTATGTTCAGATTCTTAATTAGTTTTTTAGTCTCAGAAAGACTGGATATGCGTCTGATGGACATCGTGACAGCTTACTTGTATGGTGAATTAGATAATGATATATACATGAAAATTCCTAAACGATTTAAAATGCCTAAAACAAATATTTAGAAACATCAAAACTTATATTCTATCAAGCTTCAAAGATTTTTGTATAGGTTAAAACAATCTAGACGCATGTGGTACAATCGTATCAGTGAATATTGTTAGCACCTCATTTTGGCCACTCGATGATCTCCGGCTAGACCGGAAGCATCTCCAGATCAACACAAGCATACTCAAGGTCAAATCGACTTCTCAAATCAAGTCCAATCAAACAACCGCTTTGCGGGTTGCTGGGCCCATTAGAGGCAAAATGACTGAAATGCCCCTACTGTATTAGTCAGTCCAATTCAACTCGGCACGTCTTCCATAAGACGATAAGTCCATTCAAATCCAAAGTCAAATCTATTCGTCCCATCATTCGAGAAAGTTGATCCCTCATTAATGATAGGACTATTCAATCCAACACAGCACGATCACCGAGAAAGTTTATTCCCTAGATCAGTAAAGCCCCTTTCATACTCATCTCCGAAAAGTACCTAAGTCCTCGATATGGAAGAGCAGTTCACTTCTGGCACCTGCTAGCTCACCAATGTAGAATGTCCGCTAGTCCAGCACGTTTGTTGAGAAAGCACAAACCCCTCAAGAACGGAAGACTGTCTAAGTCAGGCACGTTCTTTGAGAAAGCACAAACCCCTCAAGAATGGAAGACTGTCCCAGTCAAGCATGACCTTCGAGAAAGTTTATCCCTCAAGGTGGTAATACCCTTTCAAGCCTATCCACCTAGAAAGTACTAATTCCTCGGACAGAAATCCAAACCAGATCCAGTCCGGTCAACACCGACACTTGTTAGCTCATCCCTGTAAAAAATGACCATTTTGCCCTCAGTGGGCCCAACACATTCTTCAAGAAAGTACCAAGTCCTCGAAATGGTAAGACCACCTTCCAGAGCCGTCCCTAGACGGTTCGGCATATCTAGTGCCATCCAGTCAGCGCCGGTTCTTTCCTAAAGGCTCCTCGGTCAAAATGACTGTTTTGCCCCTAGGCATCCAAATGCCCTCGGAAACCACACTAGTTTTAGGTATCAAACCTACAACACCCTAGCCAACTCTAGTCAACCCCAGTCAACTCTAGTCAACCCAGTCAACCTCAGTCAACTCTGGTAAACCCGATTACTCTCTTCAACCCTAGAACTCCCGGGATGAGGTGACCGCTATCCGATCACTCTCTTCAACCATACCGGCTCTAAGAATCAAACCGGCAACCTCCGGGACACTACCTAGAGTGTCCCCTTCCATTTCTGGCTGAGTCCCGCCATTTGGCACTTTCGTTTTTCAAATTAGAACCTCCCTACTCCACTCCGAGTGGAGCATGACTAACTTTTAGCCTTGAGCCAATTCTAGAAGCATACACCAGCTGCCAAAGGCGGTTACAAATTAACCAGCCTTCTGATCAGCCCCCATCAATAAGCCTGCACTGCTATTGTCGCGCCTCGATTTTTAGGTGTCCAAGGTCCTTTTGGCTTGGAGACAAAAAGTACGAAACTTTGTCACTAGAACTCATCCTCCTAGAAGGACAAGTGCGACTAGGTTTGAAAATTGGTTTGACTAAGGGCTTTTTTAGAAAAATAGGAGTCGCCACCTAACTTGATTACGGTGAGTTAGGTCAGCTAAAACTAAATATTAATCCGAAGATTAAACTTAGGATTTTTGAAAAAGGTTTTGAAAAATTCCCTTGAGAAAAGGTTTTGGAGAAGATAGGTTATTTGGCAACCTTTGGAAAGTTTTAAGCCCTTTTTGAAAAATAACTCCATTTGGTCTTTCAAAAATAGAAATCTATGGTCCGGGGGTTGGTTACGCGTAGGGAAGATATCCTAAGATCGTCATCCTACCCCGCCCTTTCGGTACCTACATCTCTAATCACCCTTGGTTCACTCACTATAATAACTGGTTACCATTGTCCACTTAATATCCACTTTAAAATTTTGAAAACGGAGTTTAGTCATCACTTTTCGAATGGATGATGCATGATGCAAGTTTTTTGGAATAAATTTGAAAATAATGGGGGTTTTGAAAGAGTTTGGAATAGAAACTTTGAATTAATTGGAATTTTTGAAAAAGGGATTGGAGTTGAAATAAAAGTTATGACCGCACCATTTTAGGTTGCCTATGTATCTCATTTGACGAGAATCAGGTCATTCGTAGTTCGGGCTAGAGCTCGATGGAAAAATAAGTGCATTAGGGCCTTTGGAAGGTTTGAAGACACTTTGGGGTCTTTGAAAAAATTTAAGACACTTTGAAGCCTTTGAAAAAGTTTAAGAAACTTGGAGGTCTTTGGAAGTTGAAAACACCTTGTGGTCTTGGAAGTTGAAGACTCTTTGTGGTCTTGGAAGTTTTGACTTGAAATTGAATGGTAGAGCATTTTGAAAATATTTTTGGATCAACTTGAGGGAGTTTTGGAAAAATGCTTTGGCATGTCCTAAGAGAACTTGAAAGTGTTTTTGAAGTCTTGTTTTGAAAATCTTGGAGACATGACTTTAGAATGTCTTAATGAATTAGTTTTCTAAAGTGGTTTTTGAAATAGCTAAGGGTTTGGAATCCTAATATGGACAACCTTAGAAGTTGTTCTTGATTTATCACTTGTCCTTGGAATCCCTAACAATAAGAGGGCTAGGAACACCTTAGATTTGTGACCTTTTGAAAATATTTTTGGAAACGCCTTGAAGGTGGAGTGTAAGGACATTTGAAGAGTTTATGGAGTTTGTTTTTATTTTTTTAATCAAGAGAGTAGGAGGTTTTGGAAAAATGGGTTATGAGAATAATTTAAAATTAAATGATCATTTAGAAAAGGGTTCAAGAGTTGGAACCTTGAAGTAAATTAACCTATGTTGGGTTAGCCTATGGTTAAGGGTGACCTAAGGTTCACTAACTTAGGTTAGATTAACCTAGGGTTAAGGTGACTTAAGGTTAGCTAACTAGGGTTAAGTTAACCTAAGGTGAGCGAACTAAGTTCAAGTTAACCTAGGGTTGGATAACTAGGGTCAAGTTAACCTAAGATTAGACAACTAGAGTCAAGTTAACCTAGGGTTGGACAACTAGGGTCAAGTTAACCTAGGGTTAGACAACTAGGGTCAAGTTAACCTAGGGTTGGTCAACTAGGGTCAAGTTAACCTAGGGTTGGATTGGAAAATGGTTTTGAAAGTTGGTTTAATGCACTTTTGGAAAGAGTTTTGAAGAATAAAACATTTTATGCAATGGACTTTGGTGGACAACCCTTTTAAAGATCATTTCCATAAAAATTTTGACTTTAGCCAAGAGTATGGTTTATATGATTGGTGTTTGGAGACCATTCCAAGGAAGGTTTTCTCATGGCCATTGTAACCATAATCTTAACAATGGTGTAAGGGGTCCAAAAATCAACATGGTGATGACAACTTTTTAAGGCACCATTTTTAATGCAAAGATGGAGGGAATGAGTTTTTGATAACCATTTTTGAAAAGAGTTTTGAAAACCCTTTTTGTAGGATGCCATTCCATCAAGAGAGGGTTTCTATGGCCAAATAAAAGGAAAACCACTCAAGAGAGGGTTCCATGGGGCCATTCTAACCACTACACTTAAAAGAATGAAAATCTTGAAAATTAGAGAATTGGAAAGCAACCCTTATACAAGTTAAAATGTCATGATGCCAAAGTGAGAGTTAGGGGTCAGTAGGGGATTTTCTAAGCCATGATTTCTAAGATCTCATCTTAAGCTTCAAAGAGTCAACTCTTAGAACAATTCTTGAAAGAAATATAGAGCTTGGAAATGACATGGAGTTTAAGAGTAATGTAAACATTATAGAACATGGCAATAAGCATAAAATGAAGCCAAGCATACAAGACATGATCAAAATAGTAATATGCAGGGGGTCATGATCACATACAAGGCTTTTAAGCTACACCATATAAACAAGGGGCTCCTAGGCCATACCATCTCAAAGTAGGCTAGTGAGAGGTCTCCCTACACAGTGGCTCTCACTTGCTTTCCTCTAGGCATGATCTAAGAGCCCTCTTGGCTCAAGCATGCAAGAATGGGGGGTTATAGATGGGGATTAAAATAGAGAATAACCTAAGTAGGCTAGGAGGGAGAAGAGAAGAGTAGGGGAAGACACAAATGTAAAAGGGATACCACCTTTTGCCTTCAACACACTTGTAATCTTCAATAGATGTCTTGATTAGAGCTTGAATGACTTCAAGAGGGCTTGAGGGACTGGAATGGAGTGTGTAATGGTGTATAAGGCCTTGTAAGTGAAGTGTATAGGCTTGAGAGAGATAGAATCTAGCCTAAGTGTCAGAGGGGTGGAATATATATAAGGATTCGAGATTCTAGAGTAGTTTCAGTAGAGCTTCACATAAATTTCAGAGATGGAATATGCAAAGGGGTGGCCTGGTATTTATTGGCAATCTGGAATAGGCCTGGCACATGTGCTACATGCGCCTGGCCAAAATTTGACCTAGCACATGTAGAACATGCGCAGGTATTGTTCCATTGCCAGAATGACACGTGGCACCCTGTGTACTGGTTAAATTTCGACTGTTGATCAAAATTTGGTCGATCTGATCAAAATTTGAGCGCATGTAGCATGCGCTCCATCACCGAGAAGGTTCATCCAAACTTTGTCTCGATAATTGAGCTAATCGGGAAGGTTCCGGAGGAATTGGTTGCACCCACGGTGCTCTCTTGAGGTTTCTTGTGGACTTTCATGCTTTTAAAGAGTTTGAATTGTGTTTGGAAGCATGGGATATTGTCTCGGGAAGCATGCATAAAAGGACATTTTTGTAGAGCGTCTATGATACACTCTGAGGGTGTTCGAAAGTGGCTGTTTTCGTGTTGTGTCATCAAGGCCATCGGGAAGCGATCTTTTCGATCGGACCGTACCGATGGAAAATGCTCTGAAAATACTTTCGGGAATTCCTAGATTTACGCATTTCTCAAGTCATTTTGACGGTGCATTTTGATCAGGGAATCCGGAAAAAAGTCAACCTTGGTGAAGCGTCTGCTAGACGCTCCAAGGGTTATCAAAAGTTGTAGTTCTCGCACCGTACGATAGAGGGCTTCAGGAAGCGATCTATCTGATCGAGCCGTATCGATGGAAAGATCTATGAACGATCTTTCGAGAATTCCTTGATTTACGCATTTCTCAAGTCAGTTGACGGTGCGTTATAACCATGGAATCGGGAGAAAATACAATTTAGGCGGAGCGTCTACAAGACGCTTCAGGGAACTTTTATCGAGTCATGTGAGTTTAATGTCGTAGGGTCCTCCTCGGGTTAAACAAGTGTGTATGGTGAAACCCTTTGCTCGAAATATCAGGACCGGTACTGTTTAGGAGCATGTTTGGATTGTTAGGGGTAAAATAGTCATTTTGGCCAAGATTGACTGCAAATGGTTAGGAATGGTTTGATGTGTCGTGTTAAACAAGTAGGGTTTTTCAGGGATAGTTTTGGGAGAGTTTTTTACCGTTCGGCGGGGTTTGTGCTGTGCTGAGATGTTCAAGAGCAAAACGGTCATTTTGGCCGAAGTGAGCCGGAATAGAAACGGATTTGGACCAAATGGCGTGCGAGGGAAGCCTAATGGTTTAACAACATTTTGGAAGAATGGACTTATCATTTTGAGAGATTTTGAACTTCTCAAAACGTGCCTGGAGGCCCCAGGGGCAAGTTTGGTCATTGTTCATCGAGTCGGGCTAGCAGGCGCTGGTGTTGACCTAGGTATTGGTTCCCGAGACCGCCCGGTCTTGGAAAACTACCTGTGCGGTGTTGGTCTCTAAGAACGCCCGGTCTTTAGAGAGCTACCTGTAGTGGTGGTGTTGGTTCCTGAGAACGCTTGGTCTCAGAAAGCTACCTGGAAGAGTAGTGTTGGTTCTTGAGAACGCCTGGTCCCAGAAAGCTACCTGGAAGGGTGGTGTTGGTATCTGAGAACGCCTGGTCTCAGAGAATTACCAAATGAAAAACGTTCTACATTGGCGAGCTAGCGGGCGCCAGAAGTGAACCGTCTAGAATTTGATGAGATGTCGGTCCCCGAGATGGCCCGATCCTGGGAAACTACCTGGATGGCGTTGGTTTCCAAAACCGCATGATCTGGAAAACTACCTGGAATGATGGTGCTTATGGCTCCAACGGGTCCTTGTGGGCCCGAGAAGCGACCAGTTGGTTGGATTGAAGATCAAAAGGCTCATCTTGAACCTACATGTGTTACGATGTTAGAAAACTGAGCCCGGTGAGGCCGGAGATTGCCGAGCGGGCAAAAACGGGGTGCTTACAGCTATTAGTGGCGCATGCTTTAACTTTAGTCGTGTCCCACTAATAGTGGTGCATAACCCCCCATAATCAGTTACGAATAGACCAACCCCGTATCCAACCTTCATTAAATACCCCTACACCACTCTTAGTGCCGCACGGCTAACTTTAAGCCATGCGCCACTAAGAGTGGCGTACAATCACCCTGTTTTTACACTATAAATACAGACCCCCCCCCCCCCACTATTTTGGGTTAAAAATTCTATCCAAAAAATCTCTCCCTTTGTTCCAGACAGTTCTTGGAGCCCTTTTTCTCTCTCTCGCAGTCCTGTTGGTTGAGCCCTAGCTTGAGGCTTCAAAGCCTTAGCCTCCGAGCTCCACCGAAAGTCTGCACCGTTGCCTGGAAGCTCCCAAAGTCTTCCCAAGTCCAAGGCCTGAGCTTCCGTCAAAGAAAGAAGAAATGACACAAGGTAAATCCTCCGTTTACTTTCGTACTCCCCCACTCTCTCTTCTCCCTCCAAACTCACTTGGGTTCCTCTATTTTTTAAACCCCTGTCTCTAAACTCACCTTTCTTATATACTTGGAACAAGAGGACATTAACTCCATGTCAAGAGTAAGTAAGAGGATATTACCGATCGGGACTCTCTTTTTAGCCTTCACTTGCTTCACGGCATGGCCTTAGGGCCGTCTTGCAATATGGTGATACCTCACCTTGTATATTTGATGTCGTTATTATCATCGTCATATATTTGCATTCATGTCATTTCTCTACTCCTTAAAACCATTTTCAAAGTAGCTTTCTTAAAACCACAATTTTAGGTGGATCATAACCCTTTTATGGTTAGGGTTCTCTTAGAAAAGTGTGACATTTTTAAATGGCTCCTGTTAGCCTACATTTGCTTCTTTTCAAAAACACAGTCTCAAAATGATCCTAGTATTTTCATAATTAGGGTTGTTTTGAGAAATGTGTGACATTCAAAACGACCCGAAAAGGTCTACATTTTTGGCCTCGTGCCTTTATTTTTTTTCAAAGTCACAGCCTAAAGCGGTTCTAGCCTTTCAATGGCTAGAATGGCTTTAAGCAAAGTGCGATATTCATTTGGATGTCTAAAATTCAAGTTAGGGTTTCAAACCCTAAAACATGTTTTCAAAAGACTCAGTTTTTGAACCATTTATAAAACTCACATTTGTTAAACCCTAGAAGTCCAATCCTACGAAAATTTTGTTTTTACCCACTCGAAAACTTTTCTTTTTCAAGTCAAAATCATACTTTTTTGCAAACTCTTAAAATCCTCAATTTTCAAATCAATCAAATCAAAACCTTCTATTTCAAATCCCTCAATCACTCATTTTTCAAATTTTCCAAATTTAAACCCTAAATCAACTCCTCCCATTTTGGAAACAATCCAAACTTACCTTTTTCAAGCCAATCAAACCTTTTTCAAAAAGGAAACAAAACCTTTTCAAATCTTCCAAATCTTTTCAAATCAAATCAAATCTTTTCAAATCAAGTCAATATCTTCAAATCCAATCCAATCTTTTTAAAAAAGAAACATTTTAAAAATCAAATCTTCTTGAAAAGGAAACGTTTTTCAAATCAAATCTTCCTAAAAATGAAATATTTCAAAAATCAAATCTTCCTAAAAAGAAAACATTTTCAAATCCATCCTTTCCTGAAAAGGAAACACTTTCAAACTCAAAATTTCCTGAAAAGAAAACTTTTTAAAAATGAAAACTTTCTAGAAATAAAAATCTATTTTCAAAATTCTAACTTTTTTGGACTCTTGTCGGAACTACGGCTGACCTGATTCTCTTTAAGAAGGTACATAGGCAACCCTTCATGGAATATGGTCACAACTCTTTTCAAATTTTTAATTCTATAACCCTTTTCAAATTCCAATTCCATAACTATTTTTCAAACTCAATTTCCTTTTTCAAACTCTTCTTTAAATTTGTTTTTCAAAGTTTTCTAAATAGATAGCATTAAGCATAGGTAATCGGTGAGTCATAATTAGGTGAGTAAAAGGTGAATGAATATATAGGTATCGCAAGGGCGAAGTAGGGTGATAGTCTTAGGACATCTGCCGTACATGTAACTAACCCTTTGGATTTAAGAATTTACGTTTCAAAGACCAAAACTGGAGTTAATTTCCAAAAGGACCTTCCAACATTTTTAGGGTTGTCAAACAACTCTACCTTCTAAAACCCTTTCATGAAGACGTTTTTCGAAAACACTTTCCAAAATCTAAGTTTAACTCTTGGGTTTTACTTAGTGTAGATGACTTAGCACATCTTTAAATATGTTAGGTGGCGACTCCAAAAATCTTTTTAAAAAGCACTAATCAATTCCATTTTAAAAATTTAAAACCCCGTCGCATTTGTTCTTCTAGGAGGATGAGTTCTAACGAGAGAGCACCGTATCTTTTTCTCCGAAGCCAAAAGGGCCTGGTGTCCAAAAACGGGGCGCAACAAACATCTATTGAAAACTGGATATGTGAATAATACAATTTGTCCATACATTTTTATTAAGAATTCAGAATCTGGATTTGCTATTATTGCAGTCTATGTCGATGATATGAATCTTGTTGGAACTCCTAAAGAGCTTACAACAACTATTAGTTATTTAAAAAATGAGTTTCAAATGAAAGATCTTGGAAAAACAAAATTTTGTCTTGAATTACAAATTGAGCACTTATCAAATGGAATTCTCATCCATCAATCTATATATACAAAAAAGGTTTTGAATCGATTTTATATGGATAAAACTTATTCATTGAGTTCTTTCATGATTGTCTAATCACTAGATGTACAAAAAGATTATTTTCGCTCTCAAGAAGATGGTAAAGAAATCCTTGGTCCTAAAGTACCATACCTTAGTGTTATTGGGGCTCTTATGTATCTTGCAAATTACATAAGATCCGATATTGCATGTTCTATTAATTTATAAGGAAGATATAGTTCTGCACCAACTCAGAGATATTGAAAAGGGGTGAAACACATATTCCGTTACCTATGAGGAACAACATATTTGGGTTTATTCTATGCAAAGGGACCAAAATTAAAGTTAGTTGGCTATGCAGATGCTGGTTACCTTTCTAATCCATATAAAGTATGATCACAAATCGGGTATGTATTTATCTATGGTAACATTGCTATATCTTGGCGATCTGTGAAGCAAACACTAATTACAATTTCTTCAAATCATTCTAAGATAATAGCAATTCATGAAGCAAGTTGAGAGTACAGTTGGTTGAAATCTATAATCCAACATATTCAAGACAGTTGTGGACTATTCTAGAACAAAGACACCTCAACGATAGTATATGAAGATAATGCAGCATGTATTGTACAAATTAAGTAAGGCTATATCAAAGGTGACAGAACCAAACATATATCGCCAAAGTTCTTTTATGCACATGAACTCTAGAAAAAAGGTGATATTGATGTCCAGCAGATATGTTCACATGACAAATTGACAGACTTATTTATTAAAGCATTCCCAACTGCAACATTTGAGAAATTGGTACAAAACATTGGCATGCGTTGTCTCAAAGATCTTTTATTCTAAACAATTGAAGCTAACAACTTTAACTTTATACCAGATGTATGAATAAGGGGAAGTCACAGACTGTATTCTTTTTTCTTCATCAGCAGTTTTTTTTTTCATAGGATTTTTCTTGACAAGAGCTTAATGAGGCAGTTTTAGCCACCTATTTTTCCTTCGCTACGGTTTTTATGAGACTTCTTGTAGCGGTCATCCAAGGAGAAGTGTTATGAAAGAAGAATGGCAGATGATCGAAGGATGTGCACCTAACAATTCACCAAACTCATTAAACAACATGTGATCAGCAACTTAATGTATTTGGTGAAAAACGTAGTTGGCTAACCCATCAGCTGCATGTATAAAAGGAGGCTTCAAATGAAGTTTAAGAAAGAAAAAAATGAAAGAGGGAAAAAGAAGAAAAGAGAGAGAAAGAAGGAAAGAGAGAAACAGAAGAGACAGAGAAAAAGAATAGAGGAGAGAGAAGAAAGTAAATAGTGTAGGTAAAATATTCAAGTTCAAGTTATATTTTATATTTTATTCTATGATATAAATAAATTGTTACGTGATCAAAAAGATATATCCTTAATAGTTTTAAAAGAATTATTTAACTATTATTTAATAATTTTAAAATAACTAATTTTATTATATACTGTGTTTGATAATTTTACTTACTTTGTAGATATTTAGTTAACATACTCCACCTACTCAGATATGAATGTTAATAATAGGTGAGGTTGGGCTTTCAATGATTGAAAAAGAAGTAAACGCCGCATCCCTCAATATGATCATATTTGGCTACCTCTGTTCCATTTTCTTTTCTTTTTCTCTCTCCATTAAGTAATAAGGAATAAGATGTTTATAAACAGGGACACATGAAAGACTTTCTGTTTGAATTATTGCATGACAAAGGCCAACCAATAGCGTTCTGTATTCACACTATTACTTTATGCCTATGCTTAGCTTGCAGTCTCAATCAGACAAATCCCAACAAACAAACTACACACGCAAGTCAATATTGATACGAGCGTTAAGTGACAACCCATTCAAACATGAATTTTCATTGAAAAATGTTATTTTTTTAAAAAATTTATATAAAATTTTATATCAGAATGATGTGATAATGATAATTTTATAATAAATAAATATTTTGATAAGTTTTTTATTTTAAAATAATAAGCCCACAATTTAGTCACATCATTCTGATAATAAATTTTGTATAAATTTTTTAGTTGTATAACATTACTCATTTTTATTTATTATGTTATGATTTTTTAAACTCGTACAATGGAGTGATACTATTTTAATAACGTTTACCATGATTAGTCTAGGTGTTAAAAGGTATGGACCTAGGCTATAAAAAAGGGATGGAGAGGGCTGCCTGTGAGCATCACAAAAACCCAATTTGTAGGAAAAGATGGGAGGAAAGGGCAGAAGGTCTGCAATGGCCTCCCTTCTCACCACTCTCCTACTTGCTATAGTGTCTCTCAGCATGCCATCAGAAACCACAGCAGACTACCATTACTCATCTCCTCCGCCACCACCTCCCAAGAAGTCCCCACCTCCACCTCCTCCTCCTTACCACTACAAATCACCACCACCTCCTCCACCAGTGCACTACTCACCGCCGCCGCACCCTTATAAATACGAGTCTCCACCACCACCGCCACCACCGGTTTACAAGTACAAATCACCACCACCACCACCACCTCCACCCATGAAACCTTACAAGTATAAGTCTCCTCCACCACCACCATCCCCCAAGAAGCCCTACAAGTACTCATCTCCTCCCCCACCACCCTACGAGTACAAGTCCCCTCCACCACCTCCTCCAGTCTACAAATACAAGTCTCCACCACCACCACCGCCCAAGAAGCCCTACAAGTACTCATCTCCTCCCCCACCACCCTACAAGTACAAGTCTCCTCCACCACCTCCTCCAGTTTACAAGTACAAGTCTCCACCGCCACCACCGCCCAAGAAACCATACAAGTACTCATCTCCTCCCCCACCACCCTATAAGTACAAATCTCCTCCTCCTCCTCCTCCAGTTTACAAATATAACTCTCCACCGCCACCACCTCCGGTGCACAGTCCACCACCACCCCACCATTACTACTACTCTTCGCCTCCTCCTCCTCCTCCTCCTCCTCCTCCCCACCACTACTAAGCAATGAATTCGATCGTTCCAAGGTAAGCTCAAGCTGAAATTTAAGTTCCTTACATATCACCATTGTAACAGTCCAATCACCCATCAACCAAACTAGATATTGCCCAGTCAATCTATGAAACGGGTACTGTACTACTATTACTTATCTCGGAACTTCTTGATTCGTTACGCTATAAATGCATAATCAATGGTATAACAACTAATTGTTCTTTTTATTTATTTATTTTAAATGTGTACCACATAGTCCAATGACAGAAAGCTATTATATTCTTGCAGGATAGGAGAGCATCGCAATAAAGAAATAGTGTTGCAGAGCTTTTCAGAGAGAGAGAATAAAAGTGGAAGAAGAAGAATAATGATAATCCAAGAGAAAGGATGATTTTATTATTTTGGTGTAGTTTGATTGTTTTAGTATCGCACTGGTCCATGCACCTTTGTATGTGCGTTAGACCGATCCGTTTGTGTTTGAAGTTTTTTAACCTCTTGACCAGTGCAGGGGTCATTTATATAATAAATTTAAAGTATTTCTCAAATTTCTCTTCTGTGAAATGTTTCATCCTTTGTCATATTTTTGTTTTACTTGAGTCATACAACTGATGTGGAGTTTGTTTTGTTTAGAGTCTTTACAATTGTTTTGTGTACTTAAAAAATAAATTGAACTTATATACCCTGTCTATTCATATGTATGATCAACAAATACACTAATTAACTGGTGGTTAAGGTTTTGGGTTTGCGGTCTGCTCCCTTTAAGGTATTATTTTTGAAATCTCTTAAGTATTATCAACTCTTTGAGGTCACTTTCAAGACCTTTGACTTGGTAATTATCTAGTTTGTATTGAACGGAAGAACTATACAAGCTCCAAAATTAATCAAGGTGTACGCAAATTGACCCGAACACCTACTTAATAAAATGAAAAAAGAAAAAAACCAACTGCACTAATTCAATTGAAATGGGGTTGTAACACGGCCCGCAGAGACACAGGGATGGCAACTTTTTGGGGCAATAGTTTCAATCATTATGTATATGTATATACATACATATATCCATGAGCAACCTTAGGATTTGTTTAGATGTTTGTGTAGATCCATCTGATCAAATGCACCCCTGACTTAATGAAGGAGTAAACATCAAAGTCAGCATGTAATTAACAACAACGTAATGCCTTTAACAGTATGTTGGGCTGATATTGTCTGAATTCTCCGCAATACTTTTACGTGTCGGAAAGAGAGAGACGGTGTTAGGTGTTGAACAAGCCAAGAATTAAGGACCAAAAAAAAAAACTTGGATAAAAGTAATCCGCCAAAATTCCCCACTTTATTGTGTGCATGTTTATTGAATTTTCACTTAGGTTTATTTAGTAGATGGGTAATTTAAAGGCACGACGAAGACAACAAGTGTAGTATTTTATTGCTGCATTTTAAGTTGCAACAGTTAGCTTCATAGCACTTAGTAGCACAACCAAACAATTCATGCAGGAAGGGTAGCAGTTAATCACAATTTTAGAAAATTCTTTTTGTAACCAAATTTTGACTTTATATATAATGTATATTAACGTATTTATTACGTATAAATAATTTTCAAAGCAAAATAATGATATAATAGCGTATTACAATTTTTAGGGGAATAATTTAAAAAAAAACATTTCTAAATTATAGGTAAAAATGGAGTTTTTATAAATTTGAAGGGGTAAATTGGAGAATACCTGTAAAACTACAGGACAAAATAAAATTTTTTAGGTTAGCTCCAAGCTGATAGCATTAGCACCGGGAGGACTTAGGAAATTCCTCTAAATAGATTGTGCTCTGACAATGAATCCGTGTTCACATCAATGCTTTCATTATATGTGACAATGGTTGGAAAAACTCTTAACTTCTTCGAAAAAGCAACACCAAAAACTCTTTAATAAAGTATTTTTTAAATTAATGAATTGGTGAAATATATTTATTGTAACTTGGGCGGCCACTCTTTTTGCAGGTAGGCTTACAAATAAATCTTGGCCTTGAGTCTATTCGTGGTAGTTGGAACTTAGCCCCAAAACCTGGTCACACCTACCCATTAATCACTTCGTAGTTTATAAATCAACACATCCGAAAATGTTATCTTGTTCAATTTAATTGGTTCAAATCAAAATTTAAATTGGAGGTCTCTATGCCGGTCCCAAGATAGATTAACCAAGTCAAAGCTTTAGTGCAACTTTATTTAAGATTATTGCATCATATTCATGGGGGATGGACACATTTGCATAGACCAAGCTGTTCCTAGCTTCAAGAACCATTAAAAGTTCAGTGGTTCAAGCTGAACTCAGATTTTTTTAATTAACTTCATCACAAGACTTTTGATTAAGAATTTTGGCCAAGTGACATCTTCAAAAATCGAGCTGAAAATTCCAATTGATAATTTAATGAGCTAGCTAGGTAGACATCTGTCAATTTGCAGATTGAAAACCAAGTGTTTAAAGAGTCAAGCATGCGATCGAGAGGTCTAGAATGCAACCTTGTAAAATACGTTAGGAATCCTTCTGATGATCACTGCATTTCCAGCTGTATCCAAATTCAGCCACGCACAAGCATATATTTATTTATTTATTCATTTGTCTTTGTATATATATATACTAGTTGGCGATTGCTGCCAAGTTAATCGGCTGTCAAGTATTAAAATCCATGAAAGTTGATCGTGTATAGATTAGTCATCTTTGCCAATTTAAAAAAATGTTAGAAACGTAGTTGGTTTTTGGTAATTTTGTGGAGTCTCGATTCTCAACCAGAGCTGTGGGGGTCCATGCAAATGAAAGTCATACAAGCTTGCAAAAGTTTGACAAACACATATTTTAGATTGTTTTCTGATGGGACACAATTTTGTTTTCTATTTTTATTTTTTTGTTTTCGGGTATGGCTGGGACACATCTTGAAATTAATTATTGGAAGTTTGGAAAGCCTGTTTGTGGAAATGGGGCACTTTACCTGTTCAATGTGAATATTTTCTCAAACCAAATAAGATTATCCTTTCAATGATTGAATTTCCCCACATATAAAATCTTGAATAATTTCTCTCTGAGTCGACCTCACCTTGTGAGAAATTGTGCTTTTGCAAAAGTTGTTTTCCGCGCGAGAGGATATTGTTGAAATTTTATTTGTATGCAAATACTTGGAAATGAAATTTCCATTGATAGGTCCATTTTCAAGTCACTGTATTCTTATGACAAATGTGTTATGAACGCATACATCCATTGAAAGATTATATTTGTCACTTTGTCCTGTATGTGATTCAATGTATACATACAAACAAAGGGGAACGGAGGGACGGGCAGGAGCCACGACCTTCCAAAGTTTAGAAATATTCATTTATATAGTATAAATTTTTAAATATTTAGAATACAATGTTTGCTCTTCCAAAAGTTATTAAATTTCTCTTATCTTTCTTAAATTTTTAAATATTTAAAGTACTATATAGTGTATTGATCTTTAAAAAATTTAAAAAAATTTTTTAACCCTCCTTTCAATGGAAAACAAAAAATTTTTGGCCGCCCTCACCCGAAATCTTGGGTCCCGTCACTGCGTACAAACGCAAAGTATATGAATATCAAGACACTAAATGAGAAAACGGGTTTTGTGAATACAAGTAGGCTGGTTCAATGTGGTAGACCTCTTCACTTGAATATGCCACTTTGACCCAGAAAACAAGGCGCAAGACAAGAGAACTCGAGGAAGCCAAAATGAAGGGACAAAACCTCACTGACTCTTGATGCAGCGGAATGATGCAGCGGAACTTAAAAAAAAACGTAAGGGATTCAATTCTACTATGTTGATTCGTCAAGAATGTCGGAATAAAATTCTTCTTTCAATCTGTGAGATCACCACGAACTACAGATTCAAAGGCATCAAGCGTTCGTTAATTCGCAAGAATACCGAACGATTGGGAAAAATGCAATTTTCAAGCACAATTTTTATTAAATTTCGAAAGCTATTGAAAAGTGTCTTAACACGACTATAAATATGCGACACGAAACCCTAGGCCCGGGACAAACCGGATTAATAAATAAATAAAAAAAAACAAAAGCCCAAAGCAAAATAAGCTCAAAAAAACAAAACCGGCCAAACTCACACTTAGAAGCATTTTTTAGTGATTTTCTAGGCCGAAAAATCATTTTATATTTTCCCCTTTCTCCGGCTCGTCGATACCTTTTCAACAACATATTATAATGGCGAAACGGAGTTACGAGTCAAAAGTTACGGTCGATTGAAGGTTACCGACCACCGGCCCGGGTATATCGCCGCCTCCGCGTCTCCAAGTATTCGTCAACTATACGATCCGCATCAACTCTCCAATCTTACATTTAACAAGTATTGATACATCTAAGAAAGGTTCGTATCTGTGTCCATGTCGAACACCATATTGAACGCGACACTTCTTGATAAGTGTTAGGCACGCATAAAAAACGTATCATATTATTTTATTATTATTTTTTAAATTGGATACGTTTCAGGCATTTGGAAGGACACACATTTCCATCACATTATTACCCATATCACTCACTTAGACTCAAATGAAACACATTGTAAGTTCGGAAAAAAAATAACTTGGGTTCTAATTATAAAATAAAAATAATATGATTTTATTCCTAAATTAATGTTGAAACTTTAGAATACATGGTTATTAATTTTAATCATTGTTATTATACAACTTTTTAAATTATCTTTGAGTAAAATATTCTTATGTATGACATTTAAATATATATAAAAATACATAATTTTATCATGTCTCCGCTGTATTGTGTCCTACATTTTTTAAAAATCATCGTATCATATTGAATCGTGTCCATGTTGCGTATCTATATATGTGCTTTTTAGCTCTACATGTTTTCAGGAAACAAAAAGAAAAAAATGTTGTCCTTTTTCTCTCTTTTAAGGTTTCTTGAACAGTGTCCAGTAGTTATATATGCTGACAAATTCTCATTCCATAGTGTCACGGGCTAGCAGGCCGGGCACCACACAGTGACAGTAATGCGACCCGCCATGATCATACGCAGCGGAATACACCCGTGAGACGACTATGCACCAAGCAATAGTCCCGCCAAACTCAAACACCAAGGCATAAGATTATGCGCTTGTCCAGAATCCATCCGTAATGCCCCGCATAACTCTTTAAGCACGGACCTTTGATGCTCAAGCCATAAGGCAACCCAAGTTATAGGCGATAGCAACGCCATACTCAAATGCGCGCACACATGGCAAGCAATGTGCTTAGCGTCAGTCTCTCTCGGCCCACGAGCCAGATGGCCATGTGCAACTAGACATGCGCGCGTCAGCCAAGCATCACCTGTTAGGTACAAAGCCTCCATCCTTGAAGCTTTTAGCGCCCCACGTCAAGGTTGCCCGCAAGGAAAGGCACCACTGAATAGCGACTGTTAAGCCCACAGCATAGTGCCCCGCGACACCAATGCTAGCCAAACCAAGCAGCTGTGTGCATAAGCGTGAACCCAATGCGCAAGTGCACACGAGACACACGGCGTGCAAGTGTGCACACCGAGGTCCAATCCGTCATAGACATAAGCCCCACCACTTTATAATTATGGCGTAGCGGGTGCGAATGCCACAACCCCATCCTCGACGCTAATGGCCAACATTTACCCCACCAGGCACAATGCCGCCCATGTAGCCCCTTGACTAGCATGAGGACTGCAGCCACGTGCCACAGCAGGTCCCCAAGTCTCGCCCACTCCCTTGGGGGACTCACTTGAATGCTATCCCTTTCGGTAGCACCAGGGGGTGGTAGAGTCAACACCATGCCCCCCCTTATAATAGCATTCTGAGCTATCTCCAAACTGATAGGAAGAAACATCCTACCCCCTCGAGGAGTCATAATCCATATATCCAATAAATATGAAAAATACAAATTACGAGATTGCCATGCCACCGGCCAATCATGCTCAGACATGCCCCACGCCAAGGTCCCTCGCGGCCCTCGACGTGCCACGGGTGGCAACCCGTAACATTCTCCACCACTTCAACCATCATCGTCCTCGATGATGCCAAAGCCCAGTGCCAACTTCTGGCACTCGCCACAACTCGAACGATCAATGCCCCTGTTGATGCAAAGCATAACGCTGAATGCAGTAGTGCTCATATGCCCCCACGATGAGTTGCCACCACTTCTCGCAGACCAACACCTCCGTGCTGATTGCCTACAAATCTGGTCGCCACCAAATCTACCCCCACAGCTACTCGAAGCAAAGGTTCGCCCAGACTCCCATGCTGAACTCAGCAAAGCAAAACAAGACACCTTTTCCACCACATAAAGCAAGCACAACTCCTCTGAGCACGTGCCCCGTACCATATTGCTCCATCCGTCGACAATATGTACCTGAATAGGCGCTGTCCGTCGCGCACAAAAGAAAGACGTGCATTGGCCATCATGCACCCTCCACCACTTCGAGGTGTCGATGCCCTCATCGACGAGCACTCCGCGTGCACCCTCTACACAAACTCCGCAGATGAACCCACAAAAGCTCACTTGACATCAGAATTCACCCTGTGCACGACCCAAAGATGCCCTCGCGACAACCTGTGGTTCTGTCTCACACTAGTTCCCATCTGACCGGCACTCCCATCGGATGCAAGTCCGTCTGCACTGTCAAAGTAAACCCAGCCCACTGGCAAACGGTTCCAACTGTTAAAGTTCCTACAATGTTGCTCCAGTACCTCAGTCCTTAGACCTTCACCCGAAGACAACCCATGCTGTTTCAGTGTCTCAGCTCTCTAGCCTTCACTCGAAATCAGCCCACACTGTTCCAGTACCTCGGCTCTTCAGCCTTCACCCGAAATCAGTTTGCAAAGCTTCAGTGTTTGATCCTCTAATCTTCACCCAAAGTCTGCCTACGATACAACTCCAGTGCCTGATCCTCTGATCTTCACCCGAAGTCTGCCCACAATGCCTCAATTCGCTGGAGTACTTAATGTCTTGATGAACCCTCGCTACACGGTGCTCTCTAGCAACGATGAACTCCTCTGAGTCACCTGGCATCCACTAGCCAACATGTATCACAACGAGGCAAAACCACCCAAAATTTGAGATAATACACGCTCTTCACAAAGCCAACAGCCAAGCGCAGAAATGAGCACAATCCACTAAGCAAGCACGAAGCTAACAAAGTAACCATGCAATAATACGAGCAAAGCTGCCAACGATTTTGGCCAACTCAAGGGTCAAATGACGGTAAGAAAATCCCCACAACACGAAGCAAGTCCTTTCGCACAAGCTCACACACTGCAGAAATACCCCACCAATTTAACAAAGCAGCACTACTAGCTATGCACCAAAATCATTTGATCTGACACACAGAAGCGTTTATGCACTACAAAGTCGGTCCCATGCACATCCTTAAGAAGGCCTGCTGCACTGTGCACCACGACCACAATCAAAGGACCGAGCGCGCGTCCAAAGCTTGTTGAAGCGGCCACTTTAAGAAGGTACCAAAGCGGTTCAAACAGCAACCAAGTCCACTGATACCATAAGATTTTAGCCCACATAGACTGGAAAACTGCTAGCTCGGGCCACCATCCATTCGTCACAAGATGGAATGAAACTCGCTCCACCGATAAACCTGACAACCAACAATCTGAAGCAAACAACCCGCTTGGAGAAGTCCACCACAACTGAAGAGTATGCCCACACGGATAAGAGAAGCAACACCCAATTAATGCACACCACGAATGGTTAGTGCTCTGATATCAATTGTCACGGGCAAACAGGCCGGGCACCACATGGTGACAGTAATGCGACCCGCCATGATCATACGCAGCGGAATACACCCGTGAGGCGACTATGCACCAAGCAATAGTCCCGCCAAACTCAAACACCAAGGCATAAGATTATGCGCTTGTCCAGGATCCATCTGTAATGCCCCGCATAACTCTTTAAGCACGGACCTCTGATGCTCAAGCCATAAGGCAACCCAAGCTATAGGCGATAGCAACGCCATACTCAAATGAGCGCACACACGGCAAGCAATATGCTTAGCGCCAGTCCCTTTCGGCCCACGAGCCAGATGGCCATGTGCAACTAGACATGCGCGCGTCAGCCAAGCATCACCTGTTAGGCACAACGCCTCCATCCTTAAAGCTCTTAGCGCCCCACGTTAAGATTGCCCGCAAGGAAAGGCACCACCAAATAGCGACTGTTAAGCCCACAGCATAGTGCCCCGCGACACCAATGCTAGCCAAACCAAGCGGCCGTGTGCACAAGCGTGAACCCAATGCGCAAGTGCACACGAGACACACGGCATGCAAGTGTGCACACCGAGGTCCAATCCGTCATGGACATAAGCCCCACCACTTTATAATTATGGCGTAGCGGGTGCGAATGCCACAACCCCATCCTCGACGCTAATAGCCAACATTTGCCCCACTGGGCACAATGCCGCCCATGTAGCCCCTTGACTAGCATGAGGACTGCAGTCACGTGCCACAGCCGGCCCCCAAGTCTCGCTCACTCCCTTAGGGGACTCACTTGAATGCTATCCCTTTCGGTAGCACCAGGGGGTGGTAGAGTCAACACCATGCCCCCCCTTATAATAGCATTTTGAGCCATCTCCAAACTGATAGAAAGAAATATCCTACCCCCTCGAGGAGTCATAATCCATATATCCAATAAATATGAAAAATACAAATTACGAGATTGCCATACCACCGGCCAATCATGCTCAGACATGCCCCACGCCAAGGTCCCTCGCGGCCCCCGACGTGCCACGAGTGGCAACCCGTGACACATAGGCTTACAGTATATATTGCTTCTTCCTTTTGCCTACCTTGAATTGAATGAGTTGGTCCCTACGAATGGAACCCCCAAAGGAAAAGAAAAAAGGATTGAGTAGTCCTTGGAAATCAAAACATGTATTTGGTTCAAATTGTAGGGTAGGTGATGCAGATCGCATAGTCAAAGATTACTTTGAGAAGCGGCGGCGGCGTTGTACCCCGGTCGGTGGTCGATAAACTTCAATCAGTCATAAGTTTTGACTCGTAGCTCTGTTTTTTGGCCATAATATGTTTTTGAAAAGCTAGCAACGAGCCGAAAAAAGAAAAAAATTATAAAATAATTTACCGGCCTACAAAAATGCGAAAAAATACCTTTAAGTATGTTTTTTAGCCCGTTTTGTGTTTTGGGCTTATTTTTTGGACTTTTGTTAGTTTTTTATTTTTACCCGGTTTGTCCTGTGGCCCTAGGGTTTCGTGCCTCTTATTTAAGCTCTTCTTAAGACTTTTTACCATAGCTTTTATGATTAATAAAATTTGTGTGCATTTTACATTTTTCCAATCATTTGGTATTTTCTACGAAAATCAACGAGTGTTTGATGCTCTACAACTTAACATTCATTGTGAATCAGTAAGTTATAGGACGACTCTGAATCCAGTATTCTTAGTGAATCATTGGGTTAAAATTTATTTTATTGCCCTCTTAATTTTTGCTGCAACAGTAGGTACATGCTTTTCTTGCATTGTCATATAATGAATGTTGGTCATTCCATAGATAAAGCATTCATGCAGAATAGTTCCCTAAAGGCCGTCATATTTGGGTACCTTTGTTCCATTTTCTCTTCTTTTGCTCCTTTCTCCATCCAAATAATAATTTATGAGATAGTAATGACGCTTTCCCAATTAAATCATCATACACCGTATCTCCTCGTTGGTCATTACAAAGCATGAAGTTTCATGCTCAACCTAGTATAAAAACTTAATCACTCATTAAATTAACAATTATTAAAATTTAAAAAAATAAAATATAAAACCAAGACACGTAAAAATAATAAAGTTTAAAAATTTTGTATTCTAAATCTTTGTATTCTTATCCTCTTTTTTAGCACTATTATTCTTCTTTAGCTTTTTTTACTCTTCTCTCCCATCCGGCTGCTACGTCATCCACGTGACGATATATGATAGGAAATCGTATATTCCTTTTTTTACTCTTGGCCGGCCACAGCTCGTCCGTGCAACTAGGTAGTGTTTTATTTTTTTATTTCTTTTTCTTTTCTTTCTTTTTGCTTTTTTATGTCTCTTCATGTATATGTATATATATCTTGCTCTTCTTTGCATAGCTTTTTTTTTATTGGTTGATAGACTTTTTTTTTAATTTTTTTGTTTAAATAGAATTGTTAAAAAATTTGATTCTTTAATTACTTATTTCTTGTTTTGGTTGAAATTCTTTCTTTTTGTTTTAATATCCTAATATGTAATAGAAGCAACATTATAAATAAATCAAAACAACTAAATAATATAATTAAATGGTAAAAATATATAAATTATGTGACTTATCAGTAACTTAATAGTTAGTACATAAATAGTTTTTTCTATATTTTTTTCTCTTTATGGCTATTATAGTAAAAAAAATATTGTTAACATGTTTAGTGCAAATGACATTCAAGACAGAAGTTATCCTATAAATGTTGTATCATATAATATCATATTTTGAATTCACAATTTTATAGAACTCTTTATATATAAAAGAATTATTTAAAAAATTAACTTATGATTCTATATTTGTGGTTCATGCATAACATGAGTTCACTGCTAGTATATATATATTTATGCATACGTAATTGCACACATTTCGTGTTCAACAGTTCAAATCAGAACGGGAAGGAAGTTGCGATCGAAGTCAATATAAGAAGTTTCTAATGTACTTCAATTTTATTTCTCATTTAGATCAACTTTTTATTGCCTTTTTAAATTATATTTTTTTATATTTTTATTAACTTTTTCACTCAAAATTTAAGTTTATGACTTTTGACTTTTAACAAAATTAAAATTAAAAGCTAATAAAACAAACTAGTTATAAGAAATAGGTTGAAAGGTTTATTCAAACCTGTACTCCAATTATTGTTACTTGGGCTTGCTAAGCGGAGGGCTCCTTCACCAATCTATTGCCCGGGGACGAAAACATATGGCTTACCACAACTTACCTATAGGGTCTCTACAGGTTTGTGTTTAGAAATAATTGCACTTGGTCGCTTGCAGTAGGAGGATATTTAGACTTGACTTATTTAGTAATTTAAGATTTATTCTTATGATTTTTTTAAATTGTATTCTTAAAAAATTACTTATGTTTAAACATATTTTTTTTAAAAAAGCTATTTGAAAATGTAATTTTATGAAATTAGCTTATAGCTTGTAGCTTATAAGCAGGCAATCCAAACACCCCCTTAATAAATATTCTCTTTTTGAGTTTTGAGCTAAGTCAAACTTAAACATTAATGGGTAAAAACAATCTTTAAACAACTCTGAAAGGTATGTCTTTAGAAACGAAATGTTACACGCAAATAGTTTTTTTATATAAAATTTTTTATTAAAATAATGTGTCAGTAGTGTGGTTAGTCACTATCACTAGCATTTTACTTTGAAATGATCAGATGATCACAAAATGTCATATAATTATGTATCAAAATTCTGTAAAAAAATCATATGGAAAGGGAAAAAATCATATGGAATCAGCTAGTATTATTTAGGAATCAACTTAATCTTAATTATCTATTATTTACCACTGTATAGAAAGGGAAGAAAAAAAGATAAAATGAAAACTTTTAGATTCACACAACTTAAGATAATATATATTTGAAAGTTTCTTTTGAATTCCCAAAGATTTTCTTCTTGAAAGATCTGTGATGTAGGGATATGAATAGACATTCCTCAAAAAAATAAAAAAATAAATTTTTTTTTTTTTTTTTGCTTACCAATTAAAAAATACAAGTACAAATAATTTAATTTTTTTTATTATAAAATTTAGATCCAAACATAATATTTGTGTACCTCCTGCTCTGCTCTATTCCGTCAATATCGTTAGTTAATATATATGTATATATATATATATATATATTTTTAAGAGGACTACAAACAATCACATGTGTAGTTGAAGATGAAAATTCTGTACTAAAATCTTGTTTGTATATCATGGTTCTATTTGTAAGTTTTTGTTTTTTTTCATCCAAGTTGTTACTTGACCAGTAGCCCAGAATATCTCTTGGACTCCCGTAAATACAGCTTTTGTACATATATACTTGCTGGACAACGCGGCATTTCTTTAACCTACCACATCCCAGAACCTCAGTAGTCAATAACGGTACTTATCATCCATCTCAGCACTAAAATTATATACAAATACATATATATATATATTTGTATGTTAACATTGAACTAGTCAGGGGCTTCATGCACTTGTTACGATACGTCAAAATCTCATTTTTAACATCTAATCAATATACGTCGGTTATAATCTTCAACGTCTAATGTCGGTGGCAATTTTTAATACATATGAATGACAGGCTTTGGAATATATTTTAAAGAGCCGTGTTAACTACAATCGCAATTGAAGATTAATTGTCAACTGATGGCTAATAACTTAATTGGGATCCACGCAATTAGAGTGAATTCCAGTTGAGTAGTTAATCTTTAGTCGGCGACTGAGCCTATTAGTAATTTTCCATTTCGAATAACTGAGGACATACGTATATTATTTATAAAGATTAACAAGTGGGTTGAATTAACCATTAACACATGGGTACCAATTAATAAATGACATAATTCAATATATATATATAGAAAACTATTACAGTCATTGATTTTGTTTATCAAATTATCATTACGAATAGACACAAGTGAGTGAATTCCACATGTATTGAATAATGTGGACATCATTATCTTGTATCTATTTGTGATGAGAATCCGATGACTCAAGCATTATTCTTATATATATATATATATATATTACAAGTATTTTAAACATTTTTTTCTTTTTTCCCCTTATTTATGAAAAGGTTACTTTTAGATTTGTTGAAATTTGAATTCTAATTACCCTTGACCACTTAATCTTTTACTATTACACCAAGCATTCAAATTTCTAAATTCTTTGTTTTGCAAATTAGCTTCCCCCCTTCAATCTATCATTTTTTTGGATCTAGATCTTCAAGCAATTGCCTTTGGCTTTATTTCCTTTTTCTAGTTTTTTAATTTAAAATTCTTACTTTTTTTTTTTGCTTTTATGTACCACTTTATCAGATTCTAAACATATTGTTCTTGTCTTCTAGAGAAGAATAAAAAGACTTAAAATACTCTTTCAATAATGTGTCGACGGGATGTGTAGCAATAGGAATTCCATCACGTCAAGTAATTGTAGGGAACATGCCAGCTCTGCTGCGTTTGGTGAAGAAAATTTTGTACACCCTTTACTTTTTGAGTTTTCTCAAGAAAATGTGCGAGTAACACAGAAAAAGTTCTCTTGTTGATGTTCTAATGCCGCTTTGGTTTACTTCTGTCTCTCTCTCTCAAGAGATTAAGTTGATTCAGTATTTACCTACCCTACGATCCGTATGACTTAAGGGCCAACCTCGAAGGACCACCATCGCAAGGCTTAAAGGAGGTGTTCTAATTTAATTAACATTTGGTTTGCATGCTGCTGCAACTATGGCTTTGCGAATTCAAGTGTAGGTCAACGCAAAGTAATAATTTTTTGAGAGTTTTGAGGTCGGACCACAAAGAATTTGTGTAGCAAGTGGAATGGTAAAATTTTTTGAGAGTTCTAGTGAACAATTTCACAATGAATTCGAAATGAAAATGCAAAATCAACATTGTTTGGTTTTGAAAATGGTAGGTTGTAGATAGTTAATTCTAAGTGTTCATATTAGAGATCTAAACAATTTCATCTCAAATCTAGTTTGTGTATGAAAATTCAAAGACAAAATCATAAACAGTATATTTCTAAAGGATCTAATATAAACCAACACAAGTTCATGCAAACAAAATATGAACCATTGAATTGAATACCTTTAAGAAAACACCAATTCCTCAAACAATCTTCACACAACTTGTCAAGAGAGAGATTTAGCTATCCATAGATATAATTGAAATGCAATTGTATTGAGAACGAAATCTTGATTGAATTATAAGAAAATAAAGTAATTGAAGTCAAGTACAATCAAATAGATGGGTTTCTCCCTCTAAAGGACACTAAGAAGCTCCCTAAATCTAAGTCTGAGTATATATAAAGCCAATTTGTACATTGTATAAATTGGAGATCTGACAATTACATGGGCGCACTGTCCGGATGACACGGAACAAAAAATATACTAATCAGGGCTATTTATCATTACCCTAAGTCTAACTAAACACAAGTATAAGGACTTAGATTACACGTATAAGATTACATGCATCAGTATATCTTTGTGCATAATGTGTCCATGCCACCATACTATAGGGTATAGATATATACATAAACATGCGTGCTTCATAATCACTTGTCAATAGGGGTTTTGGAGAACAAAATTCAAAATAATCATGTAAAACCAAGATTACCTTTGGCTGCCAATTCTTTAGTTAGCATTAGAAAATTTATAACATGTCTTTTGAAAGGAATAAACTTAGATGATGTTTTTTTTTTTTTTTTCCTTTTTTCCTGTCCGGTGTTTGGTGGTGGGATTATGAACTTCAACATTTTTTTTTTTTTTTGAATTTGTATTCATTAGATTAGCAAAAATTGGGCAAAGAAATAATCAGCTTTGGGGCCAAGAAGAAAACAAAGGAAAGAAGCCAAATGGGTTACTTATCTTAACCGAGGCCCACAGAAAACAAAACCATGCAAATTCTGAAAATGCTCAGAGAGAGAGAGAGAGAGAGAGAGAGAGAGAGAGAGAGATGAAGTCAATATTGATCCAAGTGACAACCCATTCAAACATTATGTTTCATTTGTTATATTATGATTTTTTAATCTTTCACAATGGAGTGATACTGTTTTAATAACTTTTACCATGATTAGTCTAGGTATTAAAAGGTAGAGACCTAAGCTATATAAAGGGGTGGAGAGGGTGGCTTATCAGCATCACAAAAAAACCCCATTTGTAGTGAAAGATGGGAACAAAAGGAAGAAGTTCTGCAATGACCTCTCTCCTTACCACTCTCCTACTTGCAGTAGTATCTCTCAGCTTGCCATCAGAAACTACGGCAGACTACCATTACTCATCTCCTCCACCACCACCTCCCAAGAAGTCACCACCTCCACCTCCTCCTCCTTACCACTACAAATCACCACCACCACCACCGCCAGTGCACTACTCACCACTGCCACCGGTTTACAAGTACAAATCACCACCACCACCACCACCTCCTCCAGTGTACAAGTCTCCACCACCACCGCCGCCCAAGAAGCCCTACAAGTATTCATCTCCTCCCCCACCTCCCTACAAGTACAAGTCCCCTCCACCACCTCCTCCAGTTTACAAATACAAGTCTCCACCACCACCACCACCGCCCAAGAAGCCCTACAAGTATTCATCGCCTCCCCCACCTCCCTACAAGTACAAGTCCCCTCCACCACCTCCTCCAGTTTATAAATATAAGTCTCCACCACCACCACCCCCCCAAAGAAACCATACAAGTACTCATCTCCTCCCCCGCCACCCTACAAGTACAAGTCCCCTCCACCACCACCCCACCATTACTACTACTCTTCGCCTCCTCCTCCTCCCCACCACTACTAAGTAATGGATTTGATAGTTCTAAGGTAAGCTTAAGCTCTTAAGCTGTAATATAATTTACTTATATAACACCATTGTACCAGTCCAATCACCCCCACAACACATCAACAAAACTAGATATTGCTAAATCAATCCATGAAATGGTACTTTAATTAGTAGCTTTACTTATACCAAAACTTCATGATTGGTTATGTTATATACATGCATAGTCAATCTTAACTACTAGTTTTTTTTTTTCAAATGTGTAAAAAATAGTCCAATGACAGAAAGCAATTATATTCTTGCAGGAAAGGAGAGCATCACAATGAAGAAATAGAGTGTCACAGAGCTTTTCAGAGAGAATAAAAGTGACAACAGGAGGAAGAAGAAGAATAATAATCCGAGAGAAAGAATGGTTTCATTATTTTGATGTAGTTTGATTGTTGTAGTACCGCGCTGTTCCATGCATGTTTGTATTTGTGTTAGACCGATCCGTTTGTGTATGAAGTTTTTGACCTCTTGTCAAGTGCAGAGGTCATTTACGTAATAAAATAGAAGTATTTTTCAAATTTCTTTTTGGTGAAATGTTTCATCCTTTTTCATCTCTTTGCTTTAAGTCACACAATACTGATATGGAGTTTGTTTTGTTTAACGCATTTAGGCCATTGTTGGGTGTACGTCCAAAATAAATTGAACTAATATACAATACACCCATATTATGTGTGTACTTGTATGTATGATCAACAATATTTCAACTGAAGTGGAGTTGTGACATGGCCAATAGAGAACAGGGATGACGACTTATATATATATTTATATATGTATCGTGAAATCTGTCATGCAAATTATAGCAAAACATGGGCATCCTTAGGATTTGCTTAGATGATTGTTTTTATCCATCTGACATGCACTGCCTTTCCTTGATTTAATGAAAGAGTAAAGATCGAAGTGAGCACGTAATAAACAACAACGGTTGGAAAAACTCTGAATTTGATCGATAAAAGCAAACTTAAATCTCTTTCATAAAGTATTTTTGAAATTAATGAATTGGTGAAATATATTTATTTTAATTTGGGCGGCACTCTTTTTACAGGTGGACCTTCAAATAAATCTTGACCATGAGTCTAGTAATGTTAGTTAGAACATAGCTCCAAAACCTAGTCATTACCTACCAATCAATCACTCCTTAGTTTATAAACACATACAAAAATGTTATCCTGTGCAAATTAATTGGTGCAAATCAAAATTTAAATTGGATGTTTCTATGCCGGTGCCAAGATAGATTAACCAAGTCAAAGCTTCAGTACGTACAACTTGATTTATTTAAAGGTTATTGCATCCTTGGGTAGAGCCACATTGTACAGACCTAGCTGTTCCTAGCTTCAAAGAACCATTAAAAGTTCAGTGACCACCATGCATGACTGGTCAAGCTGAGCTCAGATTTGGGTGATTATCACAAGACTTTTGATTAAGAATTTTGGCCAAGTTAGTTCTTCAAAGATCGAGCTGAAAATTCCAATTGGTAATTTAATGAGCTATCTAGGTAGTCATCTGTCAATTTGCAGATTGAAAACTAAATGTTTAAAGATTCAAGCATGCGAGAGAGGTCTAAAAATGCGACCTTGTAAAATACGTTAGGAATCCTCCTGATGATCACTGCATTTCTAGCTGTATCCAAATTCAGACACTCACAAACATATATGTAAATATATATTTGTGTATGTATATATATAAATAAATAAATATATCTATATACAGACTAGTTGGCGATTAGCTGTATCCAAATTCAGACACTCACAATTTTATTTCTTTTACTTTTTATTTTGGGCAAGGCTGGGACACATCTTGAAAATTATATTATTGGAAGTTTAGAAAGCCTGTTTGTGGGCAAATGGGGCATTTTACCTGCTCAAACGGGCAGGGGCGGAGCTAGCCTTTGCCCAGCTGCCCCCTCAACTTCCAAAATATTTATTTTGCCCTAGAGTTTTAAAATTTTATCTCAATTTGTCAATTTGTAATTTGCCCCTCCAAATTTTTAGAAACTCCACTTTTGCCTATAGTTTTAGAAATATTTTTCAATTTGTTCCACTAAAATATGCAAATTGCCCCCTGAATTTTTTTCAAAATTCAACCCAATTTATCCCCCTAAAATTTGTAAATTGCCCATTAAATAGTTTTTTTGTTTTAAAAATTCTTTTTTTAATTATAACCACCCCTTTATATATATAAGCTTATATACACTTCACATATGAAGTATAACTTTGATTACAAACTTTTTTTTTTAAGATAGAAATTAATTGTTGCTCCTTACACAACTTTTCTGGCTCTGCCACTGCAAATGCAAATGGGTATATTTTCTCAAACTAAATAAGATTATCCTTTCAATGATTGAATTCATCAACACGATATATAAAATCTTGAATTATTTCTCTCTGAGTCGACCTCACCTTGTGAGAAATTTTGCTGTTTGCAAAAGTTGTTTTCCGTGCGAGAAGAAAATGTTGGAGTTTTATTTGTATGCACTACTTTGAACTGAAATTTCCATCCATATGTCCATTTTCAAATCACTGTATTCTTATCAAAATTTTGTTATGAACGCATGCAAGCATTGAAAGATTATATTTGTCACCAACTTAATACTGTATGGGATTCAACGTATACGTACAAACACAAATAGTATTTAAAAAGGGCTTGGTTACAATTAATCCAATCAACCAAATCCAATAAGAGTTTCAATGAAGGATTTATTAACCCAAATCAAGTATCACTCTATGGATTCTTGATTCGGAGGATTTCGATCATAAAACTATGGATTTATGCTTAGTTGAGTGTAGATTTGTGATTGAACTCTAAAAGTGCAATCTATATGTCTTAATTAGCTAATTGTTAATGTTATATTATGATTAATTGTGTTGTTTTAGTCCTAATCCGTTACTAACTTAGTTTTATGTTAATTTTCAATATTCCTAGCTAAAAAAGAACAAATTCACGCTAAAATGGATTAGGCGTTCAAAGAGCGTTCGAACGGTGAACAAGAACGTTCGAACTCTACGTCAAATGGTGTAACGTAAAAATCAAGTTCGAAGTGCGTTCGATAGATTCAGAGAGTAGGCTTCTCCGTTCGAAGTGCGTTCGACGCAGCATTCGAACAGTCCCCGTGGCGTTCGAACGGATCCCTAGGCTTTCAAACGGTTGGCCAATCTTGCATAGACTTGGAAGCCTATATAAGTTAGGATTGTGGGTTATATTAGGGTTCGCAATTTTTTACAGTTTTAGGAGGTAGTAGCAGCTGTAGATACAGAATTCTTCTAGTTTCTTTTCAAGGTTTTTCATAGTATTCACAATTCCTATAATCAGATTCTCAGGTTTGCAATCAATGTTTTCAGTTTATATTTATACAACTTGTTTTTACATTACGAATATGAGTAGCTAAACTTCTTAATCTCGGGATCAAAAGTGAAGATTAATTGAATGTTTTGAATGAATAAAGGAGGTATGTTTTGGTTTTAAAGTTAAATCCTCTAGTTATTCTCTCTTCATCTTCTTCGTTCTAGAACTTTCGAAAACCTGGTCGTTTGATTATGTTCGGTAACGTTTATGCATGGATTTATATTCAGTATATGCATTGTACAGATTAATGGTACTCGTCATTGATTAAAACAATCTGAATTATTCTAAGAGTTGGAGTTTTGAAGGATATTGGTTTTTATTGCTAAATATTATGAACCTGAAACTCGCGATGTAGTCGAAGGGTTTGAGTTATCAGAATATCTCTTTCGAGATTTCAAAAGATGCAATTGGTCTGAGCAGCTGATTCTGGGACCTTTTATTAATAGTTAAATTCTATATTGTTTCCAATTAATTACTTTTGAGTTTGAATTAGCTTAGACAAATATATCATCTCAAAACAATCAGATTTTTCGTTTCCCTTTTTGAAGCAAGTCGTAAGGTTTTTGTGAGCACCTGAGGGAAATGTTTTTAGTACTTATGGTTCTATGTAATTTGCTCCCTATGGATTGACCTCGTTCTTACGAGTTATATTACTCTGCCGTCCTACACTTGGGATATTTCGAGCATACATTCGGAGGCTGAGTCAATTTGTATTCAATTCAAAAAATCATAGAAGCAAACCATAGATTTGTGCAATTTCTATACCAATTTGAGAATTATGCATAAGAATTACTAAATTGTGTTATGAATCTAAGTTTTTTATAGATCTAAAACCTAATTAAGATGAATTAGAGAAATCATAAGATAGATCATTGAAATCTAGTTACCTCCATTAAAATCCTTAAAAATCCTTGGTAGATATTCACAATTGCATCCAAGTAGATGATTAGTTACTTGATTCTATGATAGAAAGCATGAAGAAATTTAAATCTTGCATGAAATTGAGAGAAAACAAGTGTTTGCTTATAAGAAAAATGAAGAAAAGTGCAAGAAAGAAAAATAGAGTTTCTCTCTCTAAAATTACTCCTAATACAAAATATCTAAGCTAACCTAAGCTAAGAAATGAAAGGTATGTAAAAGCTCCTCTAAAAAATGTCAAAAATGGCCTTATATACGCAAGTTAAAAACAAAGATTGTAGCGACTGATAGATCAGTTAATGGGGCAATCGATGAGTTAATGAGGAGATCGATCGACTGATCGATCAGTCTACAATCGGTCTTCGATCAATAAAACACATTCTCTAAAATTTGGCTTGGAAGGGCCTCTGAAATTGCAGCAGAGCGATCGATGGATTTTTGACGTCACCGATCGATGGGGAAAGTTGAGTGTTTGATTGTCCGATTGATCTGTTTGTTGGGCTGATCGATCAATTGACTAGTTTTCTTCTCTTTTCCCTTTTTTTAACTCTAATTCTTGTAAAAATAAATTAAAATATATTTAGGCTATTTGGATAAAACACTAGTCTAATACCTAAACTAGAGCTAATAATTTACTAATTAGGAGCTTGATATTATACTTTTGGAGTGTAATCACATATATCAATTTGCAGATTGAAAACTAAATGTTTAAAGAGTCAAGCATGCGTGAGGTATAAAATGCGACCTTGTAAAATACATTAGGAATCCTCCTGATGATCACTGCACTTCTAGCTGTATCCAAATTCAGACACACACAAACATATATATATATAGATATTTAGTTGTCTTTGTATATATATACTAGTTGGTGATTGCGGCCAAGTTAATCGGCTATCAAGTATTAAAATCCATGAAAGTTGATCGAGTATAGATTAGTCATCTTTGCCAATTTAAAAAAATGATAGAAACATAGTTGGTTTTTGGTAATTTTTTAGAGTCTCGATTCTCAACCAAAGCTGCGGGGGGTCCATGCATATGAAAGTCATACGAGCTTGAAAAAGTTTGACAAACGCATATTTTAGATTTTTTTCTGATGGGGCACAATTTTATTTTATTTTATTTTATTTTTTTGTTTTGTTTTTGGGTAAGGCTGGGACACATCTTGAAATTAATTATTGGAAGTTTGGAAAGCCTGTTTGTGAAAAATGGGGCACTTTACCTGGTCAAATGTGTATATTTTTTCAAACTAAAAAAGATTATCCTTTCAATGATTGAATTCATCAACACGATATATAAAATCGTGAATTATTTCTCTCTGAGTCGACCTCACCTTGTGAGAAATTGTTGGCTGTTTGCAAAAGTTGTTTTCCGTGCGAGAAGAAATTTTTGAAGTTTTATTTGTATGCAGTACTTTGAAATGAAATTTTCATGGATAGGTCCATTTTCAAGTCACTGTATTCTTATCAAAATTATGTTATGAACGCATACATGCATTGAAAGATTATCTGTCACTAACTTAGTACTGTATAGGATTCAATGTATATATACAATCAGAGGTGGACGAAGAGAGAGAGGCAGGGGCCATGGCTCCCAAAGTTTGGAAATATTTTTTTATATTTTATAAATTTTTGAATATTTAGAATACAATATAGTGTATTACTCATTTTAAAATTTCTAAATTTTTATTAAACTTTTGTAAATTTTAAAATATTTAGAGTACTATATAGTGTATTGATTCCTAAAAAATTTTAAAAAATTTCTTAGCCCACCTTTTAAAGAAAGAAATATTCTTGGCACACCCTTACCCGAAATGTTGGGTCCACCACTGCATCCAAACACAAAGTATATGAATATCAGGACACTAAATGAGAAAACGGATTTTCTGAATACAAGTAGGCTGGTTCAATGGGGTAGGACTCCACTTGAATATGCCGCTTTGACCCTGAAAATAAGGCGCAAGACAAGAGAACTCGAGGAAGCCAGAGTGAAGAGACAAAACCTCACTGACTCTCCAATACTACATCTAACAAGCACGAATAAATCTAACAAGGTGTCTGTGTCGAACATCATATCAAACACAACACTCTTTGGACACTCTTTGATAAGTGTTAGGCACTGATCACTCCAAATCTATGTGATTTATATCTATTAATATGTAGTTACGATGCAGTAATAATGCTAGATAAAGTCCAAGATCGATCCACAGAGGAGAGAGTTAGCGCATTTAGGATAACTCATTTTGAATAAGAAATTCTAGAAAAATACTCCAATAAAATAAAAAGAAAATAGTGCTGAAGAAAGAGTTTGATTATTGTAAACTAAACTATGAAAATGATTCTAAATTTTTTTTTTTTGACAAGTGAAAAAAATATATATATTAATGCAAAAGGCATACATCAAGGGTTAGGCTATGCAGTAGAGGAAATCTCCAGAATTGCAAAAGCCTCACCAAAGTGGTCCTTATAGCAGTAGCCATCAATTGTTGGTGAGACACCAACATCAACATAACATTGCACTACTGCACTAACAGATCACCCTATTCAAAACGAAATAAAAACTAGCACCTCATCTCCCTTACCCCCTGAAGCGAATAAATAACATCATTGATAGAAAATTTTACCCCAGAATTTTCAACTTTAACCCACAACACTGCCTGAATCTTTATGTTTTCCAGAACCTCATCCCATATGATGACTTATTGATTAATAAAAATAAGTTTTGAAACTAATTGATCCAATTAATTGCTTCACCCGAAATTTCAATCGAGATTTCTGATAACTTAAATCATTGACTGCATTATGAGCCTTTGATTCGAAAGATTTAGCGATAAAAATAATTATTCTTTAACAATCAAACTTAGAATAATTAGGTTTAGAATCATAAATGTATACCATCGATTTGTTGCTAAGCATAATCAAACATCTAAATTTTAGTAAATATCTACTCTAGATTGAAACAATTTTAAAATTAAAGATGCATACTATTAATTCATGCAGTACATATACTGATTTATACATAACTATTACCGAACATAGTTAAACATCTACGTTTTTATAAATATCTAGGGTTTGATTTTAAAGAATTAAAAAAAAAATTTTAAATTAAAATTTAATTTATCTTCATTGTTTATCCAAGATCTTCAGCTAATCTTCGTATTCGACTACGGAACGGAACATGCCTACCCGACTTTTAAAATATAATAAGCCCATCGGCCCGAGCCTAATACCTTGGACTATTGACTGAAAGAGCAGGCGGATAGTTAGCTTTAATCACTCAATCAAGGTACGAAAAGTAAGGGATAAATTTTTCTTTGTTCAAGCGTACACTGATATGAAGATTTGAATGAACATATCATATTAGCACATGAATGAACATATGAACATATTCGAGAGTGCTCGAGGCATTGGCCCGGCGAGCGACTAAAAAAAACTCTTAAAACAGGCCTCAGTCTCGGCTTTTATAAGAAGAGAAATTGATAATTTTTTTGCAAACCATACAGACGAATCAACCCGTGTCCGAACAGGCTTTCGAACCACATAACTAAATAAATCTCAAAAATTTATATAAAATCAATGTATTATGGATTTTGGTAGCCCTTTTAGTATGAGAGATATGACATTTTAAAATTTCAGCTTTTCGTAGTTCAACAACTTATATTATAATTTTAGCAGTTTATACTCTAACAATATCCTCTTGAAACATTTGCCCGAATTATATCTGAAATCCTCTAATTTAAGCTCAAAACCTATATAAAATAAAATAAACTTAATTAATACTAAAATATAACTAAAAAGATATATAAAATCCTAAATTAAGGCTAACAAAGCGCAAGTTAATATCTTATAATGCAATTTTTTATGCACAATCAGGCACGCATCCAAACGTATCATATTATTTTTATTTTTATTTAAAATTGAACACGTTTCGAATACTTGGAGGACACGTAAGTGTCTGTCATATTATTACCCATATCACTTATTTAAATACACATAAAACATGTTGTAAGTTCAAAAAAAAATAAGTTGGGATCTAATTATAAAATAAAATTAATATAATTTATACCTAAATTAATGTTTAAACTTTAGAATACATGGTTGTTAAATTTAATCATTGTTATTACACAATTTTTTGAATTATCTTTGAGTAAAATATTTTTATGCATGACATTCAAAAATATAAATAAAAATATCATGTCTCCATCGTGTTATATGCTCCATTTGTTAAAAATTATCGTGTCGTATCATATCGTTTGTTAAAAATATCATGTTTTCGGAAAACAAAAAAGAAAAATCTGTTCACCATTTTCTCTCTTGTAAGGTTTCTTTGACAGTGTCCAGTAGTTATATATGCTGACAAATTTTCATTCCATAGGCCTACAGTATATATTGCTTCTTCCTTTTGCGTGAACGAGTCGTCCTACGAATGGAATCCCCAAAGGAAGAAGGAAAAAGGAATGAGTAGTCCAAGGAAATCAAAACCTGTATTTGGCTCAAAATGTAGGGTAGGTACATGCTTTTCTTGCATTGTCATATAGTGAACGTTGGTTATTCCATAGACAAAGCATTCATGCAGAATAGTTTCCCAAAGGCGGTCATATTTGGGTACCTCTGTTCCATCTTTCTCTTCTTTTTTCTCCTTTCTCCATCCAAGTAATAATTTATGAGATAAGTCATATATATATATGTACATATGTATATATACACATAAATATTGTTAAGAAGAAGCAAACCGAACGCTTGACCATTGGATCAAGGCTAATCTCTACCCTCTAGATACTGCTATTCAATTACATGGTAGTGGTAATATAATCAGCTTGAAAAATGTTAGGTTTGAACTATTTATTTTTTCCTTTTAAGCAATGAGGAAATCCCATACCCCAAATTAGTTAGCAAAAACAGTATAATTTTCTTACATTTTAGTTTTTCACTGCTTGTAACTTTGCTATAGCAGAATAAATGATGGAAACCATGTTCAATATGGGTACAAATGTTTTCTCCATGATATATATAATTCTGTAACTCATTGTCATGCAAGGGTTGTACTTAATTCTTTACCATCTTTTGATGTGTGTACTCTTGTGAATATAGAATAGGAGATGATGGTGGGAAATGGATTCTTTACATAATTGGAGAAAAAAGAAGAAAAAAGCAGTTCAATGGGGGGCTCTTCACTTCAAAAAGCTAAAAGAAAATGAGGAAGAATAATAACAAGAAGAAAGTTAAATAAATAAATAAAGGGAACAAAAACAAGACAAGATGAAATAAAAATACAAAAGAGAAATTCTCGTCCCTCACCAACTCTGAAAACCCTCATGCATCCAAGAAAATGTACCTATGATGAAAATTCAATTCAAAGGCCCACAAATTTGTTTCTTTCTTTTGCCTTTCTTGAATATGGATGGCTTTTAGATTTATAAAGAAAAGAAAAGAAAAGAAAAGAAAACTTCAAAGCCATTTATTCTTTGGGGCAGGTAGATGCTAGCTCCTCCCTTTCTTTTATTGCCGTCCAAAAAAAATAAAAACTGCATACAAGGGTTCTTTCATTTAGCTTGCCCTCCAATTTATTATTGGGAGCAGATGAGTATGTAGATGCTCATCCCACAGCCACAACAGGCCATTTTCAGTTCTCTGACCTTAAAATTCACAAGTAGCAGGTTGATGCTCCGCCCATAGACATAGATTGACAAATTCAAACTCTCTCTCTCTCTCTCTCTCTCTCTCATTGGATAATCCACCTCGCCCACTCTTCAGGAAGGCCAATAGTGGTTATCTACTACAAGTGTTTTGGGTGTTTTAGGTTGTATAAATTCACATAAGTGCCCTAACTCCAATCGTTGCTTCACTCATGCATACATTAAGGAAATGTTTTGCACGCACTTTGCCATCATTTACTGACATTAGGACTGTAAACGAGCCCAGTTAAGTAATAGATTGTTTAAGCTTAGTTTGATAATGATAACGAGATTCAAAATATTTTCAAGCTTAGTTTGTTAGCTTTTAAGCTTATCTTGAGTTTTTTTAGTGTATATAAACTTATTAATTAAGTCGAGTTCAAGTTGAGTTTAGAAAATTTTCAAGCCATAAAATTATTCAAGATTGACACTACTAAAAAATGTTCTATTTGCGACAGAAGTATTTGTGACGGTGCAAATGCCGTCGCAAATACTACTGTTTGTGACGGCAATAACCCCCGACACGAAAACAATCAATTGAGACGACCTTTTTTGCGACGGCAAGGGTCCCGTCACGAATAATTATCAAAAACGACATCGTTTAATTGAGTTATAGCCGACACCCCCCACTTACGACGCAACATTTGCGACGGGCCTGTTGAGACAAAAAAAAAATGATGAAACGACATCGTTTTGGTGTAAACGACGTAGTTCATGCCCAAATGTAAATAATTTTCCCCCGCCCCCCTCTTTTGCTTTCAGCTTCATCTTCGTCTGCCCTAGCAGTGTCGATCGAAGAAACAAACCATCCTGCGCCGCTCCCCATCCCGACGTCGCCTACCCTCTTCCTCTTCGGTCGTCCCTCTTCCTCTACGCTCGTGCCTCTTCCCGACGACTGGTGGCGTCGCGCCGCTTTCGGTGAGCTTCTCTACCTCTGTCTCTCTCTGTCTCTCCCTCTCTGACCTCTATCAAATGCCATTGTAGGCATCTTACGAAAGCCTCGCCGTCGGAAGTCATTCCATTCTCTGCTCTTCATTGAAGTCCATTCCACTAAGAATCATGCCATTGAGGGTCCGAATCTGAGCAACACAGTCACCACGAGGCAGGGGAAGCAGGCATTCCGTCATCGGTGAAGTAAGTTGCCTTATTTTATTTACACGATATCAGATTTTGTATGCTTTGTATGAATAGCATTTCTATTTACGTTGAAAAATGGAAAGAGAAGTTGTATTCACTGTGCGTCAATCTGGAATTCATTGGCTTCCTTGGTTCACTCTAGAAATCCAATGAAACAGAATAACTTTTTATTTGATATAGTGATAATACAAAGTTTCTACTAATCTTTAGCTTCCTGGGTTTTATTTACGTTTGCAGCAAAGGGAAAAAAAAATACAAAACAAATAGAGAAGTTAGTTATTCAGTCATCAGGACAAAAAAAAAAAAAAAAAAAACCATTTTTCTAGATTTTGAACATCTCTATATTTGACATCAGCTAAATTCATCCTGCTAAATATTAAAAACTAAAAATTTGTAGTTGGAAACATGGAAGAAGACATTTTGTTCTGTCATTTGCATTATTTTGTAGAGTTTAGTTAGGTTTGAGTTATTCAGGGAATATATAGGTTCAGGTCCATACACCATGTTTAATAACTTACTGTGAACTAAACTAACTAAACTAACTAAACTTACTTGAAATTTGTCTTGTTCCTGTGTTCGACTCATTAAAATACCATAATGTCAATTAAACATAGAAAATTTTGAATGATGAAGTTCTTTCTTGTTTTTTTTTTTTTTTCTCACAGAGCAAAAGGAAATAAACACAAATACAAGGGAAAAAAAAGGTTTTCTCATTAAACAAATAAAAAAAATAGACCCAATATGCAGAATATTTTGGTTGGAGCACACAACCAAAGGCATATTCTAATGTCACAACTCATTCAATCACATGATGAAATCAAATATAAAAGATTGTATGCATGAGTTAACTTGAATATAAGCATATAACCTTAGACCCGTTCAAGAATCCTCATCGTAGTTTGTGGATTCAACTATGATGAGACGGTTCTTGAATTGTCCAGTTTCGGACAGTTTCGGAATGTATAAATCTATATGGTAGTCAGTGGCTCACCGCTTTAAATTGTCCTTCTTTGATAGAGATTCTGCATGGCAAACTCCGTGTTCTTTGGGTACATACAGGATGCGATGTATAGCAATACACTTCGTCTATGTCGTGTACTTGGAGAACTGCGGGGAGATGCTGCCGGATTTTTCTAAAAGATAGACGGAGCGGTTTGAGTTACTTTCTACTATATAGATTATGCATTCCTAAATGGGATAGGACCATCTACCTGTTAGAGAGGAGTTGGATGGATAGGTTTCATATTGCATGAACATGTAGATTTGCAAATCTTAGCTAAGGTGGCTAATTAGTAATGTTTATGTTCACATGTACAGAAACATGGACAGAAGTTGGATTGATTATGGTGATAGGCTGTCTAGGGAATATGTGGATGGTATTGACCAATTTCTTGTATTTGCGTACAGAGGTAAGAATGCAGATTCAACGATCTATTGTCCCTATAGGAAGTGTGCGAATCGATACTATTTGCCACGAGAAACTGTGCGTGATCATCTTCTGCATAATGGGATGTTAAGAAAATATAAGATTTGGACTAGTCATGGGCAACCATATCCTTCTACTTCCAGTCATCCTATGAGTGAAGATGAAATGTTGGGGGAATTGAACTTTGGGAATGATATGGTTGGAATGATACATGATGTTATTCCGCATACAGATACAAATTTTGAGAATGATGAAGGTCAGCTAGGAGCGAATGAAGAAACTATTAATTATTTCAAGCTACTAGAAGATGCTCAGAGTGAATTGTATTCGGGATGTAAGAAATTTAGTAAATTATCTTTCATTGTCCGACTCTTGCATCTAAAGGTGCTCAATCATTCGACGGACAAGTCCACAGATATGTTACTTGAGTTGTTGAACGAGGCTTTCCCTGAGAGTGTGCAACTTCCGAACAATTACTATAAAGCTCAAAAGATAACTGAAGATCTAGGCTTTACGTATATGACTTGGGATGCATGCCCCAACAGTTGTATGTTATTCAGGAATGAGTACGCCAATCTTAATCAATGTGTCATATGTAGTAAATCTAGATGGAAAGAAAGTGCTAATACTTCAGAACATCGTGGTAAACTGAAGCCTGCAAAACAGATGAGATATTTTCCTTTGAAGGCAAGACTACAAAGATTGTTTATGTCGTCAAATACTTCCAAGTCAATGAGGTGGCATGCCAAGGAGAGACCAAATGATGGGACTTTAAGGCATCCTGCTGACTCAGAGACATGGAAAGATTTTGATCGGCGAAACCTAGTCTTCACAAGTGATATACGTAATGTGAGGCTTGGGCTAGCGTCAGATGGATTCAACCCATTTAGAACGATGAATATAGTTCACAGCACTTGGCCTGTAGTCTTGATTCCATATAACCAACTACCTTGGATGTGTATGAAGCAGCTATTTTTTATCCTGTCTGTGCTTATAGATGGACCGAAAGGACCTGGCGACAAGATTGATGTTTATTTGCAACCGTTAATTGAGGAGTTGATTGAACTATGGAATGAAGGTGTACCCACTTTTGATGCGTCAACTAAATAAATGTTCCAATTGTACGCATGTTTATTGTGGACAATCAGTGATTTTCCTGTATATGCCATGTTGTCGGGATGGAGTACCAAAGGTGAATATGCTTGCCCGTATTGTAATATGCAAACTAAATCCATCAGGTTGAAGCACGGTAAAAAGTTTGTTTATATGGGTCACCGTCGCTTTTTACCTACTCGACATAAATTTCAAAGAGACAGAATATCATTTGATAACATTTTTTTCGAGCCGTTTGGATACTAAAATAAAATGCCGAAACGGCATCGGAAATCTGTCAAACTTGACATGTAGGAAGGTTTAGGCACGAGTAACATGTGGGAACTAACGGCACGGTCGTCGGACTACCGAGTAGAGAGTTATCACGTTTTTTCACTTAACCTTTAAAAAAAAAACATTATTTTCCGAGCCGTTTGGGTACTAAAATGCCAAAACGGCATCGAAAGTCCGTCAAACTTGACACATAGGAAGGTTTAGGCACGAGTGACGTGTGGGAACAAACGGCACGGTCGTCGAACTTCCGAGATGAGAGTTATCACTTTTTTTCACTAAGCCTTTAAAAAAAAAACATTGTTTTCCGTGCCGTTTGGGTACTAAAATACCGAAACAGCATCGGATGTCCGTCAAACTTGACACGTAGGAAGGTTTAGGCACGAGTGACGTGTGGGGAGAAACGGCACGGTCGTCGGACTCCCGAGTTGAGAGTTATCACATTTTTTTACTTAACCTTTAAAAAAAAAAAAAAACATTGTTTTTCAAGCCGTTTGGGTACTAAAATGCCGAAACGGTATCAGAAGTCCGTCAAACTTGACACGTAGGAAGGTTTAGGCACGAGTGACGTGTGGGAACAAACGGCACGGTCGTCGGACTCCCGAGATGATAGTTATCACTTTTTTTCACTTAACCTTTAAAAGAAAACATTGTTTTCCAAGCCGTTTGGGTACTAAAATGCCAAAACGGCATCGGAAGTCCGTCAAACTTGACACGTAGGAAGGTTTAGGCACGAGTAACGTGTGGGAACAAACGGCACGGTCGTCAAACTCCCGAGATGAGAGTTATCACTTTTTTTCACTTAACCTTTAAAAAAAAACATTGTTTTCCGAGCCGTTTGGGTACTAAAATGTCAAAATGGCATTGGAAGTCCGTCAAACTTGACACGTAGGAAGGTTTAGGTACGAGTGACATGTGGGAACAAACGGCACGGTTGTCGGACTCCCGAGTTGAGAGTTATCATGTTTTTTCACTTAACCTTTAAAAAAAACATTGTTTTCCGATCCGTTTGGGTACTAAAATGCCGAAGCGGCATCGGAAGTCCGTCAAACTTGACACGTAGGAAAATTTAGGCACGAGTGACGTGTGAGAATAAATGGCACGGTCGTCGAACTCCTGAGATGAGAGTTATTACTTTTTTTCACTTAACCTTTAAAAAAAAACATTATTTTCCGAGCCGTTTGGGTACTAAAATGCCGAAACGACATCAGAAGTCCGTCAAACTTGACACGTAGGAAGGTTTGGGCACGAGTGACGTGTGGGAACAAACGGCATGGTCGTCGAACTCCCGAGATGAGAGTTATCACTTTTTTTCACTTAACCTTTAAAAAAAAAACATTATTTTCCAAGCCGTTTGAGTACTAAAATGCCGAAACAGCATTGGATGTCCGTCAAACTTGACACGTAGGAAGGTTTAGGCACGAATGACGTGCGAGAACAAACAGGACGGTTGTCGGACTCTCGAGTTGAGAGTTATCACGTTTTTTCACTTAACCTTTAAAAAAAACATTGTTTTCCGAGCCGTTTGGGTACTAAAATGCCGAAACGGCATCGGATGTCCGTCAAACTTGACACGTAGGAAGGTTTAGGCACGAATGACGTGTGAGAACAAACGGTATGGTCGTCGGACTCCCGAGTTGAGAGTTATCACGTTTTTTCACTTAACCTTTAAAAAAAAAATATTGTTTTCTGAGCCGTTTGGGTACTAAAATGCCGAAATGACATCGGAAGTCCGTCAAAATTGACACGTAGGAAGGTTTAGGCATGAGTGACATGTGGGAAGAAATGGCACGGTCGTCGGACTCCCGAGATGAGAGTTATCACTTTTTTTCACTTAACCTTTAAAAAAAAACATTGTTTTCCGAGCCGTTTGGGTACTAAAATGCCAAAACGGCATCGGAAGTCCGTCAAACTTGACACGTAGGAAGGTTTAGGCACGAGTGACGTGTGGGAACAAACGGCACAGTTTTCGGACTCCCGAGTTGAGAGTTGTCACGTTTTTTCACTTAACCTTAAAAAAAAAAAAAAACATTGTTTTTTGAACCGTTTGGGTACTAAAATGCCGAAACGGCATCGAAAAACCGTCAAACTTGACATGTAGGAAGGTTTAGGCACGAGTGACATGTGAGAATAAATGGCACGGTCACCGGACTCTTGGGTTGAGAGTTGTCACGTTTACACTTAACTTTATATGAAAAACAATATCTTTCGTGCTTTTTAAATACTTGAATCCCGAATCTTTCTTTCAGTAAGCTTATTTATTTATATGCATATTTATTCATTGTCTATAATATGTTCATTATTTTATCTAATATTTATATTTTTTTTTTCAGGTTGTTCGCAAGGAATAGATCGATATATGGTGTTTTTTTGTCGGCATATTTTGCGATATATTTAAAACTCCATTTTGGTCTATGGATTATGGCTTTGTAATATTATTTTGCAAGGCATTATAAATATTTTTTATTTTGTGAATTTTAATGTGAAACAATGTTTAAAATGTGTTAGTTTACATTGTTACGCATATTTATAAATATTTAAATTTAAATGAATGCTTTAATTTTGTCATTTGAATAATATTAATTCTACATTTTATCAGGTTGAAAAAAGCTACAAAAGTATTCACCAATTCAAAACAGGTGTTGGCTGTTTGAAAAGTATTAGCGACGGTTACATAACTGTCGGTAAAACCGTCAGTAAAAATGCCTACATATGCGTATGTGTTGGCCTTTTGCGACGGTTTTGTACTGTCGCTAAAGTTATCAATTTCCATGGGTTCAGGCTGTCGCTAATAATTGCAGTGAAAGATTATTTGCGACAGCACCAACCCTTCGCTAATAGTTTATTTGTGTCGGCCTTGCAACGGTCGCAAATACTATTTACTTTGGCGACAAGTATTTTAGGGGGATGGCCGTCGCAAAAAGTGACCCATGTCATCGCTTGGCCGTCGCTTGGTCGTCGCAAATAGTATTTGCGATGCCCATAGATTCGTCACCGGAAATGCCGTAGCATAACCGACGTAATTGAGTATTTGCGACGGCAAAATAAGCATTTGCGACGACATTCTGCCGTCACAAATACTACAATTTCTAGTAGTATAACTTGTTTACATAACAAGCTGATCTTGAATGAATTTTTATAGAGCTAAGCTCAAATTACTTGGTTCATTTTACAACTCTAACTAACACCACGTACATATGTCTATGACACTTACTAATTGAAATTGCTTGCTATGTCGCATTCACAGTATCTTACATGCATTAATTATTAAGCACCGACTTAGTAAGGGTAACCTGATTTGCCGCTGCCATCACTAAGATGTTGAGCTTGGCATTGTTGGGCATATATGTATATATAGATGTCACGTTTAGGAGCCAGTTTAGTATTAGATCTTCTTTTTGTCTTTCTTTGCATGTTCCTTTCTCCCTTGGTAGCCGGCTAGCCTTGAACCATTAATGGGTCAAACGATAGTGGTATACTTAGCATTTTCACTTAAGAACAATGGATATAGTGATACATATATACACACACCTAAAATTATTAAATTAATCTATTTGTAAGTGCTGATTAGTAGCTTAGGATCTTCCTTCCATATACGTCATATCGGCTAACTAATGGTACCATTGTCCAACAGTAAATTCAATCATCTAACGGCCAATTTTTAGGTTTTGAGCCAATTTATCACGAGGTCAACCTCGTAGTTATATTTTCATATTGTATTAGATTTTATATTATTTAATATTTTTTTAATAAAAAATATTTTTTAATTGAAAGGGTTTGAGTGGACTTAAAAATCATAGTTTTTATTTTAGATAGACTTGAGATTTAGTTTTAAGTCCAATAAAAGAAAATTTAATATAGGCCGGGCCTGACTGGCCCAATATCCACCCTAGTGTACATAGGCCGAACATAAAATACAATAAACTTCTCCTAATTAAAACCTTTCCACAATTAAAAAAAATATAGGAAAATAACAGAAAAGATCAAATCATATAGGAACAATTTGGTCTAACGAAAGAGAACATTGATATTTGACCATTCTATTTGATCTTATCAGATCAAATCTTGAGGTGAAAAATCGACTATAGGATGATTGCACAATGGCTAATCGAACAATAAATTCTCATCCCATATATCTATACTATATACTAGCAATAAACCCGTGCTATGCACGCCATGCTATGTACATAGAAAAAAATGGTTTAAGAATATATTCTTTACGTAAAGAATTTTGATATTTAATAGTTTGTATATAATATAATGAATACCTTAATAAGAACGAATGTGTTACTCTCATGCTACATTTAATATTTTAAATATGTATTTTTACATATATGTGTAACCTCTAATCTTAATATCTTACCAAATTAAAAGCATATAATTAGGACCATAATATTATGCCACAATCTTAAAGAATAAGTTTTTTCTATCCAAAATTGAAAGTACTTGCCACTGTAAATCAAAATAATACAAAAAAATAAATTATTATTGATGGACAAAAATTGAGGTGATCAACTTAATTCTTTGCAAAGGAATATTAATTTTGGATAGGTTGAATTTAAAAATATTTTTATCAAAAATCTATCAGTAGATTGACTCATTTTGAACAATCGTAAATTAATTGAGTTTGAATTAAATGATTGACCTAAGATATTAAACATTATAGAAAAAGAGTCAATAAGGTGTTACACATACTAGATTTAAATTAGGGTACACATAAAAACAATAACAAAGATTTACATGAAAAAACCAATGATTAGACAATATACGTATTTTCCAAATTTAAAACTCTAAAAAAGTTGGGTTAGAATTTTTAAACTTAAAAACCAAACGACCAATTAATATACTATAGTGAATTAAATGATTGACCTAAGATATTAAACATTATAGAAAAAGAGTAAATAGGGTGTTACACATTCCACATTTATATTAGGGTCCACATAAAAACAAAAACAAAGATTTATATGAAAAAAAAACCAATGATTTATGACATACGTAATTTCTAAATTTAAAACTCTAAAAAAATTGGGATAGAACTTTTAAACTTAAAAACCAAACAACCAATTGATATACTATAGATTACACACCAATGGGTGTGTATTTTTTAAAAAATTTTAAGAGAGTGAGTTTGGAAAACATATAATAGTTTGAATTTAAAAGAGAATTAAGGAAACTATGATCTCAATTGATAGACTTCAAAAATTATAGATCCATCTATTCTATGTATATCATTCAATTAGTGAGAGTTTTTAGGTTAATGTTAAAACTATACTAACATTATAAAAAATTAAAAATCCATAAAAATTGGATTGAGAATTTAATGATAATGTATTATTATAGTATATAATTTATTTTGACACATCTATCTAGTATATGCAAAATATTGATAATTTAAAGATACATGTTCTTTCTATTTTAAAATTTTAAAATCTAATATGTAATTAATAAAGATTCTTTAAGGGAATTATAATAAAAGAAATTTGAAGATTTTATCATAATTATAAATGGATAGCATTTATCAATATAGAATCTAAAAGTTAAGAAGAAATAAGAAAAAAGTTAAAAAGAATTAATGATATTTTGACAAATATATATTGTATATAACAAAATGCTGATAATTTAATGACATATGTTCTTTTTATTTTAGAAGTTTAAAATCTTTTTATTATTAACAAAGATTCCTTAGGAGAATTATAGTTAAAGAAATTTGGAAATGTTACCCTAACTATCATTTATGAAGTACAGAATAAATAAATAATTAATTAAGAGGAACCAATAACAATATGGCACATGTGTTTCATGTTTTTAGAAAATCAAAACTTGGAGAAAAAATGATTGAAACTTTCAACTTCAAAGACCTCTTAACCTATTACTAAAAAAGTTTAGTTTTGATGCATTGACAGTGTAAATTTTTTTTACACAATTAGAGCACCAGAGTACGACACGTGTCTTTTAAAATTTAAGTATAACGTAAAAAATAAGATTCATGGACACATGGCGCATTCTAGTACCCACTTGTATAAAAAAATTTCACACTATTACTGCATCAAAATTAAACTCTTGCTATAATATACCGTATAGATTATAGCAATAGGTTAGGAGGTGTTTGAACTTAAAAGTCTTGATTTATTTTTCTTAATTTTTTGAATTTAAAAAATATAAAAATACAAATGTCATAAATTCATGGGTTATCTAATTAATATGCCAATGTTTTTGAATTGTCACCCTTTCAATATGAAAACTTTAAAAGTTATTAAAGATAAAAATATATTACAACTAAATATGTCGTAGATTATTTGTAATCAATATAGTAACTAAATCCAATAATCTATTCAAATTCCTATAAGTAATGCTTTTTTCAAAGAAATTTAGCTTTTTAAAATTCTTATATATTTGTATTTTTATTTTGTGGGCTAGATTTACCCAAACCTAATAAAGATGATATTAAGGAAGGTTAATAAGCTTCTAAAATAATAATTAATGAAGAAAATAAATAAATTTTACTTTATCCATTATGATTTTTTTAGTGTATGTCACAATATACTTAAAATATTATATATTATAGTGTATATTAGCATAAGTACGATTTCATTTTAATGAACTCATAACATATGATCCTTTAGATAATGAAAAAGGACATAAGTATGAAAAATGTTAATAATGTTTCATTGTTATGAGCAAATAACAAATCACTAATTCATTTCACATTGTATGAATCTATTGGGTTATATTAAATAATTACCTAAAAAGAGGGAGAAAAGAAAAAATAAATACAAAATTTGACACATATAAAGTATACTAACTTTTTATTAAATAGTTTTACAAACAAACATTATTCATGTATGAAATTAAAAGGTTTGCCTATATTCATTTTAATTAACTTATGAAAATTCAATTAATTTTCTTTCACTATTAATTTATATTTTCTCAAAAAATACAGTGTAATAACATTGTTTTATTAATTTGAACCACTATTTCTTGATAGATATTAGACATATATTCATATCTTTTTTTATAATTTATATTTATTTCTTTTTAATCCTTAATGTAACTCAATAAACTTAATGTCAAAATTTATTAATATATTTACTTCTTACAAAAAATATATATTAAAGTGTAGCTTAATAGTTAGTACATAAATTGTTTTTCTATATTTTTTCTCTTTATGGCTACTATAATAGAGAAAATATTGTTAACATGCTTAGTGCAAATGACATTCAAGATGGAATTTATCCTATAAATGTTGTATCATGTAATATTATATTTTAAATACATGATCCTATAAAACTCTTTATATGTAAAAAATTGTTTAAAAAATTGACTTATAATTCTAGATTTATAATCCCTGCATAGCACGGATTTATTGCTTGTATATATATGTGTGTGTGTGTGTGCGCATATGTAACTACACACATTTCGTGTTAAACAGTTCAAATCAGAACGGGAAGGAAGTTGCGATCGAATTCAATATAAGAAGTTTCTAAGTTACTTCAATTTTCTTTCCCATTTAGATCAGCTTTTTTATTGCCTTTTTAAATTAGTTTTTTTTTTTTTATTAACTTTTTCACCCAAAGTTTAATTTATGCACCCTTTCATAAATTTTTAAATTTAGACTTTTGACTTCTTAACGAAATCACAATTAAAAGTTAATAAAAAAATAGTTAAAAATAGATTGAAAAGGTTTATTCAAACTTGTACTCCAATTATTGTTACTTGGGCTTGCTAACTTGCTAAGAGTAGGGTACCCTCACCTACCTATTACCCGGGGACGAAAACGCAAGGCTTACCACAACTTACCTATAGGGTCTCTAAAGGTTTGTGTTTAGAAATAATTGGACTTGGTCGCTTGCAATAAATAAATGTTTTCTTTTTGAGTTTTGAGCTAAGTCAAACTTAAACATTAATGGGTGACAACATTCTTCAAACTATTCTGAAAGGTGTGTCTTTAGAAACGAAATGTTATACAAATAGTTTTTTTATTAAAATAATATATCAATAGTTTGTTTTAAATTATGAATCATTATGATGAATATTTTATTTTAAAATGATCAGATGATCTCAAAATGTCATATAATTATGTATGAAAATTCTGTATAAAAAATCATATCAAAAGGAAAGAAATCATATGGAATCAGCTAGTATTATTTAGGAATCAACTTAATCTTACTTATCTATTATTTACCACTGTATAGAAAGGGAAGAAAAAAAAGATAAAAACAAAACTTTTAGATTCACACAACTTAAAATAATATTTGAAAGTTTCTTTTGAATTCCCAAAGACTTTCTTCTTGAAAGATCTGTGAATGTAGAGATATGAATAGACATTCCTCAAAAAAAAATTAACTTTTTTTTTCTTACCCATAAAAAAATACAAGTACAAATAATTTGATTTTTCCTATAAATTTTAAATTCAAACATAATATTTGTGTAGCTCCTGCTCTATCCCGTAAATGTCGTTAGTTGACATATATGTGTATATATATATATATATATATTTTTAGAAGACCACAAACAATCACATATATAGTTGAATATGAAAATTCTATACTAAAATCTTGTTTGTATAGCATAGTTCTATTAGTAAGTTTTTTTTTTTTTTTTCATCCAAGTTGTTACTTGACCAGTAGTCCAGCATATCTCCTGGACTCCCGTAAATACAGCTTTTGTACACATATACTTGCTTGACAACGCGGCATTTCTTTAACCTACCACATCGTAGAACCTCAATAATCAACGACAGTATATAATCTATACTATTATAAATGGCAAAGCCTTCACTTTGATAGAGTTTTCACTTTGGTGAGGTTTTTTTTTTTTTTTTTTTTTGACAAGAGTGACCAATTAGTAAAAAATTTATTTAGTTTACATTCAACATATATAAGAGTAATTATGTACAATATATAACCAAATCACTTCTATTAGTAGTAAAGAGAGTAATTAGGTATAGTTCAGTACGCACGCACATATAACGGGTCATCTCTTCTTCTAATATATATAGATATGTTACATCGAGCTAGTCAGGCCTGCATGCAGTTGTTATGCGACGTCAAAATCTGATTTTTAACATCTAATGTACGTCAGTGATAATGTTCAACGTCTAATGCCATTGATAATTTATAATATATATAAACGACGGGCTTTGGAATATATTCCGAATAACTGAGGACATTTGTACACTATTTATACAGATTAACAAGTTAACACGTGGGTACCGATTATTAACATGACATAATTCACTATATATATATTGCAGGTACTTCAAACATTTTTTTCTTTTTTCCCCTTATTTATAAGAAGGTTACTTTTAGATTTGTTCAAATTTGAATTCTAATTACACTTCATGACGACTTAGGCTTTTACTTTTACTTTTACTTTTACACCAAGCATTCAAATTTCTAAATTCAATGTTTTGCAAGTTCGCCGTCCCCCTTCAACCTATCATTTTTTTTGTTTTTGGATCTAGATCTTCAAGCAATTGCCTTTTGCTTTATTTCCTTTTTCTGGTTTTTTAATCTAAAATTCTTACTTTTGTTTTGCTTTTATGTACCACCTTATCAAATTCTAAACATACTTTTCTTGTCTTCTGGAGAAGAATAAAAAGACTTAATACTCTTTCAATAATGGTTCGACAGGATGTTAGCAATGGGAATTCCATAATGTCAAGTAATTGATGGGAACATGCCAACTCTGCTGCATTTGGTGAAGAAAAATTTGTACACCCTTTACTTTTTGAGTTTTCTCAAGAAAATGTGCCAGAAACACAAAGAAAAAGTTCTCTTGTTGATGTTCTTAGGCCGCTTTGTTTTACTTTTCTCTCTCTCTCTCTCTCTCTAAAGAGATTAGTTGATTCAGTCTTTACGTAACCTTCGATCCGTATGAGGTAAGGACCAACCTCGAAGGATCACCGTTGCAGGGCTTAAAAGGGGTGTTCTAATTTAATTAACATTTGATACATGCTGCTGCGACTATGGCAATGCTAACCCAAGTGTAGGTCGTCGCAAAGTAATAATTTATCAGGAGCTCCGAGGTCAAACCACAAGAAGTTCACCTAGCAAATGGAATGGTGAAACAATCTATGGAAGAACAAACTCTAGTGAACAACTTCACAATGAATTCGAAATGGAAATTCAAAATCAATGTTGTTTGGTTTTGAAAATGGTTGTTTGAAGTTAGAATTTGAATTTTAAAAGAGAGCTTGGCAAAGAATGATCTGATTACTCAAGAGAATTGGCAACTTCTTAAGATATTGCTTATCTCACTTCAAAGCCATCAATCATGACATGGAATCGGAGAATTTGGCATTAGAATCCGAATTTGAAGTTATGACAATTCAATTAGATTGTAGACAGTTAATTATGAGTATCTATATTAGGAATCTAAGCAATTTTCATCACAAATCTAGTTTGCCAATGAAAATTCAAAGATATAATTATAAACACTAGATTTCTAAAAAAAAATCTAATACAAATCAACACAAGTTCATGCAATCAAAATATGAACCATTGAAGAACAATTGAATACCTTTAAGAAAACACCAATTCCTCAAGCAACCTTCACACTCCTTGCCAAGAGAGAGATATAGCTATCCATAGACATAATTGAGATGCTTGTATTGAGAAATCTTCATTGAATTACAAGAAAATGAAGTAATTGAAGACAAGCACAATCAAATAGGTGGATTTCTCCATCTAAAGTACACTAAGAAGCTCCCTAAATCTATCTAAATCCAAGTATATCTAAAGCCAATTCATACATTGTATAAATTGGGAATCTAAAAGTTACATGCGCATACCGTAGCATACCGTCCGGACGGCTAGGCAAAAACAAATTTGTGCAAGGCTCTAATCGTCTGGATGTCTGGACAGTAGCAACTCTAATTTTTGCACCGGCTCTAATCACTCGAACGGTGTTGCTTTTTGTCCGAACAGTGAAGACCTCTGATTATTCACCATCTTTGATCTTCCGAACGGGGCTTTTTTTCATTCGGACGATTGCTTCACACTTTTCCTTGTTACTCCTTTAAAGTTCCTACTTGTCCCCAAGTCCTACAAAATGTACAAAAACTCTAATAGGAACAAAATATACTCATTAAGGCTATTTATCACTACTCTAAGTCTAACTAAACACAGGTATAAGGACTTAGATTACACTTTTATAGTATAATCACCCCCCCCCCCCCCCCCCCCCCCCCCCCCCCCCCCCCCCAATTTGCATTTTGCTAAACTCTAGCAAAACTGCTAAAATCAAAATGAAACAATAGAAAAATCTCCACTTTGGCCTCATTGTAGTAGGTTGGTTATTGATGAATGTTGTTGAATTGTAAGTTTTGGCTAGTTGAATTCTTTTCAACCATGGTTTTGGGTTGTTAAGGGGGATCTCTGTAAAGCCTCTTAGGCTTGTGGAATCATTTCTCTTCTATATCTTCTCCTTTTTTAATAAATTTTGTTGTGTTGTTCAAAAAAAAAGAAATCTCCACTTTTGTAAATCACAATTGCATTTAGGATACGCAACAAGTCTTTAAAATCCTAAATAGTCCTAATGGACGAGTGATGAAGGAGGAGGGTTTCCAGTGATAATACCCACAAACATTTACGTATGATTTGCATCCAAAGATGATAAGAACAAATAATGCAATGCATGAATAAATTTGAGCTAGATAGCCTAACTTGTCCTCAATATCTAGTACAAAAGCTCAAATCAATCTCAAAGAGACATAAGAAGGAAATCATGTGTGTAAAATGCCAATGCACCATAGCTTACCCATAACCAACTCAAACAGCTCCATCTTTAAAGCTTCGATTCCTAGTGTCACCAAAAATGTAGATGTTTAATCTTCAATTAAGTAAATTAGAAAGATGCATTACCAAATCATGTTTAACGTTTTTGTTTGACAAAGGCATTTACTTAATTATATGGTAGAGGCAAAGTGTGAAGCTTTGAGTTAACCATTTGTTCTGTTCTCTCCCACCCTCCTCCTTTCCTTCCCTCCATCTTTCCTTCCTACCAAACATAGCATAGAATTGATAGAGAAATAAAGAGAGAGAGAGAGAGAGAGATTTGGAAATTTAGTGCATCTAAGTCTCATCAAGCTCTTCATCGGCAAACAAAATGCAATGGATCCTTGCATCCTACCCAATCAATTTGGGTGTAGGAAGGATCCTTGCATCCTGCCAGGTTTTCTAAAAATTTCTATATCATCATCTGGTGGTTAAGGATATTTTGGATTTTGTCCATCTCATTCACTTATTCCCGTGTCCTAAACTCAAGATGACAACAAATCATTACATGTTATTTGTGGACAATTGCCAGCAAATATATTCAATGGGTGATTAAGAAATATTTTCTCCAAATACGGACATGTATTAGACTGTTTTGTTCCAAGAAAGTTAAGAAAGACAAATAATTTGAGTCATGGATTCGTTTGATTCCAAAACAGAGCATAAGCGGCTAGAGCAATCAACGTGTTAAATGGCATATGGTTATTACACCAGAAATTGTCAGTCAAATTTGGAAGATATGGTCCAAATAGCAAAAAATTGTGGCAAGAGAAGAATAGATCAGATAAGAAACCACTGCAAAGCAAAAGAACAGATCATGGTAAAAAGGTAGCAACAAACAGAAATATGACAACATTAAGAGATAATCAATCTTACAAGTAGGTGGTAAAGGGGCAAGATGAATCAGAGATAGAGAAGATCATTATAGCTGAAGATATTGAGGAAGAATGGCTAAATCAATGCATGATCGGTATTGCAAGGGAATTCAAAATCATTCCCGGGATTAAAGAAGCAATGAAAAGGGAAGGAGTGTTTGGCATATCAATCAAACCAATAGGAGGTTGGAGAGCTCTTATCTAGCTCGACCGCAAAGAGGAGAAGAATTCATATTCACAAGGGGGCAATGAATGGTTATCCAAATGGTTTTCAACCATTTACAAATGGTCGTATCGAGAGTTTAACGATTCCAGAAGAGTTTGGCTAAATGTAGAAGGGATGCCTCTACATGCATGGAATGAAATCAATTTCAAAAAATAGGAGATTTATGGGGATCATCTATTGCAGTTGATTCAAACACTAAAAAAAACCTTGAGCTTGAATATGGCAAAGTCCTCATTGAAACATCCTCAGAATCTTTTATAAGTAGGCATTGCAACATTCTTGTAGGTAGATTCTCTTATAAGAACAAAGTAACTGAAGACAATTTTCAAAAGGTCCATGTATGGAATACAAGACAGATTTATTCATTTTCTAGTTCATCAGAGCAAGGTGATTTAAGTCATCCAAGTGATGATGAAGTTTCTATCCCTGAGTATAGGAGCAATCAGCTGCAGCTTGAAGAAAGTTCACAATTTTCACTAGCCGAAGATAACCTAGCAACCGGAGAAGAAGAGGCAACTGAGGTAACGGATGATGATCTAGCATTGATATGCCACCTGGAGGACACTAATTCAACAAATTTGTATCTTGCGATGGGAGAAACAAGATTAGTCTCAAGTATGCCTAATAATATAGCCAATTGGAAAAGGAATTTAATAATGACTTTAATGAGGTTAACGGCTCTATGATTGAAGTTAAGGCGATGGGGGAGGCTCTAAGAGAGTCATTGGAAAGCAACAGAAAAGGTAATGGTTGTGCTTCTAACTCCAACCATAACCATTTACCACAAGACATAATAAGTACTTCAAATGAAGTAAGTCAACCACCAAATCAAGGAAGCACAAGATCATCAAATGGCAGGAGTACACATAAGCAAAGAAAGAATGCAAGCAGCACAAAAGTTCATGCATCTCCTCAAAACGTAAGTACGCCTCAGGAAATCATTCAGAAAGTTAAGATCAGCAGGAGTAAAAGAAAATCAAAACAGTTTTCTGATATAGGACTCAGCAAAATAAAGATTGGTAAAAAGCTCAAATCCAAGTCAAGATCATCAAGGAAAAGACAGGCCATTTCAACCTCTTTATCATCCCTTTCAGTTGAAAACATCACAAACAGAAACTCTATCATCCTCAAACAACTCAAGGAAAGTATCCAAGATGAAGCAGTAAACACAATTGAAGTAGGCACGGAATTGGGAATAAATTTTCTTTGGCAATGAAGAGGTCACTCTAAAATATCTAATGGAAGCAAATTGGAAGGAGAAATTAAAGTTCAAATAGAAAAGGGGTGGTGCTGCATGCTAAGAATGCTTCTCAGCTCAGTTCAGGTGAAGCAAAAATTTAAAGTTATGAAGATTCTAACATGGAACATAAGGGGGGTGGAAGAGCTGAAAAAAGAAGAATGGTGAAGAATTTAGTAAGAGACGTGACAATTAATATGTTATTTTTCTTGGAAACAAAGTGGAAGGAGTGTTACCTTCAGAAGGCAAGATCATTGTGGGGTGTAGGAGATTTTGATTGGGCAATTTCAAATTCAAATGGAACTTTTGGGGGACTGATTTGCATATGGAATAAGGATTTCTTCAAAATGGATACTTGTATTATTGAGCATGGATGCATACTGCTAAAAGGTAAATTAAAAGGAGGTCTACATTGTGTTTTTGCTAATTGTTATGGTCCAAATGATGATGGGGAAAGGGCTGTGTTATGGAATAAGTTACTAAGCCTAAAGAAAAGCTATGATTGTCCATGGTGCCTAGGTGGAGACTTTAATGAAGTACTGAGAATAGGGGAAAGAAAGGGATGCATCAAAACCACAAATGGCATGAAGATTTTCAAGATTTTTGTTCAAGATGCTGAATTGAATGACATCCCTATGGAAGGCAAAAGCTTTACCTGGACAAATATGCAACAAAATGACAAATGGAGCAGGCTGGACAGGTTTCTACTGCGCTATTCATGGATTCGTAAATGGAAGTTCTCACGATGGGGCCTCCAGAATAAGCTCTCTAACCACAACCCCGTACTATTATCTAATGAAACAAAAGATTGGGGTCCAAAACCATTTAGGGCTTTTGATGCCTGGTTGAACTTATCCAGCTTCGAGAAAGTGGTAAAAGTATCTTGGGATTCTCTGGTGGTGGATGGCTGGGGTGGATATGTTCTACTCAGGAAACTTCCGCAGTTGAAAAAAGACATAAAAATTTGGAGACAAGCCAAACTTGGGGACACAAAGACTACTATAAAGGAGTTAACTGAAGGAATCCACAAATTGGATCTAAAAAGTGAGACAGAATACCTAAATGCAGCAGAAATTGAACAAAGAAGAAAGGCACAGTATGATTTGTGGAAAGCATGCAAAGTGGAGGAATCTTATCTGAGGTAGAAATCAAGGGTGATCTGGCTGCAATTAGGGGATAAAAACATAAGTTTTTTTCACAACTCTTTGAAGAAAAGTTATAGGAATAATTACATTAGCCAAGCCTATACAAAAGGAAAGGCTATAAGTGAGCTAGTGCAAGTGAAATAGGAAGCTGTATCCTTTTTTAAGGAGTTACTTAATAAAAAGCAGGGCAACAGACCTAGGTTGGAAGGAGTCTTCACTTCAAAGCTAAAAAAAAAAGGGAAGTTCTAAATGGCTAGAGGAAAGTTTCTCAAAGGATGAAGTATGGCAAGCAATCAAGGAATGTGATGGAAGCAAAGGCCCAGGCCTAGATGGTTTTAATCTTAATTTCATTAAAAATGTATGGAATAGCATCAAAGGAGACATCATGATCTTCATAAGGGAGTTCACTCAAATAGCAAAATAGTCCAAGGTATTAATTCATCATTCCTCTTTTTAATTCCAAAATCAGAGTGCCTTGATTCTCTCATAGAGTATAGACCTATATGTCTTATTTCATCAATGTACAAGATCCTATAAAAAAAACTCTAGCAAACATGATGAAACTGATCAGCCAGGAAATCATCAGTGAACCTCAAACAGCCTTTTCAAAGGGCAGACACATCTTAGATGGAGTAATGATAGCAAATGAATTGATATATTTCTGGAAAAAGAACAGGCAACCAAGTATTCCAATTAAACTTGAATTTGAGAAGGCATTTGATTCTGTCAATTGGCCATTCTTATCTGACGTGATGAAAGGCATGGGATTTGGATAAAATTGGAGAGGTTGGATCATGGAATGTCTATCTTCTACTTCTCTATCAGTATTGATCAATGGCTCAGCATCAAGGGAGTTCAATGTCTCAAAAGGTCTCATGCAAGGAGACTCTACCTGTCTTGCTCTATTTAATATTGCTGCTGAGGGTTTAAATATTCTACTAACCAGAGCAAAAGAGAAAGGTTTACTAAGAGGTGTAACCATTAGAGCAGATGTAGTAAATGTCATCTAGCTATCACATCTTCAATTTCCAGATGACACATAGCTATTTTGCAATGCAGACATGGAGGAACTCATCACTTTGAAAAGAATTCTAAAGTGTTTTGAGATGGTGCCAGAACTTAAGATCAATTTCCATAAAAGCATACTAAGTGGTATAGGATTGAAGGATTCTTTTCTGAAGTAAGCTGCTAATATATTCAACTGCAAGCATGGGCATTTCCCCTGGACCTATCTGGGATTACCTCTAGGTGCTAGCATTAAGTGTTAGAAATCATTCTCTTTTGGCAAAGTAGTGGTGGAGATTTTCTTGTGAGAAACAGGCTCTACGAAGAAGATTAATTTGTGTAAAATACGGCACAAATCATAACTCCTGGTCCCCTTTGGATGTTGTTTCGTCTAGATGTTCAAGACTGTGGCTAGATATTCAATCAGTTGGAGGAGGTCAGAACAATATTTGCTCCATCTTGCACAACAATCTTCAGATCAAGTTAGGATCAGATTCATCCACTAGATTTTGATATGAAAAATGGGTGGGGGACAGTCCTCTAATGAATAAATTCCCAATATTATTCTCAATCTCAACTCAACAGCATGATTATGTAAGCTCTGTATTTTTACCCTCATCAAATGATTGGAATTTGGTGTTTAAAAGAAATTTACATGCTTGGGAGTTTAAGAGCTTAACAAATTTGAGATCCATTATCACTCCTCACCCCCCAGATTCAGGAAAAAATGACTCCACAACTTGGATGGCTGATCAAAGTGAAGTCTTCTCATAGTTCTTTCTGCACGGCATTTGAAGACAGTCAAGGTATGGCCCCATCCATTCTTGGTTCTATCTGAAAATCAAATGCCCCTATAAAGTCAATCTTTTTCAGTTGGCTAGCCTTAAAAGACAGAATAAAAACAAAGGTTATGCTTGCATCAAGATCATATAGACAGTAACGGAGAGAGGTTACATGTGAGATCTGCAAACAGAAACAGCAGACCACCTATTGCTTCACTACAAGTTTTCTTGGTCTATATGGGCAGATATCTTGCGATGGTGGGGAGGTATATGGGTATGTCCTCGGAAATTCAATGATCATCTTGCATGGTGGTTCACACAAAAGATGAGAAAGTTCAAAAAAGTAATTTGGTTCTCTCTGTTCATGGCCACAGCATAGAAGATCTAGCTTGCTAGAAATGATTTGATTTTCAACAACACTATCCCAGTTCAAAATGAAGTAGTGGAGGAAATCAAGATTTTAGCAACATTCTGGATAAAAGCAACTAGTTTTAATATTCAAAAGTTTGTCTATTCCATTCATATAGTAAGAGACCTTCAAGTCTAGTTAGGAGTTGGTTTTTATCCTCTTTCTTATGTTGTTTATGATTGGCTCCTGGCCAATCCCATCATCTCATAAAGGGATGTGTTGGTAGTCTTCTCTGCCAAGCTTAGTTTTAGCTTGCTAAGTCAGGACCTTCCTCATCTTTTTCTGTAACTGTTTCCTTCATCAATATATTTTTGCTTTTCACAAAAAAGTGTCACCAGTTATACACTCAAAGAAACTTGAATTCACAAGTTACTCACAATAGCTGCACATAAAAAAGAGTCATTGCATGATAAACAATAATGCAACTAATCGTGAAAATGATTAAATTGTGAAATGTATGCCTTGATATAGCTCTATAAAAGAATACTCATAGCAAGAACCAATTTAAGCAATTGACTTGTGAACTTTACTTTGCGTGAAAATCAATCAAATAACGCACTTTAGATCCCAAAGGACTTTTCTAGGGTTTTATCTTGGCCAAAAGATAAAGGGTTGAGAAAAAAAGGGGTAAACGAGTCAAAATGTGTTTTGTGATATGCTAACAACATACCAAACTCTTTTCCCTTTTCTTCTTCTTTTTTAACATTAACTCTATTTTTGTTATTCTCTTATCATCTCTTTTCTTGTTGCCATTTTTCTTCTTTTCATCTCTTTTGTTCTTTTTCTTTTGGTTCTTCACATTCCTTAGAGGATGATTATTACATGAATCAAACACGCTCAATACTTAAATTTCATGAAGAGATGAATAATCCCAAAACCAATACATTGCACCTCTATGTTTTTTTTTTTTTTTTAACCTTTCTACATCTCTGAAACATTTAAATTTCTAGTAATGCTTTCAAAATAGGGTCATGAAGACATGGAGTTGAAGCTCGTTTTGAAGAGCCATAAGCATAGGAATGAACATATGCAACTCCACAGAGGTTTATTGTGCTTTCAAGTTTATTGAAGTGTTCTTTTAGTCAACATACAACTTCACACATATCAGCCTTAGCAGATTCTAAAGGTTGACGTCAAGAGCACGGAAGAACGGTGAATGGTGTGATCTAGCGAATAAGTTTGAGATTTCTACCATAGTTGTGAATCAACGGGTTGGGTGGTAAATTTATTATTATAACTATTCAAGTTTTATAGTGCTGAGTACATTTGAGGCTATGTGTGGTCCCTTGATTTTTTCTCTAGTTTAGAGTTTTCACGCTAAAATTCTGTGTGCCTTATCTCTTTACTTTATAATTACTTTAGGTTACATGCAGTATTGACGTACCTAAATAATTGACATATTCTCATAGTTAGATAAATTAGTTTAATCCTAACAAAAAGCAAACCCACCTCCCCAAACGGTTTTACATATGTGTATATAAACTCGGACACGAGAAAGACTTTCTGTTTGAATTATTGCATCACAAAGGCCAACCAATAGTATTCACACTATTACTTCATTCCCATGCTTAGCCTGCAGCCTCCATCAGGCAAATCCCAACAAATAAACAATACCGCCATTCAAGTCAAACTGACCCAAGCATTAAGTGACAACCCATTCAAACATGATTTTTTAATCTTTTACAATGGTATAATACTATTTTAGTTACATTTTACCATGATTAGTCTAGGTGTTAAAAGGTAAAGACCAGAGCCATATAAAGGGGTGGATAGGGTTGCTTATGAGCATCACAAAAATACCCAATTTGCAGTGAAAGATGGGAACAAAAGGAAGAAGGTCTGCAATGGCCTCTCTCCTCACCACTCTCCTACTTGCAGTAGTATCTCTCAGCTTGCCATCAGAAACCACGGCAGACTATCATTACTCATCTCCTCCACCACCACCTCCCAAGAAGTCCCCACCTCCACCTCCTCCTCCTTACCACTACAAATCACCACCACCTCCTCCACCAGTGCACTACTCACCACCACCACATCCTTACAAATACAAATCTCCACCACCACCACTGCCACCGGTTTACAAGTACAAATCACCACCACCACCACCACCTCCGCCTACGAAACCTTACAAGTATAAGTCTCCTCCACCACCACCCCCAGCATGGTGGTAGAGTGTTGCAGAGCTTTTCAGAGACAGAATAAAAGCGACAACAGGAGGAAGAAACATAATAATAATAATCCACGAGACGTGATGGTTTCATTATTTTGATGTAGTACTTCGATTGTTTTAGTACCGCACTGATCCATGCATGTTTTTATGTGTGTTAGACTGATCCATTTGTGTACCAAGTTTTTGACCTCTTCACTACAGCAGAGGTCATTTACGTAATAGAATAAAAGTGTTTCTCGAATTTCTCGTCTGTGAATTGTTTCATCCTTTTTCGTCTCTTTGTTTTAAGTCCTTCTCGTGTGTACGTCCAAAATAAATTGAACTTCTATACACTACACACAAATTATGTGTATTCGTATGTATGAATCAACCAAAGGCACTAATTCAATTGAAGTGGAGTTGCCACGCGGCCATCAGAGAACAGGGAAGACGACTTTTTGAGGCAATTGGTTCAATCATTCTATTGCAATAGGTTCAATCATTCTATATATATACATATACATATACATATACATATACATATATATATTTGTAACGTGAAATCTGACATGCAGGTCATAGTGAAACATGGGCATCCTTAGGATTTGCTTAGATGTTATTGTACATCCATCGGACATGCATTGTCTTCCCTTGACTTAATGAAGGAGTAAACATCGAAGTCAGTACGAAATTAACAACAACGTAATGCCTTGAATAATACGTTGCGTTGATATGGTCTCAATTCTCTGCAAAACATTTACGTATTGGAAAGAGAGAGATATGGTGTTAGGTGTTGAATAAGCCAAGAATAAAGGACCAAAAATATATATTTTTGATAAAAGCAATCCCCCAAAATTCCCCACTTTATTGTGTGTATATTTATTGATTTTTCACTTCGGTTTATTATTACTAGAAGGGCAGTTTAAAGGTGGGCAGACGAATGCAACAAGCGTATATTGTATTGCTACATCTTTAGGTGCCACAGTTAGCTTCATAGCATTTCCGGGCAAAATATAAGAAAATATCAAAGTAGCACAAATCAGATGGTCTAATATTAATGAAAGAAAAAGTTGATCTTTATCATGTTATTTTCTTTGATCTAATCAAAATTTTAAGGTGAAAATTCGACCGCATGATGAAAATTTGACCATTTAATGATCATATAATGGCTAATCCGACTAGAGATGGCAATGGACCGGAAAAAAATAGAAGTCTAACCAAATCTATTTCGTTTGGGGCAAAGATAAAGAATACAAAATGGGGATGGAGGCGAAAATAGACTAAGTTCTTCCTTCATCCCGTCCCGCTTCCCCCGCTTTTATCATTTGTTTTAATTTTTTATATAAGCGGTTTGAAATGTATTCTAGTGTTTGTGTGCTAGTGATATCATCATTGGGCTTTGTGTTGATTGTTATTCAACTTATGTTTAATAGTTTTTTAATGTTGTTTGTTAGATGGACTTTTAATTTGTTATTTTAAACTTTAATTTCTTTTGACTATATAATAACATCATTTTGATGTATATGTAACCCAAAATGTTTGGAGGTTAATTATATCTTACTGTTAAGTGGAGACCATGAGACTATTAATATTATTGACACCTTAAGTTTTTTTTCTATTTTCTTTTCTTACTTTGTGTTGTTTGTTTTACTTATATCAAAAAAACATAACAAAAATTGGGCTTGGGTTTAGGCTTGGGCTTGGGGGGGAGACAGAGACAGGAGTGTACCTATGAATGCAGGGATGGAGATCCAATTAATCTCTATGCAGGGATAGAGGTTGATATTTTAGATGAAGATGAAATGAAAATCCTAAATCCGACAATAAATTTCTCAAATTGTGCATGATCCATTTTCAAAATAAGGAGGCTCTTGGATATAGGCCATATGATATCAAACCTCATGATAGTTTCCCTTTACATGTGCATATATGCATGCGTACGTACACACTTCTCGTGCTAAACCGTTCACATGGAGGGAAGTTGGAATTGAAGTCAATATTATAAGAAGTTTCTAGTGATGTATAAAAGTTCCCACTATAGGTTGACTTCAGCTTTCTTTCTCATTCGGATCAGCCTTTTTTAAATTAAAATTTTTTTAATTAAAATTTAATCATTTACCTTTTTATAAATTTTTAGTTTAGACTTTTGACTTTTTATTAAAAATCAAAATAAAAAAGAAAAATAGGGTGAAAAAGTTTTATTCAAACTTGTACTACAATTATTGTTGCTTAAGGCTTACTAAGAGTACGATACCCTCCCCTATCTTTTATTGGGGGACCAAAACATAAGGCTTACCAAAACTTAGGTATGGGGTCTCTGGACGTCTGTGTTTAGAAAGAATTGGACTTGGTCGTGTGCAATTTTCAAGGTTTTTTGCTTTTTTTTTTTTTTTTGTGGGATTTGAGCTAACGCTTCAATTGTTTTACCGGAAAATAAAATTCTAGATAAAAAAAATTTCTAAAAAATAATTGGGGGGAAAAATTTATTTTTTTCCATAATTTTATGGTTGTTTGGTAACAACCTGAAAATTTGTCCAGAATTTTTTTTTTTCCCTTTTAGGTGATTGGTGGAACTTGAAAATTATTTTACTTCGTTTAATTGACAACTATTATTTCTTTGTTTTGTAAATAACTAACAAATCAATACTACCACAATCACATAACTCATCTCATGCAAAACTAAAAACACCAATAATAATTGATTGTTCTCACAAAAATTAATAGCATAATTCAAAACAGGACAATAAAAATAATTGAAACATGTGGCAAATCTAATCAACCACTTACTTATTCCTAAAAAATATCGCAAGCATAATTAATGTCCAAAATGCTCGTTATAACATGAGAACCTAATATAATTCATAATAATCTATTTTTATATGCACAGACCACTCTAATTGCTTGAAAGATGCACCTATTAGGGACAAGACATTAATTATGTAGGTAAAATGATTGCTTCATATCCATATCATTATTGTGACTTCTTTAATTTTAAAATGAGAACATGTCAATGATATCGAATGAAACTATCATGTAGAGTCATTAGTGTTAAAAGTAATTAAAATCATGAAATACATAGTTAGTCAATGCTCATAGAGTAATACAGTAATACAGTGATGTAAATATTATTGAGATACAGCTTTAAAAAGCATGCCTTCATTAGTAAAACACCATTAGTTCCATTGATTACAAAATCTATTTGCATGTAAAATAAATAATAGCGTGATTAATGATTATGTGAGAGAGAGAACATGAGTAAGAAAGACATACTCGAGAATAGAAGCAACTTATACTGTAGCCTTTGCCAATGCACTGGAACGACAAAAAATTCTAATGTAATAATAAAATTAACAATAGCTTTTATGATAAAAGAAAAACTAAATATTGAATTGACCAAAGAACTCAAAACTATGGTCTTATAGTTCATGATTGAGTGTGAGAGGAGCCATCTAACTCAATTTAATAACCAAACTAACATGGAAATAATACACCATATTAGCCGAACTAAGAAAAAAAATGAACGTGACCAAGATAGATTTAAACTACCGGTAAGTTAACCGGAACACAAAATAAGGGTGCTTGGTGCCATGGACGGCCAACACTACCAGGCATGATTTGGATGCTATGAACATGGGGATCAACTATACTGATTTAGGTGCTATATTAGAATCAATATTCATATAAATATATTTATACATTAGTTTGCCTATATGAGAGAGAGAGAGAGAGAGAGAGAGAGAGAGAGAGAGAGAGAAATGTACGTAATGGTGGAAAAGAGACAGAGCTTGAATAAGTTTTTATCTTATAAACTTTAGTTTATATAAACTACTAAAAAACTTTTGCTACCCGCCTAAAATATTTCACTCTCCCGCTTACGGAAAATAACATCCAAGATATCTCGGATGTTATTTTCCTAGATTTTCTTACGATTTAGAATAACTTTTTCTAAAATTTAGGAATTTCTATACAAACAAACAACTAAACTTTTTTAATTTCCCAAAAAATATTTTTTTTTCCTAGATTCTCCGGTGAAACAAATGGATAAGTGAAAGTTAAACATTAATGGGTGAAAACAATCCTCAAACTACTATGAAAGATGTCTTTTGAAAGGAAAATGGATTATAAATAGAATTTTTATATCAAAACTTCATACAAAATGATGTATCAGTAGTATTTTTTAAATTACGAGTCACAATGATAGATTTTTAATTTAAAATGTGAAGATCACAAAAGGTCATATTATTGGGTGTGAAAATTTTATTCACAAATTCTATTTACATAGTATTACTACTTTTGAAAATCATATGGAATCGACTGATATCATACAAGGGTCGACTCAGTCTTTAACTATCTAATAATATATCACCACATAGAAAGAGAAGATTTTTTTTACTCTTTAGGACAGTCATGAAATAAAAAAGAGAAAAACTTTTATTTCCACACGACTTAAGATAATATTTAAAATTTTATCATAATTCAATTCTGTCCCACTTCTTTTAAATTCCTGTATACTTCCTCTTTACAATCACATGTATGAGCGGAGACGCCACTACAAGAAGGCTAAGTCCCCTCTTCTTCTTCTTCGTTTTTGGCCTTTCATATGTGCTCTTCAAGTTGCTAATGACAGGAAAGCCTTTTCTTGGAGGATATAAAGCCCAATGGTTCACAAGTGGCGAACTTTTATGTTGACTTAGCTCTTAACTATTTCTTCCTATTTTTCCCGGTATAAACAATAAAGGAAAAGTTTGAATTGTAATAAGAAAAAAGAAGGGATGTCTCACTTGGAATTAGGAAGCTGTAAGGCAATGAAATCCTGATTTAAAGTTGATTCTTTATCTCAACTTGAGCCCAATAACAAAGAGCAGATTCAGGTTGATTTTTCATAATCCTCACTAATAAATACCAAAATGATTTAGCATCTTTGATTTTCAAGAGGTAAGCTACTACCTGATAACTGTCAGAAAAACAAAGCACGCGGAAAGCAAAAACAAACTGATTTCCGCATTCTATTTCTCCATGGAAAATTCCAATTTCCATTACTCAAAGCAGTTCTAGCAACAAAACCAAACAGGATGTTTGCTTTCAGTCCCCACAACAATTCAAACATTACAATCATACAAGTTGACATTACTCTTTCCTCACTACTATTGTATAGAGCGCATTTGTAAATTTCTCTTGCCCTCGGGTGTTCAATTTGAACTCTCTATATGAAGAACAACAAAAAAACAAAAGATCCTCTCACTCATACTAATATCATGAACTGAATATTTTCAGCTGCCATTTGGTGCTTCTGAAGTTACCTGCAAGATGTAGACATAAACGAACAATGAGAGAGAGAGAGAGAGAGAGAGAGAGAGCAAAACAGATCAATTATCGTACGAGAACTACCTGCAGGAGTTCTTCAAGTTTGATTCGTATTTCAGAGAAGGAAGGCCGATTGCCAGGAACATCTTCCCAACATCTCTTCATCAAGTCCAAAAGCTTGGGATGCGTATTGTCTGGAAGATCCGGTCGCAAGCCCTGGCAAATAGAATATTAAATAAAATTAAAAGGCGTGGGTTATTGAACCAACCCTTGTAGACCAAATTGTACACCCAGGCATGATAATGCTTGTAACAGAGTCGAAAAATTCTTAGCTGTTTGTTCTTTTTTTTTTCCCCCTCCACCAAGACCTTTTTCCTTTGGAGTTTCCAAAAATCTCATTTTCATTTCTCATTTTCTGTTATACTTTATTCTTTTAAAAATAAATGTCATATTTTATGTTAGATTTTTCTGTTAGATTTTTCTTTATGCTAAGCATAATTTCCATACAATATGATGTCTAGTCATAAAAATAAATTTGCATCAATTGTAGCTGAGCTCTTGCCAACTTAAATTGATGTTGTCCCTCTTGAGTAATTTATGAACTTTTTATGTAAGGCAAGTTTTAACCTAACACACACAAGTTTGTGAATCCAAAACATTGTGGTTTGGATGTAACTGTTCTGTTTGAATGAGGTCATGACATCACCAGGATTTTATTTATTTGATAAGTAAGCAAATTTGAATTCAAAAGGTGCCAAGGGGGCACCACCTAAGTACAAACAAAACAGAAGGAGACTTCAACTACATCTCAAGCTTCCAAGAAAGAGAAAATAATAAAAATAAAACAAAATCAATTTAAAGTTTGGCGAATAGCAAACTCAGAAACCAACCACAAACCCCCAATCTCGTTTCACTCCAGTCCCCGTAGTCTACCAGATTACAAGTCAATTTTTTCTTCATTCATTTTTAATTCCAGTTAATAAACCTACTTTCAAAAATAGATATTTGATCTCATCTCTGGCATTTTCTGTGATCGGTAGAATTGAAGAAAGAGCTTCTGGAGCTTCAGAGTCCAGACTCGTCGGCTTGAGTCTCAGGATTTTACAGAAAATACTATGAAAATCCCTAATATCTTGGCGCATGACTTAGTTCAGTTGTCTCAATGTTAAATGCAAAGATAATGTGTATTAAACATCACACTATAATGAATCAGTAAAAGCTTTAATGAGATTGTATATCTTTCACATCATCAGTTAAAAACTCAGGCATAAACTGTGGCCCTAACACGACTCAAAAATGTGGCACCATTCGAAGTTCCAGAATATAACATGTTCAACATCAATATTTCTCACACTACAGCTACCCTACCAACTTAATTGCATGTGTATGTCATGCAATGTAAACCCAAGTCCTGTTTTCTTTTGTTACTTTCCAGCATGTAATAATCTCACAGGAAGGCCAATAGAACTTCATAGCACTCTTTGGAGGTTTCGCAAAGACACAAAACATGTGGAGTACAAAATACTTCAGCTGTAATGCATTATGCAAAATAATGTTCAACCAGTAACTTCATGAAGATGAAAATTAAAAGCAATGATACTGTCAGCTACATACGATCATCTTAAGTTAGTAATTTGGGATAATGGCCACAGAAGAGATGCTAAGTATAATATATTTTCTCTTAAAATATAACTAGATATACAGGCAGCCAAACCTGTCTCACTCCCAGGGCAGCTTGTAAAGGAGTCATGGTATCGTATGGAACCTGAAATCTCAACAACAAAGTGTAATAATGATCATCTCAAAAAAATTTATTCTCCTCAATTGGAAAATTAAAATACTCAAAAGTAGCATCTGAGGCTTGATGCAACTTGAGGAAATACCTTAGCTGTGACAAGCTCCCACAGAACAATAGCAAAACTGAACACGTCTGCTTTCTGATCGTATGGTTGATGATTAATAACCTTTTGATGGGGAAGAAAGTAAGAAACAATTTTTTTATTTATTTTTTGGTAAGTAACAAAGTAAGAAATGATATCCAAGTAAGAAGTAAATAACAAGGGAGTTAACAACAAAGCTAGCAATATACAACAATAGCATCATGGAATGCTAGGACATAAGTTCATAACCTAATAGCAAACAAAATGCACTTCATTAGTTTTCTAGGAAAATTCAACCCAGTATAGTAGCACATCAACTTTGTTAGATGCAGAGTATATCAAAAGTGAGATCACAGTTTGAGCTATGTTAGCTGATGTACATGATATGCAACCTCAGTGGACATTGCATGCCAAGGAAAGGACATTGCCCAATATCGCTCCCCAGTTATTGGGGATGATGGAGGGGTGGACTAGACACAGATATAACCTTTGTTATTGTTTGCATATAGTGGCTGTTACCCATAACATTTAGATCTTCCTGTGCGACCAAGATAATGGTGGTACTACATAAACCCTTCATTGACTTTTCCCAATACCAAATGAACCTCAATCAGAAGAAGTAACCATGCAAAAAGGTCAGGAGTGGTCCTAGGTGTACCAAATGTAAAAGAAATGGGAAGACTGCTGCAGGACAGTCTGTACTTGCAAAATCTTTCAAGCTCAACTAATGTTTTAAAACCCAGATTGTTATGCAAACCAGAAAAGCGACTGGGCCAAGGGTCACTGGATCAACCGTCATGTCAATTAGGTAAAAAAATTTATCAATTTTTAAAAATACTCCAATTCTTATTTAGACTAATTTGTAAAGTCCCATGAAATCACGATAGAAAAGTTCCTATTGCAACATAAATTAAAAGCATGGTACATATCAAGTTAAAGCATAAAATCTGATATGATACTGGGATCCCAAAATCATGAAACAATTATGTACATGCATACATGATTTATTTGCTAATCAAAGGTCAGTGTTGTGCTACTTATAAAATAAATAAAAACAGTTGCCTGTTGTGCTATAGAAAACTGAGATTAAATTCACTAAAGATACAAATGAATGTACATGTAGATCAAACCCACGAGACAAAAAATTCAAAAATCAACTCTTTGCACACATACACAAGTTGCATGATCATAATGACTCAAGATTTAATGTCTAATAAGGGAAGAACATTGCATGCATGGAATAATTAGAAGTTCAAAACAATAGTTCACAAAAATGATTCAAGATTACAGTACTGGCCGAACAAAGAATTTTACAAATTCTTACAAGTTTTCATCAATGAAACATAGGAGAATAAGAGTCAGTTAAACTATTAAACATTAATGGAGAGAGAGAGAGAGAGAGAAATTGGGCCAGAATACACAACTCATCGGCTGGCCATCATTACAAGGAAATACAACAGTCACCAATCACTTTTCCAACCACAATCTTCAATCACAACAAAAATTGAGCCTAGAGCCCAAAATGATTTAAGAATTATGGTTGAACGTGCCCTAGAAAGCATTACTTTTAAAAAGTTAATTGGTTGTGCTATTCCATCAACCCGTGAAAAGTTTAATACAAATCAATGGCTCAACCGCAGGTCCAAATAGTATTTTCAAAATAAAATGGTTTTCATCTATGTTACTTGCACCCCTCTAAATATGTGAAATACCCGTGTCGGACAATTGACACTCGGACAAGGGTATGGGATATGTATCCAATATGGCTAGCCGGACATGCATCCAACACGTATTTATAAATAATTGACTTCACTATAGAACTATGCATAAGACTTCTACTTTATACATCAAAATACTTTCTTTTAGTTTGTAACCATCATTTTACCTTAAATTAATAAATTAAGTACTTAAAAAATATATAATCTAGCCGTGTCCAAGTGTCATTAGCATGAGAATTAGATAAATCCGACCCTTAAACACATACACGCACCCGACAACCGTACCCGTGTCCAGGTAACATAGGTTTTCATGAAGAAACGGTTTTGAAGGGTTGTTTGGACAATTTTTTGACCCGTTCCCAGTTTTACCGTTGACCACCGAGCCCAGCCCAGGTTTTGAAACACTGCCGCCACTGCAGCCCCATATTATTATTTTTTTCCCCACTTACAGAGCATTGTGAATTCTCCATATTGACCAATCATTGGAAAGCACACAACTATCACAAGCATTTGAGTAAGAGGCTAACTCAGTCAACAGACGACCCAAGGAAAGCTTTGACGACGGGAATTAACATTAGAATTCCAATCTCCAGGTAGAAAAAGAAATATTAAAGAAAAGAGGCTTAATCCCTCATTTTCCACTATATCAAGCTCAAGAAATAAAAGACATAGGCAAATGAAAGAGTCGGACCTCAGGGGCCATCCATCGGTATGTCCCAGTCTCTGCTGTCATCACACCCCCTTGATTTTGGAACCGGGCAACACCAAAGTCTGCCACCTTAACAACCTACAGACAAAATACAGGACTACTGGATCAAGAAAAGTCACAAGTAATTCATGTTTTTATTTTTTTTTCAAACCACTGACCACACATGTCAAAGTTATTATTAATACACTATAAATAACATTAGCTAGATTAATCCTTAGTAGATCCTTAGTAGACGTGCAAGAAGACATGATGGTGTAACAATCTTAAGCTATATTAATTGCATGGAGGCAGCAAAGAAGAGGCGATGGGAATCTCATTCTAGGTCGCCTTTATTCCATTGTTGCATGCATCTAAGACATGCAATGTGATTCCAAGTTACCTTCCTAAGTAGGGATGAGGTTACAAGTTTACACACTACCAGAATCTCATTCTTACACCCCTCATCTCATTTTTGGAGTATTCCAGTGTAAAAAAGAAACATAAGCCCACATTATTTAAAATTTTATCATTGTCCCCTAAAAAATTCTTAACTTGGTTACTAGAAATCTTAGTACTAGCAATGGGATTCCTAGTAATTGGATGCCATCCTCTCTTTGATTCCTGCCATCCAAACATACCTTAGTTTACTTGTGAGCTAAGAAACACGGACACTCTTATAAAGGTGTCGTGTCTATGTCAGACACCGTGTCGGACACTCCCTCAACACGTGTAGGACACGCTTCAAACATGCCCTATTATTCTATTATTTTTTGAATTCGGACATGCTTTGAACACTTGGGGGATACGCGTATCCGTCATTTGAAGGATACATTGCAAGTTTGAAGAAAATAACTTGCAATCTAATTGTAAAATAAAGCAATATAATTTTATACCTAATTTGATGTTTAAACCATAAAATACATAATTTTTAATTTTAATTAGTTTTATTCTGCATTTCTTCATTACCTTTGAGTAAAACATTTCTATTTATGACATAAAAAATACAAAAAAAAATATAATTTTGCCATGTCATATCCTGCATTTTTTAAAAATCTTTGTGTTGGCATGTCCATGTTGGGTAACCGTGTCCATACTTTTTAGCTTGTGAGATATGAGGATATAAAGACAAAAAACAATTGAAAAACTAGACCTAATAAAACTCGAGATAATTATAAGAAACCTTTTATCTTTTTAACCCAAAAAATCTCGTGTATACCCTTCAGTCAGATGTTTCTAAAATTCCTTCAGCATAACCCTTTAAATACCATACATTACCCTAGTCATAAGAGGAAGTAACAAAAAAAGAAATAATATAACAATAAAATAAAAAGTAAAAAGTAAAAAAAAGGTAAAAGAATAGTGATACAATTGGGATTTGATATTGCCATTTGAAATTGTAGATCTCACCCCCACACCCTAAAAAAAAAAAATCCAAAAACAGAAAAAACAGAAGACCGAGAAAAATAAACTCAGAAAGTTACTGACAGAACAATTTCACATCAAAATGTCCATGGCCACATTGCAACCAAAAGAATCAAGAATCAAGAATGCTTCAACTTCAACAATAACTCATTTGCTTGGGCCCTCGGGGGTAATAGCCCTCCACTTTGTAATTTGTGTGAAAACGTTAAATAAAAGTTGGTAACTCTATCCAACACTACTGACAGGTTTAGTAAACTCCAGAAAATACCATGTATACAAAAGACAGCAACCAATTCTGAATGCTCAACTCTAATAATCTGGAGAATTAATCAAAGTATCGGTTATGGTGGAAGGCAGAAGCACTATAAACCACAACAGGTTACTTCTCCCTGCCTTATTGTGCTTTTCCATTCATACCAATCCTCTGCATTCTACTAGGAACTAAAATTGTTGACCAGAGCATAAAGAATACTTTGTGGCTACAGACAACTCAAATGCTAGAAAAACATGCCTGAATTGGGTTTCTTGTTGGAGATCCGATATGTGTATTGAATTCATTTAGAGGAGAAACGGTTTTTTGGAACCGAAGAATGTAAAATTACCAATTCCTTCTGCCAACAGAATCAACAGGAACTTTGTTAATTTGTATAGTCAAATTGAATAGAATAGACATAAATTGAAACCATTCGGACTTTCTGAAAGATGCAACTAATCCTACAATCCCTCAATCTCACTATTCATGGGGAAATTAGATTTCCACAAAGTTCTACACAACTCTAGGAAAGAAAAACAGCCACAAATTAATCCTGCTATAACTGTTAGACTTAATTAACCATTTATGTAATGAAAACTAATAGCTTTCACGAAACTACGTTTTGGATTTACTAGTTAATCTTTCAACAATTTGTAAAATACCTAGAACAATTAAACATCTGAAAATTCATATACTTGGGATTTGGCACATAACAATGGAACTGCAATCATAATGTTGGCAAAAACTTACATTGTCATTATCCATAAGCAAATTTGCCGTCTTAAGATCCCTGTGAATTATGTTGTTTTGATGTAAGTACTCCATTCCTCTGCAGACATCAATTGCAAAATTAAGCAATTGAGGGAGATTCAAGACAATGTGATTCTTGTGTAAATATTCATAAAGGCTCCCTCCAGGCATGTACTCTGCAAGCAAGACCAGAAGACATGATGTCTATTTCAGTGGGAAAGAAGAGTCATTGCGCAAAAATAGATTAAAATATATTTCAAGGAAATATGTACAATTTCCAGTAGTTGAAATTGACATCCTGAAGGACTTCATTGAAACATGTAATGATACATGAGATAATGTCAAAAAAGAGATTTAGTCATGCATTGAAAGCTATTCATATATTGCAATATTAGCATGCATGTCAACTCAGACTAGATAACCCTCATGCGAGATGGTCCATTCACTTGTCAAGTCATCATCCGTGTCTCAGCTGATTAGCAATCCCAACTCAGTCTTTGCCTAGGGTTTAAACTGTACTTGAGACCTATAATACAAACCCGTTGCATGCAATGTTGGATCTTACACACTACTTGCTGCCACTGCTAGCATCACCTTCTCAAGTTCCGTTACTCTCAATTAAGCTTAGGCTCAGGCTCTATGCCACCCAAGGCTGCCTATGCTGCCTTAGAATCCTTCAACAAAGCTAAAGCAAATACACGAATTATGGCTCCCGTGAAGGCTAAAAACTGTTGGGAAAAATGAGGAATGGTTGCTTTGCATGGGTGTTTGTCATGCAGAGCTATGCTATATCGATATGTTGACTTGGCAATGCATGAAGTATCCATTCAGCACTTGACACTAGATCCCACATCCAAATTGAACATGCATCCAGCAAGCACATGTGGTTGTTCAAGGTTGAATTTAACAAAAAAAAAAAAGGCACACAGCCCCTTTATTATGTTCCTCTTGTAACACAGTTCCTTCAAAATGAGTGAAATGCCCATGTCTACTGCTCTGTGTTACATAAAAATGTCACTTTAACGATTAGAAATAAAAGAACATCAACAAAAATGTATATTTAGCCATGGCCGTAGTGACTTGGGAATTAAAAAATTCCAATGCTAAGACACGGCCCCACCCAATTCAAGTACTGAGATCATGTACAATAGTGCAAAGCTAGTAGTCAGAATGTAGATCATTTGTTTCTTTGGGCTCCCATTTGTCCCGATTTGATCTTCCATTACTTGGCCTAAACCATCTTGTTCATGTTGTTCCTCAAGACATCTCCTAACTCTTTCCTATCCCTTTGTTTGGCAATAAAAGATGCAAGAGCATAAGATCATTAGGAAGTATGCCTAGCCTCCGGACTACTACAGAATGTAGAAACATTAAAAATCCTGAGTCTTTTCAAACATAATATCAAAATTCTGGCATCTTTTCGGAGTTTTCCCTAGTAGATTATGGTCAACCACATTTGAACTGATATTTGAGGTTGGATGGTTTGCACAATTATCACCCAAATAATCAAGTGTGCAACTTTTTCTTCCTTTTTTTCGAACCTGGGTAAGCAATCAGCAAGGTAGCTTCCATCCATGAGTTCTCTTCAAATTATGCTGCTAGATCTATACTGGATCCAGGTTAAGTCAGGGCCTGCAAAATGTGGTTGACCATAATCTATTACGAGGGTCAGCTGCAAGTATCAGGCTTCTCTAGTCAGCACCATGTAAAGGCATATTTCCGATTGTAAATGAAAGACAATTGCGTCTTTTCTCACAGCCCCAATCCATGTCATTTTTTCTGTCCTTGTCCTTTTGGCACGTTCAACTTGGATTGGCTCATTCCTTCATACCAGTGCATCAGTGGGTATCCAATTATAAAGGGTGAAGAAAAATACTTGATCTGCTAGTAGGTGTTGTACCTGTTACTATGCATAAACAAGGAGACTTTGTACATGCACCAACAAATTGGACGACGTTTTTATGTTGGACCTCCCTGCATCAAAATAACACCAAGGATATTATTCCCCAGATTAAAAGTGCAAGTCTATCGCAGTAATCAAGCCAAAAAGGTTTACAGAATTTCAGGAAGTTGGATTAACCAGAAAGAATGAGAAACCAATTCATGTTATTGATGTATTTCGGAAATCAAATGCTCACTGCTTACGCAAGCAAAACACAAACACACATTTATGGCAAGGCAGTGCAAAATTAAAACCCAAGGAGATTCTCTCCAATGTCAACTCATTTAAGGAGCCAATTGCATTGTTTGGTGATAGCACCTAACTAAATTAGGAGATCCGTCTTCATATAATGAGAAAGACTATAGTAAGAAGGGTATGGATCCTCATCAGCCTGTAAATTATTTAGCATTGCAACTCAGTCTGGTTTAGCCACAACCCTAAACTAAAATGACATAATTTCAGGTTTATCCGGTTTTCGAGTGCCCCCCCCCCCCCCCCCCCCCCCCCCCCCCCCCCCCCCCCCCCCCAAAAAAAAAAAAAAAAAAAAAAACCCAACCAAAAAAATAAATAAAAAATGATGCAACGTTTTCTTCTTTTTTTGGCATAGGTTTAAGGGCCTCTCTCTCTCTCTCTCTCTCAAGTGGGACTACTATGAAGAGGATGAGACACTTGCTGAAACAATCTCCTTTTAGATCACTTACAAATGTATTTGGCAGCACAAGCTAATATGGACATAAATCAAGAATCTTAGTGACCTGCGAAGTGCTAGCATGCTTATAATTACAAATCCTGAAGTCAAGCAACATGAGCCATAGAAATAAAATATAAAAAAAAAAACTGTCCTCATTCATATGGCCTGAAAAATGGACATAAAGTTTCATATTTAATCAGGAAATTAGTTTTCTTAGGCTCCTACATATTTTACGTTGTTAGAAATTCAAGATCGATCAAATCGTTTGTGACATGCAGGAATCAAATTTAAGTAAATATTAAAAATTTTGTGAGCAGAAGAGCCTCAGCAAAAGAAGAAGAAGAAGAAAGCTTTCTAACTTATCAAAAGTAAAAGAATACTTAATGGTCAAATATAGCAAGAAGTAGAACACTTCAACTAAAATGTTCTGTCTAATTTGTTTAAACAATAGTTCATATTTTGGAACTTCCGTGTTGTTTTATAGCAAGAAAGATCAGCAATGCATGAGTGATTAATCATAGATACAAACCATATTATAACCTGCATATTAACAGCTGTGTAGTTATTTTACCTTAGGATAGCCACTTCATGAGCAAACTCCTCCTCCAAAGCATCATTTAAATGTTCAGACCTAAGGACCTTAATGGCAACATCCTGACCAAGGTAAACTCCACGATACCTTTTCAAAAACACAAAAAGAAAGGTGAGAAAAAGAAAAACAAGGACAGTTGATACGAGTAACCCTGCCATAAAACATATTCTAACTCACAAGTCTCCGCAGGATCCAGATGCAATTCTTTCTCCTATCTTCAATAATCTTATATCTATTTCCCAATCACCAGATTTTCCTTGCACTGCTGATGCTTTTTCCGGAACAAATTGAATATGTGAAGACCCAGACCATGACCCCTGTATATTTATCAGAGAATATTCACTACACAATTATTGGTGTTTAGCATTTACTTAGAAATCCAGACCAGTTAGAAGCATTAGAATGAAAAATCTATACAACATTCAAAAAAAACAAAAACCAAAACAAAAGCCCATTATAGTAAATAGCTAACGAATAGAAACTATAAACATGTGGTTAGGAGAAAATGCTCCACAGTTACGAAAGAGAGAATTCATAGAATGCATAGAGAAGTGCAGAAAAAGCAACAATTGAGGACTAAAAGATAAAACATAAAAGCAGAATATAAAACACACTGAAATTCAGAGCAGTCAATCCAGTATAAAATTTTTATGTCGTAATGCATAAAGCATAACTAAAGCATTCAAAAGGTGATTAAGAGTCAGTATGTCTGGTAACCAGGTAGTAATTGAAATTTAGAACCAACACGATTAGCAATACAAAAGTAACAAGAGTGTGTGTGTGTGTGTGTGTGTGTGTGTGTGTGTGTGTGTGTGTGTGTGTGTGTGAGAGAGAGAGAGAGAGAGAGAGAACGAAGAAATGACATGAAATGTAGGAATAGTTTGCGAGCAGCTTCAAAAAGCAATGATAAGACACAACACAGGACAGCCCCAAAGTAAATATAATTGTGGATCATTCTAATCATTTAAATCAATCTTTATCGAGGAAAGTATCGAAATTCCTCCCATAAATCATATGTCTCAGTGGGTTCATCATACTTGTATACTTTCAATATGTTTTGCCTTATCCACAATGCCAACAGTAGCCTGCTGGATAATATGATGCATAAGACGAAGAGATCAGCAATTTATACTGGAATTCACAAATTGATTAACATGATATAAAGAGGGGGAATTCCCAAAGATGCACACATTTGGAATCAACTTCAGAAAGAATGACTTATTGTGGGGACCTTCAGTATTTTAGCACCTGAATCAGGAGATATTGTTTGGGTCGTAGTGTTCTGTTCAATTACCATTGGGAAAACCCATGTAAATGGCTAGTCTTAATACTTAGGATCACTTATTGTAAGTTCTTCTAGCTGCAAAACGTAGTGCCTTCTGAGAAACGACTATTAAGAAAAAAATTGAGGACAAAAATTTTAAAGCTGGTAAAATACAATGCACTGAGATGGACCTGCCTACCTTCTGCTTATGGTTCACTTTTAGAGGGAAGCCATCAAAGCAGATAGCAATATAAACTACTTTTATGATTTTAAGCAACTCAAGTACTGAATTCAGTTGCCATTAGAAACCATTATTTGTTGAATTTGGTCCAGAGAATAAATCATAACATTGAACGGAAAGAAGTTAGTTACCTCACTTCTAGCAATTGCTTTTTCCATAGCTTCACATAATCCCTCTGTATCCTGACCACAACATTGCAAAGTCAGCAACATTTGGACTCACCACAGTTCCCTGTCATAAAAGAAATATAATCACAATGCTCCTTATTACAGGGCCACGCTGTCTCAACACAAGCACATTCATATTTGCACGACAAGAACATAAAAGAGAACATTTATAATGGTTATCATACAACAGGAGAAGTAACAGTGCGGTAGGGTTATTTTCTTTTTCTATTTTCCTTAATTCCTTTTTGGAGGGCATGGTTGGGGGAAAGAATACACTACAGTGAGAAAAGCAGATGACAAGACACAGATAGGGCAGTGACAGAAACATGTATAGACAGCAGTAGATCCAAACTATTTGAATATCTGAAACAGAATAACCCACAAGCAAAGCAGTATAAGTATAAAGATGTTATAGAAGAATATAAAGTACCTCAATAGGCCATCCATCCACCACAAATACATCCAAAGAATAACCATCAGTTGTTGAGAAAACGTGTGCCTCGCGGATGTTAAGTCCTATGTCAGAAAGCAAAGCAGAAAGCTAAAAGAAAATGGGACAGAGTTAGAAGTGAAGTAACAGTCTCAATACAAATGAAGAAAGGAAAATATATAAGGTCTACCAAATGAATGTTAATGTCAACACCCCTAATGAAGTGACATGGGAAACCTTTCTATGAAAACCAAGTTATCATTTATTAAATGGCATGCAATTTGCATCTAATGACTTGCCAAGGGCTTTAACAAGAATCTGCTAGGGAAAAATTGAATTTTGACACCATCATTTCAAAATACTACAAGATTCGAGACTTCTTGTCATTGAAAAGTAGCGAAACTTGAAAGAACAGCAAAAGCAGAAACAGTAAACCCATTTGCCGAAGTGACTGCCACCAATGTTGCCAAAATCGCACGATATGTATCATACAATTTGTGTTGTATTGTATGGAAAAAGATATGTATTGCATACTCGTTACCCAACATGTATTGTGTGATTCATGTGGTATCATATGGAAGTAGATATTTATCACGTACCAGTATCGTTGATAACTTAAACTGTGAGATACGTTTTCATTATCATACGCTTTCACATCATGTAGTGAATTAACGTGTATCACATGGTTAATTAACCTCTACCTTCTCCTTCAAATTTAGCCTGTTAACAGCTTTCTTCATTATCAATTACCATGGCTGATACTGGTCGAACAGTCATGTACCATGTGCTCAGAAAACCCCATACAAGGAGACCAAATCTAGATAAACTAGCAAGCAAAAATGACTCCTCTACTGTGTTTGCTGCAAGAAATCAAACTACTCTCATGGATCTAATTTGGGTGAAAAAACAAGGAGTTTGCACAGAGAGAGAGAGAGAGAGAGAGAGAGAGAGCTCTATTAATTGTTCACATCTATGGATTTTGCAACTTTGCAACTGAGAAAAGAAAAGCTCTCTTGTAACTTAGTGTGCATAGGATTGATGTACTATAGACTCTTGGATTTGGGTTTAGATTTGAGATTTGAGGTTTGAGATTTAAGATTTGCGCCAAAACGATTGTCTAGACCATGACCACAAAGGCACAAACCAATATAACAAGTATGCTTGGGGCCACTCATATCCAAACAAATCCTAAAGAATGTCTCTGGTTGTAAATCGGGTACCAGACAGAACTGAGAACAAGGCCAGTCAGGCACGATTGAAAAACAGAAGACTAAAGAAAAAATTATTTTCTTAACTTTTTATTTACAATGAAACATCATATATTTTTTTTCATTCATTAAATTCATTTCACTTTTTTAATAATTTCATATGTGTTGGATACTTGGGCTTTTAGTGAATGTAAGTTTACCTCTTGGAGTAATTCATAAGTCTAAGATCAATAATTTTTCATGCCATTTGGTTATATGACTTAGTACTTCATCCTTGCAATATATCTATATCTTATATGAAGATTTAATTTTTTCTACCTATATTCATATTTGTAAATGTATCTTACAATATGACACCCGGTACATAAAATTTATACAATGATAGAGTATACGTATAATGATTGGACAACACTGAATGCCACCAAAGAATGCAAAGTGCATTCAAAACTACAAGCAGCAAATGTCCCTGAGAAAACTTCCACATCAGCCTCAACTTATGGACCTTTCTACACCACATAAAAGCATGTGCTTTTTGAAGCCAATAGAGGAGTCAGACACCAAGGCACCAATCCACAATATCAGTTTTTAGATTTTTTGCATATGACTCCAGAAAAAATGAAGTAATGATCACGGATATCAACAAAATAATGCATCAAAGATAATGAACACCTTTGATCAAATATCGGTAAGTCCAAAACTGTAACATTCTTAGACATATAGAATGAAAAACCTTTAAGTACAATCAGAGTAATAACCCAAATTTATCCAATTTTTATGAAGTACAACTCTTCCAAAAAAATACCTGACTAAGAAGCTTGGGCTTGTCGACCGTAGAAAAAATTACTTCATGAATTGGAAGATGTGAAACTTCCTGCCTGTACGATACTTCACAATGGTCAACTCACTTCATGTTTGACATATATGCTGAATCTTACTTCTATGCGCAAAACACATTCATAGACAAATCACTGTATTCTTTGGCAGCAAGTGAAGTTTTTTCTTTCAAGAAATAAAAGTTGATGCTAACATAAATTCAGGAAATAAATAATATCTTGGGAAGGTATAAAATATGTACATGTAGCTTTTGACGACAATATGCACACACATCGACATTGTACCACATGCATGTTGGTTAGAAACTAAGAATGGATCGTATATTCATAGTTCAACGGAGAGGAGACAAAATAATTAGATAAGAACTAAATTATGTATAGAATCCGATGATTGGGGCAACTAGGCAGTGCAAGGGTCGCAAGAGATCACATAGCATGGATAGCTTCTAACAGAAGAGAGAGGGTACGGAAATGGCTTCAAATAAGATGCAAAGGCATGCCAGTTCTCTCTGTCCACCATCATTAGGCTGGGAAGTCGAAAAGTTGAATCCTAATCCTTGCTTTTGGAATAAAACAGGTAAATTATAGCAATCTATGAACCAATTAAATAGGTGCTGAGGATGGTGACTGTGAGTTGTGGAAATGATCAGTATCATTCATAAATCAATTGAAGGCACAGAACAATGCTGTTTGGAAGAAACATGAAGAGGTCTCTCAAAATAATTTATGGATCCAGGATAGATCACGGATGCACCCATTTCATGCAAAGGGAAAGAGTTTAATCATTCCATGTATTTCTTATGCATACAGCTCCAGATTCTCTTACTCCAGACTTGGACTAAACTACTAAACTACCAATACCAAGATTTGTGGAAAACTCGTACTCTTACATACTAGACGCTGTCCATAAATCTTCATCCCGCAAAACCAAAATCCTACAGGAAGAAGTCATTTCAGGAAAGAGGTGAGGCTAATGCTTCACTCTTTATTCCCCTAAAATTGCTTAATGGAAAGATTTTGTTTCCCACACGGACATTGCTATATGAAAGAAGATAGATGATATTATTGTCAGCTGTTCTGGCAACGACAACATAAATATTAGGTAGCATACTGCAACTAATTCCTTCAAAGTTACTACGGCAAAGTCATATATTGTGTGCGCTTAATAGCCACAGCTATTTGGTTGAGGACATGTGAGAATAATAAGCTTATCAAAAGATATATGGGTATAATGAACTGATATAAAAAAAGTTGGCTACCAAATTGCAATAAAGGATATGAAAGGGTAGCCAATCACCTTTGGAACTTCTTGGCGTACTAGTAGGATGAGAATGCACCTATTCTGCGGATTAGGTTCCCAGACACGAACAATATCATTTGTGAGTTGACATTGTTGTAAGGTCATTATCCATGATACATGCAAGGAGAGGAGACAGTGGGGAGGGGAAAAAAAAAAGAATAGCTTGGAACAGCAGTGGAGGTAATGGATGCTAGAGAGCAACAACAGTGTCAACAACTATGAGTCATTCACTCCTGATGAAAAAGTTGATCTATACCACGTGAAATACCTCCACTCTCAGAGATTGAGTCCAAACAACAGGCTAGGACAACAAATCACATATGAAAGAAGAGAAATGGATAAGCCACATTTATGTTGACTCAAAGTGGAGGTCAACACACAAGAAAGCCTTTTTCCCATAGTTCTGAGTCAAATAAGTTTTGGGGATGACAGGAACCCCACAATATATCTTGTTATAGCTACAGAATACTTGTAGTGTCAATGAACATTTGACAATGATGGGATCATTTCACTTAAATGACTTTTAGGTCAGGCTACAAGCAGCCATATAGCTATCCAGCACCAGTTAAGATATGCTCCTGCAGTAACATTGAATGCTATCAATGTGCTTTACTCACCACAACAGATGATGGCAACCCTTTTACTACTACACAGTTAAACATATAGATTAGACTTCACATCACAAAACATCCGGAATAAAGAATGTGAACACAAGGTGAACAAGGGAGTGATTTATTAAACAGTCTTCACGTGATGTAGGTTGGGCCTACTAGAAACTCTATATGACATTGAACTTCCTTTTTTTTTTGGCAAATATATTTGATATTGAACCTAGTGTAGGTACTTCTCTTCAAATGAATTGGCTGTACTTGAACATGCCTTTTAAATGGATAATTGCTATGGAATAATAAAGATATTTCAGGGACATTACCTCTATCCATCGGCATTCAAAGTTGGCTTCTACAGGTCATGATCATGTTATCAATGCAAATTATTTTAAAGCTTGCAATAAATTGTGTCATTGTAGTTATCAAACTCCACTCTCCACTGATAATGTCCATAATTTTATTTTTTTATTTTTTTTAATGTTGACATTTCTGTAATTTTTCAGCCCCTTGCTTTGACAATCAACATCAATATTTTTAGACAGAGTATTGCATAATAGAATCATCGAGCTAAACATAAAAGTTATAGGAATATCAACATTTTTTCATCTTTCAGAAATATGAATCATGGAAAGAAAGAGGATGACGAAAGTTAGCTGAAACTACCTTCTAGAAAAGTTCTCTGTGAGAAGTCCTCTCTCTATGTCATTGGAATCCTTCCTAACATCCAAAATTAGGTCCTCGAGCTTAGAGCAGGGTTCAAATTCACTCTCATAATCCCTGCTTCTATTTGCATTAAGTGAAATGAAAATAAGAAATGAGCTCAGTGGATGGACAACATAACAAAAACTAAAACCATTGTTAGAAAGACAAGCTGAAATGTCATATCACCTGCACGTATTTTTTCCTTTCAATAATATAAAAATTTAACAATTTACACATATGTACACGGGAAAGAAAAAAAGAAGAAGAAGGAAACACTGAGAAACATAAGATCGATCACAATTGTTTTACCTAATATGTGACAGCACAACTCCTTCACTGTCAGCATTACACCATAGCCTGGAGGTGGAAGGAACACTTACAACTTGTTGCTCATCATTACTATCTGCTTTAGACCAGAAATTCTACGTAGAAAGAACAGAAGACAGATATCAGAAGACAAATATGCCATTCGAAGTTGGTCATGTAACTGAAGCAAATTTTGTAATAAGGAAATGTTGTTATTATTAATATGTAAATTGAACAAGGATATAGGATATGCGAGCAAAGGCTAAAGGCAATCTCGAAGAGAAACCATATAACAAACATTGAACTAGAAAAAGATGCAAAATTCTCCACACCAACACTGCACTCAACACCCCCCCCCCCCCCCCCCCCCCAACCAAACCCAAAATAAATAAATAAAGAAAGAAAAGAAAAAAGAATGCCCATCATCATGTAGTAGAGGGCGTGGTCGAAGTAATTCTTTTAATGTTTGTTAAGTGTTCAATTCCCCTTTAGCAAGATATGCACATGAATTAACAATTCATAAATATCCAAGGTCTTAATAGCAAATTGAAAACTGAGACTATTTCTCCAAGCACAACGCTAAAGGCAACAGCATATCCAGAACCAAAAATTCAAGTGGATTTGTCCAATGAAAAAACAAAATTATCACCAACTAAAGCAAGAGATGAAGCAAATAGAAAAGGCCCCAACAAAACTTCAAATCCACAACTTCTTTAGCTCCAAACCCAGCTTTAGATCCACATTGGCTTGCCTCTGATGCTATAACGACACAGCACGAAGCCTATAAAGATAAGAGAATGCAAATCAATTGTCCAAGTCCACAACCTTCAGAATCTATGCCAAATCCACCACAAGGTAAGTTGCTGTGATTTTTTGAGAACCTAACTGATGTACTTCAGCCAAACCTTTATCCCCTCATATTTTCGTATTAGCTCTATTAACAATAAGATTTCTCTGTAAGCATATCAATTACTAGATATGCTCACTGGGTGCATGATCACCTAGACATGTCTGACATATGTCCAACAATCTTAGTCAAGTGATGAGAGTCCAACATGGATACTTCACACATTTAGAAGAGTTCATGTAACAGATAACAGGAGTATAATCGTTGGTCTTGTGATTCTCTGGCATTAGTTAGGTTATTAAACCAGAATGAACATAAAATTTTTAGATCTATCTAGGTCCCAGCCGATAAAGCATTTGCTGAAACCTTTTACGATACTCTTAAAAAGTTGGCTTCATCACATTCTTCTAATAAAGCATTTGTACCTGTTGTGAGCCACTTATTTCTTGAGCACGAATTAAGTTCAACTTGGATGGCTTCTCCTTTGGAATATTAGGGGGTTTCAGGGACCTTCATGGCCATATAATTCATGTCTTTGAGACATTGGGAACTGATTGTCATCAAAACTTTAGCATCTTGAAACACTTGAGAGGCAGTTAGCAAATTTTGGTTGAGGGGAGCACCTTGACAATAATTCATTGGTTTACTTGGTCATATTATATTCTTGGCAATATGGTCGTTTGATGCAAGTCAGCAGAAACTTGTGATTTATCACAAGAGTGGAGGGATGATGGAAAGCAATGTTGCAAATTGAAGAGGCTGAACAATTAACTAAAGCAGGAGTGGTTTTATTGCATTTATTTGGATGCCTTTCCCCCTAGTGACCTTTTTCTTTTGCCCCAGGAGGGTTGCTATTCTGGGAGGACTTTCGAAGGATGTCACATTCCCCCCCCCCCCCCCCCCCCCCCCCCCCCCCCCCCCCCACAAACACCCACCCATCCTCCCTTTCTCTCTCTCTCTCTCTCTCTTTATTTGTGTGTGTGTGTGTGTGGGTTGTAAGAAATTGCAAACAAGGGTTGCTGCTTTTTTTTTTCTAAGATCTGCAACAGGGGTTGTTGGTGCCCCTGAACGAAATACTTTACTTCACTCGATAAAAAGAGGAACTATTATATGCAGCAATAACAGGATTTAATCCACCCCAAACTAAGAGAGAAAAGTTGAAGCATATATCAAAATATCATGAAATTAAAAGCAAAGAAACTAAGGAAAATGAAAATGAACTAATGCAAACCTATCTTGTTGTATTCCAGTATATTCTAAAAAGTTTGCATCATCAAACTGATAGCAAAAATAAAAATATTACATCATTATGGTTGCCTTTCAAAAAAGAAAATTGGACCCTTTTTTTCTGAAATTAAATGAATTTAGTTAACAAAGAAAATCTACTATTTAGTCAGATGAAAGCTGTACCTCCAGAAAACGGACATGGTAAACTGGTCTGTTATCTGGATCCTTTGCCAACAAAAGAAGCTTTTGATGCAATAAAACATCTTCCACCTTATCCAAATTAATATCCAACCCGTAACTGAAACAAAAAGCACATATAAAACAACAAAATCATTATGCCACAAGAACATAGCTGAAACAAAATTCCCTTTCCTACTCAAAAAGGACTAACCCCAACATATAGTGTTCTTTTTTTCATTTTGGGTGGGGGATGGCATGTGCTGCTTTGCTTGGATTTTTACCAGCATTTCCAGATTGCAATCCAAAAGCACCGAATACCCAGGAATGCGTGAACAAATTACAATGAAATCATGACTCAGGAAAGTAATACGGTGGACTAAATTAATAAAAAAATCCAAAACTAGATCATTATATCCCCAACTCGAATACCATCGTCGCATTCATTGACAACTTACGAATCGCACATTATCTATGATAGTTGAAAATGATGCCTTAACTCAAATCAGAAAACTAAATATATCTACAAATCCGACCAATTTATACACAATGAAACAAAACAAAATAAAAAAATCAGAAAAATAAGTGAAACCAACTAGATTTATAACCTGAAATCCCACCAGTACATGTATGTATATGCCCGTACACACATGAATAAATATATATATATATATATATATATTACCCGAAATAAATATATATATATATATATAAATAAATTAATGTTTCAGGAAACAGTAAGACCAAACTGAGTAATTAGACAATTTTAAAATCCCATTCTCCCTGCAATACCTGTGTGTAAATATGCACAGGTATTGGATACAAACTAATCAGAATGATGAAGATGATACCTAGCAGGCAAACGATTGAAGTGCGCATCCAACTGTTCACGAAACTCAGAATTGCACACCTCTTCGTTTCCACTTTCTACCAACCGATTATACACATCGTTCCTTATATCGTACCCGCCGAAACTACCAAAACAGCGAGGCGGCGACGAACTCTCCCCCACTCCTTCAACCAAATCCATACCTCTCACCAGTTACCTCAAACACATACACACTTCTATCCGCATATATGTATAGCAATATGCATATGTGAACTCAACCTAAATCACTTCCATAACCGTATAGAAACCACCGAAAATATAGAAAGAGAAAGTGAGAGAAAGAGAGTGATCGGAAGAGACCGGAGGAGGAAGGCGGTCCGAGACAAGAGGGGATCTTTTAACGGTTGGTAGAATCTAAAAAGACGAATTAACAAATTGGGAATTTTGTTGAAAACTTGAGGGCAATTTCGTCCACCATACTGTAGCAGCGCAGGTTCCTTACACGAGAGAGAGAGAGAGAGAGAGAGAGAGAGAGAGAGAGAGAGAGAGACTCCAGAAGTAGACTAGTCGATGGTAGTTGTTATGTAGCGTGATTCTAGAGAGAGAGAGAGAGAGAGAGAGAGAGAGAGAGGTAAAAAGTGGAGTGGATAGGGTTCCGAAGTTCTGAACTTTGGTATATAACAAAGGTTAAATTATTATTTTGTGCCATAAATTTTGTTTAAAATTTAAATGTTACCCTTCAACTCTTAATTTTTTGTTTAATACCTCAAAACTTTTAAAAATGTCATTATTATCTATTCTATTACCAGATATTTCAATTTATATTTATATTTTAACAGGTACCACTATTTCACAAATCTTACATGAATTGTTTTTTATTTTTGGCATTTTTGGTCACCAAAGTACAATTTGTGATAAATTAAATTTTATCAAAATTGTTGATTTTCTTTTCCTATATGTTTCTCTCATGTAACATATCTCTTTTAAGTAGAACTCTAATATGTGTAATTTACATTTGAAAATTTAAAAATCACATGACACTTACATGTCCACCTCTATAAAAATTAATTTAACAAAAAACATGTCCTATAAAAAAAGTAAGTTTTTTACCTATGTTAATGGATAAGTATAACCAGCCTTCTTTGATGCTTTGACAGATGGTGTTACTACTTATTAGTTACAACCTCAACATGAATGGCTCCAAGCTTGGTACCTATAGCGGGGCAATTGCAATTAATATTTTATGAACAAAAATTAATTTAAGAAAAAACATGTCATATAAAAAGGTAAGTTTTTTACCTCTATTAATGGGTAATTGTAACTAGCCTTCTTTGATGTTTTGGCGGATGATGTTACTACTTGCTAGTTACAACCTCAACGTGAAGGGGTCCAGGCTTGATACCCACAGTGGGGCAATTGTAATTAATATTTTATGAATGAAATTTAATTTAAGGAAAAATGTCATATAAAAAAGTAAGTTTTTTACCTATGTTAATGGGAAATTGTAAGCAGCCTTCTTTGATGCTTTGGCGAATGGTGTTATTACTTGCTAGTTACAATCTCAACGTGAATTGCTCCAGGCTTGGTGCCCACAGCAAGACAATTGTAATTAATATTTAATGAACGAAAATTTGCTGGCTCTAATAGACAAGTTGAAGTTTAGGGACATATATAATTTCAATAGTTGTTATGTGTGAAGGAATTATTTTAAAGAGAGGTAGCAATAAAAAATGCAGCAGATAGGTTCTGAACTCGGTAATATAAAAAAATAATAATTATTGAAAGATGTTATTGTTTTAAGAAAAGTTTGTATATGATAAAACAAGTTTTTTACCTATGTTAATGAGGTGATTTTATTTGATATTTTATGTACAAAAAATTGTAAGTTCAAGTAGACAAGTTGAAAATATAGAGATGTATAATTTCAACCATTGTAATGTACAAAGAGTTAATCTAGACAGAGATAAAAGTAAAAAGTGCAGCAGAGAGTCTTGAACCTGATATATTATAAAGGTCAAATTTTATTGAATCTAGTGAATTTTATTTTTAAATGTTTTCCGTCAGCTCTTAATTTTTTATTCAAGTTTTCAAACTTTTAAAAATAAACCAATACTATTTATTAATGTGTCTGTTTATACCTTCAAGCAAGTACCACCAATTTACAAATCTTCCATCGCTTTCCACCTCTGACTTTGTTCATCCAAGTACATCTTAAGCTTAAATTGAATTCTATTAAAATTGTTGATTTTCTCCTCTCTTTGTTTTTCCATTTCTCTCATGCAACATATGTCATTTTAGTTAAAACTATAAAATGGGTAAACTATATTTTGAAATTCTTACGTGCAGTTTCAGGAGTGAAGAAATCCTTTTAGTATTTGGTTTAACATTGCCAACTAATTCAAGTAAAAAGCACATAATGTAAGAATAGTTACCTAAAAAATATTATATAAAAAATCACACCAAAATAAATTTAGCGGTGACAAATTATAATTACAATCATTATTATAGATATTTTGTTTTAGAGATCATATTTTGCGTAAATTTTATGATCATACAGCATTATTCTGATTTTTTCAACTCGCTTGAACGTGTTTGCCTGTATGATACAGAAGCTTGTGGGACCAAGTTGATAAACTCAAAGTTTTGGAGTTGAATGATTTTACTAGAAGGGGTTTGGAATTTGTTAGAATTACGGGAGTGCCCCGTCAAGGGTCTTCGAAAGTGTTTAGAAAGTTTGGTCTTGGATTGAATGAAATCACGACAATGCCATTTCGTACAAGGGGTCTCGGGCAATTATTACGGTGGGCAAGGGAAACGCGTTTCGGACTTGAAGGGCAATGATAGGGTGACGGATGGGGGTTCCAAAGTGTGATGCAGACAGGCAACTTGGTCTTGCTCTAGATTTTGGACACGTTTCAATGGGTTCAACTGAAGCTGGTTGGAAACTGCTTGGCTAGTCTTCTTATAACTCACTCTTCAAATTTAACGAATAATATTTTTTTATTTAAATTATAATTTTATTTATTATTTTAAAAAATTAATAAAATAAGATCATAAATTTAAATTAAAATAATGAGATAAAGAGTTTAAATATTAAAATTAGACATTACAGTCAGCAGTTACGTGACATCATTTAATAGGTTGTAATTATAAATTGGACCACCAGTCACGTGATATTCCTCATGGCATAAACCTCTTGAGTGGTAGTAGCCTTTTGGTTGGAAAGAAAATCTGATGTGTCAAAAATCAAAATTGCCAAATCTTAATATAAGGGAAAATGGTATCTGGTGAACTATAATTTGTTTTTTCTTTTCTTTTTTTCTCATTTTCTTATTTTCTCATTTTCTTACTTGAAAAGGGTAAAAGGATTAACTTTATCAAAAAGCGCCCATGGTAGCTCATTTATCATAATGGTATTTGCCTTGGTGCTCCATAGGTGTTTTTCCCGTTGAGTCACGTCATTGTTCCCATCAAGAGCATAGTGGTAAGCAGAAACAAAAAAAAAAAAAAAAAAAAAAAAAAACAAGAATAAATACTGAATTATTATTCAAATAGATATCTTCTATAAAAATTGAAGCATTTCAACTTATAACTACTCTACAATCTGGAGCAACAATCAAAATTCTAAATTGTTCATGCTTTTAATGTCAAGTTTACATATTATACACCAAATAGCTATAATAGTTTGGTTTTTATTATTACTTGAGCTTTATTCTTATGGCTTTCAAAACACCATTTTTTAAACACGAGTCATTTACTAGGAATGTGGCCCATAGGCCATGGTAAGTGTCCCTTTCTTGAACAATTTTTCTTTTTATAAAATGATGAAGATGAGTATGATTCCTATTTGCATCAAACTCCATCCTTTTCACACTTAATGCTACATCACATGACACAAAAATCTTTTTTTTTTTTTTTTTTTTTTGTACATCCTAGTAATATCTAAACAAAAAACCTAACAATTGTTTGAAAAGGATTTCCAAAAAATTCTATACCCTATGCATCCTCTAGGAGATATATCAACATCACAAAACATGCTCTAAAAAACAAGTGTCTATATTAAATTGATGGTTCTTAATTCTTATAATTATACTTCTGTTATGAACGAATGGTGGATGACCGAGAAATCATCCACCAAGCAACTTCTCCTATATATATGTGTGTGTGTATTTTATGCTCCGTGACTTGTTTATTCCACATTACCCACATGGCCATTAATGGCCAATTACCACTTTTTTCTACAAGTAGCCCTAATACCAACCTTGATGGCCTATAAAGAGAATAAGTTCACTTCAATAATCAAGTTCAGAGTTTTTTTAGGGAATCTCCTAGGACGTTGGCTAGGTAAGATTCTTTAGATCAAGCTGACTTGCTACACTACCCAAAACACAGTGCTACACATTACATATAGATTACTAAACACAAAATGCTAGCATGACACAGAGTCATTACACATATTAGATTTATATAGTTTTTGAAAATTAACATTTTTTTAATTTGGAGCAAGGGTTTCTTTATTGTGATGGTTTCTTAATTGTGTGGTGAGTTGATGACTTGTTAGGCTACTTGGATTGGCACACTTTATAAAAAAGAAAAATGCTAGACTCCTCTATAAAAAAACATAAGTTTGAGTGTAAACTATGAAGTGATTAGGTGGAATCCATACTTCCAAGAGAAGAATATACTATTTCTATGATTGTCCAATTGCACCAAGTATCCAATACCCTACTAATTATTTCATTTATTGCTCTTCTGTTGAGTTTTTTCTCAAAATAATTTCATTTTTGAAATTTATTCTGAAAATGAAAGATTTTAAAAGGTTACTGTCACAATAAGGTAATTGCGTTTTGAAAAAATAGGTTTACAATTCACAAAAAAAGCAATTTTAAACTGAAATTTTCTTTGAAATTGCGTTTTGTTTTGAGAAAAAGAGTGAGAGAAGATAGAGAGAAAGACAAAGAGTGAGAGAGAGAAAAGGGCTCTCTCTCTCTCTAAACCCCTCCCCCCCCTCTCTTCTGTCAATCTTCATTTTATTTTTTAAAAATTTTTAAAATAAAAATAATGAGAATTTTAAAAGTATTATAATTTTCATATATATTTTATGTATGCATAAAAATTGTCTTGAAAACTAAAAAAATAAATCTTTTTAGCCAAACAAAATGAGATCAGAAATATCAGGTGTGGAATTAAAAACAGATCCAATCACAGAAATATCATTGTCATCCAGAAATAAATATCATTACCATCCAAAAATAAAAAAAAAAATTTATCAAGCCACCTTGTTTTGTTTGGCTAAAAATTTTATTTTTTAAGTTTTTGAGACAATTTTCATACATACATAAAAATTATACGAAAATTATAATACTTTTAAAATTTTTATTATATTTATTTTAAAAATAAAATGAAGAATGAGAGAAGAGAGAGAGTGAGAGAGAAAATAAGAGAGAGAGAGGGGAGGGTTTCAGAGAGAGCCGCAATTGCGGCTAGCACTCTCTCTCCTAATTGCGGCTCTCTCTCCACTCTCTTTTTCTCTCTCTTATTGTCTCTATTTTCTCTCTCACTCTGTCTTTCTCTCTTAAAAGTAAATGTAATTTCAAATTACGTTTTGAGTACTTGGGTTATAAAATCGTTTCGAAAAATGTAATTTTGAATTGTATTTTTCTTCAAAACGTAAGATCACGTTTTAAATTATTGTGAAAATGATCTTTTAAAGTTTTTTATTTTGGAAATAAATTTAAAAAATAAGATTATTTTAGAAAAAACTCTTCTGTTTGGTAGATACCAAGCATATTGCAATAAAAAACATATTAATTGCTTAACATCTAGCATAAAAATCTTTTTCTACATGTGGCGTTATCTAGAAAATACCTAACTCATGTTGCATAAAAGTGAGTACTTCATTCATCTTGTTTGGAGTGACTCACAAATCTAAAGAAAACTGATAAGAATTAACGGAGCGTGTATTGCCCGCGTTGAATGGACTATGTGGGAGACTATTCTAACAAAAATGGAGGGTAAAAGATCTTTTTTACTCTTGAAAAGCTTTTTCTTCTTTTTACTGTATTTCTTCCGATCCTATTTTACTTTCTTCCTCCTTCCCCTCTGTACACCTCCATGGCATATAGCTGCAAACACCTCTTTCTCTTTCTTCTCTCCCCGTTTTCTTTCCATTGGCCACCACAGCTACGCACTGCCCAACACAACCACCCAAATGATCTTTTCATCGCTTTCTGTCCCTAACCCAACCACCAATTAGAGAAAAGAATAGTGGGAAGAGAACGAAACGAAAGGTTCAAAGAAAAAATTAGAGTTCTTGATTTGAGATAATTGTTTGTATTACTTAAGATAGAGATTTACGGTTGGATCTGGAAGCAAATTATAGAGCTTTTTGCTAGGAAGATGCACAATCACAGGAATTTTTTTAAGGTAATTATTGGAAAATAAGATCTCATGACATTTTCGACAAATTTACAATAAGTAGACAGAATATTACTTGAATATATCTCTTCTTATTGATCTTTAATTGAGCTAAAATACTTGCGACCATTTTTATTTTATTTTATTTTATTTTTCTCTCAATTGAGCTATGTGTGTGGTAGTTAAAGTAATGGTAATATGAACACTATATAAGAACCATAAATCCTTTAGGATTTGCAGTTTAGTTGCAATTTTGAGGGTTTAAGAGTTCGCTTAATTTTTAAATAAGTGAGTTATGTGTATTTTGAGCAAAATAAGAGGGATTAAAGTGTAATTTTCTCTAAAATCTTTGCATGAAAAGTGTCGCACCCTCTTTCCACGGGATTCCATGCATGGCACGATCTACTCTACTCCAATATTTAATCTATTAACATTGGCATTGCCTTTTAAGACAAATAGAGCACGATAAAGGCAGCTTTCCTTATTTGAAAGATTTGATGAAAAACAATCCCTATAAAGAAGAATCTCAGTAGCTTAGGCCTAGCAAAGCCAAATCCATGGAAATTTCATCTAAACCATTACAATTGTCTCAATCAAGAAAAAAAAAAATTAAATGCAACAATAATATCACATCAATCATACTCATATTTCAAAATTCTCTTTCAGACATATATACATACATGTATGAGGAAATAAGGGTAGACTCATAGGATTTGCAAGTTGCACATTACTAAAACATTAAAAGCCTCTCTTCCAACCCTACTTCCTGATCTTCTTACTAAGTAGGAGATGAGGACAATTCATCAAACATAAAAATATCACTCCGTGCTAACCATCCAAACGTAATTTTGCGAAATCACCAATAGAAATATTAACAAATAATAGGTTATTAAAATGATTATGCTTATAAGATTCTTCATCTTTTATATTTCAAGACTCACGAGCCTATAGAACCTTTAATGGTATGTATCCAAATTGGGAGGTGAAAATAATGCTTGAAGTTTACATAGTTTTTATGGATGGTGATCCGACACAAGCTCGAGAGATTACTCAGTTAAAAGTCTGGACACCCTATAAAAAATAAAAAAAATCTTAATGTACTGATGTATATTTAACCAATATGTATACCTACTCACTACCCTCATGTACTTACCAAGAATTATCAATTTTTCTAGGCACATCCAAAGCAATTTCGGTGTGTTAAAACAAATTTTTTGGAGGCCTCGTTTTGTTTAGGCTTCTTGTCAAAACATTTTAGTTTCTGAATGCCTAATAACACAACCTATCAATTGAAAACTTTTCCATAAATATTTAATAAAATTCTAAAAATTTAAACCTATTTAGTATCATTTTCATTTTTGTGCTTTCAAAAACAAAAAAACAATAATTACGTACTTATTCATTTTTTTACAAATAACCAAACAGAAAAATAGATTCTGTAGCAAATAGTTATTCTTTTTTTTTTTTCATTTTCTTATCCCAACTTAAGAAAGAAAATTATAGCTTCTATCAATTCTTTTCTTTAGATGTCTTTTCCTTTTTTTTTTTATTTTTATTTTTATTTTTTATAAATTTAAGGTCCAAACATAACGCTTGTATTGAGTCATACTATGATGACACAATTTGGTTAATTAGGTTACAAACAATGCATATATTCCATCAGGACAACACTTTCATTAAGACACAAAGTCCATAATTAAAGTGATAAAGTTGGTGGGGTAAATCTACTCTAAGACCTAATAACGATTTTATTCTGATCAATGGTTTTCTTTTGTGAGATACTAATGGCCCCCTACCAATAAAATTTTCTAGCGTTTAAATATTTTTAAATTGCTCACCTGTGATTAAAGTGATGTGACCTAAAGCCTTCATGGAAATTTACAATATGGAAGAAAAAAAATGGACCATCCCATAAAACGATTAGCTAAAGTTGTGTTGAAGGGGAATGCTAGCCACAGTCAAATTGACAGTCGAGATCCAACCATCGCCATTGTTATTTCGACACGTGACATGTATGTTAAAAGCTTCCACGGGCAACTAGTTTAGAGAAACAACCAAAAATAATAATAAAATACTTCTTTCGTATTATCTTGTCTTTACCTAGGAAAGCTTTAAGGCATCACTTTTTCCCTGACTGGCACCCACTATCCATCATTGCTCCGGCCATTGTTGTGAACCGATTTACATGCGTCAACAAATTCATGCCATCTCCCACCAGATTTATTTGCCATAGCCGGTAATCTTCAACTTCATTTCTATTTATCCACACAGCTCTTTGTGAATCGACGATAATCTCTTTGTAAATTCTTTGTATTATAAATAATCTCCTAGAAATCGATACAAAAAAAAATTGAAAAAAGCAACATTTTGCTCCACGAATGGTTGTGCAACGACTGTCACCATTTGCTCACTGAAAGTCCGTGGCAAACCCTCGACGGTGATTGAAAATAAATAAGTCTTCTTTGTACTAATTTTTCAATCATATTAGGTTTCACACAGTTTTTAGAATTTTTTGAGATGAAGGGCATCTATAAAATACGTGGGTTGCAAAGATAAACCTTGAGTGATTATTAATGATGGTCAAGTGCGAAGAATGGCGGTGAGGGAGGGAGAGGAAAGTGAGGTGAAGATGGGTACATTTGCATGAGCATTGAGGCTATCACGCACAAAAAAAGGGAGAGGAAGCAGCCCTTCACCGGGTCATTTCCAGCAATCGTAAACTCTTGGCCTTCATTTCCGTTGAAGGCCGTCACTAATCGCCGTCGTTTCCAGCAGCGGCTGTGAGTCTGGGACTTTATCTTAGTCCACCCCATCAATTCCAGCGCTTATAAGCCTTGTACTGCCATTGTTTCAAGCAACATCTAGTAACATTGCCCTCTATTATCTCCGGCCACACCGAACCCTCATCATATTGATTTTGTCCCCTTCACCAGAATCACCACCGTTGTTCCCCTCAGGCCATCACCCCGTTCTTTCTGGTAATACCCATCTATGCAACCCCATCAATTTCGGAAACTGCCATAGCTCAACTATGCTATTGCTATCGGCGACAAACAACTCTCTCTCTCTCTCTCTCTCATTGCCGTCCCTGATTCTATAACTGGCCGTTCCCCTTTTTCATATTGCTTATCAGTGTTTTTCCTTCTTTTCTTATGTGAGTTTAGTTTTTTATTCTAAAATACTTTTGGCCCTCTCTCACTTGCAAATGACATAACCGGTATTTTCCGGTTTCGGTATTAGCTTTCAAACTCATTAACACGTGTTGGAGTAATAGCACGCGATGTTCGAAGCGACTAAAAAGTCGCCTGTTGCTAGCATTCTCCTGTGTTGAAACAAAGAAAATAAAGTATCATGTTCCAAATGGGCAATTTGAGGACCTAACAAAACACTCAATCTCACCATCTCAAACATATTCTTCACAAGTGTAACTTAATTTTCTCATGCATTTTTATGTTTATTATTTTTCTTCTAATTTTTATTGATACAATGGCAATAGACTACATAAAAGAGATGGGTAGCTGTTCGGATTGAGTTTTGTTGCTCTTAGTAAATATGCAATCATATACTGCCACTCTAATTTATGCCCTTTCTTTTGTTTTGTTTAAAAAATCAGGACTATTATGTAAAGTTTGTCTACGCATTAATTTAAAAAGCTTATAGTTTGATTTCAAAATCTTTAAACATTTGATTCAATGGTAAACAATTTTTCGAAACTTTTTGAAAGTATTTCAACCATGGAATTGTTTTGTACAATATCATATGATTAAAACTGTTTAGTAATACTGATGCGTGATCTATCCAATGAGACACCTCAAGCCTTCACTTGCAATTCAAATTTTTGGTAGACAAAGAAAAATGTGAAAAAAAAGTAAACAAAATTTTTTTTTTATTTTTGTTCACATTTTCGTCTTCTTTTGCTTTTTTTTTTTTTACCAAAAATTCGGATTCCAAACGAATCATAAATAGTAATCTCACATTTTCACAAAATGTTAATCTCGAGAGCCAAAAAAAATGCTAACAGTACATGAATGCATAGACTCTGATTGCAGCAAAGTTGTGACCTAGCTGTCCATATAATAATAGTATATACTTAAATCTGAATGAAGGTGAGATTCAATTCTCTGTTGCATTACCAAAGGACTATCATCTTGGCCTGCTAACCCTTCTACAATTTACTCTTTCATATCCTCTCTGCTCTTCTCTGCTCCACTAAAAGGCACCATATGTCTGAGTTATGGTTAACTTAATTCCTAATTAGAAAAATCTCAACACTGAATTAATTTTGGTTAATGTATGATGACTCATAATTTATTATTTTAAAATTTTCAATAAATCTTGGTAGTGAAGAAAAATCCGTTCGAAGTTTAAATTAGATCTTAGATCATTTGTCTTCATCAACATGAATTTAATAAAGAAGAAGGCTACCCACCACTTGAAAGGACTTTAAATGTACTCTCACCCTATTGATATATATATATATATATATATTTTATGAACATGTGTCCTGATCAGTTTATGCACAATATGACTAATTTTGGAGTCTGTGTAGTCTTTCGTTCCATACAAATTGGATAAAAACCGAGCTAAAAACTCTAGAGTAGTCTCAAAAAATTCATAACACTTAAAAAATTTCAAATCTAAGTCACCTGAGTCCTCAAGCCATGACCACATTTTCACCATATTGACATGATTTAACACAACATCTTCCAAGCATCATATAAATTATATTTTTATGCAAACATCTGAGTACATAAGGCTTTGATGCCAATTGATCAGCAACAGCTTAGGTCCTCTGAATATTCTCCCTCATTTAAATTTGAAGCTCATGGCCATAGTTCTAGCCTGCTCTCTCTATCTCGTGTATAGGATTTTAGATGACAGTAAGTCCAACCAAATAGCTTTAGTTTCTTACCGGTGTTAGGTTGGCCTTTGATCACTAGGGCTAAGAGGAATTCATTTTTAATTTTCTCTCAGCTATTTTTTTTTTCACTTTTTCTGTTCTTTTCTTGTTTTCCAAAACAAAATCAAATACATATACCTTCTCTCTCCCTCCCTCTCTCTCTCTCTCTCGCGAAACTGTAGGGGGTCCACTTATTCAAGACAAACAAGCGACAATAAAAGACGGCAGAAAAAAAAGTAGCCAAGGAGAGAAAAGTGCCTGTAGCTTTCAAATCATAGAACAAGGCATGGGAAAAGGCTGAAAGTTTCCTCAAGGCACCCACAGTATCCATTGGGTTTAGATATGGGCTGAGATCCAAATCAATACTAAAATCCCCTGAGACCCATACTATAACCTTCCAATGGGTTGTATCAGGGTCCCCCATGGGCCCACACCACTCTCTGCTATGGTTTGCACTAAAGGTAGTTTATAGAATTATTCTAGGTATAAAAATTCATTATTGAATATTGATCTTGTTAGTATGTTTTAAATTCAGTGCCATTCGCACTGCATCCAAAGCCCTCATTCTCACATGAGTGGCCTTAGTTTGTGTGAGAGGGGCTGTTTAAGGGTGTGAAATAGGTAAGGAAATAATCTTTACCATCATTTATACTTTGTAAATGTAAAATACTACTATACAACTGAAATTACCTAGGCTATGTTTGTTTGCGAGATGTGATGCGAGGGATTGAATTGTTTAACCCTTGGGCTCATACATCCCACGTTTGGTGTGGAAAAAGTACATAATCCCATGAAATGTGGAATAAGCAATACAGGGGGTGGCATTACTTATTTAGTAGGCACGAATATCCCATTCTTCACTTCAACAGTTAGAAATAATTGGTCTTCTCTTATCCTATATTTTATCTCACTTTAAACAAACATAATGTAAGTAATCTCATTCAGAAATTTAGTCCTATCCAGTATATCTTATGGGATTATTTATCCCCCATAATCTCATCCCTTAAACAAATGTAGCCTTAAAACATTTGATCATGGTATATTGGTATGTGGGATTCTTATCATTGCCGACCAACTTGAATTGTAATATGGGCTCCCATATTCAGGGCCCACCCATGTAAATTGCTTTACAATGGGCTATGGAGATAATATAAAATAAATATGGTACACCTTCCTTGATTGTTTATTGGATTGAAGGCCCACTTCCAATGTCAAATTCATTGCATAAAGAAAGAGAGTGGATGTATACGGAGAGTGTTTGGTAATGAAGTGGGTCCTATCCAGATTTTATGTATCTGAAAGATGTGAAATTTTGGGTAGCATGACATGTTTAAGATGGTGATGTGAGAAGATATTTCACTTCCAAGTCATTAGGGCACCATAAATGGAGAAAGATAGGTATCATCTCACGAGAAAGCAAAATGTCCCCTTATTCGAATAGTCCAAAAACGCTCTCTCTCTAAAAATATATGAATCAACCAAATACAGGAAATGAGTCTGCTTGCTCCTCCATTGACCATGGAAATGTGTAATAATTGTATTTCCATGTTTAGCTGGTTTGCTTTATGTGATTTAACATGAGATTCTAGGCCGAAAAGAAGCGAAAAGAAAACTATCCAGGTCATGTTTTCCAATTTTTGCATGAGGAAAGAAAAATTGCAATGCCAATCTGGGGCTTGTCTTGACAATTTCAATATGGACTTTGCAGTTTTCACCTCTTCAAAAAGCAATTAGTTGTTGCCTGTTTGTGTTATCAATTTCCTTCATTAATGGAGAGAAATCCCATTTAACCCTTGTCTGGTTTTTCCAGCCTCTTATGGTTAATGTTCTATTTTTTGCAGAATCCAATTTGTTTTTCATCACTCGCATCGTCAGCAAGCATTAGTAACTAAAATCGGTCATCATTCCTAGTAGAAATAAGAAATAGATCATGTCACAGTAGTAAGATTATTTCATTGTGGCGGAAGTGTTATAATTTCGAAACACAGAAATAACTTCTCTATACATGTGATAAGAACTTGAAGGGTATCATTATCGAGACAGATTCAGAGACTGCTCTCAATTTGTTGAAGGATTCTCCAATCACAAAGCATATTCATAATCGAGCCCTATTGGAGTATTACAAGTTTTTAGGCGCCAGATATGAATATCAGTTTAGACATGCTTTCAGGGAAGGAAACTTTTATGCTGATTTCTTGGCTATTGCTGGAGTTACCTTCGATGATGTTGTTTTATTGGAAAGTCCTACCCCAGATTTAGGCCCATCCTTCAAGCAGATAACTCAGGAACTATGTTTTGCAACTTAGCGCTGGTTCTGTTGTTTTCTAGTTTTACCCTTTTCCTGTGTACCAAACAAAAAAAACAAGATAAGGCCAATATGTACCGGGTTATTCATATTGTTTTGTACTGGGTCGTTGCTGACAAACATGTACCGTTTCGTGAGCAAAACGGAACAAATGAGGTGTGGTTTCGTTCCGGTAAAATTTCCGGCCTTTTCCGGCCATTCTCAGCATTTTCCTGCTATTTTTCTGTTTCGGTATACCGGAGTGTCCCGGCTGTACACTTTCAAACTTTTTCAGCTAAGTATTAAATGGTATGGGCACTGTTAGACTAGCTACCTATAGATAGCTACCTACATATACACAAAAGCAGGAAAGTATTTATTTTTTTCTCTCTCTGTCTCTCTTATAAAATCGAAAAGACGTCTTACCATTATTTAATATGATATATGTGTTTGTCAGCTATTATTTAATTCTTTATTTTTTATTACTAAATGAACTAAAAAGTCATGTTAAAACAAAACATTTGATTTTTATTTTGCTATATATAATAAAAAACTTCACTTATAAAGGCTTCATAAAAAAAATCGTTTTATTTATGAACTACATTTACTATTTATGTGAAAAAAATATTTTATATATATAATGTTATATTACATGTATCAATTTTTTTAAATAAACATATATATTCTTATAGATATATAGCATTTTTAAGGACAAATTCGAAACGGTATGCTAAAATATTATGGTATTGATATGTACTATATCAATCGGAAAAATAATACACTTGACAAATATGATCCGAAACCTCATACACCAGATTGCTATTTTAATCCTAATTAAAAATAACTTCTTTTCTAAGTAGAAAAGAACAAATTTCACCACTAGTAGGGCGAATATATAGTTATTTAGGCTAAGAGTTCCAAGTTGGATGAGATAGTTGAGAGCGAGTAAAGCCAAATGAAGTGTCATACACCAATTAACTTCATATATTGAATTCACTTTATTATAAACCACCAACAAAAGATAGAGAAACAAAATAAAAATAAGCATAAAAACTAAAGGAACTTTGTCTCTACATTATCATGTATCGATTGTATAAGTAGGATGGATGCTCTGAAGAGGCTGCCATTGGACGAGAGTGAAAAAGAGGCAGAATGTGGCAGCAAGCAGTTTCTGATCAATGCTCTGAAGAGGCTGCCATTGGACAAGAGTGAAAAAGAGGCAGAATGAGGCAGCAGGCAGCCGCTGACCATGGCATACAAGTTGTATCAGATCGGATCAGAATTTGTCGGACCGATTTTGAATCAGACTCAATTCGTTAACAGGCCTCAAACACATTTATTTGAAGCTTTACATGAAGGTTATACTTACATGGAGCACACCAATGACACATTGTAATAGAACCGGACTGGACTAACAAGTTCAAGAGAAAACTGGAAGATCCGGTAATTCGAGTAAACTAATTAGAGATTTATGATTGCACAATTCTGCATACAGTTTATTTTATTTGTTAAATTTATACTTATGCAACACGATTCTCACATTTCACAATTAAGTATACAGGTTTTTGTATACCTTAGGAGTAAGTCTTGGATTACTTGAGTCTCCATTTGCAACATGTATCACAAAATAGTAGGGTACTTCAATGGAACGAAACATCGTTAGCTAAATTAAGATCCCTTTAGAATGTTTGAATACAGGTTAAGGTTAAATATTGGTCCAACTGCCATTATGCCTGTCCATCATTTATAAGGCTTAATGTCATAATTAGCTCACTTGAGCCCAAAATTTGTATATACAATGTATATCTTCATATGTTACATATATTTTGTGCTATGTAACTTTGTTTTTGGAGAGACAACTATTTATTAAAAAATTTATAAAAAACTAATTCCTTGATTTGAACTCGGCTTTTAGTAAATAAAAAAATAAATAAAAAGCTACTTCAACTGCCGCATCAATTGCGTTTTAATTGTGACATAAAAATATTTACTATAAAATTTATTAGATTTAATGGCAAACTTCGGCTTGTTAATTTTTCTGGATGGGCTTAAAATTTTATGATTAGGCCGATGTTAGGCCGATTAGTGCTCAAATCCATGCACCTTTTGTTGTTATACGGTGCAGGTCCGACTCAAACCTAATGCGGCCAATATCCATTATTATAGGAATAATATTGAAATACAATTATAAATTATTTGCTTATGGATATATGTGGGGAAAAAAAATTTAGTGGTGGTTGTACTAACTTTTTAGTACTCATAATGAGAGATCGTAAAATTTGATAGGCATGCTTAGCAAAAATACTTCGCATGACCAAACAACTAGACTTTCTTTTTGTTACATGTAGGCGTTCAACCGACTACTCTCTTAAACTCGTATAGCGTCATCTTTCATACAAATCATATAAAATTTTGCTTTTAAATAAATGATGGCTAACTACAAGTGACATAGGAAGAGATCGAAATTGAGGAAAAAAACCAACCATGATAAAAAAAACCCAGAGTTTTTTGACGCATGTGTATATAGTTTTGCCATTGTACGTCGAAAGGTTCATACCTTATCCCAAGTCATGATACACGTTGTTCCCTTAATCCAACAAATATTTGGAATCACACCGTTTTTATATTCGACTCTCGCATTCTTTTGCCTATTGAAACGTGAGATTCCCAAACCTAATTCATTTGTCCATTAGCTTTGTTCTAAAAAAACCACCCACATGCCAGTATATGAAAATGAGTCATCTGTGAGTGTTTTTGAATACTTTAAAGCAAAGATTCCCCTCTTACGTCCTCTTTATCATCTTATATTGTACTGCAATGTCTGCCATTGTTAATATATTGGCTTAAACTTCACATGCAGGTTTCATACTCACAAAGAATAACACTAAAATATAGTACTGTTTAAATTTAAATCTTTGATACAGCACATGCTTTAATATTAGGTACGGGAGGAGAGAGAGAGAGAGAGAGAGAGAAATATTTTAGTAATTTGAGTCTGCAAATTGAACTCCTTGAATAAGACTTGTTCATTCTGCCCCTTCGATGATTTTTATATGTAAATATTTGTGGTCAATCTCTCAAGCTCTATGGCATTTGTTTAAGAGGCTGCAACACATGTTTAAGATATGGTATTTATGTGGCATCATGTGGCACATCTTTCTTTCAATCTTGTACGTATACAGCTCTTTCATGTGAACTATGTAGTTTCCACCTAACATTACATTAATCCTACTAATGATCATACTGAGACACTCCTCCTGAATCTTCTATTTAAACATAAACTCAAAAGCCTTGAAGTTTCACTCAATATTGGGAACCATTCAACACCTGCCTTATATGTGTGAGCTCCTTTTCCAACCTTCTCTTGCGAATCTCATTGAGTACGAGGAAACCCATCAACTAACTCAGCCAAGCTGTGCTGAAGAAGACCTCGAATGTGGCTTCGAAACTGCCTTTGGTTCTGATCAGACAGAGAAACCCTACTTCCTAGACCCCGGCTTTTTCAATGATCACTATTGCGCCCAAATTTTTCGCACTCGAGGAATATACACACAAACAGAAAAAATACTATACTCTCTCGTTAGAACTCATCCTCCTAGAAGGACGAGTGTGACTAAGTTTGAATTGAAAATTGATTTGAATAAAAGACTTTTGAAAAATAATGTGGAGTCACCACCTAACTTGATTATGGTGAGTTATGTCATCTAAAAACTAAGCACAATCCGAAGATTATACTTAGGGTTTTTGAAAAATAATTTTGAAAACTTCCTCAAGAGAGGGTTTTTAAGAAAATAGGTTGTTTAGCAACCTTTGAAAAAGCGCAAACCTTTTTTTGAAAATAACTTCATTTGGTCTTTGAAAACAGTGACATAGATTCGGAGGTTGGTTACGTGTAGGGAAGACGCACTAAGCCATCACCCTACCTCACCCTTGCGGTACCTACATGTCTATTAACCATAGGTTCACTCATTAGAATCTTCGATTAATAAATGTCCAATTATATCTACTTTGAAAAGAACTATATGATGCATGATATGCAAGTGTAAGAAAAAGATTTGATTTGGAAAATAAATTTGAAAAAGAAAGATATGATTTTGGAAATAGATTTGAAAAGAAAATTTTAATTTTGAGAATAGATTTGAAAATACTTGATTTGAAATTTGAAAGAAGATTTTAGAAATTAGAGATTTGAAAATAGATTTGAGAATTAGAAACTTGAAATAGATTATGGAATTAGAGATTTGAAAAAGGTTGTGACCGCACTCATGAGAGTTGCCTATGCATCTGTTTTTGGGAATCAAGTCAGTCATAATTCGGATAAGAGTCCGATAGAAAATAAAATGTTTGATTTGAAAAAGAGATTTTTGATTTGAAAAAGGATTTGATTTGAACTTAGGATAGAATATTTGAAATGGAAATTTGGAATTGAAAAGATCGAACTTCGATTTAGAAAGATAGAACTTAGAATAAGGATTTAGACTTGTTTTGAAAAGATTGAGATTTAGGAAGCCTAGACTTAAAAAAGATAGGACTTAGGAGGAAGAAAGATTTAACTCGAATATTAGACCTGGAAGATTAGGGAAATTGGATTTAGGAAATATTCAAATTAGGAAAGTTTCAAAATAGGAAAGTTCCGTTTTAAGAAAGTTTCATTTTAGGAAAGTTTAAAATAGCAAATGTTCGAATTTAGAAAGTTTGGACTTAAGAAAGTTTTGGATTTGGAAAAATTTGGTATTTGAAAAGTTTAGAATATTGGAAAGATTTGAATTTAAGAAAGTTTAGAATTTTAGAAATATTTGAATTTAAGTAAGGTTTGAATTTAGAAAGATTTAAAAATTTAGATTTGGAAAGTTGAAATTTGGAAAGGTATGGAATTAGGAAAGAGTTGAATTAGGAAAGATTAAGAAACTTAAAGGTTAAGGAAATATTTGAAAATTTAGGTTTCGAAAACTTAAAGTTTAGGAAGGTATGAGATTAGGAAGGATTGGATTAGGAAAGATTGAGATTCCTACTTCCTAAAATGAAAGATTGAATTTTGTTTCTAAAAGGAGGTAATTTGATTTTATTTCAAAAAACGGAGGATTATATCTAGTTTCCTAAATGGAAGATTTTGATTTGGCATGGAATTAGAAGGGGAAGTTTCAGAAACCCTAGATTTGAAAGTCTATGATTTGATGTGGGAAATAGATTTTTGGAAATTTATGATTTTGATGTAAAAATATTTTAGGAAAGAAAATTAGGGTTTCTTAATCGTTGACTCTAGGGCTTGATTTGGGTGCCAAGGTAAAGAGTTTTTAGAAAGTGAGTTTTTGAAAATGAAGATTTTTGGAAGGAAACCCTAGAAAGGAGTTTTTAGAAAATAAACTTGAAAAGAGAGTTTTTAGAAAGGGATTTTTGAAAAGAATTTTTAGGAAGGAAACCTAAGGAGCATTTTTAGAAAGTGAATTTTCAAAAGAGTTTTTGAGAAGGAATTTGAAAAGAGTTTTTAGGAAAATTAGTTTTTGAAGGGAATGTTTATAAAACAATTTTTAGGAAGCAATTTTTGAAAAGAGATTGGAAAGAGTTTTTAGAAAATATATTGGAGAAGAGATTTTAGAAAGTAGATGTAAAAAGAGATTTTGGAGAGGATTTAAAATGAGATTTTGGAAAGTAAGTTTGGAAAGCAATTCGGAAAGGGATTTGAATGTAGACTTCTGCAAACTTTTAAAAATATCTCACTTTCCTAAAATGACTCTAACCATAAGAAGATTAGAACCATTCTAAGATTGTGGTTTTGAAAATAACAAGGATTTGAAAATATGAACCATATTGGTCACTTTAAATGTAACACTTTCCTAAAGTAACCATAACCATGAAAATGCTAGAATCAACTTAGGATTATGATTTTGAAAATAAGTTTTGAAGAAGAAAATTTTAATGCAAGTTTTGAAAACAGTTTTGATGCAAGTTTTGAGAATAAGTTTGAAAACGGATTTTGGAGAGATGCATGATCATGATATGCACAATATAAGTTGGGGTCGTGAACATTCAAGGTTAAAGGTTTCATCACATAATCAAGGGGGCTGAGCCCACGTGGTCTCCGGTTAGACTAAGAGAAAGCCACCGTGTCCCTAATCATACACATGAACCGGGGAGTCCCTTATTTCAAGCATGAAAGAAAGGGGGGGTAGAAGATAGGGAATTAAAATAAAAGAGAACTCAAGTGGGTTAGGAGAGAGAAGAGAGAGGAGAAAATTACGGAAACGTAAATAGAGAGCTTACCTTGTATCTTCATTTATTTGCTTACTCGATTTACTTTGTTTTTCTTGCTTTGCTTCGGTCTTCGCCTTGATCTTTAAGGGCTTGTTTGGATCTTTGAGAGCTTCGGAATGATAGCATTTCAAGTCTTCAATAGAGGCTTTGAAGGCTAGTAAATGAGTGTATAGGGCTGTATGTGAATGTATGGGAGTCTATGGGAACTAGGGGTTGTGTATGGAGGTTAGGGTTTGGAGAGGCTACGAGCTCTGTGTATCGAAGAATAGGGTTTTTAGACTAAGTTTGCGGACCCTTTTCACGCTGGAGGAGGCTTTGTATTTATAGATAGAGGATTGACCTAGCGCCTACAGTAGTGGCGCTAGGAAAAATTTTCTTTTGGCGCCACTCCTGGCCAAATTTTGGCTTGGCGCCACTTAGGAAAGTTTTAAGGTCGGCAAACAACATATCTTCAGAAGATTTGGACACTTGTACTAGTGACTATCATGCAATTTTTAGCCTAGTTTCACTAGGAGTGACTCCGGAAGGTTTGAGAATGGTTTAAGGGATCGGGAATGGCCCGGAAGGCCGGAAAGGGACAAGAACCCTTAGAATAGTGTCTCGGGAGTAGTAGACTTGAAAAATGATGACAGGATGTGTTGGAGGGGTTGACCGGGCTATTGGGGGCAAAACAGTCAATCGAGTCAGAAAGCTACCGGGATGGACTCGAAATATTCCAAAAGAAGACTCGAGCCTTGGAAACATTACCTAGAATGTCCCAGGAGGTGGCCGGTTTGATACCCAGAACTGGTGCGGTTGGAAGAGGCGAACGGCCCGCCAGGGGCAAAACGGTCATTTTGCATCAAGTTTGCCGGAACTGACTCGGAATGACCTAAAAAAGTAATGGAAGGCCAGCGATACTATCAGAAGTATTCCCGGGAGGCTACCGATTTGATACCCAGAGCCGGTGTGGTTTCCGGGACGCTCGGATGCCTAGGGGTAAAATGGTCATCTTGACTAAAAAATCTTGGAATAGACCCGAAACTTAGGTACTTTCTCAAGAAATGTGTCAGAAATGGCTCTAGGGACAGTTTGGTCATTTTTTATCAGAGTGGGCTAGCAGGCACTGGTGTTGACCTGGGTTTTGAGTGTTTTTGTCACTCTAACAGCGGTCCCGTGACATAGGGGTTTGTTGGCAATTCCCTATATTGACCTGTTTACGAGTGTTTCCGTTACTCTGACGGTTGCGATATTTACAAGTATTTTTGTTACTCTAACGAGTCGCGATCATTCCAGAGACTACCTGATCTCAAGAAGCTGCTAGGTGGACTTAGCACCTGACGAATCAACTTTCTCGAAAGGCATGCCGAAATGGACATTTCTTCATTAGCGGGTTAGCAAGTGTCAAAGGTGGACCATTCTATTATCTAGAGGACTTGGGGTCTTGTCCCGGTTGATGGGTTTGGAGGGACTTACAGTTCCGAAGAGTTCTCTTAGAAACGTGCCAAATAGGATGGACTTATCGCCTTAAGAAATTAACTATCTCGAAAGGCTTGCCGAATTTAATTGGAACTAGAATTGGACTTGAGTTGGATTGAAAAAGGGGACTTGCTTTCCTCGATAAGATATGCCTACTGGATTTGGACCGGATAGTGCCCCAAGGCCACTTTGGTCATTTTGCCTCTATTGAGCCCGATGGGCCCGCGAAGCAATTGATTGACTGGATTATGTCTAGAAAACTTATTTGAACTAGAATATGTCTATATTGACTTGAATACAAGTCTAGACGGACTAGAGACTGCTAAGCGGGAAAAAATGGGGTGCTTACAATCACTTCATGGAAAGACTTGCTCAAATGGAAACTAAGCTTGGTGCCGAATTGGGTGTAGAAGATATCGGTGGTGGCAACTCAGGCAATCCGGTGAATGAAGAAAATGAAATGCCAGAGGGAGATTATAGCTTGTATGATCTTCCCTTGTTAGGAGCCAAAGCTATTGAAGTTTCCAACTGGCCTTTTGCTTCAAATGTGGTTGCAAGATTAACCAGTTCTTTATCTAAACACGAGAATGAGGAGAACCCTTTTACCAACATGGTCTTTTACTTCACTCAAGGCCTTCAATCTTTGTGTAAAATTCTCCTGATTTGTTCTTTCAAGAGCTTGTCCTTTTACAGACACTCAACTTCAATACATTTTTCATGCTCTTGGAGGCATCCCCATATGATGACGATTGATCTGACAATAACTGATCAGGACCCCTAACAATGGGCTGACCGGCACTTGTATCGAGGACATGGCACCCACGGTACATGTTAACCAAGAAGATAATGAAGATCAACCTTGAGAGCTCTAGCTGACTCGAGTATGACCAAGCAGATTATGGCTGACCACAACCGAGCAGACCATGGTTGATTATGATCGAGCAGACTATGGCCGATCATGGCCAAGCAGACCATGGCCGAGCAGACCATGCCGATTAGACCATAGTCGACCATGGTCAAGCAGACTATGGCCGATCATGACTGAGCAGACCATGGCCGATCACGACCAAGCAGACCATGGCCGAGCAGAGCATGCTGAGCACGATCTACAGAGCACGACCATGTCGAGCATAATTGAGCAAGCCATGCTCGAGCAGACCTTGTGGGACGATGCTGATCATTCCCACCCCCCCCCCCACCCCTGCGACCCCCACCTGCCACGCCAGTAGGGGCCATCACTGACAACCCAATCATGATAACGTGCTCTTAACTCCAGGATTTCGCGTGTAGTAGGAGGTAGTCACCTTACTCTCTCTGACACATGCCTAAGAGAGCGCCACGTGTGGGGTTGGATAACCACTCCCCCCATTACCTTGCTACTGGTCAAAACCTCCAATGCCACGCTGCCACATGGAGAGACAATTGTCTCCCACTCTCTCCATGCATGCAACCCCCTCCTAGGGCTACCAGGATGTATACCCCTATAAAAGGGAAACTCATCTTTTCAAGAAGGTAAGCAAATATAAACCCTAGCCAAAACTCTCTTAAAATATCTCCAGAAACCTAACTTTGGCAGGCACCACACTGGTGTTTTTCATCCCTTTCTTCCTCTCAGATCACCGGAGCAGTCTGTCGCCAGCCTGAAGATTGACCTTACAAGTTTACTGCTTTATCACCATATATCAAATTTTCACAATTCACAGCCAATTAAGCGATCTTCGAGGCAGCCCAAGGAGAGGATGAGGTTCATGTTATCGATCTGGATATTATGGAATGAACACAATAGCCACCATTAATGGCAGATCTCGCATCAAGAACCGGTGTTTCTATGAAGATAACTGCAATGGTTACAGAACCAAAAAATGCAGTTTTTATAGGACAGACAAGTAGAAGGCTAACTCAATTTGCAAATTCTATTGGCCTGAATTTTGAGTTTGCTTACATGCTAATGGAGAAAGAAGATGATTTCAACAGTATTAAGGTTGATGATTATACATTGATAGCTAACTGTGTCATTCACCAGCTTCACATGCTAAACAAGGACTTCTTGTTAGTGAAGACATTCTTAAATGGGGTGAGTAGATTGTCTTTGAAGATGGTTGTTGTAGTGGAAGAAGAGCTGTTTAATTTTTCAAGAATCCCTTCAATGTCCTTTTCGGAATTCTTCTCCGAGGCCTTCCAACATTACAGTGCACTTTCTGATTCACTAGTACATACCTTTTCTAGTGCAGGATTCGGACCAATTGAGAGGGAGATAAGGGGGGTTAGGATTTTAGATTGTGTGAGGAAATTTCCTATGGAAATGGGAGAGAAAATGTTGTGGTAAGATGGGTTTTCCTCTTTGAAAGGTTTTAAGCAAATCCCTTTAAGTCCTTGTAATGTTTCTCAGGCCAAGTTGTTGACAAGACTCTTTGGTAGAAGCTATTGGGTGTAACATGAGAATTGCAGGTTGTTTCTATGTTGGAAGTCAAGGCCTCTAACAACAGCTTTTGTTTGGGCGTCCACTAATATGTAAAGTGGACACTATAAATATATATAATACCTTAAATCAAGATCTCATGCATTTTTCATACCATATACAAACCATATGCCTACATGATTTTTTCCTTGTTTGCCAAGTAAAAAGAGGTTTCCCAGCTTCTCATTTTCCATGAAGTGAATTCCATTTGAAAACAACGTGATGGTACAAACCGTCGCAAAAAGAGGACGAAATTGAAGTTTAGAGCTGACCGCCTTCCCACCTTTAGTGACGGTTTGATGCCATCGCTAATACTTTTTTTTTTTTGGGAAAAAAAAAACCATTTCTATTTATTAATTACAAATAACTTTGTAATTTTTGTTTCACCTAATAAAATACATATTTAACATAATCCAAATAAACAAAATTCTGACATTCATTCAAATTCAAATACTTACAAAATACTTAACAAAGTAAATAAACATTTAAACATTTATCCAAAACAAATAATGTCTCCCAATAACATCCAAACAGTTCAAATAAATTACATATAGTCTGTCACAAAATAACGTCCATTATCCAATATCCATACAACAAAATAATTTTTAGTCTATCACAAAATAAGGCCATATAGGAGCATCATCGACCTATTCTTTTAGAATAACCTAAAAAAATATATAAAAATGTTAGATTTAATAATAAATTACACAATAAAGTTAATTAATAGATATATATGTATTTATATGGGGTTATTGAAATAAAAATAAAATTTACATCACGAGAATGCTAGGCTACATGTCGACCGATAGATTTTTCAACAGTTTTAATATTTTGCCGAGATCTTTCTAAGAGAGCGTTAGGTTTCTGGGCATTCTGTAAGCACCCAATTTTTAACCGCTTGGCGGTCTCCACTCAGTCCAGACTTGTATTCAAGTCAATGTGGGCATATTTCGAGTCAAATCAACTTTCTAAGTCTAATTCCGTTAATTCATTGCTTTGCGGGTCCCATCGGGCTCAAATAAAGGCAAAATGACCAAAATGCCCCTTGGGACATCATTCATTCTAATCCCATCAGGCGCGTCTTTCCGAAGGCGGTAGGTCCCCTTTCCAATTCCAAATCAAGCATATCTTTCCGAAGGCTGTAAGTCCCCTTTCTAATTCCAATAGGCACGTCTTTCCGAAGGCGATAAGTCCCCTTTTTAATTCCAATAGGCACGTCTTTCCGAAGATGGTAAGTCCCCTTTTTAATTCTAACAGGCACGTCTTTCCGAAGACGGTAAGTCTCCTTTTTAATTTTAATAGGCACGTCTTTCTGAAGACAGTAAGTCCCCTTTCTAATTCCAATTTAGGCACGTCTTTCTGAAGACGATAAGTCCCCTTCTAATTCCAATTTAAGCACATCTTTCCGAAGACGGTAAGTCCCCTTTCTAATTCCAAATCAGGCACGTCTTTTCGAAGACGGTAAGTCTCCTTTCCAAGTCCAATTCCAATTCCAATCCCTCTCTCGAGACAGTTGATTCCTCGAGATGGTCTGGCACATTTTTCTAAAAAAATTTCTTCGAGGCGATAAGTCCCTTTAAACCTGTCAATCGGGACGAGACCCCAAGTCCCCTAGATGGTAGAATAGTCCACCTTTGGTGCCTGCTAGCCAGCCAATGCAGAAATGTCCGTTTAGGCACGCCTTTCGAAAAAGTTGATTCTCAGGCGCTAAGTCCCTTTAGCAGCTTCTTGAGATCAGACAGTCTTGGGAATGATCGCGCACCGTCAGAGTAGTGAAAATACTCGCAAACATCACAATCGTCAGAGTAACGGGAATACTCGTAAACAGGTAGATATAGGGAATTGCCAACAAACCCCTGTATTACGCGACCACCGTCAGAGTGGCGGAAACACTCAAAACCCAAGTCAACACCAGAGCCTGCTAGCCCACTTAAGTGAAAAATGACCAAACTGCCCCTAGGGTTATTTTTTGGTACGTTTTTCGAGAACACATTTGAGTCCTCAAAAAGGTAAGTACAACCTTCCAGGATTGTCTTAAAAGCAATATGGCATGATTAGGTGCCTTTTAGTCAGTTTTGGGCCAATTTCGAGACTTTTTTGTCAAGATGACCATTTTGCCCCTAGGCATTCGAATTCCCTGGGAACCATACCAGCCCTGGTTATCAAACCGGTAACCTCTCGAAAATGCTTCCTATAGTATTCTCAACCTTTCTTTATCTTTTCGGACCATTCCGAGTCAGTTCCGGCAAACTTGGTGCGAAATGATCGTTTTGCTCCTGGTGGGTTGGTCGCCTTTTCCAACCACACCGGCTCTGGGTATCAAATCGGAAACCTTTGAGAACATTCTAAATAATGTTTCCAAATCTCGAGTCTTTTTTCGGGAGATTCCAAGTCCATCCCGGCAGCTTTCTGACCTGATTGACCGTTTTACCCCTAATGGCCCGGTCAATCCTTCCAACACATCCTATCCTCATTTTTCAAGTCAAATATCTCTGGGACGCTATTCTAAGTGTTCTTGCCCTTTTTCGGCTCTCTAGGTCATTCCCGGCCTCTTCAAATCCTTCCCAGACTTTTCAAAGTCACTCGTAGTGAAGCTAGGCTAAAAATTGCATGGTAGTCACTAGTACAGGCGCTTAAATCTTCTCAAGATACGTTGCTTGCCGACTTACAAACTTTCCTAGCTAGTTGGTGCCACTAGTAGTGGTGTTAAGCCAAGAATTGGCCTAGCGCCATTCCTAGTGGCGCTAAGAGGGAATTTGGCCTGGTGCCAATGCAACAGGCGCCAGGTCTATCCTATCTCTATAAATATAGAGCCTCTTTTAGCATGAAAAAGGTTTGCAAACTCAGTCTGAAAACCCTAATATTCGATACATAGAGCTCGTAGCCTCCCAAAACCCTAGCTCCTCTAGATTTTCCAAACCCTAGCCTCCTATACACTCATATACACTAGCCTCCAACCCTCCATCGAAGGCTTGGATTGTTGCAACTACAAGATTTGAATATCAAAGACAAGCCATCGAAGACTGAAGTGAAGTGAAGACTGAAGAAAAGCAAGGCGCGCAAAGCCAAGCGAAATAAACAAGACATACGGTAGGTTTTCTCTTTAAGCTTCTGCACTTCCCCCTCTCTCTTCTCCCTCCTAACCCACTTGGGTTTTCTCTATTTTAATCCCCCATCTTCTCCCCCCCTTTCTTTGCATGCTTGAAATAAGGGGATTCCCGGTCTATGTGTAGGATTAGACTATTGGAGGGTCACCGTGTCGGGCGCTTTCTTTTAGTCTAACCGGAGACCACGTGGGTTTGACCCCCTTGATTATGTGTTGAAGCCTTAACCTTGTATGTTCACGACCCAAATTTGCATTATGCATATCATCCTTTTGCATTCTTCCAAAAATCGTTTTCAAAATCATTCTCAAACACGTTTTCAAAACTTGCATTAAAACTTGTTTTCAAAATTTCCTCAAAACTCAAAATCTTCTCAAAATTGCCTCAAAATCTTCTCTTCCAAAAACTTGTTTTCCAAATCACAACCCTAGGGTGATTCTAGCATTTTCATGGCTAGGGTTGTTTTAGGAAAGTGTTACATTTAAAGGAACTGATATGGTCTATATTTTCAACTCCTTGTTGTTTTCAAAACTACTTTCTTAAAGTGGTTCTAGCCTTCTTATGGTTAGAATTGCTTTAGGAAAGTAAGATATCTTCCAAAAAACTCTCTTTTCAAAAGTCTCTCTTTCTAAAACCCTCCTTTTCAACATGCTTTCTAGACACTCTTCTTTCCAAAATTGTTTTCTAAACACTCCTTCCAAAAATCTATTTTTCAAAACTCCTTTCCAAAATACTCTCCTTAAAATCCACTGTCTAAAAAACTCACCCTAAATCACTTTCCTAAAAAAAAAAAAATCTCTCCAACAGTTTCCTTCCTAAAAATCTTTCTAAAAACTCTCTTTCCAAAATCTTCCTTCTAGAAACTCCTCTCTAGGATTTCCTTCCAAAAACTCGTTTCCAAAAACACACTTTTTAAAAACTTTTTCCTTGGTACCCAAGTCAAGCCCTAGAGCTAACAATTAGGAAACTCTAATTTTCTTTCCAAAAATATGATTTTCAATCTTGCCTTAAAACCTTGGTTTCTAAAGCCTCCTGTTTTCTACATCAAAACTATACATATTTCTAAAACCTATTTTCTACGTCAAAACTATACACTTCAGAATTTAGGGTTTCTAGAAACTTTCGTTTTCAAATCCTTGTTAAATCAAATCTTCCCTTTAAGAAACCAAATCCAATCCCCCATTTAGGAAATTAGATCCAATCCTCCGTTTTTGGAAACAAAATCAAACCTTCCCTTTTAGAAACAAAATCTAATCCCTTGTTTTAGGAAATAGGAATCTTAACTGTTCATAGTCTAAATCTTTCTTGATTCAAATCATTCCTAATCTTCTACTTTTCTAAATCTTGAGTTTCCAGAACTTGAACATAAAAATCTTTCCTAAATTTTAAAATTCAACTTCCACATCTTTCCTAATTCAACCCTTTCCTAACTCTACCCCTTTTCCAATCTTAACTTTCCAAATCTAGGTTTTTCAATTTTTTCTAAATTTAAACCTTTCCTAATCTCAGGATTTTCTAAAATTCAAACTCTAAACCTTTCTAAATCTAAAACTTTCTAAACTTTAAATATTTCCAAATCTAAAACTTTCTAAACTCAAAACTTTTTTATTTTCAACACTTTCTTATTTTCAAAACCTTTTTTAAAATGAAACTTTCTTAATTCAAAACTTTCTTAAGTTGAAACTTTCCTAAGTCAATGCTTTCCTAAACCAAAACTTTTCTAAAATGACACTTTCCTAATTTGAACATTTCCTAAATCCAATCTTTCCAAATCTTCCAAGTCCAACATTCGAGTCAAATCTTTTCTAAAATCTTTCCACAAGAATCCTCCTTTTCTAAGTTCTTAAGTCTAGATTTCCTAAAACCAAGTTTTCCAAAACCAATCTTTTCAAATCTTCCAATCAAAGTCCAAATTTCCTATTTTTCCAATTTCAATTCGAATTCCAATTTCAACTCTCTTCCAATCATACCTTCTATTTTCTATCGGACTCTAGTCTGAACTACGATTGACCTGATTCCTCCAAAAGGATACGTAGGCAACTCTCATGGGTGAGGTCACAACATTTTTCAAGTTTCTATTTCTACAAAATCTTTCCAAATCTCCAATCTATTTTCAAACTTCCGGTTCCAAAAATCTATTTTTAATTTTCTATTTTCAATTTCCAAAACTTTCTTTCCAAATTCGAACTTCTATCTCTTTATTTTCAATTCAAATCAATTTTTCAATTTTCTTTTCTTGTACTTGCATATCATGCATCATGTTAAATTTATTTTTAAATATTCTTTTTTAAAGTGGATAGGATTGGTTATTTGTTAGTTAAAGACTCTCATAGGTGAATCTAGGTTAACTAGACATGTAGGTACCGCAAGGGCGGGGTAGGGTGATGACTTAGTGCGTTTTCCCTATATGTAACCAACCTCCGAACCTAGGATCACTAATTTCAAAGACCAAAAAAAGAGTTATTTTTAAAAAAGGGCTTAACTGTTTTCCAAAGGTTGCCAAACAACCTGTTTTTCTTAAAAACCCTCTCTGGATGATGTTTTTCAAAATCGTTTTCTAAAAACTCTAAGTGTAGTCTTTGGATTATGCTTAGTTTTTTTTTTAACTGACCTAACTCACCTTAATCAAGTTAGGTGACGACTCTAAATCTTTTTTAAAAGCCCTTTATTTAAGTCAATTTTTAATTCAAACCTAGTCGCACTCATTCTTTTAGGAGGGTGAGTTCTAACGAGAGAGTACAATATTTTTTCCGCTTGTGTGTGTATTCCTCGAGTGCAAAAAATCTGGGCGCGACACATTCTGAACAAAAACTTTGTAGAAATTGAGACCCAATGATTCTCCACCAACTTTTACCAAAAGATTCGTACTAATAAGAAGTCCTTCGGCTAATTCGAGTCTCGAAAGACCCAAACAAAGCAAAGAAACATTTATTCCTTCCTACAATAATGAGTACAATGTCTTGTCGCGCCCAGATTTTTCACACTCGAGGAATACTCACACAAGCGAGAAAAATACTATACCCTCTCGTTAGAACTCACCCTCCTAGAAGAATGAGTGCGACTAGGTTTGAATTGAAAATTAATTTGAATAAAGGGCTTTTGAAAAAAGATTCGGAGTCGCCACCTAACTTGATTAAGGTGAGTTAGGTCACCTGAAAACTATGAATAATTCGAAGACTACACTTAGGGTTTTTGGAAAATGATTTTGAAAATATCCTCAAGAGAGGATTTTTAAGAAAACGGATTGTTTAGCAACCTTTGGAAAACATTTAACCCTTTTTGAAAAATAACTCCTTTTTGGTCTTTGAAATCAGTGATTATAGGTTCGAAGGTTGGTTACGAGTAAGGAAGACGCATTAAGCCATCACCCTACCCCGCCCTTTCGATACCTACATATCAATCCACCCTAGATTCACCTATGAAAGTCTTTAACTAACTATTGTTCAATCCTATTCACTTTAGAAAACAATGTTTAGAAAAACATGATGCATGATATGCAAGTGCAAGAAAAGAGAGTTGATTTGAAAAGAAAATTTTGATTTGAACAGAAGAGATAGAACTTTGAATTCGGAAAAAAGATTTTGGGAATTGAAAATAGAGATTTGGAAATAGAAATTGGAAATTGGAAATTGAAAATTTGAAAATAAATTGGAAATTTAGAAAGATTGTGGAATTTGAGATTTGGAAAATGTTGTGGAATTGAAAATTTGAAAGAAGTTGTGACTGCACCCATGAGGGTTGCCTACGTATCCTTTTGGAGAAATCAGGTCAGTCGTAATTCGGACAAGAGTCCAATTGAAAATAGAAGAATTGATTTGGAAAAGAGATTGAATTGGAATTTGAATTTGATTTAAATTCAGAATAGAAAATTGGAAATTGGAATTTAGAATTTTGAAATTGAAGAGATTGGATTTTGATTTGGAAGGATAGAACTTGGAAGAAAGATTTAGACTTGTTTTGAAAAGATGAAGGTTTAGGAAACCTAGACTTAGGAAAGATAGGATTTAGGAAAGACTTGAGGTTTAAGGAAGGTTGGACTTGAATGTTGGATTTGGAAAGATCTTGAAAGATTTGGAAACTTGGAATTTAGGAAAGATTCGGATTAGGAAAGGTCCGATTTAGGAGAGTTTCTAATTTGGAAAGTTTCGAAATTAGGAAAGTTTTCATTTTAGGAAAGTTTTGAATTTGGTATGTTTCAACTTAGGAAAATTTTGAATTTGGAATGTTTTGAAATAAGGAAGTTTTGAAAATTGGAAAGTTTAGAAAACAAAGGAAGTTAAGAAAGTTTTGAGTTTAGAAAGTTTTGAAATTTGAAAATATTTGAAATTTAGGAAAGCTTAGAGTTTAGAAAGTTTGGAAGTTTAGAAAGATTTAACTCACGAAAGTTTTGAATTTGGAAAACTTTGAAGTTGGAAAGATAGAAAGTTTTAGAGTTTTAGAAAACTTTGAGATTAGGAAAGGTTGAGTTTAGGAAAGATTTGAAAACTTGAATGTGGAAAGTCAAGATTTGGAAAGGGGTAGAATTAGGAAAGATGTAGAAGTTGAAAGTTTTAGGAAACTTATGGTTTAGGAAGGTAGGAAATTAGGAAAGATTTGAATGAGGAAAGATTTAGATTTTGGGTTTTAAAATTCAGGAAAGATTGTTATGTTCAAGTTCTGGAAACTTAAGATTTAGGAAAGTGGAGGATTCGGAAGGATTTAAATTAAGAAAGATTTGGATTAGGAAGAGATTGGATTTTGTTTCTAAAAAGACGTGTTTGATTTCGTTTTCAAAAACGGACGATTGGATCTAGTTTCCTAAACAGAGGATTTGATTCGGGCAAGGATTTGGAAAGGGAAGTTTTAGAAACCCTAGATTTGGAAAGCTATAGTTTTGACGTAGAAACGAGGTTTTGGAAATATATATAGTTTGGATGTAAAAAGGAAGATTTTGGAAACCTAGGTTTTAAGGCAAGTTTGAAAACCATGTTTTTGGAAAGAAAACTAGGGTTTCATAATCATGAGTTCTATGGCTTGACTTGGGCTCTAAAAAAAGAGTTTTTGGAAAGTGTGTTTTTGGAAACAAGTTTTTGGAAGGAAATCGTAGAGAGGAGTTTCTAGAAGGAAGATTTTGGAAAGAGAGTTTTTTTAGAAAGATTTTTGGAAGGAGATTGGTGGACAAAGTTTTTGAAAAGTTTTTTAGGAAGCGCTTTTAGAAAGTGGATTTTGGGGAGAGGAGTTTGAAAAGAAGTTGAAAAAGAGAGTTTTTGAAAAATAGATTTTTGGAGGGAGTTTTTGGAAAACAACTTTAGAAAGAAGAGTTTTAGGAAAATATGTTGAAAAAGGAGATTTTTAGGAAGGGAGACTTTGAAAATAGAATTTTTTAAAAAGTATAAAAACATCTCACTTTCCTAAAGCGATTTTAACCATGAGAAGGCTAGAACCACTTTAAGAAAGTGGTTTTGAAAACAACAAGGGTTGAAAATATGGACCATGTTGGTCACTTTGAATGTAACACTTTCCTAAAGCAATCCTATCCATGGAAAGGCTAGAATCACCTTAGTATTGTGATTTTGAAAAAAAGTTTTGAAAAATGAGATTTTGATGCAATTTTGAAAACAAGTTCGGAAACAATTTTGAAAACGTTTTTTTGAAGATGCGAGATCATCATATGCACAATGCAATTTTGGGGCCGTGAACATACAAGGTTAAGGCTTCACCACATAATCAAGGGGGCCGGACTCACGTGGTCTCCGGTTAGACTAGAAGAAAGCCCCCGACACGGTGACTCTCTAATAGCCTAATCCTACACATGAACCGAGAATCCCCTTGTTTCAAGCATGCAAAGAAGGGGGGGGGGAAAGATGGGGGATTAAAATAGAGAAACCCAAGTGGGTTAGGAGAGAGAAGAGAGAGGGGGAAGTGCGAAAAATTAAAGAGAAAGCCTACCGTATGTCTTCTTTATTTTGCGCGCCTTGCTTGTCTTTGGTGTTCGGTCTTCGTCTTGATCTTCGTCTTCAATCTTCAAGAGTTGTCTTCAAGCTTTAGATTTCAGCTCTTCAAGTCTTCAAAGGAGGGTTGAAGGCTAGTGTATGAGTGTATGGGGGTGTGTATGAGTGTATAGAAAGCTAGGGTTTAGTGTACGGTGGCTAGGGTTTGGAAAACCTAAAAAGCTAGGGTTTAGAGAGTGCACGAGCTCTGTATATCGAAATATATGATTTTTAAATTGAGTTTGTGGACCCTTTTCACGTTGAAAGAGTCTCTGTATTTATAGAGGTTGTACAACACTGGCGCCTGTTGTAGTGGCGCTAGGCCAAACTTTACACTAGCGCTACTAGGAGTGGCGCCAGGCCATTTTTTGGCGCCAGCCATTTAGGAAATGTTTAAGGTCGGCAAGCAACGTATCTTTGACTAGATTTGGGCACCTGTACTAGTGAGTATCATGTAATTTTGAGCCTGACTTTACTAGGAGTGACTCCGGAAAGTCCGAGAATGATTTAAGGGACCGAGAATGGCCCGGAAGGTTGGAAAAGAGCAAGAACACTTAGAATAATTTCTCAGAGGTATTTGACTTGGAAAATGAGGATAGGATGTGTCGGAAGGGTTGACCAGGCCTTTAGGGGCAAAACGGTCAAATGGACCGGGAAGCTGCCGGGACGGACTCGGACTATCCCAGAAGAAGACTCGAGATTTGGAAACATTATTCAGAATGTTCCCAAAGGTTTTCGGTTTGATTCCCAGAGCCGGTGTGGTCGGAAAAGGAGACCAGCCCACCAAGGGCAAAACGGTCATTTTGTATCGGGTTTGCCGAAATTGACTCGGAATGATCCAGAAAGGTAAAGGGAGGTTGAGAATACTATAAGAAGTAATCTCAGAAGGTTACTGGTTTGATACCCAGAGCCGGTGTGGTCGGAAAAGGAAACCGGCCCACCAGGGGGCAAAACGGTCATTTTACACCGGGTTTACTAGAACTAACTCGAAATGATCCGAAAAAGTAGAGGAAGGTTGAGAATACTATAAGAAGTAATCTCATAAGGTTACCGGTTTGATACCCAGAGCCGGTGTGGTCGGAAAAGGAGACCGGCCCACCAGGGGCAAAACGGTCATTTTGCACCGAAGTAGGCTAGCAGGTACTGGTATTGACCTATTTTTTTAGTGTTTTCGCCACTCTGACGGCGGTCTTCATGACATAAGGGTTTGTTGGCAATTCCCTATATCGACCTGTTTACGAGTACTTTCGCTACTCGAACAGTTGTGATGTTTACGAGTATTTTCGCTACTCGGACTGTCTCGAGGAATAAACTGTCTCGAGAGAGGGATTGGAAAGAGGTCTTATCGTCTCTGAAAAGATGTGCCTGATTTGGGACCGTCTCGAGGAATAAACCATCTCGAGAGAGGGATTGGAAAAGGGGACTTATCGTCTCCGAAAAGACGTGCTTGATTTAGAACCGTCTCGAGGAATAAACTGTCTCGAGAGAGAGATTGAAAAAGGGGACTTATTGTCTCCGAAAAGACGTGCCTGATTTAGAACCGTCTCGAAGAATAAACTGTCTCGAGAGAGGGATTGGAAAAAGGGACTTATTGTCTCCGAAAAGACTTGCCTGATTTGGAACTGTCTCGAGGAATAAATTGTCTTGAGAGAGGGATTGGAAAGGGGACTTATCGTCTCCAAAAAGACGTGCCTGATTTGGAACCGTCTCGAGGAATAAATTGTCGAGAGAGAGGGATTAGAAAGGGGACTTATCGTCTTTGAAAAGACATACCTGATTTAGAACCATCTCGAGGAATAAACTATCTCGAGAGAGGGATTGGAAAGGGGACTTATCGTCTCCGAAAAGACGTGCCTGATTTGGAATAGATTTACCGTCTTGAGGAATCAACTGTCTCGAGAGAGGGGTTGAGATTTGGAAAGGACAATGCTCCTAAGGGCATTTTGGTCATTTTGCCTCTATTTGGGCCTGTTGGGCCCGCGAAGCGATGAACAGACAGGATTTGGACTTAGAAAGTTGGTTTCGATTGAAATACGCCCACAATGACTTGAACACAAGTCTGGATAGAGTGTAGACTGCCGAGCGGTCAAAAATGGGGTGCTTACATGTCTTAAAAATATAAAAGAAAAATCTTATATATAATACAAGTAAAAAAATAAATACGATCCTCTAAAAAAACATTTTTGTCAAAAAAAGTAAGGAAAAGAAATGTCACAAGTCTTAGAATCGGAGGTGGCAACCATGTCGTTTATTTGCACACGTCACTCATGCCTAGACCTTGCCACGTGTGAAGTTCAACGAACTTCCGAGGTCGTTTGGTGGTTTTAGTACCGAAACGGCTCGAAAAACACGTTTGTTTTTTAAAAAAAAAGTAAGGAAAAAAATATCACAACTCATAGACCGGGAGTCCAACAATTGTTCTGTTTCTTTCCACACGTCACTTGTGCTTAGAACTTGTTACGTGTTAAGTTTGACAGACTTCCGAGGTCGTTTGGGGGGTTTTAGTATCGAAATGGCTTTAAAAACACGTTTTTCTAAAAAAACGTAAGAAAAAAATATCATAACTCTTAGACCGGGAGTCTGGCAACTATGTTGTTTCTTTCCATATATCACTTGTGCCTATAATTTGCTACATGTTAAGTCTGACAGACGTTTGAGGTTGCTTGGGGATTTTAGTACCGAAACAGCTGAAAAAACACATTTTTCTAAAAACAAAATAAGGAAAAAAAATATCACAACTGTTAGACCGGGAGTCCGACAACTGTGCTGTTTCTTCCCACACATCACTTGTGCCTAGAACTTGCTACCTATTAAGTTTGACGGACTTCTGAAGCCGTTTGGGAGATTTAGTACCGAAACGGCTCGAAAAATACGTTTTTCTCAACAAAAAAAAAAAGAAAAAAATGTCACAACTCTTAGACCGGGAGTCCGGCAACCGTGCCATTTGTTTGCACACGTCACTCATGCCTAGTCCTTCCTACGTGTCAAGTTTGATGGAGTTCTGAGATGGTTTGGGAGATTTAGTACCAAAACGGCTCAAAAAACACATTTTTCTCAAAAAAAAGTAAGAAAAAAAATGTCACAACCCTTAGTCGAGAGTCCAAAAACCGTGTTATTTCTTTCCACATGTCACTCATGCCTATAACTTACTACGTGTCAAGTTTGACATACTTTCAAGGCTGTTCAGGGGTTTTAGTACCGAAACGGCTCGAAAAACATGTTTTTCTCAAAAAAAAAAAAAAAAGTAAGAAACAAAATATCACAACTCTTAGACCAGAAGTTGGGCAACTATGCCATTTTTTTTCACTTTTCACTCGTACCTAAAACTTGCTACATGTCAAGTTTGACGGACTTCTGAGGCCGTTCGGAGGGTTTTACTACCAAAACGGCTCGAAAAACACTTTTTTCTCAAAACAAAAGTAAGAAAAAAAATATTACAACTCCTACACCGGGAGTCCGGCAATCGTGCCGTTTGTTCCCATATGTCACTCGTGCCTAGAACTTGCTACATGTCAAGTTTTATAGACTTCTGAGGCAGTTTGGGGGATTTAGTACCAAAACAGCTCGCAAAACATGTTTTTCTAAAAAAAAAGTAAGAAAAAAATATCACAACTCTTAGAGCGAGAGTCCAGCAACTGTGCCATTTCTTCCCACAAGTCACTCGTGTCTAGAACTTGCTACGTGTCAAGTTTGACAGACTTTTGAGGCCGTTTGGGGGATTTAGTATTGAAACAGCTCAAAAAACACGTTTTTCTGAACCAAAAAAAAAGTAAGGAAAAAAATATCAAAACTGTTAGACCAGGAGTCTGGCAACTATGCCGTTTTTTTCCACACGTCACTCGTGCGTAGAACTTGCTACGTGTCAAGTTTGACGGACTTCCGAGGCTGTTTGGGGGATTTAGTATCAAAATGGCTCGAAAAACATGTTTTTCTCAAAAAAAAAAAAAAAATCAAGGAAAAAAATGTCACAACTGTAAGCACTCCATTTTTGCCCGCTTGGCAATCTCCGGCTCGACCGGACCCAATTTCAAACATCACAACACATGCAAGCCCAAGATGGGTCTTTCAAACTCCAATCCAGTCAACTAGTCGCTTCCCAAGCCCACAAGGTCCCACTGAAACCATGAACACCATCATGCCACTAGGCATTCCAAGCAGCTTTCCGAGACGGGGTGGTCTCTAGAACCAACACCATCCAAGTAGTTTCCCGAGATTGATCAACACCTTATTAAATTTTAGACAGTTCACTTCTGGCCCCCGTTAGCTCGCCAATGTAGAATTTTCGTCATTTGGTAGTTCGCTGAAACTAGGCGTTCTCGGAGACCAACACTACCTTTATAAGTAGCTTTTTAAAACCAGGCATTCTTAGAAACCAACACTACCCTACAGGTAGCTCTCTGAGACCGGTTAGTCTTAGGGACTAACACCGCACAGGTAGTTTTCCGAGATCAGGTGGTCTTAGGAACCAACATCTAGGTCAACACCGATGCCTATTAGCCCGACTCGATGAAAAATGACCAAACCTACCCCTTGGGCCTCCAGGCACGTTTTGAGAAAGCTTAAAATCCCTTAAAATGGTAAGTCCATCCTTCCAAAGTGTTACTAAGCATTTAGGCATACTCCGCACGCCATTCAGTCCAATTCCGATCCCATTCCGGCTAACTTTGGTCAAAATGATCGTTTTACCCCTAAACGCCCCAGCACTGCACAAATCCCACCAAACAGTGATAGACTCCCCCGAGATCATCCCTGAATGACCTGGCATGCTTAACATAACACTCCGATCCATTCTTGACCATTTTCAACCAAACCCGGCCAAAATGACCATTTTGCCCCTGAAACCCGAACACGCCCCGAAACAACACTTGTCTTAGAGTTTTGAACGGTGGGTCTAGTCATACACCCCTGACTTAATAAAATTTCCTCAAAGCGTCTCACAGATATTTTTCCCAATTGCTCGATTATAACGCACCGTCAAATGACTTGAGAAATGCGTAAATTAGGAAATTTTCAAAGGTATTTTCAGAGTACTTTCCATTGGTATGATCCGATTGGAGAGCTCGCTTCCCGAATGCCTCGATCATGCGGCACAAAACAACTATTTTTGAACCCTCGCGGAGCGTATTATAGACGCTCCGCAGAGATGCAATTTCATGCATACTTTTCGAGACAATATCTCACACTTCTGAACACCATTCAAACTTTTCAAAAACTTAAAAGTTCATGAGAAACCCTTGGAGAACACTGTGGATACAACCGATTCTGCCGAAACCTTCCCAGTTGGCTCAATTATCGAGACAACATTTAAACGAACACTCTCGATGACAGAGCGTATGCTACATGTGCCTAGATTTTGATTGGATCGACCAGATTAACAGTCAAGATTTAGCTAGTACATTGGATGCCACTTGGCATTCTGCCAATGGAATAGTACTGGCACATGTGCTACATGCGTCAAGGCAAATTTTGCCCAGGCGCATGTACCACATGCGCCAGGTTTCTTCCAGATTTCTTATAAATACAGGCCTCCCCTTTTGCATATTCCAGGATTGAAATTGATAGCGAAACTTTGCAAAAACCGCTCAAGTACCTCGAATTCCTATATACCTCTCACACTTCAAGTACTTAGGGTAGATTCCACCTCGCCCTAACCCATACAATTCACCTATATAGCCTTCCATACCATAAAATACCTCATTCTAGCCCCTCAAGCACACTCAAAACCATCCTAGCTCAAGTCAAACATCCATTGAAGATTGCAAGTGTATTGAAGGCAAAAGGTGGTATTTCTTTTATATTTTTGTCTTCCCCCACTCCTCTCTTCTCCCTCCTAGCCTACTCAGGCTATTCTCTATTTTAATCCTTATCTTCTACCCTCATTTCTTGCATGCTTGAAGCAAGAGGACTCTTAGTTCATGGCTAAAGGAAAGTTAGTGAGAGCCACCGTGTAGGAGGATTTCTCACTAGCCTACTTTAAGATGGTATGGCCTTGGAGCCCATTGATTATGTGGTGTAACCTAAAACCTTGTATGAATTCATGACCCTCTTTGCATATAGTTATATAGTTCATGTTTTGCATGCTTGGCTTTATCTTTATGTTTATGACCATATTGATCAAGTCTTCACTATGCCCATTTCTATGTCATCTTCAAGCCTCCTATTTAAATGTTATCTTAAAAGTGGTTTAAGAGTTAGCCCCGTTGAAGTTTAGAATGAGACTCTAAGAAATCATGCCTTAGGAAACTTCCCTCATTAACCCCTAACTCGTACTTTTGCATCTTTGCATTCCAACTTGCATAAAAATGGTTTTCAGACTCTTTAATTCCTAAGGTTTCTATTCTCTCAAGTTTAGTGGTTGGAATGGCCCCATGGAACCCTCTCTTGAGTGATCTCCCTTTTATATTGGTCATAGGAGCCTTAAATTGTTAGAATGGTTCCTTTCTCTTTTTATTCTTGCTCAAAAATGATTTTCAAACTCTTTGATTTCTAAGGTTTCTATTCACTCATGTTTAGTGGTTGTAATGGCCCTATGGATCCCTCACTTGAGTGGTGTCCCTTTTACATTGACCATATGAACATTAACTTGTTAGAATAGTTTCCTTTGGAAAATGGTTCTTAAAATCTTCTTCTCAAAAATGGTTTTCAAAAGTTCCTTTTCTCCATCTTTGCATTAAAAATGATTTTTCAAAAAGTTGTCATCATTGTGTTGATTTTTTTTAAAAATCCCTACTCTTTTCAAGATAAAAATTATAATGGTCTTGAGAAAACCTTCTTCGGAATGGTTTTTAAGCACTGGCCATATAAACTGTATTCTTGGCTAAAGTCAAATTTTCATGGAAATGATCTTCAAAAGGGTTGTCTACCAAAGTCCTTTGCATAACATGATTTGTTTTCCAAAACTCTTTTCAAGAATGCATAAAACCACCTTTTAAAACCATCTTGTAATCCAACCCTAGGTTAACTTGACCCTAGTTATCCAACTCTAGGTTAACTTGATTATAGCTGTCCAACCCTAGGTTAACCTAACCCAAGTTAGTTAACCCTAAGTCACCTTAACCCTAGGTTAACCAAACCCAAGTTAGTTTACCCTAGGTCACCTTAATCCAAGGTTAACTTGACCTTGGTTATTTAACCTTAGGTTAACTTGACCATAGTTATCCAACCCTAAGTTAACCTAACCCAAGTTAGTTAACCCTCTGTCACCTTAACCCTAGGTCACCTTTACCCTAAGTCACCTTAACCCTAAGTTAACTTAACCCAAGTTAGTTAACCTTAGGTCACCCCTAACCTTAGGCCAACCCAACCTAAGTTAGTATACTTTAAGGTTCCACCTAATGGACCTCTTTTAAATGATCTGTCAATTTAAAACTATTCTCATAACCCATTTTTCTAAAACTTCCTAATCTCTTGATATTTTAAAAATAACTCCATAACCTTTTCAAATACTTCTACACTCTATTCTTAAATTATTTCCAAAAATGTTTTCAAGAACTCACAACTCTAAGGTGTCCCTACCCCCTTTATAGTTAGGGATTCTAAAAGAAGGTGATATATCCAGAGCAACCTCTAAGGTGGTCCATATTAGAGTTCCAAAGTAGTAGGAGTTTTCAAAAATCACTTTAAAAAACTTTTTAAAAACCAATTTGCTAAAACACTCCAAAATTATACCTCCAAGGTTTTCAAAACAAGACTTCCAAAACATTTTCAAAACTCTCTTGAGTTATCTCTAAGCATTTCTAAAACTTCTTCGAGTTGTTCCAAAAATGTTTCAAAACACTTCAAAACCCCCTTTCGAGAGTTTCAAAGTTCTATTTCAAAATACTCCAACATCCGATCCCCAAATCAAAACTCTCAAGTTCTCTTTTTCCAAAGACCACAAAGTGTCTTTAAACTTTTCCAATGACCTCAAAGTATTTTCAAAACTTTCTAAAGGCCCTAATGCCCCTATTTTCCATTGGGCTCTTGCTTGAACTACGAATGACCTGATTCTCGCCAAATAAGATACGTAAGTAACCCAAAATGATGCTGTTATAACTTCTATTTCAACCCCAATCCCCTATTCAAAAGTTTCTATCAATTCAAAGTTTCTATCTCGAACCTCTCCAAAACTTCCATGCTTTTAAACTTCTTCCGAAACTTGCATCATGCATCATTCATTCGAAAAGTGATGACTAAACCCTGTTCTCCAAATTCTCAAGTGAATATTAAGTGGATAATGGTAACCGGGTATTCTAGTGAGTGAACAAAGGGTGATTAGACATGTAGGTACCTAAAGGGTGGAGTAAGGTGATGATCTTACGATATCTTCCCTACACGTAACCAACCCCCGGACCATAGATTTCTGTTTTTGAATGACCAAAATGGAGTTACTTTCGAAAAGGGCTTAAAACATTCTAAAGGTTGCCAAACAACCTATTTTCTATAATAAAAAAAAACCCTCTCTTAAGGGAGTTTTTCAAAACTTTTTTCAAATACCCTGAGTTTAATCCTTGGATTAACACTTAATTTTAGGTGACCTAACTCACCTTAATCAAGTTAAGTGGCAACTCCTATTTCTCTAAAAAGCCCTTAGTCAAACCAATTTCAAGTTTAAACCTAATAGCACTCGACCTTCTAGGAGGATGAGTTCTAACGACAAAGTTCCGTGTCTTTCCCGAGCCAAAAGGACTTGGTCAAAAACCGGGGTGCGACAGCTGGCGAATCTGTTGGGGATCATTTAGAGGGTTAGGCCATTGACATGTCTCTTCACCTTTCACTCACCTAGAATCTCTGGTTACTTTGTCCAGTTTTATCCACTTTTTAAATATTTTTCCAAAGCAAATCTTATTTCCACAACGATTTTCAGATAAGTGCCATCACTTGTATTTATTGCTTACATTCATGCTCTTGCATTAACCATCCATTTTATCTTGCATTGAGTTTTTTGAAAAGTTACTAACTCTTTGCATTTTTCTTTTGTAGGTGGGCCTTTTTTCACATTTTATTTTATATCATAATTTATTGCCATGTATGTGATGAATGAACAAGATGTGATGTGTATTGTTAGGTCCTTTCCTCTATTTTTAAAAATTTCACACACGCCTGGTGCTGTCATTTGCATTTGCATATTGCATATATTACCTGGTTACTACCCTTCTAGATAGAAGGGGGAATAATATATTGACTGTGGGCGGATGCTGTGTCAGTTTCTCAGCCTACGGTCTCTTAATAGTTCTCCCACTCGAACCACCAACCGAAGATGAAGTTCACCCTTTCGGGTGTGGATGCCGGAGGTTTGAAAGTTCGGGAACCGAGCTTTTTAGGAAGCGTTAGTAAATCCCCAACCTCATGCTCATTTAGCACCCCATGCATAGCTGAACCTCTGCCGAATTTAGGACACGCGCGTCAATTTTAAAACTAAGGAGGAAAAGGCGACCGTTTTACCTTCTTTTATTTTCTGTTTATGATGTCTTGCTTAATCTTCGTCATTACGTCATGTATACATCCTTTTGCATCATAACTGGTCATGCATCGGAATTTATTTCAAGACAAGAGTTCTCAAAGTAACTTAAGTCATCGCATCTTTATGCATCTAATCAACCCTCAGAGAAAGGCCCAAAGACCTTCCACTCAAATCAAGCCAACCCAAAACTCCTAAGGGTATCAAGAGACCCAAAGGTCCCAAGGGAAACCTTTTTCGGAATGGTTTTCAAACATCAACGATATGAACCATACATTTGACTAGGGTCAATTTTCATGAAAATGATCTTTAAAAGGGTTGTTTACAAAAGTCCTTTGCACAACATAATTTATTTTCCAAAACCCTTTTCCAAAATGCATAAAACCACCTTTCTAAAACCCCTTTCTAACCATAATTTAACTTAACCATAGTTGTCCAATCCTAGGTAACCTAACCTAAATTAGTTAACCCTAAATCACCTTAACCCTAGGTTAACCTAACCCAAGTTAGTTAACCTTAGGTCACCTTAACCTGACCTTAGTTGTCCAACCATTGGTTAATCTGACCCAAGTTAGCCCTAGGTCACCTTAACCCTGGGTTAACCTAATTCTAGTTAGTTAACCTTAGGTCACCTTAACCCTAGGCTAACCTAATCTCAAATTAATTAACCTTAGGTCACCCTAACCCTAGTTCGACCTAAACAAGGTTAGAAAGCTTCAAGGTTCCAACTTAAAGACCCCCTTTGAAACCCTTTTTCAATTACAAAGAACCCTTACATAACATATTTTCAAAAACATCCTACTCTTTTGAGATTTCAAAAATCATTTCTAAACTCTTTTCGAATGCTTCCATTCTCTATCTTCAAAAAAAAAAAAAAAAAAAAATGCTTCCAAGAGGTTTTCTTAAACTTTTCTCAACAGAAATTGCTAGACACTTAACATTTTTCAAAAATTATTTTCAAAATGTTTCTAAAAACTCACAACCTTAAAGTGTCTCTAACCCTTTATGGGTAAGGATTCCAAGGGAAGGTGATATATTAAGCACTACCTGCAAGGTTTTTAAAACAAGACTTCAAAGCATTTTCAAAACTCTCTTAAGTTATTCCAAAGCACTTCCAAAACTCCCTCAAGTTGTTCTAAAAACATTTTAAAACACTTCAAACCCTATTTCAATAGCGTTTTTCTAAAACCTTCAAGTTCTATTCCAAAAATACTCCAACATCCAACTTCAAATCAAAATTTTCAAATCATTTTTTTTCAAAGACCACAAAGTGTCCTCAAACCATTCCAAAGATTTCAAAGTGTCTTTAAACATTCCAAAGGCCCTAATGCACCTATTTTTCATTGGGCTCTTGCTCGAACTATGAATGACATGATTCTCGCCAAATGAGATACATAGGTAACCTAAAATGGTGCGGTCATAAATTTTATTTCAACTCAAGTCCTTTTTCAAAACTCTCTATCAATTCAAGATCCTTATTTCAAACTCCTTCAAAACTTTCATTTTTTCAAACATCTTTCTCAAAACTTGCATTATGCATCACTCATCTAAAAAGTGATAACCAAACCCCATTTTCAAAATTCTAAAGTAGATATTGAGTGGATAATAGTAACTGGTTATTCTAGTGAGTGAACAAAAGGGTGAATAAGTATGTAGGTATCGAAAGGGCGAGGTAGGGTGATGATCTTAGGATATCTTCCCTACACGTAACCAACCCCCAGACCATAAGATTTCTGTTTTCGAAATACCAAAATGGAGTTATTTTCAAAAAGGGCTTAAATCTTTTCAAAGGTTGCCAAACAACCTTATTTCTTAAAAACCCTCTCTTAATAAAGTTTTCAAAAACTCTAAGTGTAATTTTCGGACTATACTTACCTTTAGGTAACCTAACTCACCTTAATCAAGTTAGTTGGCGACTCTTATTTTTTTAAAAAGCCCTTAATCAAACTAATGTCAAGTTTAAACCTAGTCGTACTTGTGCTTTTATGAGGATGAGTTCTAATGATAGAGTTCCGTGTTTTTTCCCGAGCTGAAAGGATTTGGTCAAAAACCGAAGCGCGATAACATCATCACCCACAGACTCATGCCGTATCTGGTGCCGCTTGATGCATCCGGAACCTAAACGTTACGGTAAACTATATTACATCAACTTCGTCAAGTATATAATGCAATATTAAAAGCAAAAAATATGTATACATAAGTTAATTTAAAGAATTAATCAATTGTATGGTGACCTCTCGTGTGGCATGTACAGACACGAGACTGGCCTTCATCAATTGCATGGTGACCTCTCGGGTAATCTTTTCTCTCAACTTCTCTCGCAGCTCATCTTTTAGATCCTCTCTCACTAACATCCTAACCTGTCGGGTGATCTCTTCCATCACAGTGGGCTCCGTCTGAGGCTGTGACGGACCAACATATTTCCCATAAACAGCATCCTGTAATACGTCAGTGATGTATGTACGACAGTAGCCATGTCCATCACTTCCGAACACTTGGTGAAATATTTTGTCTCAAGTATCATCCATCTGTTGGTCCTCAGGCACCTCCTCTAAAAGTCGGTTAAATTCGTTCTACAATTCCATAACATAAATTAATTTACAACATTAAAAAATATGAATCCTAAGATTTTAATAAGTATTGCTTACAATATAGGGAACTAGATCAGGGTCATCTGCTCGGCGAGTCTTCAAGTAGACACTCATCTTGTCTACCCGTTCCCCAGCCGCTTCTATCTAATTTACCAAACATATAATATAATTAATAAATGCTTCAACCAAAAAGATGTAATAAAAATGTTAAATTTTGTCATTGAATGTGTACCTCATGGCGTATTACGAAGAACGGTGTCTTTACAGTGTTATGAGGTGGGCCACAAAGCTCCCTATTCCTGGAATTCTTTTGTGTAATTTCCTACAAAGGAGTGGCACAATTAACCAACATAAGGACAATCCGGGTGTTATTGCAAATGACTGTGATGCCTTGTACTCATACCGTTGCATACTTAGTCCTCCAATAATCCACGAGCTCTCTCCAATGATCTAGACGGATGCCATAAGGACAATCCGGATAGTGGTCCAAAATGTGTCCATATGGCGTAAAATGATTTTTCTTTGTATGGTATTTGTGATCCTTCCATAACTAAAGACATTTTGCTAGGAAAACCGGTTTGTACTCATCCGAACAATGTCCAAGTTACGCTACAAAAACGAATTTAAAAAAAATTTAGTCATCAATCTGATTGATAAATAACAAAGTTTTTATTGATTGGATAAACAATAAACTTTTTACCTAAACATCCTCCCAAATCTATTCGATCAAATGAAGGGGTACCTGTGGCCAATCAGTATATATTAATGGTACATTGCGACGCACGAGGACGGCCAACTACCCTAAGAGTTTGTTCCATTTCTTCTCCTCTGTTGGGCACCACATCTTATCAAATACCACGTGATATTTAAAATTGTCACCACCCCAATCACGAATGCCCAATGCCAGGCCTCATCCCTTTTTTGAAAACGATAAGGATGACTCGGTACCTGATGGCCCTGAAGCAAGTGAATCCAAAATTACAACATGAATTATAACATTTATAAATTGGTAGATAAAATGGTAAACATTTATTGAATACAAACTATGTTGAGATGGAACATTTATTAAATAACATGAATCGGAACATTTACAACTAATAGCCCTGATGGAGCTAGCTATAAGGGTGGATGTGATGCAACTATAGCTGCTGAGGGTGGATGTGATGAAACTATCGATGGAGGACGATAAAGTTGCAGCGTAGGTTGTTGGGATGGAACTAGCTCAGTACTCACAGTCTGACATGTACTCACAGACTGTAACATATCAGACAACGTCTGACCGGTAGTTCTTTTCCTCTTCACCATAACAACCTAGTGAGATAAATATAACCTACATACAAATGACATAATTGTAAAAACATGGAACCTTATTCTGTTAGTATCATTTCATTGGCTTCATATATTCGTAAAGACATACATTATTGCAATACATATACAATAAACTGTTGCTAGAGTTGATGTAATACATATTCAAAAAGCTGTTACAATACATATTCAACAAACTGTTGCAAAATAAATAGAATATACTCTTAGACAGGAGCATCAACTGTTACTCCTTCTGTTCCTTTCCTAACCCAGTGAACATTTTTATCATGAAGGGTGACATTTTCTTCCAATTGTTGACTTGTATAAGGCTCAGCTTGAGTGTCTAAGGAATGCATATCATACAAATTTCTCCATGACATCTTCACATCAACATGCCAGTTTGGTTGTAGGGGGTCTGGAGCATACCGAACCTACTCTGCTTGGGACGTAAAGATGAAAGGTTCATTGGTCTCTCGATCATCTCGATACAACAAATAGTTGAAGTTGACCAATGTCAACTTGAAAGCATCTTCCTTCTTCCCACGAATGTTATCAACCCAATCACACTTAAACATGAGAAATTTCATGCCAATAGTGCATTGAATTTTAACAATATCGGTCAGCTTTTCATAGTAATACACAAACCCCACATGAGGATTATTATCCCTTCGACTAGCATAACTTAGAGTCTCAGCCTTTAAACTTACTCCACTATTTTGAGTAATTGGACTATCATCCATGTGCTTGATACGAAAATGAAACTCATTGACGTTGTAGGCATTATACCTCCATCCCATGTCATTAGAACCATTTACCAAATTATTGATTTCATCCGACATTATGGTATTAGTTGTTATTCATAAAGTTTGAACCTGTTATGCAAAGAAAGGTAGATTTATATTCATTGAAGATACGTAAATTAGGGTGGACTGAAAAAAATATTAAAAAAAAACATACATGGTTGTTGAACCAAGTGTTAAATGTTTAAAAATGCTCGCACTGAATTTGACAGTTATTTGCTTAAGTCATTTTTTTCCTTAAAGAATTCAAGATGAATACTGTGCAGTAAAATTACACATATCAATATCATGTATATATAAGTACAACATACTTAAAGATGAGTGGCAATTAATTTTTAAAAAATTGCTTACTTTATGAATGGTGCCACTGATTTAGTGTTGAATAAGATATAGCGATAAGCTTGAATCAATAGATTGTCCTAAAGATGACAGTATTTGCCTTTATTTTCTAGACCATCTTCCGCACCAGTCGATTCGTTTTGGTATCCATGTCATCCAAATATTGAGCATAAAAATTTATGCAATCTTCCATCAAGTACCCTTTAGCTATTGAACCCTCTGGGAAAGCTCGATTTCGAACATATTCTTTCAACGTCAGTAGATATCTTTCAATTGAGTACATCTATAAGTATTGAACTGGTCCACACAACAATGCTTCATCTGCCAAATGTATGGGCAAGTGTTCCATTATATCAAAGAAAGCAAGAGGGAATAATTTCTTAAGATGACATAAAGTTACTGTTATACGATCCTGAATATGCTGCAAGTCAGTAGCACGATTCACCTTTGAGCATAGTTGTCTAAAGAAATTGCTCAATTCAATCAAAAGTTTAATGACTTTCTTAGGCAAAGAATGCTGTATAGCCTGAGGAATAAGTTGTTGCGTCATCACATAATTATCGTGGCTTTTTAAACCCCAAATAGTTCTCTCATCTAAACGGATATATTGTGATATATTAGATATATACCCATCTGACACTCTAACTTCCTTTAGCACTTTCAGGAACAAATATTTTTCCTCCTTAGTCATGGTGAACTGAGTAGGGGGCAAGTACAATTTATTGCCCCTCTTGTCTATCGGGTGCAATACTTCTCTAATTCCCATAACCTTAAGATCGCACTGGGCATTTACATTATCCTTTGACTTTCCTATAACTTTTAGTATTGTCCATAATATATTGTCACAAACATTCTTCTCTATATGCATCACATCAAGATTGTGTCTTACTAAATTGTGCTTTCAGTATGACAATTCGTAGAAGATGCTCTTTTTCTTCCAGTTATGATTTTTCGGTTCACCTTTATCGTTTTCCTTCTCATTTAATTTTTGGTGCCTTACCTGAAGATCATCCATTTTGTATTGGGTAAGAATACCTTTTGATTCCAACTGAAATAACAACTTTGATCCAAACAGCATATTAGGTTTTAGGCTCAATTCTTGGGTCTTATCAAATGATATTTTATCCTTTCAAAATTTATGTCCATGAGGCAAAAAGAGACGGTGGCCCATGTAAACAAACTTTTTACTGTGCTTTAACTTGATGGATTTAGTTTGAGTATTGTAACACGGGCAAGCATATTCACCTTTGGTACTCCGTCCCAACAACATTGCATATCCAGGGAAGTCACTAATTATCCATAATAAATATGCATACAATTAAAACATCTATTTGGTCGAAGCATCAAAAGTGGGTACACCTTCATTCCACAGTTCCTTCAACTCCTCAGTCAACGGTTGTAAATACACATCAATCTTGTCACCAAGTCTTTTTGGCCCATCTATAAGCACAGATAGGATAAAAAAAATTGTTGCTTCATGCACATCCAAGGTGGTAGATTGTATGGAATCAGCACTACAGGCCAAGTGTTATGAACTATATTCATGGTTCTAAAAGGGTTGAATCCATCCAACGATAGCCCAAGTCTCACATTACGGCTATCACTAGCAAAGACTGGGTTTCACCGATCAAAATCTTTCCATGCCTCAGAGTCAGCAGGATGCCTTAAAGTCCCGTCATTTGGTCGTTCGTCTGCATGCCATCTCATTGACTAGGATGTACTGGACGACATAAACAATCTTTGCAACCTTGGTTTCAAAGGAAAATACCTCATCTATTTTGTAGGCTTCGGTTTACCATGATTTTTCTTGGTATTGGCACTAGTTTTCCTTCTAGATTTACCACATATAACACAATTATTAAGATTGGAGTGCTCATTCCTAAACAACATACAACTGTTAGGGCATGCATCCCAAGTCATATACGTAAAGTCAAGATCTTCAATTATCTTTTAAGCTTTATAGTAATTTTTTGGAAGCTACACACCCTCGGGGAAAGCCTCACTTAACAACTCAAGTAACATATCTATGGACTTGTCTGTCCAATAATTGAGCACCTTCAAATGTAAGAGTCGAACAATGAACGATAATTTACTAAATTTCTTATATCCCGGATACAATTCACTTTATGCCTCTTCTAGAAGCTTGAATTGTTAACAGTTTCTTCATTCGCTCCTATCTAGCCTTCATCATTCTCAAAACTTGTACCTACATGCGGCATAGCATCATGTATCATTTCAACCATATCATCCCTAAAGACTGAATCCCCTAACATTTCGTCTTTTGGATAAGGGTGACTAGAACTAGAAGGATATGGTTCTCCATGACTAGACCATATCTTATATTTCCTTAACATCCACTTGTCGAGAAGATGTTCGCGCACAGTTACTCGTGAAAAATAGTAGTGATTCCCACACTCCCTACAGGGACAGTAGATCACTGAATTTGCACCCTTACCAGTATATGCAAACACAAGAAATTGGTTAATTCCATCCATATATTCCCTCGACAGCCTATTACCAGGATCAATCCAACTCCTGTTCATCTTTCTGTACATGTCAACATCAAAGCATAATTATTTAGACACCGCAAGTCAATATCAATCATACATGGTCATGCAACGTGAAACCTATCCATTCAAATCCTCTCTAACAAGCATGTGGTCCTATCCCATTCAGGAATGCATAATCTATATAATAGGAAGCACCTCAAACCGCTTTGGTTGTCATCCTGAAAAATCCGGCAGCATCTCCCTGCAATTCTCCAAATACACGACGTAGACGAAGTGTATTGCTATACACCACATCCCATATGTACCCAGAGAACACAGAGTTTGCTACACAGAGTCTCCATGAAAGAAGAAAAATTTAAAGCGATGAGCCATTGACTACTATATAGATTTATGCAGTCCCGAACTGTCCGAAACTAGACAATTCAAGAACCATCTCATCGAGTTGAATCCACAAACTCCAATGACGATTCTTGAACGGGTCTAAGGTTATATGTTTATATTTTAATTAACTCAAAACTGCATGAGTTAATTAAAATATATATATGTATGAATACAACATATGCAAGAGCTATTTAAAAATTACATAATAAATAGCATGTATCAAACAAAGTAAGCACCAAAGTTATGAAAGAGGACAAAAAGATTTCTTATGAAGCATGAATAATCTAGGTGTTGGTAATAGTTACACCTTCGCAGGGTCATAAGTTAGAAGCTATCAAACATTGCACGATATACACACATATAGGAGGAGAATAAAGATCAAGGCTTACCTAGGTTAACTTCTGGCAGCGAGGGCACCCAAGGCAAAGGATTCACCAATGAGGATAGCTGCAGTCGGCAAGGGCTTCCAACTGTCGAAGGTTCGGTCGATGCCTACAACACATGAAGATAGAGGTGTGAGAGAGAGAGAGAGAGAGAGAGAGAGAGAGAGAGAGAGAGAGTTTGGAGTTTACATTGCACAAAATAAGCTCTCAAGATAAATAATCCAAACATGATTTTTTTATTGCATATACACAAGATCAAATAATCACAGGTAAGGTAAGCACTAAATTATGGCAAAAACCTGCAAATGAAAGTTGAAGAGAAAAAAAGTGAAATTTTGATGAAACTTGAAAGCTTTTAATATTATTTTTTCAATTTACTTAAAAAAAAAAAGAGTATGGAAAGTAAATCACCAAATGATCTTTAGAGCACATTTCCCAAGGAAAAGTCACAGACAATTTTGACTAAAGCCAACTTTTTTTTTTTTTTTGGGTACTCAGGAAATAGAAATAGATCACTAGATTGCTCTACATAACAAAACGTAACTCCAGCCATAAGCCTCTCCTCTTCTAAAGATCTACAATGTGTAAAAGAATGAGGAAGAAGTGAATCTTCCATCCCAGCACTAGAAGTTTATGAGTTTATGAGTGTATAACATGCATCCAACCTCAGTTTAAGCAATTGGAATCGACATTTTAATCCCTCTAATATTTCACCCACTGTAATGAGCATTTCATAAACCATATAGCAAGTTAAAAAAAAGTCCATTATAATACACCATTAGTGTCAATCTCATTACCACAACCAGTGGCGGAACTACATAAGTAACCCTCTTCCATGTAGTTTATAGATATAATATCCTAGCCAAACTCTCATCTATTGGCACCCCCCACCCTCTAAGTAATAGAACAGAGGTGCCTGCACTTTCTAAAGATCAAAAACAATTTTTCTTAGTTGACTTAGAAAATTGAACCAGTGCTATAGATTCAGAGTGTCCAACCATGATACAACCAGGTCCTTGGCTCAATGCAATGTATAGATCGTGCAATGCAACTAGGTCCTTAGTCCTTGGCCCTGACGTCAGCTCGTCGTCGCTGGCCCATCGGAACGACGTAAGGGAAGAAGGAAAGAGGGAGGGCAGATTCGATGCCTAGACAGAGAGATAGACAGAGAGACAGAGCAGAGAGAGAACCGGCACATTCACGTTGCTGAGAGAAGGCAACGATGTCGGCGGAGCGACGTGAGGGAAGAGGGAAAGAGGGAAGCAACAAATCTTGATGAGAGGGAGAGATTCGACACTAGACAAAGACACAGATATAGAAAGAGAGAAAGAAAGAAAGAGAGACAGACAGAGTAAAGAGAGAATGTTACCTGATGTCGGCTAACAGTGGCCGACAACGTCGGCAGCCCGCTGGAACGACATGAGGGAAGAGCCAACGGAAGAGGCTGACCTAGGATGTGATTGACCTGGGACGCGATCGACCTGGGAGAGACAGGGCACATTCACGCCATGGCTGGGAATTAGAGGGAAATGAACCAAAAGGGGGAAATGAATTTGTTCCTCGAAACGACGTCGTTTTATACCTTTCGGTTAAATTCTTATGTGATGGCATTTGCGGTCACAAATACTCCGTGGCAAATAACAGGGGTCGAATTTGCCAACTCCAAACGACGTCATTTGCCATATTTTTTGCAACGGCCGTGTAGCCGTTGCAAATAGGGTGGTTGCAAAAGTCACTATTTGCTTCGGAAGCATTGTCGTCACAAATAATATGGCATTTGCGATGGCATTAGTGGCCGTCGCAAATAATCGGTTGCAAATAGGCCTTTTTCTAATAGTGTTCATTCTTGTTGTACATACTGAAATTTCTATACATGCCAAATAAAAACTGCCAAAAAAAAAAAAGGTTACTTTAGAATGGCTTATTGGTTGAAATTTCATCATGAGTACAAAGAACAAAATAACGAGGAGGAGCAACAAGAACAACAACAAAATAAAATAAGAACGTTGATGTCAAAAATTTTCGGTATTTTTGGTCGAGAAATGCTAATAACAAGAGGCCCGGCGCCTGGCTACTTTCCTGTTATTCGGTGGAATTAAACTAATGAAGATAAAATGCGCATAAGTTATTTGAAGTGATATGCCATATAAAATAGACTTACCCAAAGAAACAAATTCATGTAAGGCAAATTTTATATGTTCTTATACAGAGATAAGAGAACTCAATCAAAATGATGTGATAGTTATAATTTCTAAATTACGAGTTAAAATAACAAGTGTCTTAATTCAAAATAAAATAATTATAATCACAACATTCTATATAAAAATTATATACAAAATTTCTATTTATATATCATATAATCAACCTCTAGCAACTAATACAAATGGTTGTTGAATTGAATGAGTTGAAGTCAATAATGTACTGTCGTTTTCCAAAATTTAAAGCCACGTGTCCTTTTGCCGCAATTACTCGAGTATACACTGGAATATAATTTTCTTTGATGGCTTTTTCATTTAATTAAAAATTTTATGCAATTGCATATTTATTTATAAAGATTATAACATAGTACTTCAAGAGCACTGAAGGATCATTTCAACCGACGCGTCGTCAATTGAACCCTCAATCATCTCAACCCAAAAAAAAAAGACAATGTGTAGTGAAGTTCATAGAAACTTCAGACACAGAGAGAGAGAGAGAGAGAGAGAGAGAGAGAGAGAGAGAGGGTTCACACTTCACCTGAGTTTAGGAGATATTTTGTTGTTCCAAAACTGTAAATTAGGCTATTTTAGAATTAACCAATTGGCTCTTGCTCTTAGGGCACTGAAATTTTTTCCCTTTGAAAATAGGATAGAGGTGGATCTTGGTTGGATCGGGTCTACATTTTAAATAATGTCCATCGAATCTAAAATTAAATTCTAAGTCCACTTGAAATAAAAATTAAATTTTTAAGTCTGTCCATTTAATCCAAAAAAATTTTAATAAAAAAATTTATGTCGTCACAATTTGAATATAAATGATGCGTTAATTAAGTGACTTTTGTGTGTTTTTATTAATTAAAAATCACTTGTTAAAATCTTATAACTAATTTTTTTAATAAATATTTTTTTTCAAAATACCAAGTTAAATAACATAAAATCACATATAAGGCATATATAAATACCTATGCTGGACATTAAACAAAAATCTACAAAAAATTATTTAATAATAGACGAGACTATGACAACCCCTACGTTAGAAAAAATTATTGAGTAGATCTGAAACACCACATCAGCATATGACATGATGTGTCTAATTAATAAAAAAATAAAAAAATATTTTTATTTTAGATTGATTCACCTGATTTTTAAGTTGATTGGCTTAATTTTCAGAATAATAAAAATAACAACTTTTCTAACATGTTCATATTTAATTATTTATTATTTATTATTTATATAGTTGAGTTGATAAAAAAATAAATAATGTGTTTATTTTTAAATAATCGAATATACTACATTATTATACCGACGTGGCAATTATTCATGAGTAAAACGTGGCAGCATGTGGTTGGCAGGTCCACGCAAAGGGGACAGATATTTTGGCCAGAAGATAGGATCATTCAAAACAATTAATTCAAATTTTGCCAAAACGTGGTACCATGTGGTTGGTAGGACCATATGAGAACAGATATTTTGGCTCCACGACGAAACAAGATATACAGAACTTGCAGCTCTCTCTGTCCCACTTGAATCTTCTTCCCATCAATCTTCACCTAGTCCCAACAAGAATGGGTAGACGCAGAATCTTCTGTGTCCAATTAAAAAAGGAATTTTGCTAGCCACCGCCGCGCCTGATGCGGTGGTGACTAGCAACCTTTTAAAAAAGAGACCGTGCTGACGACGTGCGATTCATCCAGTCGCTTTTTAACAGGAGGTGCTGTATGTATACGTCATGTGTTCTAATAGTTTCTAAATGTAATTGACAACAGGAGAGAAAATAGTTGTATTTTCATTTTCACGTACGCCACTTTGTGAAAAGATATGTCAGTTATTCCTTACAAAATTTATTACTTCTATTAGTTTTTTTCAACAATAAAAATCTAAAATTCTAAATGCATACCTTTTTCTAGTAATAAATATACAAAATAATAAATGCATATTTGTCTAAACTAGTAACTACAACGAAAATTTATCTATTATTTTAAAAGTACCATGTCATTTTTGTTTCACTTTTTATAAAATAAAAAAATATTCTTGTTAAGTAGGATTAAATTCTTCACATAATAGACAAAAACCTACCGCATGTAAGAGAAAAAACAAGGAATATACGGTGATCTTATAGCATTGAATAACTTCTACAACTATGCTACTATCACCTAAAAGCAACACTTATACCACTTTTTATTCGTTTTTTGTAAATTAAATAACATCCAATAAAAAATCTTTATTTCTATTTATACAAAAATTATTATAAAAATTTTTTTGTAGGCGATCATTGTGTTTCATATTAGGTGATTTTTTTTAAGTTTAGTTTTGATGCACTGACAGTATAAAACTTTTTTACACAAGAAGTATGCCAGAATGTGATATATATATTTTAGAATTTAAGAAAAACAAAAACAAAAAAGGCTCACGAACACGTTGCATTTTAGCGCTCACTTGTATAAAAAAATTCTACACTATCAATATATCAAAATTAAACTCTTTTGTTTTAGTAAAAATATATATATTTGTGTCCCGAATTTGTTGAAGAAAAAAAAAGTCCAAGAAAAGTTTATCAAATGTAATAGAATTATTTCTTTTGTTTAGGATTTTTCTTTAATACAATTGTTGGGCAAGCCTAACAGGCTATCAAGTCTGTGACCAAAGGCGGATCTAGAATTTTTATTTAGGAGTGAAACTTACATAGAATCGCACGAACACAAAATTGTTTTCCATTTGATACTATTTTTTATATAAATAAAGAAATAATTACATTAAAAACATAGAAAAAAGGGTACTGGCTCTGTACAAAAGTTGTATATAAAAAATTATATAGCTATAAAAAATCTCAATTCAAATTTGGTTGGCTAGGTTTTAAAATTTCGATCAAGAATTTTGAGAATTTATATAACCGAGCGTCTATCAATATAATTAAAAAAGCGGATACAAAAATTTTTGGGACTTCTTTTTTTTTTTTAACATTTAAAATAGTGATAGATAGTAATTAATTAAATAAAATATTAAATTAGTAAAAATATATTCAATTCAATATTAAATAAAAAAATTAAAAATTAAAACTATGTTATTTATTTGATCAAATAATAAAAGATTTAGGATACATATACTTTTTTGTTATAAATTTAGCGATACTCCATACGAGTAAAATTTAAAACTTTAAAAAGGTTGCAAGGTGTCAACATGAAGGTGTGAAAGTTGACTGACCGAATGGGAGTGCTTATAATTTTTCTCTGGTTCTTTATTCGGAAGGTACTGTGTTCCCACTTCACTAACAAAACTGGTATTCTCCGGTTGTGGTTCTAGCTTTTAAATTTATTCACACATGTTGCTGGGGTACACCGCGGCGGTAGAAGCAGCCGAGAAATCGCCTATTATAAATGAGATTTTTAAAAAAGTTTAATACAATGCGTGAATTAAATTGACAAGCATAAAATATTTATAAGAAAAAAAAATTAGAATGCGTCGATTTTTTTTGGTCCAAAGACACTCTAATGATTAAGTTAACAAGCTTAATCACAGTGAATTGAATAAAGTATTGAAAGTTAGAACTTAAGTAAACGTATCATACCCTTTTAGTGCATGAGATACTTATAGGTTTTAGAATGCCACGTTTCTTTTGAAAATTAGAGTCACTTTTTTCATAGGAATCTCTTTTTCTTAGTCAGTTTGATGTATTAGACCTATCATTTATTTATCTTAGTTCACTTAGGAATAGGATTTGTGTTCTGGACCTATTAATCCTTATATCTTTTGAATTAAAATCCCTAGGCCAGCCTCTTTGGGTTCTAACCTCCGATCGACATGGGCTCGGCTTGCCAGGTCGACAACCTTGGGCCGACCTCCATGGGTTGGTCTTCTTTCTATCTTGGGCTTGGCTTTTATTGGTCCCATAATTGTCCCTCAGCCTTTGCGCTTTGTTTGAATTGATTGGGGAACAAGGGCTCAGTTTTGCCATTATGATTCATCCTTTGATCTCCTGCCACTTCGAGGGTTTGTGCACCACGTGGCAGCTTTGTACTGGCCCTGTGAATGAAGGGTTGCATCGTATCAACTGTCGAGGTGACCGTTTAGGCTGTGCAAAGTGATGGCTGTTGTTTCTTGTCTTCCGAAGCAATGTTAGGGTCTTCATAAAATGGGGGACTTCTTGCTCATCCCTACCTTACTTCCTTGGCTTGATATTTCTGGTGAGAGAGAGAACGGTCTTGCCATAACACTGTAAGTTCCTCCATCCTTGCTCTCTCTTTTTTCTACCCTCTTCCTTCATGGTCGTCCCTTGATGGCAGCTCGCATTAGAAAGCTTGTGGACAACTCAGTAGCTGTCGTTGCCTTTAAGACTAAGTATGGGATTACTAACCAAGTCGGCCTTGAGTTAGTTGCCTCCGACAACTATAGGATGAAAGAGACAGAGAAAGGGATGCCCTTCCTGTTACGCCCAGATTTTTCACACTCGAGGAATACTCACTCAAGCGGGAAAAACACTGTACTCACTCGTTAGAACTCACCCTCCTAGAAGAATGAGTGCGACTAGGTTTGAATTGGAAATTGGATTGAATAAAGGGCTTTTGAAAAAGATTCGGAGTCGCCACCTAACTTGGTTAAGGTGAGTTAGGTCACCTAAAAGCTAAGAATAATCCGAAGACTACACTTAGGGTTTTTGAAAAACGATTTTGAAAATATCTCCTCGAGAGAGGGTTTTTTAGGAAAACAGGTTGTTTGGCTACCTTTGGAAAACATTTAGTCCTTTTTTAGAAAAATAACTCCGTTTTGGTCTTTCGAAAATAGTGATTCTAAGTTCGGAGGTTGGTTACGTGTAGGGAAGACCCACTAAGCTATCACCCTACCCTGCCCTTTCGGTACCTACATGTCAATCTATCCTAGATTCACCTATGAGAGTCTTCAACCAACTATAGTTCAATCCTATTTACTTTGAAAGACAATGTTTGAAAAGGAACTAACATGATGCATGATATGCAAGTGCAAGTTAAGAAAATTGAAAAATAGAAATTGATTTGAAAAGAAATTGATTTGATTTGAAAATAAATTTGAAGAAATAGAATTGAAATTGGAAAGTTTGAAAATTGAAAGTAGAAGTTTGAAAATAGAAATTTTGAAATTGAAATTTGAAATTTGATTGGAATTTGAGATTTGAAAATAGATTTTGGAAACCACATTCATGAGGGTGGAATTGGAAGTTTGAAAAGTATTGTGACCGCACCTATGAAGGTTGCCTACGTATCCCTTTGGGGGAATCAAGTCAGTCGTAGTTCGGACCGGAGTCCGATTGAAAATAGAAGGTTTGATTTGAAAAGAGATTGAATTGAAAATTGAATTTGACTTGAAATTAGAAGAGGAGATTGGAAATTAAAATTGAGAATATTGGACTTTGATTTGGAAAGAATGATTTTGGAAAGACTTGGTTTTGAAAAGATGGAGGTTTAGGAAACCTAGACTTAAGAAAGATGAGACCTAGGAAAGACTTGAGATTAAGAAAGATTAGATTGGAATGTTGGATTTAGAAAGATCTTGAAAAATTTGGAAACTTGGAATTTAGGAAAAATTTAGATTAGAAAAGTTTCGAATTAGGAAAGTGTCATTTTTGGAAAGTTTGAAATTAGGAAAGTTTTAGGTTTAGGAAAGTTTTGAAATTAGGAAAGTTCCATTTTTGGAAAGTTTTGGAATTAGGAAATGTTAGAATTAGGAAAGTTTTGAATTTGAAAATGTTTGAAAAAGGGAAGTTTTGAATTTGGAAAGTTTTGAAAACAAGGAAGTTTTGAAAATAAGAAAGTTTTGTTTTAGGAAAGGTTTGAAAAAGAAAAGTTTTCAATTTAGGAAATGTTTGAATTAAGAAAGTTTTGAGTTTAGAAAAGCCTTAGATTTGAAAAGATTTGAAGTTTAAGAGAGTTTAGAATTTAGAAAGTTTTTAGGTTTAGGAAGATTTAACTTAAGAAAGTTTCAAATTTAGAAAGTTTTGAATTTGGAAAGATTTGAAATTTGGAAAGTTTAAGATTTAGAAAGTTTTAGAGTTTTAGAAAATCTTGAGATTAGGAAAAGTTTGAGTTTAGTAAAGGTTTGAAAACTTAGATTTGGAAAGTTGAGATTTGGAAAGGGATAAAGTTAGGAAAGGGTTGAATTAGGAAAGATTTGAAAGTTGAGTTTTAAAATTTAGGAAAGATTTTTATGTTCAAGTTTTGGAAACTTAAGATTTAGGAAAGTGAAAGTTTAGGAAGGATTTGAATTAAGAAATAGTTGGATTTTGAAATTTAAGGAAAGATTTAAAGTTTAAGTTTAGGAAACTTATGGTTTAGGAAGGAATTGAATTAAGAAAGGTTTGGATTAGGAAGGGATTGGATTTGGTTTCTAAAAAAGAAAGATTGGATTTTGTTTCCAAAAACGGAGGACGGGATCTAGTTTCCTAAACGGGGAGATTGGATTCGGTTTCCTAAAGGGAAGGTAGGATTTGGTAAGGATTTGGAAAGGGAGATTCTAGAAACCCTAGATTTGAAAAATTATAGTTTTGACGTAGAAAATAGGTTTTGAAAACGTGTATAGTTTGGATGTGAAAACAAAAGGTTTTGGAAACCTAGGTTTGGGCAAAGTTTGAAAAACCACGTTTTTGGGAAGAAAATTAGGGTTTCCTAATTGTGGGCTTTAGGGCTTGACTTGGGCTCTAAGGAAAGAATTGTTGGAAAACGCGTTTTTGGAAATGAAGGTTTTCTAGAAGGGAATCCTAGGGAGGAGTTTTTGGAAAGTGTGTTTTTGGAAACATAGATTTTGGAAGAAAATCCTATAGAGGAAATTTCTAGAAGGAAGATTTTAGAAAGAGAGTTTTTAAGAAAGGTTCTTGGAGAGAGTTTTTAGGAAGGTGAATCTAGGGAGTGTTTTTAGAAAGAGATCTTAAAGAGAGGGAGTTTGTGGAAAGGAGTTGAAAAAGGGAATTTTGAAAAATAGATTTTGGAAGGGAGTTTTTGAAAACAATTTTGGAGAGGAGAGTTTTAGAAAAGTATGTTGAAAAAGAGATTTTTAGGAAGAGGGATTTGGAAAAAGAGTTTTTTTTTAAAAGGTCTAAAAACATTCTCACTTTCTTAAAGCGATTCTAGCCATGAGAGGGCTAGAACCACTTTAAGAAAGTGGTTTTGGAAAACAATAAGATTTGAAAATATAGACCAGAAAGGTTATTTTTAATGTAGCACTTTCCTAAAGCAACCCTAGCCATGGAAAGGCTAGAATCACCCTAGGATTGTGATTTTGAAAACAAATTTTTGAAAAAGAGATTTTGATGCAATTTTGAAAACAACTTTGAAAACAACTTTGAAAATGAATTTTGGAAAATGCAAGATTATGATATGCACAATACAATTTGGGGTCGTGAACATACAAGGCTAAGGCTTCACCACATAATCAAGGGGGCCGGACTCACGTGGTCTTTGGTTAGACTAGAAGAAAGCCCCCGACACGGTGACTCTCCAATAGTCTAATCCTACACATGGACCGGGAGTCCTCTTGTTTCAAGCATGCAAAGAAAGGGGGGGAAAGAGATGGGGGATTAAAATAGAGAAAACCCAAGTGGGTTGGAGAGAGAAGAGAGAGGGGGGAAGTGCAGAAAATTAAAGAGAAAGCCTACCGTATGTCTTCTTTATTTTGCGCGCTGCGCTGTCTTCGGTCTTTGTCTTGATCTTCACCTTCAGTCTTCAAAAGTTGTCTTCAAGCTTTGGATGGCAGCTCTTCAAGTCTTCAAAGAGTGGTTGAAGGCTAGTGTATGAGTGTATAGGGGAGTGTATGAGTGTATAGGAGGCTAGGGTTTGTGTATAGTGGCTAGGGTTTGGGAAAACCTAGGGAGGCTAGGGTTTTGGAGATGCTTGAGCTCTGTATATCGACATATAGGATTTTTAGTTTAAGTTTGCAGACCCTTTTCACGTTGAATGAGGCTCTTTATTTATAGAGGGAAGACAAACCTGGCGCCTGTTGCAGTGGCGCCAAACCAAATTATACACCGGCGCCACTAAGAGTGACTCCGGAAAGTCCGGGAATGATTTGAAAGAGCCGGGAATGACCCGGAAGGCCGGAAAGGAGCAGGAACACTCAAAATAGTGTCCTGGAGGTATTTGACTTGAAAAATGAAGATAAGGTGGGTCGGAAAGGTTGACCGGGCCTTTAGGGGCAAAACGGTCAATCGGACCAGGAAACTGCCGGGATTAACTCGGATTGTCCTGGAAGAAGACTTGGGATCTGAAAACATTATTCAGAATGTTCCCGGAGGTTGTCGGTTTGACTCCTAGAGCCGGCGTGGTCGGAAAAGGAGACCGGCCCACTAGGGGCAAAACGGTCATTTTGTACCGGGTTTGCCGGAACTGACTCGAAATGGTCCGGAAAGGTAAAGGAAGGTCGAGAACACTATAAAAAGTATTCTCGGGACATTACTGGTTTGATACCCAGAGCCGGTGTAATCGAAGAAAGAGACCGGCCCTCCAGGGGCAAAACGGTCATTTTGTACCGGGTTGGCCGGAACTGACTTGGAATGATCCGGAAAGGTAAAGGAAGATTGAAAATACTATAAAAAGTAGTCTTAGGGGGTTACCGGTTTGATACTCAGAGCCGGTGTGGTTCCCGGGGCATTCGGATGCTTAGGGGCAAAAGGGTCATCTTGACCGGAAAGTCTCGGAAAAGGTCCTGAGGGTAGTCTGGTCATTTTTCACCGAATTGAGCTAACAGACACGGGTGTTGACTTGGGTTTTGAGTGTCTCCGCCACTCTAACGGTGTGAGTATTTCCGCTACTCGGACGGGGTTGATGATTTGGGAGTATTTCCGCTACTTAGACGGGGTTGAGTATTTCCGCTACTCGGACGGGGTTGATGATTTGGGAGTATTTCTGCTACTCGGACGGGGTTGATGATTTGGGAGTATTTTCGCTACTCGGACGGGGTTGAGTATTTGGGAGTATTTTCGCTACTCGGATGGGGTTTAGTATTTGGGAGTATTTCCGCTACTCGGACGGGGTTGAGTATTTTCGCTACTCGGACGGGGTTGAGTATTTCCGCTACTCTAACGGTTTTGTGAGTAGTTTTGCTACTCAGACCGTCTCGATGAATAAATTGTCTCGAGAGAGGGATTAGAAATGGGTCTTACCGTCTCCGAAGAGACGTGCCTGGACTGAAACCGTCTCGAGGAATAAACTGTCTTGAGAGTGGGATTGGAAAGGGGTCTTACCGTCTCCGAAGAGACGTGCCTGGATTGTGAGTGTTTCCGCCACTCTAATGGTTTTGTGAGTACTTCCGCTACTCTAACGGTTTTGTGAGTGTTTCCGCCACTCTAACGGTTTTGTGAGTGTTTCCGCTACTCTAACGGTTTTGTGAGTGTTTCCGCCACTCTAACGGTTTTGTGAGTAGTTTTGCTACTCGGACCGTCTCGAGGAATAAACTATTTCGAGAGAGGGATTGGAATTGGAATAAGAAAGGACAATGCCCTTAAGGGCATTTTGGTCATTTTGCCTCTATTTAGGCCTGACAGGCCCGCGAAGCGATGGAAAGAGAATTTGGACCTAGAGGATTGGTTTCGATTGGAATATGCCCACGATGACTTGAAAACAAGTCTGGACGGAGTGTAGACTGCCGAGCGGTCAAAAATGGGGTGCTTACAGCTGCCCCTGTTTTTCTGTCTTTGCTTGGCAAAGACAGAAAACGATAAAAGTAAGAGTCCCATGTTGACCGCGAGGCAGTCGGAGGGACGGACACTGGAAATCTTCCGACAACGAGGGTCGAAAACGGCTAATGGGCCAAAAAGACCTTCGAAAACGAGTTTTGGCGGGAAAAAGGGCAAAACTGCCAAGAATTTAGAACTGGCGCCCCTAGCAGTGGCGCCTTTGGCAAGAAGGAACTGGCGCCTCTGCTAGTAGCGCCAGTCTTAAAGTTAAAACCAGAAAATTTCTGGTTCGAACACCCACGGGATTTGAAGAGTTTTTTGCAAATTTGTGAGGCATTGCGAGGAATCTGTCTTGGACATTGAAGGGGCACTCCTTGGGGACCACGGGTGATTGCCGGAGGGAGTCCACATCGCCGGAAAAGTCGCCGGAAGTGAAGATTTCGCCAGAGAACTTCCAAAAGGTGAGTTTTCAAATTTTGTTGATTTTGATGTGTAGAACTTCGTTTGAATCATGTGAATAGTGAAAATTGATGTTTTGATATATTTTGAACACTTTGGTGATGTTATTTTTGTATTTTGATGGTTGTTTGATTGAATTTGAGTGATTATATGTAAATGTGTGAAGGGGGTTTTCTGCAAGAATAGAAAATTTATTCCTATAAGCATGGGTATTGGGTTTTCTGGCTATGTTTTTGTGCAATGTGCCTTAGAAAAATGTGTTTGACAATTGTATGAAGTTTAGTGATTTTTTGAAAACTCGGTGAATTTTTGATTTTTTGAAAAATAGAAAAATATTTAGAAAATTAGAAGAAATTAGAAAATTCAAGAAATTGATGAAAATTTTGAAGTTTGAAATTTGAAAAAATGTAGGAATATTTTGAAAACATTTGAGGTGATTTTGAAGAATTTTGGAAGCCTTTTGAAAACCATTGATTTATTTGAAAAATAAAACATAAGTTTTGGGAATTTTGAAAAATTGAAAAGTGTGCACGGGTGCCATTGTCATGTGATTGTGGCGTTGGAAGGTGCATATTTCATATTTTGTGTTGATGTCATGGGCGTTGTAAGGGCCACTTTTACACGGGACTCTGCCGAAATTTTTAGAAATTATGGAAAGAGTTGGTTAAAATCTTAGAAATAAAATCTTTTTGAAGGGAAATGGCAGAGAACCCTTGAGATGTGATTTGGAGTTGGAAAACCAAGATATGTAAAAATTTTGTTTTTGATTTGTTATTCAAAATCCTTTATTTGTTTTGTGTTATTTGTTTGTTTTATTTTACTGTTATTTAAACTGCATGGATGGTATATTAACATCACTTACCTTGGCTTACCTTTTCAGGATGGCAGATGCAGGTGATGACGGTTCTGAGAGGAGATGCCGCTAGGGGAAAGCGGCCTGTACAGATTCTAATGGCGGCTCTAGTCGATCCAGAGGTAGTTGACGATCCACCGGACGATCCTCATCCGGCCAGAGCGGGCAGGGGAGTAGACTACCTGTCGACCCTTTTTCTCTGGTTGAGCAGGCTTTTGCTGAGGAGGTTGATGCCGAGGAGGAGGTACCAGGCCTTGGGGACCAGGTGACTGGCTATGGGAGAGCTTCTTCCAGGCATAGGAAGACAGACGCTGACTTGGGAGATTTGCAGATACCAGATGTCCCACCTTTCGGGGATCTGGCATATCATCCTAGTGTATATTCCAGACAGCATTTGCCACCTCCGCGGGTACATACAGCTTTCTGAGGGGCTGTTCATCAGGTTTTTGTGACCATGCAGGAGGCTGCCCCATCATACCGCGCCTTCTTGGCAGAGATCAGGTTTGGCGCCTTTATGGGATTACAGGCTAACCGCCTGAACCGGCCTTTGGTACTGGCACTTGTTGAGAGGTGGTTCGGGGAGACTGGGACCTTCCATTTTTTCGGCTTCGAGTTAGGCCCCACTCCTTTAGATTGGGCGATTATTACAGGACTCTCCTTTGTCGGCCGGCGGATCACCCTGCACCTGGTCAGTAGGGACGAGGCCTGTTTGCTGTTGGATTTGCCTCAGCCTGAGCGTTCTGCCTTCCTAGTCTCTTGGATTAGTCAAGGTGAGCGTACTTTTGCTACTGAGCCACTGCCTGCCCGGCGGGATATCATGAAACGGCGACTTGTGTTGTACATCATCTTTAGCTACTTCTCAGCAATAACAAGTCATTCGTGCCGTGTCGTTTGGTGAGTATAGTAGCCGATCTGGGAGCTTTGTTTGAGTTGGACTGGGGGTCCTTTTCTTTTGGCTGCTTTCTTCGATCGATGCGGGTTTGGACTTTTTCTCGCTGGGGCAGCATGACTAGCTTTTGGCCCTTCCTTGTCTGGCGGATCACCCTGCCAGTGCATCGCCCCGCAGTTGTTGAGGATGATCTCTATCCTCGTGTTTTGAGGTGGGCTCGTGACCGGGTAGCCCAACGATCGGAGATTACTGACTTCGTGACGCTCCGTACTAACCTTGAGTTGATTGAGGCGAGGGATGTGACCTGGCGGCCCTTCATTGGATCAGTCCATTATGAGACAGTCCGGTACCTGGTCCCGTTGTCTTTGTCGAGAGCTGTTTTTCTCAGTGATGACACCTGGGAGTCCTACCTTGGAGAGCAGCATTGGAGGCAGTTTCACGAGGAGTTTCGATCAGCAGGAGCTCCACCAAAGTATATGTTTGGAGCCCTGGTGGCGGGAGTGCCCATCCCTTATCAGGAGCGTCAGCTAGGTGCCGAGTTCTTGCTTCCTCCGGATACGGATTATGCCGTGCACTTCGGGGCCCATTCGGTTGGTGCCTTCACCCGGTTTGAGGTAGTTGTCGGCGGGTACGCTGTTGGCCAAGAGGTGGTTGACCTATGACGCCGGGCTGGAGGATATGTGCCCCAGGCCGAGTTTATTGCTGTGAGAGATCAGAGAGACCGGTACCAGATGGAGCGAAACCAGTACCAGGCCGAGGTAGCTTCCCTGACGGCTTGGTTATGTCAGATGGGTGGTAAGGGGGTAAGTTATTCTCTTTTTGCTCCTTATTGCTCTGCCGTTGCTTAGCTCCTTTTGCTTGCAGCTGATTTTGGTTTTATCTCCCCTGCAGGATGGTGGTGCTTCGAGTAGTTATCCTCCTCCTCCGATGCCGGGTTTCGGGGATTTTGATCCAGATGATATTGATTTTAACCTGTGATTGATGCCCCTTGTGGAGACTCTGATCCTCTTTTGCCCCTTGTCCCTGAGATGTATTGATGTTAGACAGTTTTATTTTGCTTAGTTTTGTATAAGGACGGATGTTTATGGTACTTAGATGCACAGATAGACATATACATATGATCAGAGGCATGTGATGTATGATGATGTTAGATGTTTATTACATGAGTTGATGTTGGTGATTTTTATTTCTACAGGGAGTTATGTCCTATATATGCAAAGCTCATGCTGATTGTTTTTTTTTTTTTTTTTTTTTTAACATATGCACAAGTTAGAAATATGTTAATAGAATGACACAGGGTGCTGTTAGACTTGTAGCCTTGGGAATGGTAACTCCCTCTTCTTCGGGGGTTTAGCCTCTCTTCTAGCTCAACCTTACCTCGATGGGATGATAGCATTTCGTACTTTACTCAACCTCTTGATCGCCCCCAACTCTTTTGTCTTAGGGTTAGTGTATAGGGTTATTGGGCTGAGACTCTCGACTCTCGGGGTCTTAGCAGTAACTTACCTGACCTTTGGCAGAGTGATAAGTGGCCAGTCATTTCAATCCAAGAAGGCTTTGTTTAGGACCGTAATATAGGCTAGGCTATGGGGTTTTAGAAACAACGGGATATGTAGGCTCAAATTCAATGTTGTTTTCAGCAGGGTTTAGATCTAAACTGTCCTTAACCGTTTTTCAGTAGGATTAGCATCCATTTTTTTTTTTTTTTTTAAGCTTTGGCAGCGTATCTAACTCATTTAGATCAAGCAATCTTTTTTCAATCAGAGGGGACTTTAATAGGGTTGTAATGTAGGCCATGGTTTCGGGGTTTTGCAAGAAAAGGTAAAGGTTCAAACCTATTGTACCTACTGGGTTTCCTTGTAACCTAGGATCACCTTTAAATTTCCTTCTCGCTTTTGGCCATATATTTCTCAAGGTGAAAATAACCTCGTTCTTTCACCCTGTCCATGTACTTATTGAGATAAACATGATTTTCTTTTCTGTGCCTTTGAAGTTAACTCAATCACGATTTTCTTCAGGCCTTTCTTTAGAATCATGGTTTTCTTTTCTTTTTCTTTCTTTCTTTTTTTTTTTTTTTTTTTTTGGCCTCTTGCCCCTTGGCAACTCCTTTCTTTTGCTTTTCCTTTCTATTTCTTTTCTTTTCTTTTATGAAACGAAACAATTCTTTAACCCTTTCCCCTTAAATCTTTTTCTTGGAAGTTCAATATACCCAGTGTGGGCGGTGATCCCTAGGTTGGGGTTTTGTTAAGAAAGGATAAGTGGCTCAACGGGTTTGGCAAGGGGTTGCTTTTGATTGTATGGGAAATGAAATGAGGGCCTCTCTTCACTTTGAATTAAATTGCTTGATCCATAGAGTTTTTCAACACTATCCTTGCATGATAGAGGTGGACACCACTCCTAGAGTTCTCAACTATTGTCTGCCCTAGTGTGGGGAGGACAGTCTTGGATCAGGGTTAACAAAGAAAATTTTCGCTTTCCGTGAGGCACTAGGGGTTAAGCAAAGGGAATATGAGCACATTTGTTCATTTATTTAGTTATTTATTCTTTATATGTGGGGGAATGAAAGATAGCTCCTCTTCATTTTGATAAACTGGCCACACATCACTTAACCTCAGAGTCTTGCAAGTGCTGCCTTTGGGTAGTATCCTCACTCATCCTTATTCTCTCTCTCTGTGGAAGGCTGATCATTTGGCGAGTGGTCAACTCATGCTATCATCCCTTCAAGTTGGATCATTCCATAAGATAAACCACGCCCCTTGCGTAGAAAGTAGTCACTATTTCCCAGGGAAGACAAAACAACAACAATGGAACAAAAACTGTTATTTGATTATTATTATTATTTTCACGAAAAGCATAGAATTCTTAAACAATAAGAAGATGTAATCATGAATTTAAAGACAGGAAGTAAGAGGGATAGAAAGAAAGTGGGCGACAACACCCCTCTCTTGTACGCTCTTGCAAGGAATCCATTTTAGTACAGCCTTGGGACAGTCCCCACGTCTTCGATGCTCCATTCGCGACCTGGATCCTCTGCCAAGGCGAGATAAGCAAAGGCTTCCCCTAGAGCTCCATAGGCATTGACACTGTTGATGCAGTTGTCAGCCTCCCTCTTGTTTTGTGTAACGGGTTCTTCTGAAAATAGGGTGACCAGCTCACCCCCTTCCAATTCAAATGGCTCTGCTTGTGCTCTTGGCTTCTCTATCCTCCAGCTCATTTCTTCATAGTTGTATTCATTCGTGGGCCAATAACTCTCTAACAAATAACGTTCGGGCGCAGCGTATTTCGGATGCAGAAACTCAGCACCCCATCCATCAGCAACCATGTTTTTAGTAGTCTCATCTCTCAGGAACATTGGTTCCTCAATAGGCCAGTCAGAAGCATCAGGGTTATGGAGATAGATTGGAAATAACAGGAGATCCTCCTCCCAGTCATCTTTTTCCTCGGTCTCCCAATCGTCCTCATAATCCTCGACTTCGGGCTTGTCAAACAATCCCTCGCCCTCCATTTCTACTAGTATCATATTGATGGTGTGATCTGGCAGAGGGTTAGCAGTCACATTGGGAGTGGGAGCAAGTTTTACTGGCTGCAGATCAATGGTCTTATTGTCGATCAGGTCTTGGATCTTGTGCTTGAGAGCAAAGCAGCTTTCGGTGTCATGCCCCTGGCCACCTGAATGATATTCACATGTAAGGGCAGCATTAAAGGTTGGGGGTAGAGGGCTTGGCAACGGACGAGCAGGGACGGGCTTCAAGATGTTGTTCTTTAGAAGGCTATGGTAGGCCTCGGTTTGGGTACAGGCTAAGGCATCGAAGGTGCGGATACGTCGAGCAGGTCTATTAAAGTTGGGTCGTGCCCCAGCGAGGCCGTAGTCAGGGGTTGGAGCAGGCATGGTCAAGGTGGGCAAGGGCAGGACTTGGGGTGATTGAGCGGGGGTCGGTATTGGGGTGGTTGGCTAGGCAGAATAGCAGACACTTCGCTTTCCTTCCTGATCGTGCCCCTTGTAGTAGCCACCTTCTTGGCTATGTTGGCAGTATTTTCTCCAGTCTTGGCATAGGGATCTGTAATTCTTCCTGTCTTGAAGCCGTTTTCTATCATTTCCCCCTGCATAATGAGTTCGGAGAAGCTTTTTCTCACGCTTGTGCAGAGTTTCTCATAGAATATACCTTGAAAAGTATGTATAAATAGTTGTACATACTCCTTCTCCTCCAACGGGGGATTAACTTGTGCAGCGGCCTCCCTCCATCTTAGGGCATATGCTTTAAAACTCTCCTTCTCACCCTTACTCATCGTCATCAAGGACCAGCGATTGGAAGTGAGATCGATGTTGTGACGGTATTGGGCTTTGAATGCATTGACTAGCTCCATCCAGGTGGTGATCTTCCTTAAGTCCAGACGAGCGAACCATTGTAAAGCCGACCCAGTGAGGCTGTGTTGGAATAACTGCATAAGGAGCTTCGGGTCGTTGCCATGTCCACTTAGCGCTCCAGCATATAGACGGAGATGAGCAACAGGGTTACCGGCATCGTCGTACTTCTGGAAGTCAGGCATCTTAAACTTAGCTGGCCTGGGGTGGTCAGGGAAGAAACATAGCTCATCATAGGAAGTGAATCCGTAAGCATCATGGCCATGGAGACTTCGCAACGAATCCTCCAACCCTTGGATTTTCAGACTGAGAGGGTCTAGAGGGGCCTTCTTTGTGACGGGTGAAAGCAATATGGTTTCTTCTTCTTCCGCATTGACCCTTTTGGCATCTTCTTTAGTTTTCCCAGCATTATCAGACTGAAGCAAGATCCTCGGATTAGCGGGTTTAAGGTCTTTAGATGAAGTCGTTGATGATGACGAGACCGCAGTAGCATCCTTCATGGCTAGAGTTTGAATAAGTTTGAGCATCTCATCCATCTTAGTCCTCATTTCGTTGACCTCTTCTCGGGAGACCTGAGAGGATTCTTCAAGGTTAGCAGCCATCAATGATGCTCTTTGCCGGGTGATAATAGGATCCCTTGGTGGATGTTGCCCCTTTTTGGGAGCAATGTTGACTCAGTGCAAGGTGACTTCTGAAATAGAAAAAAAGGAAGAAAGAAAAAGATAAAAACACAAGTCACAAGTTAGTTTGTGGTTTTTAGAGAGCTTTATGCAATGCATGTCCTAGGATTGCCCCTGTTTGAGATGGAGATTAAACATGATGTATTGGCTCACTTTTGGAGATAGGGGGTTTGCCCCTGTATGCAGAATCTTTACCGTCAGGTGTTAACCTTCAATCATCCATGCATTCATTCATAAAATAAAGAAGTTCATTAAATTTTGGGTCTAAGATACAAAAGAATTGAAATACATTTTAATAGGGGGAGGGGGAACATTTTCCTTTGGACTTCCACCTATCTACTTTTACAAAGGGTAAACCTAAACTATTCTTGAGTCTTCGGATTCGCCTTCCTTGGGTTTGATGTCGAGGAGGTCTCTGAGAGACCTTGTTGATTGACTGCCCCTTGTCTTCTTGGCAACCCTATCTCCGTGAGCATAGAGGGATTGGGGCCCCTCTTATGGAATGAATCGAGATGCATGCAATGGGTCCTTAGGGTTACGCGTGAACCCTTAGGGTTTGGGCAGGTTTAATGCAAGGGAGAGTGACGTTGGTGTCACTCTCAATGGGTTGATCATATGCATGAGAATGCATCGACTTGAGTTACTTGGAACTCTTGTCTTGACATGGAATATTGAATGCATGAACGTGAATATGCAAAAAGTATAAAGAAAAAAGGTACAATTGAAATAAACATGCATGCATGAACAATAAGACAGGCATTATAACAGTATAAATACAGTCAGTATAACAGCAGGTATAAATGAAAGTAAGAGCAGTCGCCTTTTCCTCCGTGATTTTGAAAACAGTGCTCGTGTCCTAAATCCGGCAAAGGTTCGGCTATGCATGGTGTCTATATGAGTATGAGATTAAGGGTTGACTAATGCGTCTTAAAAAGGCTTGGTCCCCGGATCTTCAAACCTAGGCCCACTCCCCGAGGTGGTGCCATGATTGGTTGGTGATCCGAGCGGGGGAACCATCAAGAGGCCGTAGGCGAAGAAACTGACACAGCATCTTGCCCACAACCAATATACCGTTCCCCCTTTCTAACTAGAAAGGACATATCAGGGTATGCAAGTATGCAGAATGCAAGTGCACATGCAGTGTGTGTGTGATTTTTAAAAGTGGAGGAAAGGGCCCAACAACTCCCATTCATCCTGTACATCACATTCATGCAAAGCAGTTGATAATGTTTAAACATAAAGCACACCTACAAAACAAAGTGTTAGCATGTGGATGGCAAACATAATACAAGATAATATGAATGAATGCATGTTTTTTTTTTTTAAAACAATTTTGAAAATTTAGTTTTAAAAATTTAAAGTGAATAGGATTGAACCAAGTTAATTGAAGACTCTACATGGGTGAACGGTAAAGAAACATGACTAACGGCCTAACCCTCTAAGTCTCCCCAGTGGAGTCGCCAGTTGTCGCGCCCAGATTTTTCGCACTCGAGGAATACTCACCCAAGCGGGAAAAACACTGTACTCTCTCGTTGGAACTCACCCTCCTAGAAGAATGAGTGCGACTAGGTTTGAATTGAAAATTGGATTGAATAAAGGGCTTTTGAAAAAGATTCGGAGTCGCCACCTAACTTGGTTAAGGTGAGTTAGGTCACCTAAAAGCTAAGAATAATCCGAAGACTACACTTAGGGTTTTTGAAAAACGATTTTGAAAATATCTCCTCGAGAGAGGGTTTTTTAGGAAAACAGGTTGTTTGGCAACCTTTGGAAAACATTTAGCCCTTTTTTAGAAAAATAACTCCGTTTTGGTCTTTCGAAAACAGTGATTCTAAGTTCGGAGGTTAGTTACGTGTAGGGAAGACCCACTAAGCTATCACCCTACCCCGCCCTTTCGGTACCTACATGTCAATCTACCCTAGATTCACCTATGAGAGTCTTTAACCAACTATAGTTCAATCCTATTTACTTTGAAAGACAATGTTTGAAAAGGAACTAACATGATGCATGATATGCAAGTGCAAGTTAAGAAAATTGAAAAATAGAAATTGATTTGATTTGAAAATAGATTTGAAGAAATAGAATTGAAATTGGAAAGTTTGAAAATTGAAAGTAGAAGTTTGAAAATAGAAATTTTGAAATTGAAATTTGAAAATTGATTGGAATTTGAGATTTGAAAATAGATTTTGGAACCCGCACCCATGAGGGTGGAATTGGAAGTTTGAAAATTATTGTGACCGCACCTATGAAGGTTGCCTACGTATCCCTTTGGGGGAACCAGGTCAGTCGTAGTTCGGACCGGAGTCCGATTGAAAATAGAAGGTTTGATTTGAAAAGAGATTGAATTGAAAATTGAATTTGACTTGAAATTAAAAGAGGAGATTGGAAATTAAAACTGAGAATATTGGACTTTGATTTGGAAAGATTGATTTTGGAAAGACTTGGTTTTGGAAAGATGGAAGTTTAGGAAACCTAGACTTAAGAAAGATGAGACCTAGGAAAGACTTGAGATTAAGAAAGATTAGATTGGAATGTTGGATTTAGAAAGATCTTGAAAAATTTGGAAACTTGGAATTTAGGAAAAATTTAGATTAGAAAAGTTTCGAATTAGGAAAGTGTCATTTTTGGAAAGTTTGAAATTAGGAAAGTTTTAGGTTTAGGAAAGTTTTGAAATTAGGAAAGTTCCATTTTTGGAAAGTTTTGGAATTAGGAAATGTTAGAATTAGGAAAGTTTTGAATTTGGAAATGTTTGAAAAATGGAAGTTTTGAAAACAAGAAAGTTTTGAAAACAAGAAAGTTTTGTTTTAGGAAAGGTTTGAAAAAGAAAAGTTTTCAATTTAGGAAATGTTTGAATTAAGAAAGTTTTGAGTTTAGAAAAGCCTTAGATTTGAAAAGATTTGAAGTTTAAGAGAGTTTAGAATTTAGAAAGTTTTTAGGTTTAGGAAGATTTAACTTAAGAAAGTTTCAAATTTAGAAAGTTTTGAATTTGGAAAGATTTGAAATTTAGAAAGTTTAAGATTTAGAAAGTTTTAGAGTTTTAAAAAATCTTGAGATTAGGAAAAGTTTGAGTTTAGGAAAGGTTTAAAAACTTAGATTTGGAAAGTTGAGATTTGGAAAGGGATAAAGTTAGGAAAGGGTTGAATTAGGAAAGATTTGAAAGTTGAGTTTTAAAATTTAGGAAAGATTTTTATGTTCAAGTTTTGGAAACTTAAGATTTAGGAAAGTGAAAGTTTAGGAAGTATTTGAATTAAGAAATAGTTGGATTTTGAAATTTAAGGAAAGATTTAAAGTTTAAGTTTAGGAAACTTATGGTTTAGGAATGAATTGAATTAAGAAAGGTTTGGATTAGGAAGGGATTGGATTTGGTTTCTAAAAGAGAAAGGTTGGATTTTGTTTCCAAAAACAGAGGACGGGATCTAGTTTCCTAAACAGGGAGATTGGATTCGGTTTCCTAAAGGGAAGGTAGGATTTGGTAAGGATTTGGAAAGGGAGATTCTAAAAATCCTAGATTTGAAAAATTATAGTTTTGACGTAGAAAATAGGTTTTGAAAACGTGTATAGTTTGGATGTGAAAACAAAAGGTTTTGGAAACCTAGGCTTGGGGCAAAGTTTGGAAAATCACGTTTTTGGGAAGAAAATTAGGGTTTCCTAATTGTGGGCTCTAGGACTTGACTTGGGCTCTAAGGAAAGAATTGTTGGAAAACGCGTTTTTGGAAACGAAGGTTTTCTAGAAGGGAATCCTAAGGAGGAGTTTTTGGAAACATAGATTTTGGAAGGAAATCCTAAAGAGGAAATTTCTAAAAGGAAGATTTTAGAAAGAGAGTTTTTTAGAAAGGTTCTTGGAGAGAGTTTTTAAGAAAGTGAATCTAGGGAGTGTTTTTAGAAAGAGATCTTAAAGAGAGGGAGTTTTTGGAAAGGAGTTGAAAAAGGAAATTTTGAAAAATAGATTTTGGAAGGGAGTTTTTGAAAACAATTTTGGAGAGGAGAGTTTTAGGAAAGTATGTTGAAAAATAGATTTTTAGGAAGAGGGATTTGGAAAAAGAGTTTTTTTTTAAAAAGTCTAAAAACATTCTCACTTTCCTAAAGCGATTCTAGCCATAAGAGGGCTAGAACCACTTTAAGAAAGTGGTTTTGGAAAAAAATAAGATTTGAAATTATAGACCGAAAAGGTCACTTTTAATGTAGCACTTTCCTAAAGCAACCCTAGCCATGGAAAGGCTAGAATCACCCTAGGATTGTGATTTTGAAAACAAATTTTTGAAAAAGAGATTTTGATGCAATTTTGAAAACAAGTTTGAGAACAACTTTGAAAACGAATTTTGGAAGATGCAAGATTATGATATGCACAATGCAATTTGGGGTCGTAAACATACAAGGCTAAGGCTTCACCACATAATCAAGGGGGCCGGACCCACGTGGTCTTTGGTTAGACTAGAAGAAAGCCCCCGACACGATGACTCTCCAATAGTCTAATCCTACACATGGACCAGGAGTCCCCTTGTTTCAAGCATGCAAAGAAAGGGGGGGAAAGAGATGGGGGATTAAAATAGAGAAAACCCAAATGGGTTGGAGAGAGAAGGGAGAGGGGGGAAGTGTAGAAAATTAAAGAGAAAACCTACCGTATGTCTTCTTTATTTTGCGCGCCGCGCTGTCTTCGGTCTTCGGTTTTTGTCTTGATCTTCACCTTTAGTCTTCAAGAGTTGTCTTCAAGCTTTGGATGACAGCTCTTCAAGTCTTCAAAGAGTGGTTGAAGGCTAGTGTATGAGTGTATAGGGGAGTGTATGAGTGTATATGGGAGTGTATGAGTGTATAGGAGGCTAGGGTTTGTGTATAGTGGCTAGGGTTTGGGAAAACCTAGGGAGGCTAGGGTTTTGGAGATGCTCGAGCTCTGTATATCAAAATATAGGATTTTTAGGTTAAGTTTGTAGACCCTATTCACATTGAATGAGGCTCTGTATTTATAGAGGGAAGACAAACCTGGCGCCTGTTGCAGTGGCACCAGGCCAAATTATACACTGGCGCCACTAGGAGTGACTCCGGAAAGTCCGGGAATGATTTGAAGGAGCCGGGAATGACCCGGAAGGCCGGAAAGGAGCAGGAACACTCAAAATAGTGTCCTGGAGGTATTTGACTTGAAAAATGAAGATAAGGTGGGTCGGAAAGGTTGACCGGGCCTTTAGGGGCAAAACGGTCAATCGGACCAGGAAACTGCCGGGATTGACTCGGATTGTCCTGGAAGAAGACTTGGGATCTGAAAACATTATTCAGAATGTTCCCAGAGGTTGCCGGTTTGACTCCCAGAGCCGGCGTGGTCGGAAAAGGAGACCGGCCCACTAGGGGCAAAACGGTCATTTTGTACCGGGTTTGCTGGAACTGACTCGGAATGGTCCGAAAAGGTAAAGGAAGGTCGAGAACACTATAAAAAGTATTCTCGGGACATTACCGGTTTGATACCCAGAGCCGGTGTAGTTGAAGAAGGAGACCGGCCCTCTAGGGGCAAAACGGTCATTTTGTACCGGGTTGGCCGGAACTGACTTGGAATGATCCGGAAAGGTAAAGGAAGATTGAGAATACTATAAAAATTAGTCTCAGGGGGTTACCGGTTTGATACTCAAAGCCAGTGTGGCTCCCGGGGCATTCGGATGCTTAGGGGCAAAAGGGTCATCTTGACCGGAAAGTCTCGGAAAAGGTCATAAGGGTAGTCTGGTCATTTTTCACCGAAGTGAGCCAACAGACACGGGTGTTGACCTGGGTTTTGAGTGTCTCTGCCACTCTAACGGTGTGAGTATTTCCGTTACTCGGACGGGGTTGATGATTTGTGAGAATTTCCGCTACTCGGACGGAGTTAATGATTTGGGAGTATTTCCGCTACTCAAATGGGGTTGAGTATTTCCGCTACTCAGACGGGGTTGATGATTTGGGAGTATTTCCGCTACTCGGATGGGGTTGATGATTTTCGCTACTCGGACGGGGTTGATGATTTGGGAGTATTTCCGCTACTCGGACGGGGTTGAGTATTTGGGAGTATTTCCGCTACTCGGACGGGGTTGAGTATTTCCGCTACTCTAACGGTTTTGTTAGTAGTTTTGCTACTCAGACCGTCTCGAGGAATATTTTGTCTCGAGAGAGGGATTGGAAAAGGGTCTTACCGTCTCCGAAGAGACGTGCCTGGACTGAAACCGTCTCGAGGAATAAACTGTCTCGAGAGTGGGATTGGAAAAGGGTCTTACCGTCTCCGAAGAGACGTGCCTGGATTGTGAGTGTTTCCGCCACTCTAACGGTTTTGTGAGTACTTCCGTTACTCTAACGGTTTTGTGAGTGTTTCCGCCACTTTAACGGTTTTGTGAGTATGTCCGCTACTCTAACGGTTTTGTGAGTGTTTCCGCCACTCTAACGATTTTGTGAGTAGTTTTGCTACTCGGACCGTCTCGAGGAATAAACTGTCTCGAAAGCAGGATTGGAATTGGAATAAGAAAGGACAACGCCCCTAAGGGCATTTTGGTCATTTTGCCTCTATTTGGGCCTGACAGGCCCGCGAAGTGATGGAAAGACGAAATTTGGACCTAGAGGATTGGTTTCGATTGGAATATGCCCACGATGACTTGAAAACAAGTCTGAACGGAGTGTAGACTGCCGAGCGGTCAAAAATGGGGTGCTTACACTTCCTTGTGATCGCCATTATAGAGGCCAAGTTTAGGTTTTCCGTACACCCTTTTCTTAGCAAAATTCCTTCATCGCCACAATGTGTCTCTGTCAGAAGTACACCCAAATGTTTATAAGATTTTCATGGGGATGCTAGAGCTGAATCGAATCCTGGGTGTTAACCTAAGCCTCACGAAGCTCGACTTCTGTTATACTTTGTGTAAAGTCAGGGGTGATAGTTGAAAAGTTTACCTTAGGGCGGTCAAAAAGAACAAAGAAATAGTAAAATGTCTCCCATTTTTGGGTAAGGGAGTAAACGATGTCAGAGTCTAGGTTTCTGGCCCCGGACAATGTAGCAATCTTCCTGTCGACCAGATGCCATTGATATGATGCCGTAGAACCCCCAAAGAATTAGCTTTGTGCCGACCTCTTACTTTTTGTATGTGTTGATTTGTACACTTCTAATCTGCTTTGTTTTGGCATTTTTAGAATCCAGTAAGAAGGGTACGAAGAGGGAGACATAGGAAGTCAACTTAAGCGATTTGCACAAGGTTTTGAACTACCGGGGCCATGGTCAGCTTCACGATATTGTAAAGGCCCCCCAACATTTTGCTCAACTACCCACTCTGAATTTCGTCCTTCACAGCTTCCTTTGAGATTCTTCCAGGCGTAATTGCGCAACCAGCGAAGGAGGGTGCAGCTGGTGACTTTGTTGAAATTTCAGTCGGGATCATGATCAAACAAGTACTTCTTAACGATCGGTGACTGTTGTCGACCTGCATGCTGACGCATTACAGGCAAGTGAGGGTGCGGGGACTCGAGTTGTTGAAGATATCATTCTAGTGACTTCAAGGGTTGTCTTTCCAAGCTAGGCGTCATTCGGGTTGCCTCTAATCTCTATTGACAAACCTGTCAATGTTTCTAGTGGTGAGGGTAATCCACTTGATGATATCTCCTTTAAGTGGTCGAGTTCCTCTGAGTCGGCATCCACTTCAACTCCGTACATCGTGGATGCCAGAAGAATCCACTTGATGATATCTCCACCTCGATCGCTGAGCTGTAATCAAGATTGGGAGGTAACGAAAGCTAATTTTTCCATCATCCTCAGAGTTTGATTCTTCTGGCAAGATGAATTTAAAGGAGTTGATGCTGCAGAAGGCGGAGAAGAAACTGAAGAAGTCAGGGAAGCCGAAGGCTAGTGCAGTAAAGTCCATACCCCGCCTCATAATGTTATGGAGACTAGTTCTCTTGAGCTTGAGAGGAAGAAGATAATGACGAGATCAACGAAGAAGAAGCCTGCAACAGAGGATACTGTTGTTGAGCCAGCTCCGAAGAAACAAAACATTGCGTCAACCAATCACGGCCAGGTGCTAGTGCTGCAGCTATCGAAGCCGATTTTGTAGTCAGCAAGCCAGACATCGACTGTTGTTGCATGCTGACGTATAAGTCTATGATCAACTCCGCTGAAGTGGCAATAGGGGTGGTGCAGAGTGATCTCTAGAAAGTTAACACTAATCTACTGGAATCTAGTAATGATTTGTTGATTTTCCTTGGGGCATTTTATGAATCTTTTGTGGTAAGTTTCTCTGCCTCTACATGTCCCTTTTTCGATGTCGATTTTGTATTCATTCTTAATGTTATTTTTATTTCTAGGCCTCACTCAATGCTTTGGAGGCCATGCACCGTTTCTGGATTTTATCCAGTAAAGCCTCCAAGGTCTCCAAAAAGCACGTTAAACTGTGCAATCAACACAAAATACTTATAGAAAAGCACTCCAAGCTCAAGGAGGAGTGGATAAAAATGAAGAAAGCGGAACTTTAGGCTAACAAGGAGTTTAAAAAGGCTAAAAATCTCACTGAATCAAGTCACCGCCGATCTGGACAAGAAGAGCGTTAACTTCTCGAAGTTGAAAGCAGACAATGTCGTGCTTTCAATGGAGGCAAAGGGCCAAGGTCGAAGGAGTCAAGGCTGATCTTGCTAAGGCTAAAAATAAGGCTGAGGCGAGCTATAAGCAGGGCATATCTGATAATGCCTAGGATTTCGCACAACAAATGATAGATTTATCTTAGTCCATCTTCATCCAAGGTTGGCAAGGAGCTTTGAAGGAGATGAAGGTTGAGAGCACCTTTCCTCTTTGGAAGAACATTCCGAACTACCACGAGACTGCTATGAAGGGTGATCTTGAGGGTGCAACTGAGACTGTTGAAAGCATAATTGCTCTTGGGGATGTGGCTGCTGCTTTGAAGTCTCAAACGACTGAGGTTGCTGCCACGGATACATCACTTACTATTCCACCGATTGAGCCTGCTGTTAATGAATTGGCCAATCCTGTTGAGAAACCTATTGAAGAAATTGTGCCCTAGCTTGTATCTTTCTGTTGGAACACTTGTATCTTTTTGTTTCTTTAATAAAAAAAGATTTTTTTTTATTTTAATCAGATGGTTGCAGTTCCATTTATCTTTTAAATGAATCCAGATTCTACTACTTTACTTGATTCTGGCATTGATGTTTTTTTTACTTCTTTTAATTCAGTAAAACCAAATAGTTTTAACGTTTAGTTTTTCTTTTGATTGGCCTTCATTGGCCAACTTGCCCAACTTGGATAGAACCAAGCTTTTGCACTTGAATTTTCTTTTGTTTGGTCTTTATTGGATGACCTGCTCAACTTAGACATGACCAAGCTTTTATACTTGGTTTTTTGATGAGGCCTTTATTGGTCGACTTGCCTAACTTGGGTCGGACCAAGCTTTTACACTTAGTTTTTTGATGAGGCCTTTATTGGCCAACCTGCCTAACTTGGGTAGGACCAAACTTTTACACTTGATTTTTTTTGCCTTCATTGACTTACTTGCCTAACTTAAACAGGACCAAACTTTTACACTTAGTTTTTTGATGAGGCCTTCTTTAGCCAACCTGCCCAACTTGGGTAGGACCAAACTTTTATACTTGATTTTTTTGGCCTTCATTGACCGACTTGCCTAACTTAGACATGACCAAACTTTTACACTTAGTTTTTGTTAAAGCCTTCATTGGCCGACCTGCCTAACTTAGACAGGATCAAGTTTTGACACTTGATTTTTGTTAAGGCCTTCATTGGCCAACCTGCCCAATCTGGACAGGACCAAGGTTTTACCCTTAGTTTTTTGTTTTGTTTGGCTCAACTCTTCTTTCTTAGCATGGCTTCAAATATAAGAGTCGTGGAGTCAACATTTCTTCATTAAAAATGCACAACTTGTGCAAATAGGGGAGACACCAAAGTTAGCTTTCTATTAATAGAACTTTTTGAGATTGTTTGCATTCCATGGTTGGGGTAACTGGGGCCCTTCTTCAACAATCTGTAGCTGATATGTTCCCAAGCTGACTTGGGATGCAACTTTGTATGGGCCCGAGTTAGGACCGAGCTTTCCATCTGCCGAATTCTTTGTTTGCCCCAACACCTTTTTGAGCACTAGGTTTCCAGGGACAAAATTTTTTGGCTGAACCAGCTTGTTGTAGGATCGGCTAAGCTATTGATGATATCTAGTAAGCTTAAGTATGGCTGCCTCTCTCTTTTCTTCAATGAGGTCCAGGTCTCTTGCCAAGGTCTGATCATTAAGCCCAGTGTCAAACGCTGTCAATCTGATTGTTGAGAGTTTAACCTCCAAGGGTATAACTGCTTCAATCCCATATGCCATTGAGAAAGGGGTTTCACCAGTAGACCTCTTTGGAGTGGTTCTATAGAACCATAGAACACTAGGTAACTCTTCTACCCATCTTCCCTTAGCTCTTTTTAGCCTCTTCTTGATTCCGTTCAGCATTATTTTGTTGGATATTTTGGCTTGTTCATTGTACTGTGGATAGGCTAGTGTCGAATAATAATTTTTTATCCCAGGTTCATTACAGACTCCTCTGAACATATTTTTATCGAACTGGGTGCCGTTGTCCGAGACCAATGTGCATGGTATGCCGAACCTTGTAATTATGTTCCTCCAAGCAAATCGCTTTGCATCTATTTCCCTGATTGTTGATAAGGGTTTTCCTCCCCTCCACTTGGTGAAGTAATCTGTTACGACGATGAGGAAACTCTTGTTTCTAGAAGCTCAGGGCAAAGGGCTGACAATATCTAATTCCCATTAGGCAAAAGGCTAGGAGCTGGTAATAGTTGTGAGGTCATCGGCTGGTTGGTGGATTAATGGCGAGAACTTCTGGCACTTCTTACACTTTAGTACATACTGAGATGCATCCTTTTGCATATAGGGCCACCAATATCCTTGTGAAATAACTCGATGGGCAAGCGATCTCCCGCCAACATGACTACCACAAATCTTTTCATGGATTTCAAATACAATACCATGCACTTTGTCTGGATGAACGCAATATAAGTGAGGTCCTGTGAAAGATCTCTTGTATAGCTCCTTACTAGGTGATAACCACTACTTCAGGGACTTATGCTTTATTCTCCTGGCCTCATTCTTGTCCTTAAGCAACTTATCTTTGTCAAGGTATGCAATGATTAGATCCATCCAAGACAGTGCTAGCTCTTCTATGGCTAGTGCTTGCTCATTTTCTTGAAAGATGTTCGGGCTACCTAAGGTCTCGACATGGATTGTTCTCTTCAAGCCCGACTTCAAGGCTGCTGTGAGTGTTACCAAGGCATAAGCATGGGCGTTGCTGTCGTGGCCGATCTGGCATATCTCGTATTTGTTAAACTTCTTCAACAATTCCTATGCCTTTGCTAGGTACTGTGTCATCTTGTCATTCTTTGCCGTGTATTCCCCCTAATCTGGTTCACCATGAGCTATGAGTCTGAGAAGATGCTAATCTCGATAATATTTAGCTCTATAGATTGGTGGAGTCCTGCGAGCAGAGTCTCGTATTTTGACTCATTGTTTAAGATGGTAAACTCTAGTTTTATAGCTTGTTCAATTGTCATGCCATCTGGTGTGATCAGGACTATGACCGGCCTTGCCCCCCCAGTCATTGGATGCTCCATCTACGAAGAGCTTCCAATAATCAGTAGTCTCCCATAGCTTTAAAGTGGGACTGTTCTCCGGTAGCTCGACAGTAGGCTTTGAATTGGCTTCCTGTGGCAGTTTAATAAAAAATCAGCAAGCACCTGACCTTTCACTGCCGATTTGGGTTGATACTTGATGTCGAACTCGCCCAACTCTAGTGCCCATTTTTCTATTCTGTCGGAGAAGTCTGCTCTTCGAAAGAGTGGTTTCAATTGATGATCAGTGAGGATAATAATAGTATGGGCTCTGAAGTAGTGCACGAACTTGCGTGATGTCATCACTAATGCGAGAGCCAGCTTTTCCAAAGGTAGATATCTTATCTCTGCCCCTAGAAAAGTCTTGCTAACATAGTAGACTGGTTTTTGTTGTCTGTTTCGCTGCCGAAGTAAGACGGCGTTGATAGCATGCTCTAAAACAGTCAGGTATAAAGCTCATCATACTTGAACGGACTAGAAAGGAGTGGTTGCTGGGTTAGGTATCTTTTCAGCTTGGCAAGGGCTTGATCGCAGTCCAGTCCCCAACTAAACTGCTCTTGTTTCTTCAGGAGTTAAAAAAATGGTCAGCACTTATCCGAAGATTAGCTGATGAACCAGTTAAGAGCTGCTACCATCCCAGTCAACTTCTAAACCTCTTTAATGTTTTCAGGGCCTGGATGTCTGAATTGCACTGATTTGTTGTGGGTCTACTTCAATTCCTCGGTATGTAACCAAGAATCCCAATAATTTTCCTAAACTCACCCTGAACACACGTTTAGAGGCATTAAGCTTCATCTTGTACTTCTTTAAGATGTCGAACACTCTTTTTAAGTTGCCAAGGTAGAGCCTGCTGACCTTGCTTTTGACCACCATTTCATCAATGTATATTTCAACTGTACTACCGATGTGCTCTTTAAACATTTTTATGACTAGTCTTTGATAAGTAGCACATGTATCCTTCAGCCCAAAAAGCATAACTTTGTAGCAAAAAATACCCATCAGGATGATAAAGGTGGTCTTCTCTTGGTCATCTTTATAGAGTGGTATTTGATGATACCCAAGATAGGTATTGAGAAAGCTCATTCTTTCATATCCTGTTGTTACATCCACGAGTTGGTTAATCCTTGGTAGAGGAAAAGGATCCTTGGGGCATGCCTTGTTTAGATCGATGAAGTCCACACATACCCTCCACTTGTCGTTCTTCTTTTTCACCACAACTGTGTTGGATAACCAGCATGGGTGGAAGACTTCTCTAATTGCCCCTGCTTCAAGAAGCCTTTCTACCTCCTCAATTACTACATCTACGTGTTGCGTGGCTGCCTTCCTTCCTTTTTGAACCATAGGCTAGCACTGTGGATTAATGTTAAGTCTATGGTAGGCTACCTCTGGGTCAATTCTCGACATATCATAAAGGATCCAAGTGAAAATTTCAATGTAGCACATCAACAATTCAATCAACAACTTTCTTTATTTTTGAACAGGGATGTCCTGATCACAAAATACTTCTCTTTGTCATGCCAATCCGTTTCTATGCTCTTTAGATCTTCCATGGCCTTCTTTTCGGATGTCTTCCTGACATCATCATTAGTGGGCGTGTCCTTATGGAGTTCCATCATATAGACCTTGCCCACTTTTTCTTTAGTGGCACAAGCCGTCACGAAGCACTATTTGGAGATTTAGAGAAGGGGGGCTTGTGCTTTTTGAATTCATCCTCCTACTTCTATGCTGATCTGGAGATCTGCTGGAGGCTCGTCCATCTCCTCTAGAAATTGCCTGCCTTATAGCTTCAACTGTTGACTTGAGGTGGGTGATCTCTTTGTCCTGTTACCGGAATTCCTACTCAGCTGCTCGGGGTGATAAGTTACTAAGCTAACGTCTATTAGAGGATGAAGGATTCAATTTCTTACGATAGCTCCTTCGGCGATTTGGATTTCTGACATACCATGGAGCCCGTCGTAGTTCCTTTTATCTTCCCTAATGATTACCACAAGGAACTTGTATTTTCGATCTAATTAAGTGACCTTCTAGGGTTCGTGCTACATCATCGTGACGACTTGATAAGTAAGTGTCGTCATGATATGAACATCATAGCTATGTTTAAGCTCCCTATCGGTGGGCTTGACTCCTCCTCTGAGAAAGCTGGTACTTATCGTTGTGTAGACCTTCTCACAAATAGCGCCAATTATAGGTGAGATTTTTAGAAAGGCTTGGTACAATGCGCAAACCAAATTGACAGGCACAAACTATCTGCAAGAGAAAAAGATAATGAGAATACGTCGATCCCTTTTGGGCTGAAGGCACTCTGATAATTAAGTTAACAAACTTAATCACAGTGAATTGAATAAAGTAATAAGAGCTAGAACTCAAGTGAATGTACTGTGCCCTTTTAGTGCATGAGGTACTCAAAGGTTTCAGAATGCTACATTCTCTTTGGGAATTGGAGTAACTTTCCTCCTAGGAATCTCCCTTTATTAGTTAGTTTGATGTATTAGACTCATTCTTTATTTGTCCCAATTTACTTAGGAATAGGATTGGTATTCTGGACATATTAATCCTTATATCTTTTGAATTAAAATCCCTGGGTCAGCCCCTTTGGATCCTAGCCTCCGATCGACATGGGTCCGGCCTGCCGAGTCAACAACCATGGGCCGACCTTCCTGGACTGGTCTTTTCTCTGTTTTGGGCTTGGGTCTTATTAGGCCCACACTTGCTGTTAGCATTCCTCTTAAAAAAGTTAAACTGTCTCATACCCACTTGATCCTCCTCTTTGCCAAGAAAAAGCTCTAGGATTTCCTTCCCATGTCCCTCATGTTTAAAATTTAGAAAAGAAAAGGAGAAGAAGAAAAAAATAATTTCTTTTTCTTGTTTGGTCATTAGTTTGTAGAGAAATGAAAGAAAATCTCGAAAAAATATAAAAAGTTGTTTTTCTTCTCATTTTTTATTTTAATATTTACTTTGTTATTTTGTTTATTTCAAACAAGAAGGAGCTGTGTTCTTTCAATTTTCTTTGTGTTACCAAACAGTAGAAAGAAACTACTTTCTCTATAATTTGTCTCTAACTTTATTTCTCTTTTACAAGTTTTAAATAGATTTTTAAGTATAGTAGCAAACAAAAGAATACTCCTACCATCATTTAAATTAGCTTAGAAATTGACTTATTTAAGTAACTTATAACTTTTTTGACAAATTGATTTTTTTTATTTCAATAAAAAAAGTCAAAAGGATAACATAAAAATCTATTAAAAAGTTAAAAAAAATTAAATTTTAGTCAAATAGCTAGAGAGAAAAAAAAAAAAAGTTAGTTCAATAAGCTAGTACGTAAGTTAATCCAAACATTTAATTGTGGAATATTGTGTCAACTGTTGTTGTGGGAATTGATGGCAAAAATTCACCATTTGTTGGATTCATTAGATATATCACGTTGAAGGAATGTTTGAATTTGATGAGTTTAGTTCCTTAATTATTTGCTATATGTAAAAGTGAATTAACACAACATCTTATATGCCTAACTTCATTATAGTTTAGTTACTTTAAGAGCTAAAGGTATCCAATGAAGATGATTTATAGCAAATGAATATTTTTCATTTGAAACCTCAAAGTTATGGATCCATTCTAACATGAAATTATATTTAAGTTCACACTTCATGATAGATGATAAATAAGCGAAACAAATAGGGATAGCAATTTAACCTAAAAAGTCAAAAACTCTCTTCACCCCAACCTTAATTGTATGAATTTAGAGTACTAATAAATTGGGTTAGAGTCGACTTACAAGGAAGAAAACACATCCTGGCCCTAATTATATTATGAGAAATGTTAAACCCACTGCAAAACACCACCGGCTTCTCTGACCGGCTGGCCTGGTATTTCACATGTTTATTACACATGAGCGAGATATTCAATTTTTTTGTAAGATTACAGAAGAAAATGGGAAAGAAAAAGAATGGAAGAATAAAAGAACAAAAAGGAAACAGAGAGAAAAGAAGGGAAGAATAAAAGAGGAACATAGCAAAAAAACTCTCCGGTTTTGTTTTTGATACATCGGAAATAACTCTCTGGCAACTATTTTGCCACCCATTGATTCTCAAAAATATTCTTAATTTCCATTACTTCTATATAAGAGCCCTTTAGGATGGTGAATGAATTAAATTATTTCAATTGTCTATTACAAGAATAATCAACCAATTGATGTTGAGATTCACTGGTTATTATTGTAACTTCCCTTCCTCTCCCATCTCCCTTCATCTTTCTGTCTGGTGTATATGCCTATCTCTGACTTTTTGTATGTATAGTTGTATATAATGTATGTATCACTGTGTATGTATATATTTGTGATTTATTCTTTAGTTCCACAACAGGGAGTTTCAAACTGAGGATTCCGGCTCAGTTTTACACCCGCAAGGAAGCGCAGGAGGAAGAGTACAGGAACTCAGCCCAAAAAAAGCAAAAAAAAATGGAAGAAGAAGACAACCAGAGAGTCGGTGGAAGATAAATATGAATATTTTTATATTTATCTATTTCAGAAGTTTCCTTACAATTTCGAAATGTTTACTAGTCAAAATCCAAATGGATGCCACGTTAGAACACCAACTCTGCCGGTGGGAAATTACGGTGAATAAATCCGTGCTCTGTAGCACGGCTCTTATATTATTAAATACTCCTATTATACTTTAATATTATAAAATACTCTTTGTATACATAAGTGAATGTTAATATTACTTTTTATAATTTGGGATTTGGCGTCTTGCTTTCTCATTTTTATATTATGTTTTGCTTGTATAATTTATATTATTTTATTTTTAAAAAATTATTTTTATTTTGATATTTTTTTGTAAGTTTAACCCTAACCCGATTAATATAAATAAAAACGGAGTGAAAAAGTTTAACATGTTGCGAGTTTGAGATGTAGTACGAGATTGAGCTTTTTTCCTAAGTGGAGAAGTATGATTTAATCTAATCCATTCCGAATTCATTTGTTGCCATACCTAAAAACAAGCAAACATTGATCATTATTGCATATAAATTTAGTACACAAAATTTCATACATCATGAATCATGATATGGCAGGCATTTTTGTAAGGAAAACTTTTATTTTCATAAAAATTTTGCGAAAAAACTCAATAAAAATAATGTCACAGTGACAGTGACAATTTTATTTGTAATCTTTTATTGATAAGAAATCTAGGACAAATTAGATCCCATCCTTGGAGAGAGTAAATCTTAAATGCATTCAATCACTCGCCAATTATATGTATCAGTTAATTTTGTAAAGTCCAAATGAGATTATAACTTAAAAGAATTTAGTTTTAATACACTAACAGTATAAAATATTTTTATATAAGTAAAGTATTAAAATGCGATACATATTCTTTAAAATTAAAATACAATATAAAGAAGTAAAACTCATAAATACTGTCTATTTTAAAATTCAATTGTGTAAAAAAATTTACTATCAAAATTACTCAACCTAAAATACTAAATTTTCTTCTCATCCCAAAATCCACTCGTGTTTTACATTGGACCCATGCGTGCGGGTTACACTTGGAGATTCAACTTTGCAGGGAGGTTCTGCGTAGCCTTCCTTCCGTTAGTCCAGTTCTTGGAATCTGGCCTTTACAAAAACGTGTCATAAATAAAGATCTGTCGGCGACGGGATAGACAAGTTGTTGATTGAGAATGGTGACGTGGCTCCAGTACATTTCGCTATGCCCAAATTTTATCAGTGTAATATTGGCTTGGTTTTCTTTCTTTTCCTTTATTTGTAAAAATAAACAGGCATGAAGATCATGAATACTTATGAACAACATATTTTTGACCTGAAATGAAATTAATTGAGGTGTGCCTAAGTTGATATAAAATTTAAACAAAAAATAATATAAATGTAACATTACAATTTGATTTAAAAAATCCGAACACTCGCTTTATACCATTTATATTAGGAAATCTCTAAATACTGCTATGATATTTTAATAATACAAAATATTCTTGACATATATAAGTAAATTTTAGGATTTTAATCATGTATTCAAACTTTCGGCTCCCTTTGTTTCATCAAAAATATTTAGTAGTAAATATTTATTTTTCTTGATTTTCCCTTGGTTTGGTATGAACAACAAATTTTTTTAGTCATAGTTGTTATTTGGTCAAAATATAAGAGTAAAATAATTTTTGATAAAATTATAAAAGAGATTCAAATATTAGGAGAGTGGGAGAGATAATAAAAAAGTATTTAAGAAGTAGAATAATAAGATATTAGAGCATTGAAGAGGGAGATTGAAGAAGGAGAAATTAGAGAGATTTCAACTCTTAATTTTTGCATATTTGACCTGAGTTCTTTCATTCTCCCACCCACAAAAAAAATTTCTGTGATAAAATCTTGAATGTTATATTTTAACATGTTTTTTTTTAGATTTGAATATCTTTTTTCTAGAATTTATGAATTTTCAAACAAACAAATGACCTAATGTTCTTAATTTATCAAAAAATATATATTTTTCAATATTATAAGATGAAACAAATGGAGCCAATGAAATAGAATGAAGAGATTCAACTCATGACGAGTTTAGGATGAGGTGTGAAGTAGATTTTTTTTTATTTGGAACCAAATAGAGTTTAACTTAGGCTCTCAACTTTTTAAGGCTCTAATTTTTTTTAAAATATTACATGTAGTAATAAAAGGTTTTATATAATATTAAAAAAAATTTAGAGGCTCAAATTTTTTTAAATCATACATGCTATAATCAAGAACCTCCATAGGTTTTACAAATGTTTTTTTGGAAAAAGCCCCAATCTAGATTAAAACAATTCTTATAAAAAGAAAGTCCAAAATCCATGATAATAATTAACTTTAAAAAAAAAAACTGGTGTAACACCAAAACATTAATTGTATAAAAGAATTTCAATGCTCCAAACTTTTTAATACCTAGCTTTATATAGTTTTTATATTTAAAAAACAAAAAACCGATACAAAAAAAAATGTTAGAGAAAGAAGGCCTAAAATGAACAGATTGGTTATGAAAAACACCAATTTAATAAAATAAATAATAAAAAAAAATTTAACCCAAAAAAAAATTTTGGTTATAAAATTTTCTACTTTTCTTTCCTTCTGCTCTCTGTTTGCTTTTTTTGCCCACGTGGGAATGATCTGTCTCATTTGCAATTGATCTGGTGAACTTGAGGTTAAATGGGGCATTTTTTTACTTTTTACCTGATTTACAGAAAAGAGAGCGATTTTGTACTTACACTAACTTTTTATTTATCAATGATAAAATGGAAAGCGATGGGATGTCATCATGTCAATAGAACAACAATCAGTTTTCTTTCCCCTGGTTGCCCATTCCATTGAACAGATGAAATGCCACATGTCAAAGTATTAGGGTGACTGTTGATGGGCGAGTGTTGGCTTGACTGCAGCTAGCATTCCTCATCAGTGTAATATTGGCTTGGTTTTCTTTCTTTTCCTTTATTTGTAAAAATAAGCAGGCATGAAGATCATTGCCTTAGTAATGATACAGGGGAGGTGATGCCGAAGTTTAAAAGAGAAGAGAAATTTTTTTAAAAAAATTCTTCATGTTTGATTCTACTTAACAGTAAAAGAAAAGAAAAAGAAAAAGAAAAAAAAAAAAAAGGAAAAGAAGAGAAAAATTTATTCACCATCTTTTTATCTCTCTTCTTTCGTTTTATTTTTTTTTTTTTACAAAACTAAGTAGGAAAGAAAAAATATATAATTTTTTTAATTTTTATTTTTCTTCGTTTTCTTGCTTCTTCCAAGTTCCAAACAGGTTGTAAAAGCCAACTCTCAAACTACAAGACGATTTGTGCAAACGATGGTCCTATACAAATTATGAAATATATGAAACAGGGACAAAGATACAAGGGGTCATGGCTATCCCTTTATCTTTAAAAAACTACTTACCAGTGTTTTTTCTCGGCTTTATTTCAACCCCAATATAACAATAACAATATATGGAAGACGAATTCTGTTTTTGATCCCCCTCAAGTTGAAATTCTGCCTTTATCCTCGTTGTTAGGGCATGTACTATTAAGGTAAGTCACTTGCTCTATTTAAACTTTGCAGGTGATTGGTTTAATAGATTTTGTGTGTTAAATATTAATGAAAAGAAAGGTATATCTCATATCAAATTAGGAAGTTATTTCGTCTTTCATAAATCTTATGTATCTCTACGCTTATTCAAGAATTACTCTTTTAAAGGTATTGTGTGGGAGCTTGCATTTTGTTTGACCCAAGTTTTATTTTTGGGTGTATATTGGTAAACTTTGTTCATTTGTTTCGGGCAGCCTCGACTTTAGTCTTGGGTTCGACTCTTCGTAGCCATGTAAGAGGCCAGGCATCTCACGTGAGCCTGTCTTGACTTTGTATGTAGCTCGCATCTCTGCCAAAACTTTTTGTACCAAAAAAAAAAAAATTGGATAAGGATTCCAGCCACTTGGAGAGCATAAATTTACTACTTACATCTTGTCTCTTACTTTCATATTGACATAAATTATGTAAATCATCGGTGTACATGAAGAGAAAAAATTAATCATTGAAATCTTCTGATTCGTACAAACATGACTACGCCCTCATAACCACAAGAGTAACCTTGTGGTCGGTTTATCCTCATATTATGCCAGAGGTTTTAAGTTTCGATCATTTTCTACATCTTTTGTTGTCAATCATCATCCACGTAAATTCATAGAGTTTACATGATTTATATAAGCAATGGCGTTACGTGAGCGAGAGAAAGTAATTGGCTAGAACACCCTGAAAAAAAAAAAAAAAAAAAAAAAAAAACCCTCATGACTGGATAGCAGATAACAAAAAAAATTTTGCACAAGAAATGCTTTGTTTGGTGAGATTTACTTCCTGTTTAGAACTACTAAAAATTATAGTATTTGTGACGACGTTATGCTGTCGCAAATACTCAATAGTATCGGCAGTGTAATGGCATTCTCGGCGATGAATTTACGAGGGTCGCAAATACTATTTGCGACGGCCAAGTGATGACATGAGTCACCTTTTGCGACGGCAAAATCCTGTTACAAATACTAGTCGCCGAGGTAATAGTATTTGCGACCGCTGTAGTGCTGACACTAACAAACTATTAACGACGGATTAATGTCGTCGCAAATAATTATTTACTACCTATCATGAGCGACAGCTTGAACAAATCGCAAATGATAGCTTTAGTGACAGCAACATAACCGTCGCAAAAGGCAGCGCATTTGCAGCATTGAGGTAGACACAGGCACTTTTAGCGACGGTTCTGTAACCATCACTAATACTTTTCAAAAAACAAAATTCTATATTAAATTAGTGAATACTTTTGTAGCTTTTTACACTTGATAAAATTTACAATTAACATTATACAAATGACAAAATTAAAGCATTCATTTAAATTCAAATATTTATAAATATGTGTAACAAAGTAAATTAACACATATTTTAAACATTATCTCCAAACAAACATTATTTCACATTAAAATTCATAAAATAAATAAATATATATATATATATATATATATATATAATGCCTCGCAAAATAACATTACAAATCCATAATCTATAGATCAAAAGGGAGTTTTGAGTCTATCGCAAAATATGCCGACACATAAACACCATAGATCAATCTATTCCTTGCAAATAACTTGAAGAAAATATAAATATTAGATAAAATAATAAACATACTAGAGACAATGAATAAATATGCATATAAATAAATAGGCTTATTGAAAGAAAAATTCGGAATTATAGTATTCAAAAGGCACGAAAGACATTGTTTTTTATAAAAAGTTAAGTGAAAACATAACAACTCTCACCCCGGGAGTCCGGCGACCGTACCATTTATTCCCACACGTCACTCATTCCTAAACCTTCCTACTTGTCAAGTTTGACGGACTCCTGAAACCATTTTGAAATTTTAGTACCCAAACATCTCGGAAAAAAAAATGTTTTTTTTTAAAGGTTAAGTGAAAAAATGTAAAAACTCTCAACCTGAGAGTTTGGCGACTGTATCGGTTATTCCCACATGTTACTCGTGCCTAAACTTTCCGATGTGTCAAGTTTGACAGACTTTCGAGGCCATTTCGGCATTTTAATACCAAAACGGATCGGAAAATAATATTTTTTTTTTAAGGTTAAATGAAAAAACGTGACAACTCTCAACTTGCGAGTTCGATGATTAGGCGATTTATTCCCACACGTCACTCGTACCTAAACCTTCCTATGTGTCAAGTTTGACGGACTCCCGAGGCCGTTTCGAGATTTTAATACAAAAACGGCTCGGAAAATAATGTTTTTTTTTAAGGTAAGTGAAAAAATATAACAACTCTCAACCCGGGAGTTCGGCAACCGTGCCGTTTCTTCCCACACATTACTCGTGTCTAAACTTTCCTACGTGTCAAGTTTGACGGACTTCTGAAGCCGTTCCGGGATTTTAGTACAAAAATGGCTCAAAAAATAATATATATTTTTTTAATGGTTAAGTGAAAAAACGTGACAACTCTCAACTCGGGAGTTCGACGACCGTGCCGTTTGTTTCCGCACGTCACTCGTGCCTAAACCTTCCTACGTGTCAAGTTTGACGGACTTCCGAGGCCGTTTCGGGATTTTAGTACAAAAATGGCTCAGAAAATAATGTTTTTTTTAAAGGTTAAGTGAAAAAATGTAACAACTCTCAACCCGAAAGTCCGGAGATCGTGCCGTCTTTTCTCACATGTCACTTGTGCCTAAACCTTCCTACGTATCAAGTTTGACGGACTTTCGAGACCATTTCAGCATTTTAGTACCCAAACGACTCGAAAAATAATGTTTTTTTTTTAAAGTTAAGTGAAAAAACGTGACAACTCTCAACCCCAGAGTCCGGCGACCGTGTCATTTTTTTCCACACATCACTCGTGTTTAAACCTTCGTACGTGTCAAGCTTGACGAATTTCGAAGCCTATTTCGGGATTTTAGTACCCAAATGGCTCGAAAAATATTAATTTTTTTTTAAAGTTAAGTAGAAAAATTTTTTACAACTCTCACCTCGGGAGTCTGGCAATGGCACCGTTTGTTCCCACATGTCATTCCTGCCAAGGAGTTCCTACGTGTCAAGTTTGACGGACTTTCTAGGCTGTTTCGGGATTTTAGTACCCAAACGGCTCAGAAAACATTATTTTTTTTAAAAAGTTAAGTGGAAAAACTTCATAACTCTCACATCGGGACTCCGGTGACCGTGCCATTTAAGCCTACATGTCACTCCTGCCGAGGCGTTCCTACACGTCAAGTTTGACGGACTTCCTAGGCCGTTTCGGGAATTTAGTACCCAAACAGCTCGAAAAACATTGTTTTTTTAAAAAAGTTAAGTGAAAAAAAGTGACAACTCTCACCTCGAGAGTTTGACGACCGTGCCGTTTGTTCTCACACGTTACTCCTGGCTAGGCCTTCCTACGTGTCAAGTTTGAAAGACTTCTGAGGCCATTTCGGGATTTTAGGACCCAAACGGCTGGAAAAACATTATTTTTAAAAAAAAAAAGTTAAGTGAAAAAAGGTTACAACTCTCACCTCGAGAGTTCAGCAACCACGCCATTTGTTCCCACACGTCACTCCTATCTAGGCCTTCCTATGTGTCAAGTTTGACAAACTTCTGAGGCCGTTTCGGGATTTTAGCACCTAAATGGCTCAAAAAACATTGTTTTTTTTAAAAAGTTAAGTGAAAAAAAGTGACAACTCTCACCTAGGGAGTTCAGCGACCGCACCGTTTGTTCCCACACATCACTCTTGTCTAGGCCTTCCTACGTGTCAAGTTTGACGGAGTTCTAGGGTTGTTTTGGGATTTTAGTACCCAAATGGCTCGAAAAACATTATTTTTTGTAAAAAGTTAAGTGAAAAAAAGTGACAACACTCACCTCGGGAGTCCGGCGACCCTACCGTTTCTTTCCACACATCACTCCTGCCTAAGACTGTTCCTTTGATTTGGCTTTTACATTTATGGCTTTCAAGCTCTGTTCTTCCTTTCAGTTTTAGACATATACTTCCTTCTATGTATTACTTATTTTTTCACTAAAAAAAGTGTATATATATGAAAGGATAATTAAGAGCTGTGCACCATAGTTTTGAAAGGATATAATAGTAGCTATGACTCAACAAAAGTTTGCATACCTCCACTAGAATATGTTAATTAACCAAAACAATCACAACCATATAATAAAAGACTCATCTATATACAACATGCATTTGCTCTTCTTTTGACAAAGCGTCCAAGTCTTTCTTCACTTCTTCATAAGCTGCGTCAAGGTCAACGTGAGCTTCTTTGTCTCTTGAAGTTTTTGATGCAGCTTTTCTTTTATCCAGAATTTCCTGCAATAATGAAAAATTTCATCTCAGTTTGCAGTGCTCCTACAAATTCCATTTCCCAATACGTTTTGACTACACATACAGTTCTAAATTTAGTTCAGTAGCATGAAGGAGAGAAATAAAGACCACCAATGTTGATTAAAGCAAGGCTATGTGAAACCCTACCTCCAATGTTGGTTCTCCATCGCTCTCATCTTGACTAACATCTTCAAGGCCATCATCTTCCATGGATAAATATTTTGCTTTTTCCTTCTGCAATCTTAAAACTTCTGCCTCCTCCTCCGCAGGAAGCTCCTCATTGCTTGATTGCAGCTTAAAATATTTTTAAAAATCCATCAAGTTAAATTTAGTACAGAGCCAATTCATGTCACAACTGCAACTACAGAAATTTTTAGGTTCATTTAACTATAAATTTAGTACCAAAATTCTTCCATAGCTCATCAAGGTAATGATGTTGAACATCATAGTCAACCACACAAACATGTGTGATTCTTCTCCTTTTGAACTACAATATGAAACACAAGTATTTTAACTACCATTCTTTTTAGCCAAATTATCCATCCTATGTATTACATAACACCATTGCCTGAAATTTCACAAAAAATAACCCACCTTATAATTTTCATAACTACATTCAAGTACCTTGTAAGTCAAACAATTTGACTTGTACATATCATAACAACATTCTAACATTCTAGAACAAAAGTTCGACTTATATGTTGCATAACATGCAAGCAGATTCTATAGCATGCGAAAAATAGAATCCAACAACTGCTAAGGTATATTTTTCACTTTGTGCATACTTATTATATGTATATATATATATATATATATATATTTCTCACTTTTTGCAGCAAGCCCAGTAAGCTGAGAGTCATCCTCAAGGTCTTCATCTTCATCCTCATTGTCTTCCTCATTATCATTAGCATCCTACACGCAGCAAGACAAGGAGTAAATTATTTTCTAACCATCAAGAGAACCATATAATGTCATAAACAAACAATATGCAACATATCTTCGAATTTTAAAACCCTGTTTATGACAAGACAATAGTTTCTTAAAAACAAGTCAATAGGGCATCTGTAATAACCAGATTGGCAACCGTATCAAACAAAATGAAAATTCAAGAAAGGAATAAAAACACATAATAGAAAGAAGCAGTTGTTATAACAAAGAAAAAGAGATGCCTATGACCTTAAAATCAAATACAGGGTGCTCATCATCCTCGTCCGATCCTTCCATATCATCATTTATGTCTAGTGGAACAATATCTCTCTACTTGAGAACTATAACAACAAAACACATAAATTAAATCCCATATATTTTTTAGGTTCCTTGTTTCATAATATTGAGGTCTAAAGCTACAGAATATCACTTCACTGAATTCACAAACACAAATTCCGCTTAATGCTCTGAAAGGTTGCTGAGAAAATGTAGCAAAAGAAAACAATTTAGAATTACGAGCCAAGCACTCCACTCACTCCTTTCTAGTTTTTATTTTAGAAACTAATACAACATAAACAATAGATTTTCCTTAATTTCTCGGCAACAAAACAGAGATTCAAAGAAAGCAAAATTGAGAGAGAGAGAGAGAGAGAGAGAGAGAGACAGAGAGGTTGACAGCAGACCAGTTGAGGACGATGTGATCATCCTAGCATTGAGCTTGACAGTGGCGCCAATGGATGCACCGAAGGATGCCTGACAGAAGGAGAAGAGGCCGTTGAAGATGGGGCAGTCCTCGTCGACGTTGAATCGCTTGAGGTGGCGGTCGTGGCTATGGTCGTCTCTAAGCTGACGGACTCGAGAGATTCAATGCTGGGAAGGAGAAGTGAGGGCTAAGGCGAGTGACGTCTCGATCGATCGATCTATCCACGGAAATATGGATCTAGGGATTTCATCCATAATTTGGAGGGAAAAAGAATGAAAAAGGGGGAAGGAGCCAACACTACATCGTTCACAAGTCGAACGACCACGTTTCATTAAAAATCTTTTGCGACGGCACATCAACCCGTCCCAAATACATTGCCGTTAAAGGTGTGATGGATTTACACCACCAAACGGCATCATTTTATTAAAACTATTGTGACAGCATGGGTTGCCATCGCAAATGCTTCGTCGCATAAGATATTTATTTGCGTCAGTGAACATCCTTTCGCAAATGAATCCTTTTGCGACGGCAAAGGCCCGTCGCAAAAAAGCTGGTCGCAAATGAACCCTTTTCTAGTAGTGTTGGGGGAGCGAATGGATGGGAAAGAAAAAAAAGAAGAAAATTATCTATTCCTTCCTATTTTATCTTATAAAATAAAATAAAAAAAGTAAAAGAGAGATTAATTTATTTTCCTCACTTTTTCCTCCTAGAATGTATTATTATTATTATTATTATTTTGTTTTATTTGAAGATTTATTTTATATTTGGTCGAATGCTATAACTTAATCCATGTTGTGGTTTAGTTTGAAGGATAGATTATTAATGTAGAAGTATTAAATTAAAGATTAAGATGTGTTAGTAGAGTTAGATACTTGAGGCTTAATATATTCTTTTTAAAATAAATTTTATTAAATTGAATTTGAACTCACGCAATTTTGTTTCAAACAGGCTGTTAATCTACCGGATCGTTATAACAACCCGTGGGCAAAACCCGGGCCCACTACGTTTCGCGCCTATAAAGCTGCACACCATCACCCGGTTATTCTACCACTCTCAAGTCTCAAGTCTCAAGTCTCAAGTCTCAAACACTCTCTCTCCCTCGCTCCCGGAGATTCTGAAGTGAGATTCCGAAGTGTACGAATCATCTCTCCGATTGAGAGACTCCACCGCCTCTCCACCACTCCCCCACCAAACAACGTCTCTCTGTCAAAGCATTTTCATCCCTATATCCCATTTTTTTGTTAACCAATCCACAAAATCTTAATCACAGATCTGTGAAAAATTACTCGTCGAGACTGTGTGAGGGATCATCATGGTCGGGACAGTTGAAGCTGAAGCTATGCCGGTGCTATCCAACGGCAAGGTCGAGCTGTTGTCGAAGGACTTCGTTCCGGCGGCCATCGGTGGGAAAACATTGCCTCCGGTTGTCGCTTCGAACGGTGAGATCGGCAATGCGGGCTTTGTAGGAGGAGGAGAGGAGAAGGTGAAGGAGAGAGAGATTGTGCTGGGGAGGAACGTGCACACCACGTGCCTCACCATCACGGAGCCCGAAGCGGACGATGAGTCCACCGGCGATAAGGAGGCCTTCATGGCCGGTGTCTTGGTCAAGTATCGCAAGACTCTCATTGAGAGGACGAAGTACCATTTAGGTAAGCGAACAAATGTGGCTTCGTTTTTCATTTCTTTTTCTTTTCTGTATTTCCTTTTTATGATGACTTAGTTTTTGCTCCGTTTGGTTGCCGAGAAAATGGAGGCAAAAATGAGAAATAAGAATATATATATATATATATATATGAACCCCGCTACTCGGTTATTTCAGTTATAGTTGCCTTATCTGAGCCTTGCAGAGGTGGCTAAAATATCTTAAAGGGAACAATTCAATTTAGAAATCCACTGGAGCGTATATCTCTCAGTTGTGAATTGAAATTTGCTTTATTTTTTTGCTGGACATTTTTTTATCTGTTCTAGACAGTCAGAACAGCTGATTTCTTTTGTTATTGGGTTTCTTTTTCTGACTATTATGAATCAATATTCAATGGTGCCAAACCCAAAAAGACTGGATTTTATTTTAATGGGATTGAGGTTGTTTATGTTTGTCTGATTCTCCGGTATCAAACATGAAATCAATTAACATAGTGATACTTCTATTCACTATATGAAGCTTCCACAGATTGAGCATGGTCTTCTCTCATATTAATTATGCATTTTAGATACTTATTAAAGATACAGCTGTTGCTGTAAATACCTGTGTTTGTTTTTTAAAGCTTTCACATTGTGTAGTTCATGGCCCTGTACAACTAGTCAGGAGTGAAGCTTCTGGAGACGTATTTCAATTCTCACCTGGAATATATTTGTTTCTTATGACTTTTGATTCTGAATTATGTTACAGGTTATCCATATAATCTAGACTTCGATTATGGTGCTTTAGCGCAGTTGCAGCATTTCTCCATAAACAACCTCGGCGATCCATTTATTGAAAGCAACTATGGTGTTCATTCAAGACAATTTGAAGTGGGTGTTTTGGATTGGTTTGCCCATCTATGGGAAATAGAGAAGAATGAATACTGGGGATACATTACAAACTGTGGCACAGAAGGCAATCTTCATGGAATCCTAGTTGGGTTAGTACATCTTGGCCTCAGCCTGGGGGTTGCTTTGTTTTTCAATTTTGAAGATCTTACTGTTCAAAAATTGCTCTAACATAAGCATAATTGATTGTGCTTGTGCAGGAGAGAAGTGTTTCCAGATGGAATTTTATATGCATCACGAGAGACACATTACTCTGTCTTCAAAGCAGCTCGAATGTACAGAATGGAATGTGTTAAGGTTGACACTTTAGTCACGGGGGAGATCAACTGTGCAGATTTCAAATCCAAGTTACTTCCTAACAAGGACAAACCAGCCATAATTAATGTGAACATAGGTATCTACTTTCGCTCTCTCACAAAACTGATACGCAAAGACATGCACACACATGGCCGTTGAAGCCCACATCCACACACCCATAAACGCCTCCATGAGTTGATTCATGTCTCCTTGTATTACAGGAACTACTGTCAAAGGGGCCGTTGATGATCTTGATCTTGTTATACAGACCCTTGAAGAATGTGGATACTCGCATGATCGGTTCTACATCCATTGTGATGGAGCTCTATTTGGACTCATGATTCCATTTGTCAAACGTGTAAGAATATTTGTTTTTATCCCCACTTCTCATGTCTCCTCCATGTGGAAGGCTTCTAGGCCATGAATGAATGAGCACTCCAGGAGATCTATCTAGAATCTCCAGGCACATATCTTCTATAGCCTATATTATGCTTTCCACAACAAATCCGTGTGCCACATTAACAGGGTAGACAAGTTTTTAGTGATCTTACCAAGAAAGGTCGACGAAAGTCCAAGTATATCCCACACATTAAATGTCATGGTTGGTGATTTAGAAGGTTGGTGAACCTAATTGTAGGAACTTCACTGAGAACCTTCGGGGAAATTTGATCTTGTCCCATTAATTTGTTTGTTCCTCACTTGCCAGACCATTTGAAGGTTAAACCGACTATTTCATGTGACTAGTAAGTTCTACAAAAAAAATTGGCTGTAATCCTAATTCCTGCCTTGCTGATCAACAATGGGAGCATGTACTTAAGTAGCCATCCCTGCGTCATAGTCTTAATCTCCCAGCTCTCTCCCTCTTTTAATTCTTCATGTCATCCATCTAATCTTATACTCAGTTTAGTATACAACATCCTGGTATTCTGGTTCATCTTTTCCTTCTTTGGTTGCTTACACTTCGGTGATGGATTGATGGACAGGCACCCAAGGTAACCTTCAAGAAACCCATTGGAAGTGTGAGTGTTTCCGGCCACAAGCTTGTGGGATGTCCAATGCCCTGCGGTGTCCAGATAACAAGGATTGAGCACATTAGTGCCCTCTCAAGGAATGTCGAGTACCTTGCCTCCAGGGATGCCACAATCATGGGAAGCCGGAATGGCCATGCTCCAATCTTCCTGTGGTACACCCTGAACCGAAAAGGCTACAAGGGGTTCCAGAAAGAAGTCCAGAAGTGCCTTAGAAATGCTCACTACTTGAAGGGCCGTCTCAGGAAAGCCGGTATCAGTGCCATGCTCAATGAGCTGAGTAGCACAGTTGTGTTTGAGCGACCTCTGGAGGAGGAGTTTGTAAGGCGGTGGCAACTTGCTTGCGAGGGAAATATGGCGCATGTTGTTGTGATGCCCAATGTCACAATTGAAAAGCTGGATGATTTCTTAAAGGAATTAGTTCAAAAGCGCTCGCTCTGGTATAAAGACGAGAAGGTTAGACCTCCCTGTCTTGCAGCAGATATAGGAAGTGAGAATTGTGTTTGTGATCTTCATTAAGTGATGTATTCGCACAATTGCCCTCTTTCTGATTCTACTGTTGTTTGTCTCTGTATCAGAAGACTAGATTTTAGTTCGATCTTTCCGGTGACATGTATTTCTCTCTGTTGTTTGTTTTCTGAGTTTCCATTGTTTTTGTTTCTGAAAACACAAAAAATAAAAACGAAAATAAAAACAAAGAAGAAAAATGAAAACAATGCCAACCGGGTGTTTTTTGTTCATTTCCCATCTCCTTTGCACATGATGCTTGCAAGCTGTGGACCTAATAAGTAATGGAAACAGAGGTTCCTGATTTTTCCGGGTTGATTTGAGGCACATCTGTTTTTGGCCATCAAACTGGATGACTCTAAAAATGTTAAAAGATTCCAGATATCAGCCAGATGAAATGTTTCTGGATGAAATGTAGGATATATGAATGCAGTGATGACAGATGAATAGGCAGGAGCGATCTAGAATCGTATAACAGGTATCAATTTTCTGCATATCATGATAAGCATCCCGGTCACGGTGAAGAAGAACATCCTTTTCAACAACATTCATTCGGCCTCCTTTCTCACCATTCGGCCTCCTTTCTCACCGTAAGAGATACGAGTAGTCCTGAATTAATGTATTACAGTCTTATATAGTTATTTTAAGTCCGATCATGTCCCTTTTTGCACCCTACAAACCATTCTGCTCATCTCGACCCCATGTTACCACTCCACCCAATCCTCAAGCTTAGCTACCCTTGAGCAATCAGATGCAACAAACGGCAAAAAGAGTATGGAGGACGCTGGCACGATTTCAAAACCTATATGAGGGTCTATTCCAAAAAAGGAGAATTCTTTCAAACTCATCTTTCAGCTTTTAATTCAAATTTGAGCGTGTGATCATGTCTCGCTCTTCTCACCTTGACAAAAAGCACAAGAAGAGTTCTGTTTAATCCCAAAATCAGCCAATCTGGCCTCTGTATTTAACCTTTTCCTCAAGGCAATCCAAACAATCATGCTGGTGCACCTTTGGAACCAACCCCGGGGGCGATTTCCTCGGTTGGTGTCGCACACCCCGGCCACAAAACACGTGCAACAATGAGTCAACAATTGCGGGGATTTGAACCCACCTCGGCCACATCAAGTGCACAATGAGTCAACAATTGGGGGATTCGAACCCACGACCACCTCACTTGAGGATTGACTCGGCCAATGGGGGTTTGTCCTCCCAACCAACAATTAGGGACATGTTTGGACAAATGTTTGGACTTTGAAGGAAAGGTTGAACTTGTAGGCCTAGAGTACTCAAAATTCAGCTTAGCTTAGCCTGCACATGGCTCGGCATGGCATTATATATAAGATGGACATAGTCCAATCTAGGTAGACCTTTAGAAAGGAGAGGAATAAATGGTCCTTTTGTCTGAGAAATGAGCAAGAAGGAAAAAGGAAATAAAGAATTTGATGATTTTACAACTTCGTTGCTGTTTGGGTTTGGAAAAAATTCTCCATTATGATCTGGACCTCGTGTGTTCTCTTTACACCTGAGATTTGTCTCTTACCTTGGTCAATACATACATAGCAACCTGTTTAAAGAGGAAAGAACCAATAAACACCACATCTAAATCCATATGACACAGGTTTCAAAGGGCTGGTGCTACGTTGCAGCAATCAATGATTAACATAATTCTTCTGTATCAATATTCCAAACTTTTTCTGCTTTTAGAGCTGCTTTAGCTTACAATTTGCATTACAGACAAATATAAAATGTGAGAGAGAGAGAGAGCGAGAGTTGTAATTTGTCTTTTTCAGCATTACATCACACCCATAAAAATAAACCCTGTATTGTAATATCTTTACATGCTCATTACCCCTATTATCATCACAATTACAGAGAAAGAATACACTTCGTTCGGTATATGATCTTTGCCAAGATCATTCCAATTCAATAAAAACAAACTTTTACCAGAAATTTCAAATAAAAAGTTTTCAAGTACAATAGTCATAAACTCATTAGATATACGTTCTACTAGGATCTAATAGCTCTATAGCATGATTTATATCCTGAAAAGTACATACATGTGTTTAACCAATACAAAGCACTGATCACACTCCTCACAACCTTTCACCTGCAACACATTCATATATACAGAATGCAATCTTTTGATTTGGCAATCTAATTTCCAAACACTGATTTATACCTGCTAACAAATTTCTGGAATATTCCTAAACTATCTGATTGAAGTCCAAGAAGCTAGGCTGGGGCTGAGCACTTGGTGTCTGGTTACCAGTTGTTGATTGAGACGTGTGAAGTTGCTGTCGCTGTTGGGGCTGCTGAGTTTGATTGGTCCCAAAGTGCTGAAACATCTGTGGGTGGGAGGAGAATTGCGGAGGCAAAGCTCGGTTGAAGTGGTTTCCATTGGTAGCTGGGATTTGTCCAGTTGCTATCTTAAGCCGCTGCACTTCTTCCCTCAGTGTATCATTCAGAGCTGCAGCCAGTACAATAGTACATGAGAGATAAGTAAATGGGAGCAGATTTCATCAATCTTCAAAATTAGTAATCCAAGGGGACATTGTGATATGACAGAGACGCAAGTTTTCTTATTGTTGTGCATGGACTTGCAATTAATGTACTTTATTTTACAACTATATAAACAAGATTGTTCAAGAATATTGTCGTTTTGTGTTTAAACTTTTTTTCCAATTTGATGAGTCCATCCTCAAAGATGAAAATATCATTTCCATGGGGTTCCCAAATGTCTGTCTATAGAAGTAGCATAAACATTCTTGGAAGTTGAAACAATGCATACCATCTCGAAGATGTGCTTGTTGTTCCATTGCCTGTAACCGCAGTTTGAGTTCCTTGTTCTCAACAGTCAATCCAGTAGTGTCTCTCTGCATCAATTGAAATGATAAATATAAGTTCCATGTTTTTTTTCCTCCATATCTTTTTGTGTTTCCTATATTGTCCCCTCTCGTGGGCCGCAAGGGTGCAAAATGGCATAACATCCAGGTGATAAGCCACTAAATCATATACTTGTGAATTCTGGTTATTCACTAGCTAGTGAATTATATTACTCACCCAAGCTCAAACTAAGATAACATTAAGTGGGGAAAGAGGACTTAAATGCTGGACATATACTAAAAGACAGTAGACTAAGTAAAAAGTGGTGAAAATCAAATGCTCAGTTTGGGCGGCTTCACAACATTGGATTCAATAAATATCAATTGCTTGTTAAGGACTAAAATACTAAGGATTTCACTAATGAAGTGATTCAATAACCTCCTCTGGAAAGCAAGTGGGTGCCAAGAACAATACATGTATCTTACCACTTAATGGCATACATGCCCAGAAGAAAATGAGAAGAGGCTATAATATAGGATAATTATCTTGTGATGAGAATAACACTGAAATTAATAATGCTCGAAAGTTTTCTTCTTCATAACCTTGAAAATTGGGGGGAAAAAGAAGAAGAAAATTTATTCAAAAGTAGAGACATCCACTTACAGGTTAAACTCAGGCAAACAAGGTCTTAAATTCCAATTACTTGAGGTTCAACATGAATGATCAACCCTTAGTTATAGCCATCGCGGTTTCTCTCATCAGTTTGACCAACCTTTCTTGGCTTTCCCTTCTCCTTTTCACACCATCAACTCAAATCTTGTTACTCCTACTTGGCCATCTCATACTTCTATGATACCTTAGGAAAAAAGAGAAGAATGCAAGTCCCAATGAAAATGCAACTTCAAATTAATATCCCATACAGTTGATGAGAGAGAAGGAAAAAAGTGTTCATGAAACCAAGAGTCTCATGCGTGAAAAAGAAAGTCAAATTACCATACAACCAGTTACCATACAACCAGTGCCTCCTAAACCAACATCATCTAATCAACTACCTAGCTATGCCTTATCATTTTCCAACCAATGTCCACTCGATCTCTGAGGTTCAATTAAATTGGATAATGCCTACTATGCAATGTGATCTATGGTTACCAACCACATCACTCAAAAATTGTCTAATATACAGGCTAATCCGTAGTTGAAATCCATGTACACCAGAATCTCAAACACCCCCCCAACCAACCCACAAAACACTTTCCCCTTCTACCAAAAAAAAGAAAGAAAAGAAAATTCAACACATTAACACACAAATCACATTATATGGCAAATAATGAGATTCACTTTTCACAAAGTCAGATAGCTGATCTTTAATTTTCAGCCCAATGAAAAAGAAATCCAATGCCCACCTACAATCACCACAAAGGAGAGAGAGAGAGAGCACGACCTCAACCACCCATACATATAAAATAGGAAGCAAAAGTTTCGAATCCTTATAGTCAATATAACCACAAAGTTCAAAATTAATTTGCATATGGTTCTGCTTCAAATCATCAGTTTGGTTTTAATTCATAGAAGGGTTTTATCTGTATAATCAACTTCTACAAATCAAAGCAGGGTCAAATACCTGGAGTATTGTGACCTGTGCGGAGAGGGTGGTCGCTTCTGTCTGAAGGGTCTGCACTTTCCTCTCCAGCTCACCCGTATACCGTATTTTTCGCTCCTTTGATCGCGCCGCAGATTGTCGATTTGCAAGAATCCTACAATTGACAAAAGCAAGATTACTGAAACTAATATGATGACTCAGAAAAGTAAGAGTAAGCGAATACAACAAATCAAACCTTCTATGTTATTTTTTCGTAGTTTCTCGGAAATTTTTTTTTCTTCTGATGAGTAGTTTCTCCTAAGCGATGCAGTTTTTCACATTTTCGAGAAATATGACAACAGAGGACATGAGACTCCGAAAATGTTTTTTTTTTTTTTTTTCCCTCTGTTCTTTGATTTTCTCAGCAATCAAACGAAAAGCAGAAAATTTCAAGATTAAGAAAAGAAAATGGTTCTATCTACCACTCAATTAACTCAAACTATTAAAAAAAAAAAACTTCAAGCACAGAAATTATTGAAAGGAAATAAAATATTCCTAACATATTCAACCCAATTACACGCGCAGGGAGATATTCAACTTGTGATGTGAAAAAGAGTCAAAACCTTTTCGCTCTCTTGGGATCAATCAGAGAGAGCTCAGCGAGTCGATCAGGCCCCATGGCCTTCTTCATTCCGTCCATCACCGACGACTCCACTTCAAACGACGACGTCGAGCCGTCCATCGAGTTACTGTGCCTGTGATGGCGATGATGATGCTGTTGTTGACTCGCAGGCGGCGGCCCGCCGCCAACGCCGGAGGTGAACTCTAGACCCTCAAAGAAGTCGGCGCCGACGGACAAGCTCCTGAAGTGGGAAGTGGGACCTATCGACCTGGGCTTCGACTTGTCACCACCGCTGGATGAACCGGATTTGGACGAATCGACAGTCATGGGCGCGTTGCCGGCGGCGGCGTTGGTCTCGGTGTCCGAGGAGAGGATGTCGAGGGCAGCGAGGTTGAAGTCGGGTACGACGTCGTCGAGGAGGATGTCGTCAGGGAAGCGGAAGAAGGTCTCGGACTGGGCCCGCCTGTGGTGGGCTCCCCGGTTTGGGGTGTCCGGCATCTGGTCGATGTCGGTACGGCCCGAGTACGGGGCCGCGATGGGCTTACCGGCGAAGTTTGAGTCCATCTTGTGGGTGCTTGAGTGGTGGTGATGGTTGTGCGCGCTGCAATTATTACTACTGAACTCAGAGAGAGAGAGAGAGAGAGAGAGAGGGGCAAAGCAAACAATGATGTGTAGTGGGAGGGAGTTTTTGGTTAGAAGAAGGGCTTTAGTGAAAAGAATTTGTACGGAGAAGGGTGAGAGTGTCAGCCAAGTCTACAACCACCAAATGGCAAATTTTGCTTCTCATTTTTGGTCTCTGGAGTTGCAGTTGGCTCCATTTGCTTTTGCAACTATGTTGGAAATGAGTGAATGTAAATGGTCATGTGTGAATGCAATTGGTCTTTGAAATTTTATCATATGTGAATGAAAATGGCTTGTGGAGTTTCACCATGTGCTAGAAGATGAAAGAGTGTGACTTTTAGAGTTTCACCATGTGCTAGAAGATGAAAGAATGTGACTTTTGAATTTCATCATGTGCTAGAAGATGAAAGAATATAACTTGCATATTCAATTCCATAATACCTCATGAATGTTGGTGGCTTTTCATGTGCATCCATGTCATCTATATAAGGGTCATTCTTCTTGGTGTAGAGCAATCTATCTCAAGCATCTTATTTACTTCATCCTTGTTTCCGAATCGTTTTTGTCCTTGTTTCCAAATCGTTTGTAGAGAGAGTGTACATCACAGTCGAATTTGCCGAGTGAACGAGGCCGTGCTACTTCCAACACCGAGAAGCCGCTGTATCTTGGGAATCGAAAGCCCAATAACTCAAGCACCGACAGTGAGGGGCTAATTCGGTTTAAGGACATCGTGTGGAACACGAGCCCCGGCTGGTTTGCGTTTTCTTGTTTCTGTTCAATTATGTATTGCTAAAATATTTATATGAAAATCTTTTCATGTTTATGATTTGAGATTTCGTGTCTTTTAATTCTGATTTTCTAACAAACTAATGGTAAAAAATTGTCCTAAGCTTCCAAGTAGAAGTAGGGGTGCTCAAACGAATTATTAATGCAGTTTTCATGAGTCAGTTTAGTTCAAATCTGATTCAATCGCAAAAGATTCGGTTCTGCGTTTTAAAATAGAATTAATTCAATTTAGGTCTTTAGATAGCATCATTGGAATCCGAAACGACCCCAACCCTAATGGTAGAATCAACCATAGTTTTGATATATTTATGTTTTAAAATTCTACATAGATATTGTATATATATTTTTAATCATTATTTGTTACACTTAAATATTGTTAATTTGTTTTATAAGTTATTTTTTTTAACCTTTTGAGACATTGAAGATACAAAATTAGTCCTTTTTTTTTTTAAATGAAGTCAATTAAACAAATTTTATGCAAACTAAGAAACCTGATCCCAAACGATTGAATTAACCCTAGCGAAAATGGGTTAGTTCAATTCAGTTTCATTCTAAACTCAAAATTTTAAAATCAATCAAAACAGTTTTTTATTATAGGATTGGCATGGAGTCAAACCAATTTGATTTCGGCACACTCCTATTTTCAAGAACCAAGTCGGTTAGGTAAAGCTCCATAATTTTAGAGAAATATGTGAATGATGCATATATACATACATATGATCCTTGTGGCCTTGGAGAATTCTTGATGATGAGGAACTCAAATGAAATTATTTTTTTATCTTTAACTGAATTTTAATCAAATAAGAAAAAAAAAATCTTTAGCTCTATTGCTCGTATTTTCATATCCAAACTCTCGACTCTTTTGCTGTCGAATGAGTCACTAGAATTAATTCGGTACCATTTCACTAATAAATTCATAAGTTTAAAGACTACTAAATTAATGGGAGCAGCACAAATACATTTGCAACTTATGTTGGTTGAGAGCAATGAGCAAGAATGGGTGCCACAACCCATTCACCACATCTAATAAAAAAAAAATTAAAGGGTGAGCCATACAATTATAAAATTTATACTGAATTTATGTACAATATGATTGTGGTTGAATAAGAGTTTTTTACTTTAAAACACAACAACCAACTGTTATGACTTACAAACGTACCGTTATCACATCATTTTTAGATAATTTTTTGTACAAATTTTTTGAAAGAATAAAATTTTCTTTTTTATATACACTTGGTGGTTCTACTTTAAATTTCAACTTTCCCAATTAAGTCACTGTCTTTATTTTCACTGGAATCACACACTGCATGTCGTGGATGGCAAAAATTATAAGGTGAAATGAAATTTTATTCCACATCTAATCGTTCCATCGTTTTAGTTTGTCTTATATATGAAAATTCATTTTGGACTACTTCAGATAGAAATAGAGTAATAAACCTAATGAGAATTTCATTCCCAAGAGTATTTCTTATTGTTAGACCATTAAGTGTAAAAAGGATGGACTCACAATATAACTGATTTTTTTTATTTTTTTTATTTTTTTCTGTGAGATTTTTGAATGAGCTTTCCTTCTTTCTTTCTTTTTTTTTTTAAAAATTAGAGGGCAAAGTCTTAAAAATGAAAAAATAAGTACAACTCATCACCTTATAGTATGGGTGAGGACGCCAATATTATTTGTTGTAGTTTTTATCAAATAGTAAAATAAAAGTTATTAAGGAGCAAACACCTATAACAAAAAATTTTTGATTGGTCCAAATAGAATGCTAGGCTATAGTGGCTTGAGGTGATTAGCATCGTACGGCGATCGAGCGCCCTCCTGATCCAAACACATGATGGGATAGACAGGGAAATTTCATCACAATTAATATAATTTCTGACAACGAAATTTCCATTTTTGATATTTCATTTTGGACCCCCGAAATCCTCTAGATTTAGCAATTTTCTAGAGCAAATAGTTGTAACCCTTTTGCCTTATTTGGGAAATTTTGCCCGTACCCCCATGCGCGCCGCGTAATGGCCATGCCTTTCTCAGAATTGTCACATAAAAGGAATATTTGAAGAAGTTCCTCAAGATTCGTCTAATTATACTTCGTCCCCCCTACTTCTACCAATCTTGCAATTCCCTCCCCGCTCTTTCTGCTTTCATTACAAGTCAATCCAACTGTTTTTGGCCTTGTCAGATCTTACACGTGTCACAATACCCATTACACTTCCGAATGCGAAGTCTACATTCATTGTTTCTTCCAAAGGGTTACCCCCAAAACCAACTAATTTAGTTGGGTATAATTAAAATCATAATATTATTAAGACGTGTGTAACCCCCAAAGGCCAAAACCAACTAATTTAGTTGGGTATTATTAAAATCACGATATTTTTAAGACGTGTCCCTCCCTTCACCTTGATTGGATTATATTAAAAAATTTAAGAAAAACATTGGTTAATTAAAGCAAAAAATAATTTATTTGTGAGATGTTAATTTAAGAGTTCATTGGGAGAAAATTCGTGTGCTTCACGATTATTCCGGGGGGCAAGTTTTTCTCAGATTGGCCATTTTATTTTTGGAATTGTTGACTGTGGTTCGCAGTAGTAAAATCGAGAAAATAAAAACAGCATTTTGATCGCTTTTGTTTTGCGTAATATGACAAGTTATATAAGAATTTCATTAGATTAAATAATGAATTACACATTTTGACTAATGGTAATTTGGCTTCCAATCTTGAATACTCAAATTATTTATTCTATCCCTTCCTTAGGAATAGGAAATAAAAGGCCTTGTTTAAATTATTTATATTGACATCCTCCTATGCGACCAAACACGTGATAAGACAGAACATGATAAAACTTTATTACGTGTCCAACCAACAAAAAAAAAAATATATGGCATTAAAACCGCAACGTGTCTTATTGAACAATGATTTCACTTATTTCTTAGTTTACTTATCATCATGACAGCTTCTCCATATATTTTTGTTAGTTAGATAATGTATTGATATTTGTTTTTGTTTTATGACGGTCCATGAGCAACTCACAAAATGATTCAACATTTATGATACTTGTTTATATCACTAATTTATTGTTATATTTTAGGTTTTTTTTCACTTTTGTAAGAAAAAATTCATCCAAATTTTGATTTTCTATCTTTTTATAATCTTTTAGTTTAAATTTTAACTTTCAACTAAAAATAAATTAATAAAAAGTCATAAGTTACTTAAATAAATCAACTAAACTCATCTTAAAAAATAAAAGCTTTAAGCATGCGCAATCACTCATGCTTTTGGTCCTCACAAACTTTTTTTTTTTTGGTTTGCAGTTAGAGGTGTCGAACCAGATTATGCGCACATTAACTAATCCTCTCTTCAATCTGGTCAAAGGCAAATTATTCATGCCAAGGCTAAGAAATTTACGAGAAATAAATCTCTCACAGTCTAACCTCAAAGAGTTGTTAAATTTTAAACTCAATACATTTGAATTTATTTCCATCTCCACTAAACCACACCCAGAAATTTGGTTAATTGCAAACTACTGCATTCACTTTGATGTTGAATTGCATTTTAACGGGAGTATCTAACCACAATAATTGATAGTAATTCTTAGTCTTGACTACTACATTAACTTTGATGTTGGAAGAGAAAAAAATTGTAAGACCAAAAAAGATTATGATCAAGAGTCAAGATATGACCGTAGTATGACTATCAAGATATGATTGTAGTGGTAGAGATTCCCATTAAAATGACACTTCAGCATCAAAGTTACTGTAGAACTTTGTGCAGATCAAAAGCTAGCATTATTGAATCGATATGCTTTTGCTTCACAATTTTTTTTTTTTTTTGAAACAGCAAAAGGGCCAGTATATTAATAACCAAAGATAGGATACATTGAGGGAAAGGATCACAAAAATAAAAACCAAGCCCAATAACTTAGAATCTAAATCCACTTCAAGAAAGTACATTTGCATAACCAAAAAAAGACTTTGTTGATGACATACCAACAAAAGACTTTGCTAATGACATATCAACAAGGAGCACACCTAAGACTCAAAAACACACCCCTGCATCAAATGATCTAGGAACACGTTGGCCTTGAATACTTCTAACCCCTTCAAGTAAATACAGAACATCATTAATTGAAAATGGTGTATGAGATGACCTTATTTTTACCCATATGGCTCATCCAACTTAGAGTTCTCCACCGCTTCCATCCAATTAGCATTCACTTGATTGAAGATGAGCTTATTCCTAGCCCTCCAAATGTTTCGTATTACTAACTGTATGTAAAATTTTTGAAAAGATCTGGCCGATCACTTGAATTAATATCAAGGAGCACCAACTGATTGCAAAAGGACAGAGAAGTTAGAATGGGTCGACCCTCTTTGGGCGGATCACACTTCGATGATTAAGTTAGCAACCTTAATCGAGAATCAAATGAATAAAGACAGTATATGCGTGAAATCAATTATCCATACCTTGCTCCTTGGTGCTTCGGTATTTATGATATAATCGATGGAGTGTTAGCTTTTGTGTTTATCTTAGGGTCATCATGACCTATCTCGTAGACCACACTATTCGTCTTCCACTTATCGGACATGGGTCCAACTTTACTGCCATGCCAGAATTTGACTGATCGGACGTGAGTATGGACGTTGCGTGGCAAGTCGCTACCACATTAAATGCAAGTCATCTTCGCATTAAATGTTGTGGTCAAATAATTAAATACTCTGATTATACCCGTGGGTTGCGCTCACCGCGTTGGGCTTGGGCCTGAGATCAGTATCAGGTCCGCGATGTGGGCTTGACAGCATTATTGACCTTTTGGGCTATCCTGTAGCCCAACTTTATTTGATTAATTTTCAATTGGGCCTGACCAGGCGAACTGGACCTGATTTCCTTGACTCACAATTGGCCCCCAGCCCTTGTGCTTTTTCTGGTTCCTCAAAGGGTCAAAGGTTGCGTCGAGTCATTATGACGCTCCTCTAAGCGTGCTACCGTTTCGGCGGTTATTTGGCCACATGGACGGCACGGGTTTAAAGCCGCAACAACGAAATGACAAGGCATTGACAGCTCATGTGACGTTACGCTGTTACGACGCGATTGCTACCATTTCGCGTAAACGAACTGGTGGCGAGAGCAAGTATAAAGGAGGGTGCCTTTTTTGGTAACAGGCACTTGTTTACTTCGTTTCCTTGTCTAAGAGTGCCCCTCGCTTACCCCCTCCACTGTAAGTCCCTTTTGCATTCATCTCTCTATCGTAAATTTTTTTCCTTCAACAGTTGTCCCCCTGATGGCACCCGTCTGAGAAAGATTGTATAAAATTCGACAGTGATTGCTGCCTTTAAGGCTAGGTATGAGATCCCCAATCAGATCGGGTTGGAATTGGTAGACTCCGATGATTTTTGTATGGAAGAGACTGAGAAGAGGATGCGCTTCCCAGTTATCGCCATTGTTGAGGGAGGGCTTAGGTTTTCCCTGCACCCCCTCATTCAAAAGTTCATTATCCAAAGTAAGGTAGCGCCTTCCCAAATCTCGTCAAACATATATAGGATAATTATTGGGATGCTCGAGCTTAATTGGTACCTGGGCGTGAGCCTGGGGCTTACCGGGCTTAACTATTGTTACACACTTTGCAAAGTATGAGGCAATAGTTGGAAGGTGTATCTTCGGGCTGTTAATAACAGTAGGGAGATAGTGAAGTGTCTGCCTTCCTCCAAGAAGGGCATAGACGACGTTAAGGTTTGGGTATCCAGGCCCTGGGAGTTCAGCGACCTTCCTTTGGGAGAAAGACCAGCGGTACGGTGCCTTAGACTTGCTCAGGAGACAGGTTCGGTGCAAACTTATAATTAACTTTCTTGATTTGTTTTACTTTGGTTCTAACATTGTCCTTATTGTTCTTGCAAAAACAAAAAAGAGGTCGAAAGACGTCGCCTAGGGAGTGAATTTTGTTGATCTAAAGAAGGTTTTGGATTTTTATGGTCAAGGCAAGTTAAAGGATCTTGCACGAACTCCCCACATTTTGCTGAACTACCCAATTCGATACTCCTCGTTCACCGTGAATACGAGAGTCCCACTAAATGTCCTTATGACATTGGTTGATCAGGGTGTGAAGGGGGATTTCAAGGAGATTCTGATTGGTGTTGCCGTTGAAGGGGCATACGCTGCTCGTCAAGTAACCATTGCTGCTCCTCCCCCATCTGACCCTATTGCCGAGGAGTAGCAGATTCTCACTATTCGATCCGGTTCTAACAGCTCGGCATCAACGTCGGAGCCTTTAACCGTGCCCGACCACCGCGTTAAGTTAAGTAAGAGGAAGCAGAGGGCTACCCCATTTCCCGATGAAGACGATAAGATGGGCCTCAAGGAAATAATGTTTGCCGCGGTGGGGAAGCCAATAAAAAAGGCTGACACTAAAGCTGCCGAACCCCCATCCAAGGACTTGGAGACTCCCTAGACCGAGGAATTGGCACCTCCACAGAAGAAGCCAAGTACTCAGCAACAAAAGAAGAAAGCCCCCGAGGTAACCTCCCAACCACGGGCCCCAAAAAAGGCAAAGGTTGACTCAAAAGGTGCCTCTAATGAGTCGAAAAATGCCAAACTAGTGACCATCATCCCGGACATTCTAGGTCGGCGAATGACGACTGCCGACTCCATGATCGACTAGGATGAGGTGGCACTCGGTGTTCTCCACATCGCTCTGCCAAAGAAGGACGTTATGAAACTAGGAAGCTCCAATGAACTGAACATTTTTATGGGCGCCTTCCATAACTCTCTCCTTGTAGTTCTTTCTTATCCCTTCAACTCTGTTCTCTATTCTTTTGATTTCTTTTTTGACCGTGTAATCCTACTGTGTAGGGATGTCTCAACACTATGAAAGCGATGAGCCGTTTCCAATCTCTTACCGAGCACCATCAGTAGTTGATCGAAGAGCATGCTCAACTGAAGAAGGAATGGCTGTCGCGCCCAGATTTTTCGCACTCGAGGAATACACACACAAGCGGAAAAAATACTGTACTCTCTCATTAGAACTCACCCTACTAGAAGAATGAGTGCGACTAGGTTTGAATCGAAAATTGATTTGAATAAAGGGCTTTTGGAAAAGATTCGGAGTCGCCACCTAACTTGATTAAGATGAGTTACGTCACCTAAAAAAATTAAGAATAATCCGAAGACTACACTTAGGGTTTTTGGAAAACGATTTTGAAAATATCTCCTCAAGAGAGGGTTTTTTTAGGAAAACAGATTGTTTGGCAACCTTTGGAAAACATTTAGCCCTTTTTGAAAAATAACTCTTTTTTTGGTCTTTGAAATCAGTGATCTAGGTTCAGAGGTTGGTTACGTGTAGGGAAGACGCACTAAGCCATCACCCTAGCCCGCCCTTTCGGTACCTACATGTCAATCTACCCTAGATTTACCTATGAGAGTCTTTAACTAACTAATGGCCAATCTTATCCACTTTGAAAAAGAAATTTTGGAAAGAAATTAACATGATACATGATATGCAAGTGTAATAGAAGAGAGAATTGAAAAATAGACTTGAAAAGAAGAATTTGATTTGATTTGATTTGAAAAAAAAAAAGAGATAGAAGTTTGAATTTGGAAAGAAGGTTTTGGAAATTGAAAATGGAGAGATTTGGGAAATAGAAATTTGAAATTGGAAATTTGAAAATTGATTGGAGATTTGAAAAGATTGTAGAATCTGAGATTTGAAAAATGTGGAGAAATTTGAAATTTGAAAGAAGTTGTGACCACACCCATAAGGGTTGCCTACGTATCCTTTTGGAGGAATCAGGTCAGTCGTAGTTCGGACAAGAGTCCGATTGAAAATAGAAGAGTTGATTTGGAAGAAAGAGATTGAATTGGAATTTGGATTTGATTTGAACTTAGAATAGAATATTGAAGATTGAAATTTAGAATTTTGAAATTGAGAAGGTTGAATTTTGATTTAGAAAAATAGAACTTGGAAGAAAGATTTAGACTTGTTTTGGAAAGACGAAGGTTTAGGAAACCTAGACTTAGGAAATATAGGATTTAGGAAAGACTTGAGGTTTAAGGAAGGTTGGACTTGAATGTTAGATTTGGAAAGATCTTGGAAGATTTGGAAACTTGGAATTTAGGAAAGATTCAGATTAGAAAAGTTTCGAATTAGGAAAGTGTCATTTTAGGAAAGTTTTGGAATTAGGAAAGTTTTGAAATAAAGAAAGTTTTGGAATTAGGAAAGTTTCAACTTAGGAAAATTTTGAATTTGGAATGTTTTGAAATAGGGAAGTTTTGAAAATTGAAAAGTTTCATTTTAAGAAAGGTTTTGAAATAGGAAAGTGTTGAATTTAGAAATGTTTTGAATTAGGTAAGTTTTAAGAAAGGTTTAGAATTTGGAAAGTTTCAAATTAAGAAAGTTTTGAATTTGGAAAGCTTAAAATTTTAGAAAGATTTTAAATTAGGAAAGATTTGAATTTAGAAAGCTTGTAGAATTTTTGGAAGATTCAAAATTTGAGTTTTAGAAAGATTTGAAAATCTAGATTTGGGAGTTAAAGTTTGGAAATGATGTGGAATTAAGAAAGGTTGGAATGAGGAAAGGTTTAGACTTTGAAAGATTTGAAGTTTAGGAAAGTTTAAAACTTAGAAAATTTTAGAGTTTAAAAGTTTCGAATTTAGAAAGTTTTAGAGTTTTAGTTTTAAAAAATCTTGATATTAGAAAAGTTTGAGTTTAAGAAAGGTTTGAAACTTGGATTTGGAAAGTTAAGATTTGGAAGGGGTAGAATTAGGAAAGGGTTGAATTAGGAAAGATGTGGAAGTTGAGTTTTAAAATTTAGGAAAGATTTTTATGTTCAAGTTTTAGAAACTTAAAGTTTAGGAAAGGAAAGGTTTAGGAAGGAGTTGAATTAGAAAAGATTTAGATTAGGAAGGGATTAGATTTTGTTTCTAAAAGGGAAGGTTTGATTTCATTTCCAAAAAACGGAGGATATGATCTAGTTTCTTAAATGGGAAGATTGGATTTGGTTTCCTAAAGGGAATATTTGATTTGACAAGGATTTGAAAAGGGAGGTTTTAGAAACCCTAGATTTGGAAAGGTATAGCTTTGATGTAGAAAAGAGGTTTTGGAAATGTGTATAGTTTTGGTATAGAAAACAAGAGGTTTTGGAAACCTAGGTTTTAAGGCAAGTTTGAAAACTATGCTTTTGGAAAGAAAATTAGGGTTTCCTAATTATGGGTTCTAGGGCATGACTTGGGCACCAAGAAAAAGGGTTTTTTAAAAAGTGTGTTTTTTGAAAACAAGTTTTTGGAAGGAAATCCTAGAGAGGAGTTTCTAGAGAGAAGATTTTGGAAAGAGGTTTTAGGAAAGTGAATTTTGGTAGAAGATTGTTGGAGAGAGTTTTTGGAAAGATTTTTTGGGAGCGTGTTTAGAAAGTGAATTTTGGGGAGAGGATTTTGGAAAGGAGTTGAAAAAGGGAGTTTTGAAAAATAGATTTTTGGAGGGAGTTTTTGAAAACAACTTTGGAAATGAAAGTTTTTAGAAAGCACGTTGAAAGAGGAGGGTTTTAGAAAGAGAGACTTTCGAAAAGAGAGTTTTTTGGAAAGTATAAAAACATCTCACCTTCCTAAAGCGATTCTAACCATAAGAAGGCTAGAACCACTTTAAGAAAGTGGTTTTGAAAACAACAAGGGTTAAAAATATGGACTATGAAAGTCACTTTAAATGTAACACTTTCCTAAAGCAATCCTAGCCATGGAAAGGCTAGAATCACCCTAGGATTGTGATTTTGAAATAAGTTTTGAAAAAGAGATTTTGATGCAATTTTGGAAACAAGTTTGAAAACGATTTTGAAAACGAGTTTGAAAATGAGTTTGAAGACGATTTTTGGAAGATGCATGATCATGATATGCACAATGCAATTTTAGGGTCGTGAACATACAAAATTAAGGTTTCACCACATAATCAAGGGGGCCGGATCCACGTGGTCTCTGGTTAGCCTAAAGGAAAGCCCCTGACACAGTGACTCTCCGATAGTCTAATCCTACACATGGACCGAGAGTCCCTTTATTTCAAGCATACAAAGAAAGGGAGGGAAAGAGATGGGGGATTAAAATAGAGAAAACCCAAGTGGGTTAGGAGAGAGAAGAGAGAGGGGGGAGTGCAGAAATTTAAATAGAAAAGCTGCCTTGTATCTTGTTTATTTTGCGCTCCTTGCTTTCTTCGGTCTTCGCTTCACTTCAGTCTTGATCTTCGAGTGCTCGTCTTTAATCTTCAAGGCCTCAGTTTGCAGCTCTTCAAGTCTTCAAAGGAGGGTTGGAGGCTAGTGTATAAGTGTATGGGGGTGTGTATGAGTGTATAGAAGGTTAGGGTTTAGTGTATAGTGGCTAGGGTTTGAAAAACCTAAGGAAGCTAGGGTTTAGGGAGTGCACGAGCTCTGTATGTCGAAATATATGATTTTTAGACTGAGTTTGCGGACCTCCTTCACACTGGAAGAGGCTCTGTATTTTTAAAGAGGGGAATGCACTGGCGCCTGTTGGAGTGGCGTCTGTCCAAAACTTACACTGGCGCCAGTCCAAAACTTACACTGGCGCCAGTCCAAAACTTACACTGGCGCCACTAGGAGTGGCGCCAGACCATTTTTTGGCTTGGCGCCACTACTAGTGGTGCCATCCATTTAGGAAAGGTTTAAGGTCGGCAAGCAATGTATCTTTGACTAGATTTGGGCACCTGTACTAGTGACTACCATGCAATTTTTAGCCTGGCTTCACTAAGAGTGACTCTAGAAAGTCCAGGAATGATTTAAGGGACCGGGAATGACCCGGAAGGCTGGAAAAGAGCAAGAACACTTAGAATAACGTTCCAGAGGTATTTGACTTGAAAAATGAAGATAAGACGTGTTGGAAGGGTTGACCGGAACTTTAGGGGCAAAACGGTCAATCGGATCGGGAAGTTGCCGGTACGGACTCGGACTGCCCCGGAAGAAGACTCGAGATTTGGAAACATTATTCAGAATGTTCTCAAAGGTTGCCAGTTTGATACCTAGAGCCGGTGTGGTCAGAAAAGGTGACCGGCCCACCAGGGGCAAAACGGTCATTTTGTACCGAGTTTGTCGGAATTAACCCAGAATGATCCGGAAAGGACAAAGAAAGGTTGAGAATACTATAAAAAGCATTTTTGGGAAATTATCGATTTGATACCTAGAGCCGGTGTGGTCGGAAAAGGAGACCGGCCCACTAGGGGCAAAACGGTCATTTTGTACCGGGTTTGCCAGAACTGACTTGGAATGATCCGAAAGGACAAAGAGAGGTTGAGGACACTATAAAAAGTATTCTCAGGAAGTTACCGGTTTGATACCCAAAGCCGGTGTGGTTCTTAGGGTGTTTGGATGCCTAGGGACAAAATGGTCATCTTGACTAGAAAGTCTCGGAAAAGGCCCAAGGGGCAGTTTGGTCATTTTTCACCGAAGTGGGCTAGAAGGCATTGGTGTTGACCTGGGTTTTGAGTGTTTCCACTACTCTGACGGCGGTAGTCGTGACACAGGGGTTTGTTGGCAATTCCCTATATCGACCTGTTTACAAGTACTTTCGCTACTCGGACCGTCTCGAGGAATAAACTGTCTTGAGAGAGGGATTGGAATTGGAAAGGGGTCTTATCGTCTTCGGAAAGACGTGCCTGATTTGGAACCGTCTCGAGGATTAAACTGTCTCGAGAGAGGGACTGGAAAGGGGACTTATCGTCTTCGGAAAGACATGCCTGATTTGGAACCGTCTCGAGGAATAAACTGTCTCGAGAGAGGGATTGGAAAGGAGACTTACCGTCTTCGGAAAGACGAGCCTGATTTGGAACCGTCTCGAGGAATAAACTGTCTCGAGAAAGGGATTGGAAAGGGGACTTACCGTCTTAGAAAAGACGAGCCTGATTTGGAACAGTCTCGAGAAATAAACTATCGAGAGAGAGGGATTGGAATTGAAAAGGGGTCTTATCGTCTTTGGAAAGACGTGCCTGATTTGGAACCGTCTCGAGGAATAAACTGTCTCGAGAGAGGGATTGAAAAAGAGACTTATTGTCTTCGAAAAGACGAGCCTGATTTGGAACCGTCTCGAAGAATAAACTGTCTCGAGAGAGGGATTGGAAAGGGGACTTACCGTCTTCAGAAAGACGTGCCTAATTTGGAACCGTCTCGAGGAATAAATTGTCTCGAGAGAGGGATTAGAAAGGGAACTTACCGTCTTCGGAAAGACGTGCCTAATTTGGAATAGATTTACAATCTCGAGGAATCAACTGTCTCGAGAGAGGGGTTAGAATTGGAAAGGACAATGCCCCTAATGGTATTTTGGTCATTTTGCCTCTATTTGGGCCTGGTGGGCCCGCGAAGTGATGGACAGATGGGATTTTGACTTAGAAAGTTGGTTTTGATTAGAATATGCCCACAATGACTTGAACACAAGTCTGGACGGAGTGTAGACTGCCGAGCGGTCAAAAATGGGGTGCTTACAATGGCATGATGCCAGTCGGGAGAGACTGCTGATAAAGAAGAAGGCGGAGGAGGCCACAATGGAGTTTTAGATGGTTACCACTGACTTTGAGAAGAGGGACAAAGAGGCTAACGAACTGTTGGAAAAGAACAAAGTACAATCTGTGGAACTATACAAGGCCAAAGCCAAGATTGAAGCACTCCAGGCCGATGTGGCAAAACTTAAGGCAGAGGAAGAGGAGATAATGTGGAGGGGTGCTGTTCAAGCAGCCAAAGAACTCGCTATTGAGATGGCCGACCTAAGCCAGTCCATCTTTCGGGAGGGTTAGAACGATGCCCTTCTCGTTGCCAAGGTGGAGAAGTCAATTGACGTGTGGAAGCTATGCCCTGATTACTTCAACACGACAGAGGATGACTCTATTGATCATGAGAAGGTAATCACCAACGCCGAATAGAAGAGAAAACTTGCTCAGGAGGCAGCTGCTGAAGAGGCCAAATCCACTGCCAAACTGCCGAAGGCCACTAATGAAGCATCTGGAGAGAAATCGGCTGAGCCCTCTGAAAAGTCGTTGAAGATTATTACTGAGAACTAATCTTTTGTACCCTTTTCTCATTTTTCTATGTAATCAACTGTTTTCAATTAATACAAGTCTCTTTTTACTGTATTACACGTTTGCCTCCAATTTTGCCATTTTATTTAGAGTCTATAAACTTGTCGATCTGAATGTATTAAGTGGAACTGAGTTTGGATTTTGATATGTGCTTATGCATCTGCCTTTCTTAGGTAGAACTATTTCTAATCGTCTTCGATTTGATCTTTTGTCCAAGAATTCATGGCCCTTATTGGCTGACGCTAAGTTTTTACACTTGGTTTTCTTGACTTTTATTGGCCAACCTATCCAATTTAAACAGGACCAAATTTTAACACTTGGTTTTTTGTGACCTTCATTGGCCGACCTATCTAACTTAGGCAAGACCAAGTTTTTACACTTGGTTTTTTGTGACCTTTATTGGCCAACCTGTCCAACTTGGACAGGACTAAGTTTTTACGCTTGTTTTTTTGTGACCTCCATTGGCCGACCTGTTCAACTTGGATAAGACCAAGTTTTTATGCTTGGTTTTTTGTGACCTTCGTTGGCTGACCTATCCAATTTGGATAGGACCAAGTTTTTACACTTGGTTTTTTGTGACTTTCATTGGCTAACTTGTCCAACTTGGACAGGACCAAGCTTTTACACTTGGTTTTTTGTTTTTGTCTTTCCTTAATGCTTTATACTTTGGAGTGGCATCAAATGAGTAGATTTGTTTGAAAGACTTCAAATTTTATTGATCATATGAAGCTTGGAAAGATCAAACTTTGCTGAGTAAATATATCACACGGGAGTTACTTTCTACTAATAAAATTTTCTCATATTGTTCGCATTCCAAGGTCGGGGTAGTTGTTTCCCGTTTTCGACAGATTCCAGTCGATATGCTCCCACGGCGACTTGGGAGGCCACTCTATAGGGACCCTCCCAGTTGGGGCCGAGCTTTCCATCTGCAGGGTTCTTTGTTGCCCCCAGTACTTTTCGTAGGACTAAATCTCCTAGTATAAAGGATCTAGGCTAAACCCGTTTGTTGCAAGAATGACTTAACTGTTGATGATATCCAATGAGCTTAATCAGAGCAGCCTCTCTATTTTCTTTCATAAGATCAAGGTCTCTGGCCAAGGTCTGGTTGTTAAGTCCAGTGTTGAATATTGCCGATCTGGTCGTTGGTAACCCTACCTCCAAGGGTATCACTGCCTTTGCCCCGTAAACCAACGAAAAGGGGGTTTCTCCAATAGACCTCCTCAGGGTAGTTCTATAAGACCATAAGACGCTGGGCAGTTCCTCCACCCATTTTCCTTTAGCCTTCTCTAGCCGTTTCTTGATCTTATTTAGCATAGTTTTGTTTAAAATTTTGACTTGCCTGTTGCATTGCGGAAAGGATGGGGTTGAGTAGTGATTTCTAATTTCGAGCTCTTCGCAAAACAACTTGAGCATGTTGCCATCAAATTGGGTGCCGTTGTCCTAGACAAGTGCGTGAGGTATGTCGAACCTTGTTACTATGTTTTTCCAAATGAATCTTTTAGTGTCAATCTCTTTGATGGTTGACAAGGGCTCTGCCTCCACTCACTTGGTGAAGTAGTCTATTGCCATAATGAAAAACCTCCTATTAGCTGGAGCTCGGAGCAGGGGCCCGACTATATCCAGTCCCCATTAGGCAAAAGGCTAAGGGTTGGTTATAGTTGTGAGATCTTTTGCGGGCTGATGAATAATTGGAGAGAACTTTTGACATTTTCACATCTCATCGCATAATGGGCAGTGTCTTTTTGCATATAGGGCCACCAATATCCCTGTAAGATAGCTTTGTGGGCCAAGGACCTTTCGTCAACGTGACTCTTACAGATCCCTTCATGGATTTCGAACAGAACGTTTTGCACTTTGTCCAGATGGACACAGTACAAGTAAGGACCTGTGAAGGATCTTCTGTAGAGTTCATTGGTTGGTGACAACCAGTATCTGAGGGCTTTGTGTTTGATCCGTCTAGCTTCATTCTTATCTGGCAGCTCGTCTTTGTCAAGATAGGAGATAATTGGGTCCATCCATGATGGTCCTAACTGTTCTATAGCTAAAGCCTACTCCTCTTCATGAAATATGCTCAATCTGGCTAACGTCTCCACATGGATTGTTCTTTTTGACCCTGACTTTAGGGTTGTTATTAGTGTAGCCAAGGCATTGGCACGAGAGTTGTCGCGGTTGATCTGGAGTAGTTTATATCTGCCGAACTTGGTTAGAAATTCCTTTGCTTTTGCTAGGTACTTCATCATTCTATCAATTTTTGCCGCGTATTCTTCTGTGATTTGATTAACCACTAACTGAGAGTCCGAATAGATGATGCTCTCGACAATTTTTAGTTTAATGGCCCGACGCAGTCTAGTGAGTAGGGCCTCGTATTTAGATTCATTGTTTGAGGCAGTTAACTCAAGTTTGATAGTCTGCTCAATTGCCAAACCGTTTGGTGTGATGAGCACTATGCTCGATCCTGCCCCTCGGTTGTTGGACGCTCCATTGACAAAGAGTTTTCAATGATTAGCATTTTTTCAAAGGTCCAAGGGGTGGTCACCATGTTGCTGAGCAGAAGGTGTTGGCAAGTCGTTCTCTGGTGGCAGTTTAATAGAAAATTCGGCAATAAACTCAGCAAGTACCTGACCTTTAACTACTGACCTTGGGTGGAATTTGATGTCGAATTCTCCCAATTCAACGGTCCACTTTACCAGTCTGCCAAAGAAGTCAACCCTTCTAAGGAGTGATTTTAACTAATGGTTCATGAGGACGTTGATGGTATGGGCTCTGAATTAGTGCACTAGTTCCGAGATACTACTACTAGAGTAAGTGCCAATTTCTCCAGTGGTAGGTACTTACTTTCTGCCCCTAAGAGCGTTTTGCTGACATAGGAGACCAACTTCTGTTACCGATCTTGTTCCCAGAGCAGTACGGCACTCACGGCGTGCTCCAACACTGCCAAGTAGAGGAAAAGTTGTTCATGCTTAAGTGGGGTAGAGAGTAGAGGTGGCTAGGTCAAGTACTGCTTCAAATCTGCAAGGGCTTGATCACATTTTAGTGTCCAACTGAATTGCTCCCGTTTCTTGAGAAGTTGGAAGAATGGTTTGACTGATGAATCTGTTGAGTGTCGCTGCCATACTAGTCAACTTCTGTACTTCTTTGACATTCTTTGAGGCTTGAATGCTCTGGATCGTACTAATCTGTCATGGATCTACTTCAATTTCTAAGTGTGTAACCAAGAACCCTAGGAATTTTTTTCGAGCTGACTCCGAACACGCATTTAGAGGCGTTTAGCCTCATTTTGTATTATTTTAGGATGCTGAATACTCCTTTTAGGTCCTCCAAATGGGAGCTGTTGACTTTATTTTTAACCACCATATCGTTGATGTAGACCTCCATAGTGCTGCCGATATAGTTTTTGAACATTTTGGTGATCAGTCCCTGGTAAGTGGCCCCGGCGTTCTTCAGACCAAAGTGCATCTCTTTGTAGCAAAAGATACCCCTTAAAGTGATGAAGGCTGTCTTCTCCTGATCATCTTCATGGAGAGGGATCTGGTGATACCCGCAGTAAGCATCCAAGAAGCTCATCTTTTTGAAATCAGATATTGCATTTACAAGCTGATCGATCTTGGGGAGAGCGAAATGGTCCTTGGGGCATGCATTATTTAGGTCGGTGAAGTCAACGCAGACCCTCCACTTGCCATCCTTCTTTTTTACCACCATGGTGTTTGAAAGCCAACTTAGGTAGTGGACTTCCCTAATTGTCTCAGCCTCTAGGAGTTTTTTGGTTTCTTCAATAACAGTGTCCACATGCTATGTTGCTATTCTCCTTCACTTTTGGACCACAGGTTGGCACTGTGGGTCGACATTCAGTTGGTGGCAAGCAACTTCGGCGTTGATCCCTGGCATGTCGTAAGGAGTCCAGACGAACACCTCGAGGTAACTTGTTAGCAACTTAATCAGAGAGTTCTCTTCAGCTTTGGACAAGGGCGTGCCAATGACAAAATTCTTCTCACCCTGTTGATCGATATGGATTTTCTTCAACTCTTCAATAGCTTTACTCTCCGAAGTCTGCCCCGCGTCATCAATAGTAAGTGTATCTTCATGAAGTTCCATCATCTACACCTTGTTAGCTTCCACTTTCATGGTGCATGCCGTCAGAAAGTATTGTTTGGTGGCCACTTGGTCTCCCTTTATTTCTCCCACACCACCGGGTATAGGAAATCTGATCAGCTGATAGTAGGATGATGGGATAACCTTCATGAGGTGCACCCATGTATATCCTATGATTGTGTTATAGGGGGAAGGCACAATGACTACCAAGAATTCTGTCTGTAACGTAATTCCCCCGGCAATCACAGGAATTGTCACCTTCCCCAAAGGCCAAACTGGGTCTGAACTGAACCCAACTAATAGGTTAAGGGATGGCTAAAAATCAAACTCTTTTAGCTCCAACTTTTTAAAGAGGCTGTAGTAAATGATTTAGCAGGAGCTTCCTTGGTCGATGAGCAATCTTCTCACGTCACAACCCGCCATTCTCAATTTCACTGTTGGCCCAAAAGGTAACCCAAGAGGGGGAGTGAATTAGGTTTTTCGAAGATTAATAAGAATTAAGATTAATTAAAATTAATCTAAACAATGTAACAGTGATCAATCTATATGTAATGCAATGTAATCAGTAGAAGAAAAGAAAACAGAGCAATAGAAAGGACACAAAGATTTACCGAGGTTCAACCACAATCCGTGGTCTACGTCCTAAACCCAAGATCCCCTTGAAAACTTCCTCCACTATGTAATCTTCAATTACAAATGGGTGCTAATTGACCAAGTGCTCAGCTCACTATACATAAGAACTTCTACCCAAGTTCTTCAGCCACCAAGTGATTTTGTCCAAGCTCCACTCAAACTTACAAGAGTTTTTCTTTAGCAAGAGAACTCTCAAACTCTCACTTACAACTGTATAAAGATATACAAGTAGCTTACAAACTCTCTAGCAAGAGTAAATTATACAATCAAAGCTTACAAAGTGAAGATGAGAAGAATGTTCAGGAATTTTAGTTGATCAGTCAGTGGATTCTTGTTTCTTGTCTCTCTTCTTGTTATAAATACAGTTGGAAGCTTGTATATAAACCCCTGTATTGATTTCATCCGTTGAAGGTTGTTAGGGTTCATTTAATGCACGTCCAGTCCGTTATAACGTTAGAAAAACTAGCCGTTATATCACAGGGGTCGACTCCACGCTTAAAGGGTCGACTCTTCTGGTTTGCAATTTTCAGATGTTATCCACTATCTCCATATATCGACTCTTCATATCCAAGAGTCAGCTCATTTATCATTCTGTCTCCAAGTCATTTTGCTTCTGTCTTCATGAGGCGATTCTTCAATTCTATGAGTTGGCTCTTTGCATAGAAATCTTGCTTCAGTCATTATGAGTCGATTCTTTATATTCAAGAGTCAGCTCTTTGCTCATTTAGTCGTCAGGTTTTCTGCTTTTGTCTTCATGAGTCGGCTCCTCATTTCCATGAGTCATCTTATTGCATATTTTGTCTTCAAGTCATTTGCGTCTGTCTTCATGAGGCAACTCTTCATTTTCATAAGTCGGCTCATTGTCCAGAAATCTGCTTTCTGACTTACAATGATCCAGTTAATCTCAACAATAGCATAAAATCTTCAAGGAGTCTTTTCTTTAGGGTATGATGATCAATCAAAATTCTTTAACTCATCAGAGATAACTTATGTTCAATTTGGATTGAATTATTCATTTGGTATTCATTTCTTTTTGATTTCCAAACTGTCAGAGCTTCATTAAATCGACTTTGATCTCTTCTTCTTTGTTTGCAAAGCTTCCTCTTTCATTGTAGAACAATCTCTTTCAATGCTAAACTTTCTCTATTATGTAGAGCTTCACAATGCTTCATTGCCGATTTTTTCTCTTTGCTAGCAATTCTTCTTTCTTCTTTAAAATCACTTCAATAAGACTTTTGTAAGCTTGATGAAATTTCTTCATACACATTGTCTTCATTGATTCTATCTCAGAAGAATTCTTCACTTGGATTCCATGTAGAGATTAAACAATCAATATGAATCTTCTTCTCAAGCAGCTTCCAATCACATTATCTTGAATCGACCTTTTGCACACTTGATGAAGTCCTCTTTTGAGCTTTTTTAATCTATTCACAATCAAATCATCTTCAACTGACTTTAGCATACTCTGATGAAGTCTCAATCTTTGTGAGTGTAGGACAACTTTATTGAGTCTATGTATACTTGATGAAAGCCTTATTTGAATATTTTCAATCTCTTGGAATGCAAATAATCTGTTTGAAGTAGAAATAGGCGTCAATGCTCTGTTTGGGTCATTGCATAGCTCTTGGAGTTCATTCCTTGATCTTGCACTTGTTGTGCATTCACTTTAACAAGTATTAGACTTAAAATTGAGCTTTAAGTCTAAATTATAAACTTTATTAATCTGCACACTAAGTAAATGCATTAGTAAAATATCACAAGGTTTAATAATCATTAAAATCAACATGGGGATCAACCTTGAGTTAACAGTCACAACCAAAGCATCATTGTGGGAGGTCTATACCCCCACGAGGTCTTTATCTGTGAAGGTTATGGCCGTAGTGTCACTGCCGACCTTAATCTTCTTGGATGGAGGTTCTATCTGCATTACCTCCCTTAATGTATCTCACAGACAACTTCCTACCTTGGTTGCTCAGTCTCACGTTTAGTCTTTTTTCGGTCAATATACTAGTCAAGATGACCAACTTTGGCCAAGTCTTCCAAATGGCTCTTGAGATGCCAACATTGTTCAGTCTGATGCCCCTTCTCCCAATGATAGGAGCAGAACTTCTTCTGGTCTCAGGACACCAGCTTTCCTCCCAGCTTCGGGGCTATTTGAAAAAGGGCTTGTCACGAATCTGGGGCAAGATTGTTGTAAATAGGATCCTTGAAGATTGTGTGGACTCTATCATTCACCTTCTTGCCCCGGTTATTGTTATCTTCTCGCTAAAACTTTTTAGCATCTCTTCTATTTATCCTTTCAACAACAATGCCGACCTTCTTCGTAATCGATTGAGGCACATCTTTATCTAATCAGGCATATCGCTTAATTCTAGACATTAACTCCTGCACGATGAGGGATGGTTTCTTCATTAAAGATTGTCGCAAACAGTGCTCCTTGGGCAAGCCAATCTTGAATTGAGTTACAGCCAACTACTCGTTGCACTCGTCGATCTCGTTGTAGGCTTCCCAATAGTGCCTTGCATATGCCTGTAATCCTTCTCCCTCGTTCTTCCATAAGATAAATAGGAAATCGACCTCTTTGGGCTGCATACTGTTGGTTATGAAATAAGCAATAAACAACTCAATAAGTTGCCTCTAGTTTGACACCAACCTAGATGGCAACCTATCGAACCATTGTAAGGCGATGTCCCCTAAGCTAGAGGGGAAAATTCGGCACATCAAGGACTGGTTTCCAATTCATAGTGCCATTATTTGCTCATAATGCCGAACATGACTGATCGGATCAACCTTTCCATCATATAGAGTGAACTTTGGTGGTGTGGACTTTCGCAGAGGTTGGCGGGACTCAATCTCCTTTGTAAACGGTGTGGATGCAATCTGATCTAAGGCCCTTTTAATCACGCCCTGGGTAGTGTGGTCTTTGGGATGTTGCTTCTTATCCTCCAATTTCTCATTAAACCACTTTTCCTAGTCTTTCTGTTGCTAACTAGCTTCTGCCCGAACCTTGTCTAGCGGCGCTTGGCTCCTTCTACGTCGCTGATCTGATCTCCTTTTGGCGTAGCGTCTGGTGTTAAAGGTGTAACTCCCTCTCATTCATGCCACTTGTGTGTCTCTGTTTCTGGTGTCCCCACTCCCTGCGATCCTTTTATGGTCTGGAGATCCTTCTCTGCCGTGCCTATCTCTTCCAGAAATTACCTCTTGTCGCACCCCGGTTTTTGGGTGTCCAAGGTCTTTTCGGCTCGGAGACCTTAAAGCACGAAACTCTATCACTAGAACTCGTTTTCCTCGAAGGACAAGTGTGACTAGGTTTGAAAATTGGTTTGACTAAGGGCTTTCTAGAAAAAAATAAGAGTTGCCATCTAACTTGATTAAGGTTAGTTAGGGCACCTAAAACTAAGTGTTAATCCGAAGATTAAACTTAGGATTTTTTGGAAAAGGTTTTGAAAACTCCTTCAAGAGAGGGTTTTTAAGAAAATGGGTCGTTTGGCAATCTTTGGAAAGATTTAAGCCCTTTTGAAAAATAACTCCATTTTGGTCATTTGAAAACAGAAATTTATGGTTTAGAGGTTGGTTACATGTAGGGAAGATATCCTAAGATCATCACCCTACCCCGCCCTTTCGATATCTACATGTCTAATCACCCTTTGTTCACTCACTAGAATAAACGGTTACCATTGTCCATTTAATATCCACTTTAGAATTTCGAAAATGAGGTTTAGTCATCACTTTCCGGATAGATGATGCATGATGCAAGTTTTTGAAAGAAGTTTGAAAATAATAAAGGTTTTGAAAGAGTTTGGAATAGGAACTTTGAATTGATTAGAATTTTTGAAAAAGGGATTGGAGTTGAAATAAAAGTTATGACCGCACCATTTTAGGTTGTTTACGTATCTCATTTGGCGAGAATCAGGTCATTAGTAGTTTGGGCAAGAGCCCGATGGAGAATAGGCGCATTAGGGCTTTGGAAGGTTTGAAGACACTTTTGGGTCTTTGGAAAGGTTTAAGACACTTTGAGGTCCTTAGAAAAGTTTAAGACATTTGGAGATCTTTTGGAAAAGTTTAAGACTCTTTGTCTTGGAAGCTTTGACTTGAAATTGGATGGTGGAATGTTTTTGGATTAACTTGAGGGAGTTTTGAAAAAATGCTTTGGCATGACTCAAGAGAACTTGAAGATGTTTTTGAAGTTTTGTTTCGAAAAACCTTGGAAGGATGAGTTTAGAATGTTTTGATGAATTAGTGTTTGAAAGTGATTTTTAAAAATGGCTAAGGGTTTGAAATCCTAATATGGATAACCTTAGAGGTTGTTCTTAGTTTATCACTAGTCTTTGGAATCCCTAACCATGAGGGGGCTAGGGACACCTTAGGTTTGTGACCTTTTGAAAGCATTTTTTGGAAATGTTTTAAAGATGGAGTGTAAGTACATTTGAAGAGTTTATGGAATTGTTTTTTTTTTTTTTTTTTTTTTTGAAATCATGAGAGTAGGAGGTTTTGCAAAAATAGGTTATGAGAATAGTTTACAATTGAATGATCAAAAAAGGGTTCAAGAGTTTGGAACCTTGAAGTGTATTAACTTAAATAGGGTTGGCCTAGGGTTAGGGGTAACCTAAGGTTAACTAACTTGGGTTAGGTTAACCTACGGTTAAGATGACCTATGGTTAAATAACTTGGGTTAGGTTAACCTAGGGTTAAGGTGACCTATGGTTAACCATCTAAGGTTGGGCTAACCTAGGGTTAAGATGACCTATGGTTAACTAACTAAGGTTGGGTCAACCTAAGGTTAGGGTGACTTAGGGTTAGGTTAACCTACGGTGAGAGAACTAGGGTCAAGTTAACCTAGGGTTAGGTAACTGGGGTCAAGTTAACCTAGAGTTGGATTGGAAGATGGTTTTGAAAGGTGGTTTCATGCACTTTTGGAACAGGTTTTGGAAAACAATACATGTTATGCAATGGATTTAGGCTGGCAATCTTTTTGAAGATCGTTTTCATGAAAATTTTGACTCTTGCCAAGAACATGGTTTATATGGTTGATGTTTGGAGACCATTCTAAGAAAGGTTTCCTCATGACCATTATAACCATTATCTTGACAAGAGTATGGATTTTAAGAATCAACACAATGGTGATAATCTTTGAAAAACCACTTTTAATACAAAGATGGAGAGAATGAACTCTTGAAAACCATTTTTAAGAATGAGATTTTGAAAATCATTTTTAAAGAAAACTATTCTAGCAAATTAACGTTCATATGGCCTATGTAAGGGATAGCTCTCAAGTGAGGGTTCCATGGGGCCATTCTAACCATTAAACTTGAGAGAATAGAAATCATAGAAATCAAAGAGTTTGAATATCATTCTTAAGCAAGCATAAAGAGAAAAGGAAACCATTCTAACAATTTAGGGCTCCTATGGCCAATGAAAAGGAAGACCACTCAAGAGAGGGTTCCATGGGGCCATTTTAACCACTAAATTTGAGAGAAGAAACCTTGAAAATTAGAGAGTTTGAAAGCAACTTTTATGCAAGTTGAAATGCAATGATACAAAAGTGTGAATTAGGGGGTAGTAGGGGATTTTCTAAGACATGACTCCTAAGGTCTCATCCTAAACTTCAAGGGACCAACTCTTGGAACGATTTTTAAAAGGAATATAGAGCTTGGAAATGGTATGAAAACAAAAGCAATGTAAGCATTGTAGAACATGACAATAAGCATAAAATGAAGCCAAGCATACAAAACATTATCAAAATAGTAATATACAAAGGGGTCATGATCACATACAAGGCTTATAGGCTACACCACATAAACAAGGGGCTCTTAGGTCATACCATCTTAAAGTAGGCTAGTGAGAGGTCCCCCTACACGGTGGCTCTCACTTGCTTTCCTCTAGGCATGATTTAAGAGCCCTCTTGGCTTAAGCATGCAAGAATGGGGGGTTGAAGATGGGGATTAAAATAGAGAATAGCCTAAGTAGGCTAGGAAGGAGGAGAGAAGAGTGGGGGAAGACACAAATATAAAAGGGATACCACATTTTTCCTTCAACACACTTGTAGTCTTCAAGGGATGCTTTGATGGGAGCTTAAATGACTTCAATAAGGCTTAGAGGGCTGGTAGAGAGTGTTTGATAGTGTATAAGGCTTTATATGTGAAGTATATGGGCTTGGGGATGATGGAATCTAAGCTAAGTGTTGGAGGGATGAAGTGTGTATAGAGATTCGGAGCTCTGGAGTGACTTCAGCAGGGTTTCGCATCAGAAATTGGAGTTGGAATATGCAAAGGGTGGTCTGGTATTTATAGAGATTCTGGAACAGGCCTAGCACATGTACTACATGCACCTGGCGAAAATTTGACCTTGCGCATGTAGAACATGCGCAGGTACTGTTCCATTGCCATAATGACACGTGGCACCCCATGTACTGGATAAATCTCTATTGTTGATCGAAAGTTGGTCGATCTGATCAAAATTTGAGCGCATGTAGCATACGCTCCATCACCGGGAAGGTTCGTCCACACTTTGCCTCGATAATTTAGTCAATCGGGAAGGTTTCGGGGGAATCGGTCGCACTCAGGATGTTCTCCCAGGGCTTCCGGTGAACTTTCATGTTTTCAGGAAGTTTGAATTATGTTTGGAGGTGAGTGATATCATCTTGGGAAGTGTGCCAAAAAGGTTACTTTTGTGGAGCGTCTGTGATACGCTCCGAGGGTGTTTGAAAGTGGCTATTTTTGTTTCGTGTGATTGAGGCCTTCGGGAAGCAATTCATTTGATCGGACCGTACCAATGGAAAGTACTCTGAAAATATTTTCGAGAATTCCCAGATTTACGCGTTTCTCAAGTCATTTGATAGTGCATTTTGATTAGAGAATCGGAGAAAAAGTCAACCTTGGCGGAGCATCTGCGAGACGCTCCAGGGGTTGCTAAAAGTTATAGTTTTCGCACCGTACGATGGAGGGCTTCAGGAAGCGATCTATTCGATCAAGCCGTATCGATAGAAAGATCTATGAATGAGCTTTCGAGAATTCCTTCATTTACGCATTTCTCAAGTCAGTTGACGGTGCATTATAACTAGGGAATCGGGAGAAAAGACAATTTAGGTGGAGCGTCTACGACACGCTCCAAGGAACTTTTATCGAGTCATAAGCATTTAGTGTCGTAAGGTCCTTCTCGGGTTAAAAAGGGTGTATGGTAAAACCCTTTGCTTGAAATCCCAGGACCGGTGCTGTTTTGGGATGTGTTTGGATTGTAGGGGCAAAACGGTTATTTTGACTGGGATTGGCTGGAAATGGTCAGGAATGGTTTGGTGTGTTGTGTTAAGTGTGTAGGATCATTCAGGGGTGGTTTTGAGAGAGTTTTTTTTACCATTCGGAGGGGTTTGTGCAGTGTTGAGGTGTTCAGGGGTAAAATGGTTATTTTGACTAGAGTGGGCCGGAATAAGACCAGATTTGGACCAAATGGCATGCGGGGGTCGCCTAATGGTTTAACAATACTTTGGAAGGATGGACTTATCATTTTGAGGAATTTTAAACTTACCCAAAACGTGCCTCAAGGTCCAAGGGGCAAGTTTGGCCATTTTTCACCGAGTCGGGTTAGCAGGCACTGGTGTTGACCTAGGTGTTGGTTCCCGAGACCGCCCGGTCTCGGAAAACTACTTGTGCGGTGTTGGTTTCTAAGAACGCTCGGTCTTAGAGAACTACCTGTAAGGGTGGTGTTGGTTCTTGAGAACGCCTGGTCCTAGAAAGCTACCGGGAAGGGTGGTGTTGGTCTCTGAGAACGTCCGGTCTCGGAGAACTACCAAATGAAGGACATTCTACGTTGGCAGGCTAGTAGGCGCCAGAAGTGAACCGTCTGAAATTTGATGAGGTGTTGGTTCCCAAGATCGCCCAATCCTGGGAAGCTACTTGGATGGCGTTGGTTTTCGAGACCGCCCGATCTGGAAAGTTGCCTGGAATAATGGTGCTTATGGCTCGAGCAGGTTCTTGTGGACTTGTAAAGCCACTAGTTGGCTGGATTGGAGATTGTAAGGCTCATCTTGAACTTGCATGTGTTGTAATATTGGAAAACTTAGCCCGGTCGAGCCAGAGATTGCCGAGCGGGCAAAAATGGGGTGCTTACACCTCCCTTATGGCCCAAACCTGAGAGGTGAGGTAGGCAATCTTTTCGTTGTATCACCGAAGCTCCCTTTCAACGGAACGGAGCGCATGGTCGCTTGGGACACGTCCAATGGAGGGTGAAGGGGCAAGGTCCTGATGGTGGTTTCTACAGAGGTTTGGCTCCCTAACGTAGTCCGGGTCTCTCCGTAATCTGTCTCGTTCCTCATGGTGGCTCTCAGCAGGGGACTTGATTTCCGACTTCCTAGTCCGACCTCGGTGGCGGTCTATCGGGGTAGATTGACAATATGCCGAATCGATATGGTCTTTGCTGGAGGAAGCCTCATTTCCTCGCTCAATATGGTTTTCTCCCCTTCCCCTTTAGGCATTAGTACTCATGGTTATCTTGACCTTCCCACAGATGTAAGCACCCCATTTTTGACCGCTCGGCAGTCTACACTTTGCCTAAACTTGTTTTCAAGTCATTGTGGGCATATTCCAATCGAAATCGATTTTTTAAGTCCAAATCCCGTCTGTCCATCGCTTCGCGGGCCCACCAGGCCCAAATAGAGGCAAAATGACCAAAATACCCTTAGGGGCATTGTCCTTTCCTTTCCAATCCCTCTCTCGAGACAGTTTATTCCTAGAGACGGTTCCAATTCAGGCACGTCTTTTCGAAGATGGTAAGACCCCTTTCCAATCCCTCTCTCGGGACAGTTTATTTCTCGAGACGGTTCCAATCTAGGCACGTCTTTTCAAAGACGGTAAGACCCCTTTCCAACTCCTCTCTCGAGACAGTTTATTCCTCGAGACGGTTCCAACCAGGCACGTCTTTTCAGAGACGGAAAGTCCTCTTTCCAATCCCTCTCTCGAGACAGTTTGTTCCTCGAGACGGTTCCAACCAGGCACGTCTTTTCGAAGACGGTAAGACCCCTTTCCAACCCCTCTCTCGAGACAGTTTATTCCTCGAGACGGTTCCAATCCAGGCACGTCTTTTCGGAGACGGTAAGTCCCCTTTCTAACCCCTCTCTCGAGACAGTTTATTCCTCGAGACGGTTCCAATCCAGGCACGTCTTTTCAGAGATGGTAAGTCCCCTTTTCAACCCCTCTCTCGAGACAGTTTATTCCTCGAGATGGTCCGAGTAGCGAAACTACTCACGAAACCGTTAAAGTAGCGGAAATACTCACAAATAGGTCGATATAGGGAATTGCTAACAAACCCCTGTGTCACGACGACCGCCGTCAGAGTGGCAGAAACAGTCAAAACCCAGGTCAATACTAGTGTCTGTTAGCCCACTTCGGTGAAAAATGACCACACTGCCCTTAGGACCTTTTCCGAGACTTTCTGGTTAAGATGACCATTTTGCCCCTAGACATCCGAATGCCCCAGGGACCACACCGGCTCTGGGTATCAAACCGGTAATCTCCTGAGATTGCTTTTTATAGTATTCTCAACCTTTCCTTATCTTTCCGGATCATTTCGAGTCAGTTCCGGCCAACCTAGTGCGAAATGACCGTTTTGCCCCTGGTGGGCCAATCGCCTTTTCCGACCATACCGGCTCTGGGTATCAAACCGGTAACCTCCTGAGACTACTTTTTATAGTGTTCTCAACCTCCCTTTACCTTTCCGAACCATTTCGAGTCAGTTCTAGCAAACCCGGTACAAAATGACCGTTTTGCCCCTAGTGGACCGGTCTCCTTTTCCGACCACACCGGCTCTGGGTATCAAACCGGCAACCTTTGGGAACATTCTAAATAATGTTTCCAAATCCCAAGTCTTCTTCTGGGACAATCCAAGTCCGTCCCGGCAGCTTCTCGATCCGATTGATCGTTTTGCCCCTAAAGGCCCAGTCAACCCTTCTGACACATCTTGTCCTCACTTTTCAAGTCAAGTACCTTCGGGACACTATTCTAAGTGTTCCTACTCTTTTTCGGCCTTTCGGATCATTCTCAGCCATTTCAAATCATTCCAGGACTTTCCGGAGTCACTCCTAGTGAAACCAGGCTAAAAATTGCATGGTAGTCACTAGTACAGGTGCCCAAATCTAGTCAAAGATACGTTGTTTGCCGACCTTAAATATTTCCTAAATGGCTGGCACCACTAGTAGTGGCGCCAAGCCAAAAATTGGCCTGGCGCCACTCTTAGTGGCACCAGTGTAAATTCTGGCCTGGCGCCACTACAACAAGCGCCAGTGTTGTCCAACCTCTATAAATACAAAGCCTCCTCCAACGTGAAAAAGATCCACAAACTCAACTTAAAATTCATATAATTCGATATACAGAGCTCAGACACTTCAAAAACCCTAGCTTCTTTAGGTTCTCTAAACCCTAGCCACCATACACAAACCCTAACCTCATATACACTCATACACACCCTCATACAGTCATACACTAACCTTCAACCCTCCTTCGAAGACTTGAAGAGCTGTCATCTAAAGCTTGATGACAACTCTTGAAGATTGAAGACGAAGATCAAGATGAAGACTTAAGATCGAAGACAAGCAAGGCGTGCAAAATGAACAAGACATACGGTAGGCTCCCTATTTAAATTTCCGCGCTTCCCCCCTCTCTATTCTCTCTCCTAACCCACTTAGGTTTTCTCTATTTTAATCCCCCATCTCTTTCCCCCCCTTTCTTTGCATGCTTGAAACAAGGGGATTCCCGGTCCATGTGTAGGATTGGACTATTAGATAGTCACCGTGTCGGGGGCTTTCTTCTAGTCTAACCAGAGACCACGTGGGTCCGGCTTCCTTGATTATGTGGTGAAGCCTTAACCTTGTATGTTCACGACCCCAAAATTGCATTGTGCATATCATGGTCTTGCATCTTTCAAAAGTCGTTCTCAAAATTGTTTTCAAAATCGTTTTCAAACTTGCATCAAAATCTCTTTTTCAAAAACTTCTTTTCAAAACCACAATTCTAGGGTGATTCTAGCATTTTCATGGCTAGGGTTGCTTTAGGAAAGTGTTATATTTGAAATGACCAACATGGTCCATATTTTTAACCCTTATTGTTTTCAAAACCGCTTCCCTAAAGTGCTTCTAGCCCTCTTATAGCTAGAATCGCTTTAGGAAAGTGAGATGTTTTCATATTTTCCAAAAAGTTCTCTCTTCAAAAATCTCTTCCTAAAAATCTCTTTTTCAACATACTTCCCAAAAACTCTTCTTTCCAAAATTGTTTTCAAAAACTCCCTCCAAAAATCTATTTTCCCAAGCTCCCTTTTTCAACTCCTTTCCAAAACGCTCTCTTCAAAGTCCACTTTCCAAAAACGTTCCCTAGGTCTCTTTCTTAGAAAAACTCTCTTCAAAAATCTTTCCGAAAACTCTCTTTCCCAAAATCTCCCTTCTAGAAGTTTCCCTCTAGGATTTTCCTTCCAAAACCTTCGTTTCCAAAAACACACTTTTCAAAAACTCCTCTTTAAAATCTTTTTCCAAAAACTCTATCTTCAAATTCACTTTCCAAAAACTCCTCCCTAGGATTCCCTTCTAGAAAACCTTCGTTTCCAAAAACGTACTTTCCAAAAATCTCTTTCTTAAAGCCCAAGTCAAGCCCTAGAGCTAGCCATTAGGAAACCTTAATTTTCTTCCCAAAAATATGGTTTTCAAACTTTGCCCCAAACCTTGGTTTCCAAAACCTTTTGTTTTCTACATCAAAACTATACATATTTTCAAAACCTATTTTCTACGTCAAAACTATAGTTTTCCAAGGTTAGGGTTTCTAAAACTTCCCTTTTCAAATTTTTGACCAAATCTAATCTTCCCGTTTAGGAAACTAGATCCAATCTTCCGTTTTTGGAAACAAAATCAAACCTTTTTCTTTTAGAAGCCAAATTTAATCCCTTCTTAATCCAAACCTTTCTTAATTCAATTTCTTCTTAATTTGCTACCTTCCTAAACCATAAGTTTCCTAAACCTAAACTTCAAATCTTTCTTTAAATTTCAAAATCCGAATATTTCCTAAATCGAATCCTTCCTAATCCTCCACTTTCCTAAATCTTAAGTTTCCAAAACTTGAACATAAAAATCTTTCTTAAATTTTAAAACTCAACTTTCAAATCTTTCCTAATTCAACCCTTTCCTAATGCTACCCCTTTTCAAATCTTAACTTTCCAAATCTAAGTTTTCAAATCTTTCCTAAGCTCAAACCTTTCTTAATTTCAAGATTTTCTAAAATTTTAAAACTTTTTAACTCTTAAACTTTCTAAATTTCAAATCTTTCCAAATTCAATGTTTTCTAAATTCAAAACTTTCTTAAGTTAAATCTTTCCTAATATCAAAACTTTCCAACTTTCAAAACTTTCTAATTTCAAAACCTTTCCTAAAATGAAAATTTTCTAAAATGAAACTTTCCTTTTTCAAACATTTCCTAAAACGAAACTTCCTTAATTCAAACATTTCCTAAATTGAAACTTTTCAATTTTCAAAACTTCCCTAAGTCGAAACTTTCCTAATTCGAAAACTTTCCTAAAATGACACTTTCCTAAAACGGAACTTTCTTAAGTCAGACCTTTCCTAATTTGAACCTTTCTTAAATCCAATCTTTCTTAAACTCTCGAGTCTTTCCTAAGTCTCATCTTTCTTAAGTCTAGGTTTTCTAAACCCCCATCTTTCCAAAACAAGTTTAAACCTTTCTTCCAAGTTCTATTTTTCCAAATCAAAATTCAATCTTTTCAATTCAAAAATTCTAAATTTCAATTTTCAATCCTCTATTCAAAGTTCAATCTCTCGATCTTCCAATTCAATTTCCAGTTCAATTTCCTTCTTCAAATCTACTCTTCTATTGTCAATCGGACTCCGGTCCGAACTACGGCTGACCTGATTCCCCCAAAGGGATACATAGGCAACCTTCATAGGTGCGGTCACAACACTTTTCAAACTTTCAATTCCACCCTCATGGGTGCGGTCACAACTTCTTTCAAATTCCATCACATTTTTCAAATCTCAAATTCTACAATCTTTTCAAATCTCTAATCTATTTGCAAAATTTCAATTTCAAAATTCTATTTCCAAATTTCTATTTCTATTTCTAATTTCTCAAACTTTTCAATTTCAAATCTATTTTCAAAACCAATCAATTTCAAATCAATCTTTTTCCAAATTTATTTTTCAATTCTCTTTTCTTACGCATGCATATCATGCATCATATTAGTTTCGTTTTTAAACATTGTTTTTCAAAGTGGATAGGATTGAACATTAGTTAGTTAAAGACTCTCACAGGTAAATCTAGGATAGATTGACATGTAGGTACCAAAAGGGCGGGGTAGGGTGATGGTTTAGTGCGTCTTCCCTATACGTAACCAACCTCTGAACCTAGATCACTGATTTCAAAGACCAAAACGGAGTTATTTTTCAAAAAAGGCTAAATATTTTCCAAAGGTTGCCAAACAACCTATTTTTCGTAAAAACCCTCTCTTGAGAAGATCTTTTCAAAATCTTTTTCCAAAAACCCTAAGTGTAGTTTTCGGATTATTCTTAGTTTTTAGGTGACCTAACTCACCTTAATCAAGTTAGGTGGCGACTCCAAATTGTTTTCAAAAGCCCTTTATTCAAACTCATTTTCAAATTCAAACCTAGTCGCACTCATTCTTCTAGGAGGTTGAGTTCTAACGAGAGAGTACAGCATTTTTCCCGCTTGTACGAGTATTCCTCGAGTGCGAAAAATCTGGGCGCGACAACAGACGACGCCAATTGTAGGTGAAATTTTCAAGAAGGCCTGACTGATCACTCGAATCAATATCAGGGAGCACCAATTCAATGCAAAAAGACAGAGAAGTTAGAATGGGTCGACCCTCTTTGGGCCGATCACACTCCGACGATTAAGTTAGCAACCTTAATCGAGAATCAAATGAATAAGTATATACGTGAAATCAATTATCCATACTTTGCTCCTTAGGACTTCAGTATTTATAGTGTAATCGATGGAGTGTTAACTCTTGTGTCTACCTTAGGGTCATCATGACCTATCTCGTAGATCACATCATTCGTCTCCGACTGATCGGACATGGGTCTAGGTTTACCGTCGTGCCAGAATCTGGTTGATTGGACGTGAGAATGGACGTTGCGTGGCAAGCTGCTGCCGCATTAAATGCAGGTCATCTCTGTATTAAATACTGCGGTCAGAGCATTAAATGCTCTAATTATACCTGTGGGTTGGGCTCACAGCATTAGGCTTGGGCCCGAGATCGGCATCAGGTGGGCAATGCGGGCTTGGCCATATTGTTGACCTTTTGGGTTGTCCCGTAGCCCATCTTTATTTGATTAATTTTCATTGGGCCTAACTAGGCAAACTGGGCCTGATTTCCTTGACCCACACTGACATAAATAAGGCTTCTTAGATTTGTTTTTCAGCCTTCCTAAACTTCAGAGACCACCACCACTTGGCATGATTACTTAAGTTGTCTGAGCTTGACCACATTATACCCCACCATTTTAAGATGGAATTCCATATTTTCCAAGCAAACATACATGTAACAAGCAGATGGTTGGAATCTTCCTTTTCTTGCTGACACAACTCACAAAAAATGCTATTGTTCTAAGGCAAGCTATTCCTCTTTGCAAGCATCACCTTGGACTTGATCCTCTCCTGTATAGCTAACCATCCAAATAATATGACTTTAGTGGGGACTTTAGACTTCCAAAGTCTATCAAAAATAAAAGAAATCTGATTAGAACACCCTCTACTAGATCTGCAATAGGATTTTACAGAGAAGACACCATCGTTTTTCAATTCCCAAATCATATAATTAGGCTTTAAAGGATTTAGGCTGTAATCCTCAATCAAATTCCTCAACCTACCCTACTCCTCTTCTTCCCAAGCTAATAACTGTCTTCTATAAGCAAAATTCCATGTTCCTCCACCTTCCATCATTTCTACAATTGAGACATTCTGCTGTAGAGATAATGAAAATAGTCTAGGAAAAACACAACTGAAAGATTCATTCCCTTTCCAAACATCCAACCAAAATTTAGTGCTACTACCATCGCCTACCTTTATCTTTAAGTTATTCCATAAAGTATCTTTGATGGCACTCTACTCCATTCCCACCTTTAGTATACCAGACCAGATGCTTGAGCATTCATTGCTTTGAACTCCAACAGGTAGCCATGCTCCTTCATCATATTTATACTTGTGACACACAACCCTTCTCCATAAAGCTTCTTTTTCCTTTGCAAACCTCCACCACCACTTGGCTATTAAAGCCTTATTCATTACAACAATAGGAGTTACCCCAAGGCCTCCTCTGCTCTTATCTCTCAACACCACATTCCACCCCACACAATGAATTTTCTTTTTGCCTTTTACTTCACCTTAGAAAAACCTCCTTTGAATCCTCTCAATCATTTTACAGACTTCTTTTGGAGCATTGAACAAGGATAAGTAGTAGACAGGAAGATTTGATAGAGTAGATTTTAATAAGGTAAGTCTACCACCTATAGATAAGTACTTTTTCTTCCAAAAATCTAATCTGTTTTTTATCTTTTCAACCACACTCTCCCATGACTTTACCTTTCTTGGATTATCTCCTATTGTCATTCCCAAGTAATTTATAAGCAAATCCTGCACTTTGCATCTAAATATTTGAGCTAACTCATTCAAAAAACCGTTATCCACCCCTATGTCACATACTGCACTCTTTTGATAGTTAATCCTAAGGCCTGATAATAGTTCAAAGCATCTAAGAATTATTTTAATGAATACTAACTCTGACTTGTCTACCTCACAAAATAACACTGTGTTATCTGCAATTTGCAAATGAGAGATAACAGGGCCATTGACCCTACTTTGGTCCCCTTAATCATTTTAAGATGAATTGCTCTTAAGAGGAGCTCATTCAATCCTTCTACAACTATGTTAAATAGACATAGAGATAATAAATCTCCTTGTTTAAGGCCTCCCTCCAAAGAAAACTCCTTAGTTGGTGAGCCATTAACCAAAATTGGAGTTTTTTTTAGATGACAAACAGTCCTTAATCCATTTCATCCATCTCTGACCAAAGCCCATCTTTTCCATCATTTGCAAAAGAAAACTCCAATTAATGGAATCATTAGCTTTCTGAAAGTCTAATTTCAGAATTATCCCTTTCCTTTTATTCCTTTTCCAGTCATGAATGATCTCATTAACTATTAGCACCCTATCAATTATTTGTCTTCCCATAATAAAAGCATATTGATTTTCTCTTATTAGCTCCTTCATTATCTTTCTCAATCTAATTGCCAATGTTTTTTTATAACACCTTGTACATTGAAGAAATCAGGCTGATTGGTCTATAACTTGATAGGTTATCAGGAAATTCCTCTTTTGGAATGAGGACAATGAAAGAGGAGTTAACACCTTTCACCAAAATTGATTTTGTTTACATAGCTTATGATATTTTTACTAGTTTTTTTTCTATTTTTTGTATAAAAGAAAATTAAAAGCATAAAATTCATTTTATCTTTTTGTTTTTGTCTTTTGTAAGGTAAGTTGCATAACTGACTTTGTTCAGAGCAAGTCAAGCACTAGCAAACTTATATGGAAAGACGACTCGCGATCCCCCTGAAGTTCTAAAATTTTTATTAATATACTGTATGTTTTAGGTACTTAAAATGAGAAATGATACATTGGCGCCCTCTAAAATTTAAATAATATTAACTTACCCCTACAAAGTTCACAATTTTTTTTTTTAGATTCTACATATTCCTGAGTATCTACGACAGGTTAAAAGAAATTCAATGAGAAAAATAATTTCTTATTTTTAAAAAATAATTTATTATGATTTTTATTTTTGCGGGTCCTCCACTGCATGCACCACTAAAAAAAATTTCTTACGTTGGCTTCCTCTACAAAAATCTGGATCTGCCGCTGAGTTCAAAATTGACACTTTTTGCATACTGAGACAAAAAAAAAATTGTTTTTCACATGCTTAAAGTAATTATATACCAGACCCATCGCGCTTCAAGTTGTTCTTATAAGGCCTATATATCTAGCTTGATGCATTGACAATACAAGTAATAACTTGCTTGATGTCATTGCCTTAGAATTAAATAGGAATGTGTTGGCCCAAGAGTGCAACCCAAGAGAGGAGTGAATTGAGTTTCACAAATTTAATCACAAACAATTCCAACTAAAAATTGATTAAGCAATGTAATAGTAAAATCAATGTGTGTGTATAATGTGATCAAGTAATCTCAAACAACGAATAAAAAATAGAGTACAAAATGAACACAACAATTTATTGAGGTTCAACCACAACTTGTGATCTACGTCTTCACCGTCAAAACCTCCTTGAAAACTCTTTCATTATGCAATGAAAAATTAAAAAGCAAGTGTTAGTTGACCAAATGCCTAGCTCACTTTTTACAAGAGCTCTTTCCAAACTCTCAAACTCCTCAAGAATTTTGTCCAAACTTCACTCAAACTTATAAGTGTTTTTAACAAGAACACTCAAACTCATAGGTTTACAAATCTACTCAAATGGAGTAAATGAAGTTTACACAAAGTTTCTCTCTCAAAGAGTGAATAAAACAAGTGTAAGATCAGTAAATGCCCCAATATCTCAATAAAATAATTGTAGCAGTTAGAGTTTTAGCTTTCAGATTCGATTCAGCACTTAAATGTGTATGTATATATAAATGTTGTGGGGGGTTTTGTATATATGCCTTAGCATTGATTCTAGTAGTTTAAGATAGTTGAGGTTGTGTTAAATGCAAGATCAGAGCTTTAAAACGTTTAAAAATATAACCGTTACAGTGGCATGGGTGCTTGTCTTTTCCAACCACAGTGTTAAATTGCTTATCTATGCTCATATTGTGGGGATTTAAACACCCAAGTCCAAGTGCGGCAAAGTAGTAGTTAAAATAACTCGGTAAGAACGGGTCAATTCATAACGAATGGAGTTCTAAATTATGTGAAATGTCACAGTTGCGGATGGTAGGTGCCATAATTCACATCAAGTAATGGATTAGATACCAATTAAGCCATACTAGACACAGAAACGTTACAAATGGTTTAAGTTGGAACCTAAACCAACCGGTTTGAATTTCATCTCTTGCTAAGGAAAATTGGACAAAAGCTGCAAAAATAATAACCAAAAGAAAAATATTTCGTTTTTGAGAGGTTTGATGATTGTTAAACTAGAATGCAAAATAAACAGATTAAAAACAGTCTTCGATCCAATTGATCTGATCACACGACTTTCTTGAGATTGATCAATACAAATTTACTATCTGTCAATGTTTGGCCCCCTTGAGCCTTATAAACCAATAAATGAGAATATTCAATGATAACCAAAAACTAGAATATTATGTTAAAATCATGAACCATCACTATCGACTTATAAATACTAGGTAATGTTTTGTCAAAGTATAAGCGTAACAAGCATAATTAAAGACATATGTTTTTAAAGGTTTTAACTAGATACTTATTAAATTATTATCGAAAACCCTAACCATTGATTGGCATATACCGGCTGCTTTGTCAAAGCAGAAAGTATTATAAACATAATTAAAAGTCTAAGTTTTTAAAAGGATCTAGATTTTAACTACCAAGAATATAAAAGCAATCTATTCGAAAGTAAGGTTAAGAGCCTTAAGTCCTAACCAGATGTTTGAATATAAAAACATACCAAATAGAAGACCCACATAAATTATACAAGTCTCTAAAAAGTGATAAGTAAACTGACAGTTACTTTACTTTACACTACTCCTATATTAATTACGATACTCCTAAACTTAAACTTGTTTACAAAATACAAAACCATTTCGTGCATAAAATATACATGCCCGTACCCATACCGGTGTATATAATATACCGAACGTGTGTAAAAATACTAAATTTTTGAATAAATCTAGAATAGAAAGATAAACCTTAATTGATCATCCTAATACTATCACATGATATTCACAATTTATTCCAAGAATAAAACTAGCTACTCATGATACTAAAAAGACATAATTTAAAAGAAAATTACTTCATAAATAAAAATGTTTATTACAACAGAATGACATTAAAAAAAATACTGAAATAAAAAATTAACTGACTGAAAAATACTAATAAATTAACTAGAGTCTAGACAAAAAATAAACTGAAGGAGCTCTCTGCAACTGCTCCTGGAGTCCCCTCTCCTTCATACTGGAGCTCTTCAATTTATAGTCTTCAAAGAGTGGAGCGTTATATTTTTTTATTTATTTTGCTCCTTCCCGGCAACATCATCGCAACATGGCTGAAAGCTTCAATTCCTTATCCTTGTCTTTACTTTGCTTTCTTATTCTCCATTTCTCCATTTGTTTTCATCATTTCAATCTGCGCGCGCACACACACACACACACACACACACACACACACACACACACACATAACCTATCCATCCATTAGCATATTATATATATATATAATCATCTTTTATATATATATATATATAAGCATACACCCGCCCCACACATTTGCATATATCTAAAATATGCTATTCACACACACACACACACACACACACACACACACACACACACACACACATATATATCAAATTGACATCCGGAGTAAAAATATATGTTGGCACGCCACCTTCATTTTGCTCAATTTTTGTTATAAATCTGTACAGAACATAAAAACGTAAAAAAAAAAAAAAAAAAAAAAAAAAAAGACAAATTTTGCATTAAAATAATAAATAATAAATAAATATTTACTAACAATAACTTACAATTAGGGATTTTAATTTGTACTTCTTAGAGTACAATCAATGGCTCGACTCTTTGGCTGGATGCGTCAACTACTTCATGTTCTAAATATAGCTTTTTAAGCAATCTGCCTCCATGTATCGACTCTTGATAAACGAAGTGTTGACTCCTTTTAATTCTAGCATATATCTCTAGGGCACTATCTCGATGTGTCGACTTCTGTAAGCTCATGTGTCGACTCCTATAGCTAAAGATGTCGACTCCTTTAACTTTTGCAAGCTCAGGTTCAAGCAACTGTCTTCATGTGTCGACTCTTGGAGTGGATGTGTCGACTTTTGCCAATCCATAGACTTCATTTTGCAGGTCTTCTTCAACCTTCTTCCAAACCTTCAAACATTTCAATGATTTTTCAAATTAGGCTTCTAAGACTTAAAATATCTCTTTTCATGCATGTTATTCTTCAAAAATTTCTTTAATCAATCATGGCTTCACTTGGTTTGTTGAGACTTCATCAAATCTTCCAAGAGATCTTTCAAGACTTGTGATATTTATTGCACTTGATCTTTAATACTTTCAATCACTTCAAGAACTCATTTGAAAATAGTTTTGTTGAAATAGATTTCCTCAAGTTGATGCCCTTCTCTCAGCAAAGCTTCTCAATTCCAATAAGCTTCAATATTTTTATATTCTCCAATAAGTTAAGCTTCAAATCACATTCTTAGGAGAGATTAAGATCATAAATAATCTACACACTAAGTAAAGTAATCAGACAACTAAATTAAATTTTGTTATTATCAAAATCAAGATATAAAGTCAACAAAATAATTTATTTTTTAGTTTAGCTATTTCCAAAAAGACAAGTGATTCCTAGCTTGGAAAACCAAGATAGGCAGAAGTGTATATCAAAGATATTTAAAATGGCAAGCATATTATGTCATACATAAACTTGTGATGGTCCAAATGCAACATCTATTGTTATGAAAATTAGTCTAAGAGAAATGCTAACACCACTTGCAGCTACGTGGCAGTCAATTGATGCTAGTCCCTTTAGTTGGGCCCACCATAAAAAAATGGTAACGGATGTACAATTATGAGTGATGCTTGCACTCCTCTTATTCTAAAGGGGCATTATCTAGAAATTATTCCATAGGCTCAATAGCACACGTGCCCCACTTATGATAAGCAAAAAATATTCAATGAGCCCAATGACACACATGTCCTACTTATAATAAGCAGGCACATCATAATAAACAGGCACATCAAACATTATTCAAGATGATTGTCATATCATATTATCATGCGTACTTAATATGACATACCAATTAAATTGTAACACGTGTAATATTATTTACGTGATAGAAATTTTAAATTTAAAAAGCCATCATACAACTAGGATAATGACTATAATATCTAAAAAAGTATTCTCTCTCTCTCTCTCTCTCTCTCTCTCTCTCTCTCTCTCTCTCTCTTTACATATGACATTGCATGAATAAATTGTCACACCATATAAGTATGATTACGTGGTGTGACGATCACATTGGGTAATTTTCTTCCTTTTAGATGTCTTGAGACTATTAGCTGGTAATGTAAATATTAAGCAAAAAATTGTACTCAATTTCGAATGTGATTTTAATTAAGAAATCATTTTCTATCTATAAACTACAAATTAGTATTAAATATAATTTTTTATTAAATAAATTTCGTAAATAGTTTAACAAACATTAGGACATTATTTGAGCTGCTTGCCAAAGAAATAAAAAAAAAAAAAAAAACTTTCATATATAATGAAGGAAATGTCTCTATTGTCTTGCCAGCTCTACCTAGCATTTTTTACAAGGGCGAGTGCCTATGAAATGACAAATTTTCTTTTTTGTCAATTTACATAAAATTTGCCGGAGCTTGCCACTGTAATAGGGCTGTCCAAGATAAAACCCTTAATTCCCTATATACATCCGTAGGTACAGCAACCTTGCAATTCAATCTCACTAATTTTATATGGTGATGAATATGTGTGTGTATACATACGTACATATACATATATGAACCTGCATGATACGTATGGTCAACATCACTACTGGAATATGGAACACTTAACCTTGAATTCAGGGCCTCCATTTGACTCTAATGTCATGGTTCTTATTCTTTATTTCGACTTCAAAGCGGCAGACTGCCGGCCCTGCACCAAAGAGTAGACTTTGAATTTTTCCTTTTCTCTTGAGAAGTTTACCGACAATCGTGTCGGTCACGCACCCATGAATGGCTTTTACCTGAGGTCTAGCCGGTGTGAAAGTCATTCATATGTGAGTAGCCGATAATTTTAATTGTCGACAATATTTTTTTTATTTAATTTGTAGTGTAAAAAAAATGGAGAAAACATACAGCTAGTACAAAAGAAGAAAGACGAAAATCAAAGAAAAGAGAGGGAAATTAAAAGTCATGGGTCCACTGGTAAAATTGGAATGCAATTGTAGAATGAGCTGGGTTGGTTAAATTTAAATTTTAACAGGTTAGTTAAAATTTAAATTTTATTTTGCAACTAAATTTTGAATTTAAAAATTGGAGAAAATGTTAGTTAAATTCTGGACTTATTTTCTTGATTTCCTTTTTCTCTTTAAAATCAAACAAGGAAAAATTTTAGTTTCTTTTCACTTTCTTCCTATTTTTTCTAGAAATAAAATGGAGGATAGACATTAATTTTCCCTAGCATTTCTCTTCCATTTCTCCCTCCCTTCCTTTCAATTTCCTATCCATGAGTATCAAACACCACCTAAGGAAAATATTCAGGTTAGATGCGTCAAGACCCTTAGGACAAGAAATTAATTGCAGAACCAAAGTGAAAAAATTAACAGTACTAATCTGTCCAAATGGTGGGTTGACTCTAAAACCAGCTTTGACCAAACTGGTAATTCAGAAGCTATCATGCTTCACATTTCAAGCTAGCTAGCTAGTTTGATTATATAAAACCAACCCATAGTTAAGAAACCATACCCAATTAGCTTCTCATCAGCAACTTGCTCCCTGGCTCCATTGCAGGATAATATAGGATTATCAATGTTTGCCTAACAAGCAAACATTGGATACTGATCAACAAGGTCTATACATAAATTTGTGTATGTATATAATGACGGAATATGCATAGAAAGTTGATGTTTCAAAATGTTAATTGTTGGCCTAAAGATCGGTTAAGTTGGGGTGCTTGCGGTGGTGATGGCCACTATCATTTGCATTCACTGTTTGGTACTTTTGTTGGTGACCCAAAGGGTCCAAATCAAAAACATATACTGAGGAAACCAGTCATGTGACTCGTGTGTATTGCACAATTGGAGGCCTCCACAATCCCAATATACAGCACCCACTGATTTCAATTAATTAGTTTATATATACAGATATGCATTATATATATATATATATATGATTTTCTTTTCAAGCAAATGGGGTTGTATCTAGTTAGGTGTGTGCATACATAAACAAACACTCTGTTTGGGATAAAAGATTGTTTGCAATTGTTCGGTTTTGGTGACCTTTCTCTCCTCTCCAGAGAGGTGTTTGTCTCCTGCAAGTTTGGGCTATTACTGGACTGTATGTTTCTAAAAAGATAGCAATGTTGGTTTGATGGGTTAAATGGTTTTGAGCCCCTTCGGCCCAATTGGACAGTAAACAACACTTGGCCCAGAAATAAAAAAGTATTGAATAAATTTTGTAGATCCAAATTTTTTTTAAGAAATATGAAAATCCTTTAAGTCTTCTGCAGGGCCGGAGCCGATGTAGGCTTAGAGAGGGCAATTGCACCCCTCAAGTTTTTAAAAATTGTATTTTTGTCTATAAATTTGGAAACTTTTTTAATTTGCCCCCTCTAAAATTTATAAATGCCTCCCTTAAATTTTTAAGTATGTCATTTTAACTAACAATTCATGAAATAATTATCAATTTGCCTCTCTAAAAATTAATAAATGCCCTACTTAAATAGTTATTTTGCATTAAAAATATCATTATATATCATATATAAGCTTATATATATTATACATATATATAAAACCTAAGTACCCTTATGAAAAAAAAATTTCTTAGTTTTTATTAATAATTGCTCCTCTGGATATATTTTCTGGCTTTGGTCCTATCTGATAACATCATGAAGGAAGATGACCAGCATTATCATACTATTCTTGAGTGTGAGTTCTCAACCTTGGTGGCCGAGTGGTCATGTGGAGTTGGTGAAATTTCCTCAGCCTGCAATCACGATCGAGTTCATGCCTCAAGCTTCACGTTAAACCAGATGTCGTGTTTGTCTACATGATTCACTCGATCCTTGTGGGCTTGGGTCAGCCTATGGCTTAAGCCCATCAGAAGGACTTCTCTTTTTTATTTATTTTTTATTTATGACTCCCTATTTAATAGGAGCTGTCATGGTTATATCCAAGTAAAATTGTCATGCTCGTCACCCCTCTACCCTTGTTGTCCTCAACCTCCAACATTATATTTTAATGGAAAGTTGAGAAAGAAAGCAGAAGAATAATGGAACCCCAACCCAACATTTTGAATAAGTTATAATGAGAGTGGTGGCATTCCATTTCCTCAAATATTATCTCCTTCAATTCTCACTCTCCCAGTTCTCTCACCACGTTAGGTGCTTTCCTCTTCAGCAATCCATTTTTTTTTTTTCCAGTTTTGTTGAAACCCAATTAATCCTTTGCCCCAATTGGAAAGTCACTAATTCAATGATAAGGTCAATTTGATAATTCGATACGACAATCCATATTCAATAATGTGATAAACACAAACTCAAGTATATGTAACTACCCCATTTTTGTCCATGACAAAGCCTGAAAAATTATTAGAAAAATATAAAATCGGGAGACGCTGACTTGACTTATGCACATTAAACATCCCATGTTTGGACACCTCAATCTCAACTTCAAATCAACTTGTACTATGTCATTTCCTAGATGTATTTCTTCTTTTTGCTTGATAAAATTTAATTTACTTAAAAATATATTAATTTGGGTTAGCTGCATAAAATGCTCATAAAAGTAGTAGAGTGTATTAATTTAGGGAGTTTTTGCCAAGCCTCGAGTGGTTTAAACTTATTTTACAAAGCCAATTGGTTTTCAACTCATTACCGATCGAACTCATGTAATTCTTTGAAAGCGTGTTCTAGCAACAAATATATATATATATATATATGACTTTATAAGTTCAGATTTAGAAATCGTGTCTTGCAGTAATGCTTTTAAGCTCAAAGTCATGAAACTACGTAAATTTAATAAATAAGTTGAAAATCACTTGAGTTTAGGATTCGAACCACTTGCATTCAGAAAAACACTCAGCCATTTAAACGTATCATACCAACCATTGCCAAGCAACATGCCCTATGATTGGTTACATGCTTTCTTCAAGACCAATCAAAATTGGTCATACGCTCAAACAATGCTCGATAAGCTAATGAGCATCACTGAAAGTCCAAGCTACTTTAAGCTCAATCGTGTTAAACTCAAGTACAAGCTCACTCAAGATTGTTATAGATAAAAAGGTCAATTGCTGAAGTAGCTTCATCGAGGAGGTAGTTAATTAATTTTTTAAAACTAAACTTGAACAATCTGCTATTCCACTCCCCATCTTACTCGACTCCTTACAGCCCTGGGTTAGCTGTGACCTCTAGGGGCCATGCTTGAACTGTTGCATGGGGGCTCATTGACATATATTTGTTTGGGAACTGGGAAAGGAAACGATAGGGCATGTTTTCTAGTCTCTATCATTTCCTGTGGAAACTGGGTCTCACCTTAATTCAAGGTTTGTTACTCTGATCGTTGGAGTACAAAGCCAATCATTCCATCCCAAAAGGAAAGGAGAGAAAAAAAAAAAAGCCAAAAAAAAAAGCTAGAGAGAAAATCCAACCAGAGGCCATTGGGAATCTTGGCCTGTTGTGTCCTACACACCAAAAAGACAGTAAAAACTGCTTTCAGGCATTTTCGTTAATGGAAGACAAGACAAGACAAAAGATATTTTAGTTGTTGCTTTGCTTTGCCCCAAAGTTTCAGATGGATCATAAACCCTACGTGCGTATACATATATATACATACATATATATACTGGTTCCACCATGATTTGTCCCTCATGCAAAACCACCTTAGTGTACCAAATTTTATAAATATCCAGATCACCTTCAAAAGAGGACTGCTAGGTACAGTCGTGCTTGACTACTAGATGCTTGACACCTCAAGTGAACCCCATCATTAGGAGCAACGAGATGCTTAACAACTTAGATGAATCCCACTATAAGTGACAAGCATTCAGTAGGATGATTGTCCTTAAGCAAAATTCCCTTCAAAATTGATCTCCATCATTACCACTCACTAGTGACAAATGTTGCCAGAATGTGTACATTTTACAGTTATTTGTTTTTCCACAACTGTAGTCATAATGTCCACTGTATTAATTCTTTCAATTTCAAAGATTCTTGATTTGATATTGTGTTCTTTCTAAAGGGGGGATGAGTTGCTTCAGCTTTTGACTCAGCAATCAAAATATTATCCTGAGAGTTTTTTATCCCCTTATCTCATCTCACGAGACTAACATGACACATAAGATTTTTTTTCTATTTTTATGTTCTTTCAATTTCAAATGCATGGCTTATACAACAGGGCGTTAGCTCTCCTCCTACCTGCAACCTCTTTATACTACTGATAGGATGTTAATTTGAGAAGAAAGAAAATAATTTGTTTTATTTTTGCCAATAACAACTACTTCATGAGAAACACTCATTTGTCTGAAAAAGTCTAACAATCAAAGCAATCACAATAAGTTCAAGAATAACTTGATGTCACTGAAAAAGAAAAGATGCACTGCAAGGAAGCATTCTTTAGTTTTCCCATGCTCAAATGTGTGGTTGACTGAAATTCTTACAAAAACAATAGGAGCAAGAGTTGCTTGTTATTGAATGGAAAGAATAGAGTATTTTCAAGAGAAATTTATGAAATTGATGCAGTGAAGCGTGTAGAAACAGTGATAAAATGGTTAGAATTTATTCACGCACAAATATTGAATGGTAGACTCTTCTTCAATCTGTTAATTTTGCTGTTAATTTTGCAAAATACCATAATAAAGACATCAACTACTGGTCGATTCACAGTGAATACCCACAGTCAAAAAATTAGAGAAATCTCTCAATTTTTGTTCATCAAAAACTGCTTTAAAACGAAGCCCATACATTTGTTTATATAGGAAAAAACCTAAAACCCTAACAGGATTCTAATTATGCCAAAATTATGAATTTATAGAAAATTACCAAAAATGGCAAATCAAACTAAAACTAAAAACCGCTAATTACCGCTAATTTAGGACACCAAAATCATGCCAGATGACAAGATCAAATTCTAACGTCTACAAAAGAAGGTTTGGAACACCTAAAAACTACTATAAACAACAAAATATGTTCCTTTATTTAAGGCCCTAAACAATGAAATTTGTCAAAATTTCACCGTTCTCTATCGGTTGTCACGATGGGTTTTGCTCAAAATTGCGTGTTTTGTCAACCTATCAAATTTCATGCAATTCTGAGATACCTCCATTGACTACTTAATTTACTCTTGGATAAGTCTAAATGCTACATGCAATCCGATACCATGTGTGCTACTGCATCACAAATGATTTTGCAAAAGAATAAGATAAGATTATTGCCGAACCTTATCTAGTTAATTTCATATTAACTTAATGTGCTCTGGTGACCAATTTACTGGAATTTCTCTGCCAGTTACAAGTCAACATCGTAGCTATTAATCCCATATAGAACCGGCTGATATGTACCTTGTCGATCACAAAATGATAAAAATAATGTTGAGTTTTGTACTGACCAAGGTACCAACTAATGTTGACAAATACCGATTAATACCAGTCGTACTGAACGTTGCTGGCCAATATCAGATGGTACCAGATTTGATGTCATTTATTCTAGAATAATTAATTTTTCTTGCATTTGATAATTAGTTTCTATTAAAACATATACTAGATAATTAATATACCTTTAAATATTTTGAAACATATAATTAAGTTGTATAACATGTTTATATTATGTTTTTGTAAGTAAATATATATTTTTATAAATATATAATATTTATGGCGATAAATCCGAAATTGTACCCGATAAATGCACAGGTACCAGTAAATACCGTACTAACGACAAAACGAGTACATTAGCCAATACGATATTGACAACTATGATCAACATAGCTAGTAAATTATATTGGTGGCGATAGTATTTGCTTGTTAATTCCAAAAAAAAAAAAGAAAAAATAAAATGAAAGACAAAAATAAACGATTACTTTGAATAACATTTGAATTTGAAAAAGAAAAACACAACATTCTTCTAAGTCTTCTAGTCCCTTTGTAACTTCATAACAGAAGATGCGCAGCATAACCATCGTATATCCATGGATGGTGGGAATCCTCAACCTCCAATATATCTTAGTGGAAAGTTGAGAAAGAAAGGAGGATAATAAAGGAACCCCAACCCCAACATGAATATGTGAATTTTCAACAAGATAATGAGAGTTGGTGGCATTCGTGTGGAATCCACACTCCCTCCCATTTACTTATATTATCTCCTCTCTCTCTCTCTCTCTCTCCTTGGTGCTTTCCTCTTCAGCAATCCAATTTTCCCCGGTTTGGTTGGGTAGGTTCCATTGGGTCCATGACCCTGTGTTGTAAGTAATTGGCCCCTCTTGAAGCATAAAGTCACATGACCTTCAATTATTACAATGTAGACCAATGAAATTAAGAGGGACCGACTCATAGACTACACCATGGAGAAAATTATAGAAAATACAATAATTTTGGACCATATGTAGAAATATATGTATAAAATATTTATTACTCAATTAAAATTTGGAGAGAATTAAATGACAATACTTATTAATTACGAAGGCTATAAGGGTTGGTCTTGGACAAATGTGCATTTGTTATTTTCCTAAAAGTTGCGATTAGAAGTGGTAGACTTTGACTGAATTGGTGAAAATATGATTGGATTTCCTTAACCCTTGACTCAACTCACTTGCACTTTAGAGTTTACTGAGAGACAGAACCTTTTTTTATATAATGAATCAAAGTTGATAGATTTTGAGTCCTCAAAGCCTGCAAATAAAATCAATTCAACTTCTTTGTTAATATAATGAATCAAAGTTGATAGATTTTAAGTCCTCAAAGCCTGTAAATAAAATAAATTCAACTTCTTTGTTTATATAATGAATCAAAGTTGATAGATTTTAAGTCCTCAAGGCCTGTAAATAGAATTATTTCAACTTCTTTGCAACACTTACTTCATGTTTTTCCATCAAGGGCATGTAGTTATGTAATTTTCAAGAATTGAACAGACAAGTTTTAGAATTAACATCAAATAATCAATATGAGCTGCCTCTAATACAAAGTTTTTTAGGATCAGGTTGGTGTATACACATAGGTAACATATAAACTAGTAATTCTTGAGATAATATAGCTCCCAAAACAAGAAATAAGTTAAACAAAAAATGTCGTGTGCCACGGATTTAAGATCACGGACATTACTTGAAGTAATGGATTATCTATCTTTTGAAAAGAAGATTGAGTTTCTAGCAGATATAGGCAGAGTGAGCATGCCATGAACATGCACTCTTGACGTCCTGTAATGGACTAAAGATAGACGATACATAACCGAAGAAACAAAAAAACTATTGAAACGCTTCCTTATTTTCTTTGCTTTCTTGTAACAATTTCGTGCTTTAGTCATGATGCTTCTGGTACGCTATAACTGCCTTAAAGTACATATCATCTCTCTCTCTCTCTCTCTCTCTCTCTCTCTCTCTCTCTCTCTCTCTCTCTCTCTCTCTCTCTCTCTCTCTCTCTCTCTCTCTCTCTATATTTTGGTTAAAATCAGTGAAGTTTCAGTATATTCTCCATATCAGTGAACTAAAACACACTTACCCCTGTGCTTCTATGCCTCTTGTTTTCCTTCCCTTCTCCCTCATTCTTTTTTTTTTTTTTTTCCCCCTTCTTTCTTCATTCATTCATCTCTAAGAATTTGACAGAGGTACTGAAATATCAGTAGAAGGTTTATACAAAACATATTATCATTTTTTTTTTTTCTATTGATTACATGATTGTTTTGAGTCATCTGAGTTCTTATCATCGATTTTCACTGTACGATAAAGCCAGATAATACATGAGTGTATAAATGTTGAATTCCTACACACTGAACCTTTTTTTTTGTTTGTGGTTAATACCCATTAAAGGATTGGCAATTTTGAAGCTTGCACCAGATGTGGACCGTCATTGAGATTCCATAATTCACCATACATTTTCCAGACTTCCTGTAGTAAATGAAGTGATTCTTCCTTAGATGTCTCACCATTATTTATTCACCATATAAAGCAATTTCATTTCTCTATTGCCAACAAAAAATTTATTTGATCATAATAATATTTCTTTGCATTAGTGGGCAAACCCCACCTCTCCTCCACTAGAATAGAATTCTCTACTTATAAATACCCATCACCTTGAAGGCGTGTGTCCACCACATTCCTCTCTCTTTCTCTTCTTCATCAACATCTTCTTGCTTAATTATCAAGTTTCCTTTCCTTTCCTTTCCTTTCCTTTCCTTTCCTATCCATGGCTTCCAACCAAACATCTCTCCACGACGCAAAATTCGCAGTCCCCATTCCCAACCTTGAGCAACAAACAAACCTAGAGCTCGGAGAAAAGGACTTTGATTACTCGAAAAGGTCCCAATGGCTCCGCGCTGCGATCCTAGGAGCCAACGACGGGTTGGTTTCCACTTCTTCTTTGATGATGGGTGTTGGAGCCGTCAAGCAAGACATTAAGGCCATGATCCTCACCGGCTTTGCCGGTTTAGTGGCCGGGGCTTGCAGCATGGCCATTGGAGAGTTTGTCTCCGTCTACTCGCAACTTGACATAGAAGTGGCTCAAATGAAGAGAGAGAAGAAAACGGTAGGTTGTGGAGAGAGAAAAGAAGAGGAAGAAAAAGAGGAGGAGAAGGAGAGTTTGCCTAATCCGGTGCAAGCCGCCGCGGCTTCGGCTCTTGCTTTTTCGGCTGGTGCAATGGTGCCATTGCTAGCTGCATCATTTATAAGAGATTATAAGGTGAGGCTGGGGGTGGTGATTGCAGCAGTGAGCTTGGCTTTGGTGGTGTTTGGGTGGTTGGGGGCTGCATTAGGAAAGGCAGCAGCTGCTAGGGCTATAGTTAGGGTTTTGGTTGGAGGATGGCTGGCTATGGCTATAACCTTTGGGTTGACAAAGCTTATTGGTTCAAGTGGTCTGTAAAGAAACTATAGTATGTTAAAAAAAATGCTAATTGTACGTTGAAGTTTTCCTTGCCCTACATGATGGTTTCTTTGTTTTGGTCATGAAGTCTGTTTTCACTGTCCACTTTTTATTTCTTTTTCCTCTTTTTTTTTTTTTGTTGTTGAAATACATGTGCTTGGGAAAGTACTTTGAAGTTTGAAATGAAGGGAAGGGAAGGGAAGGGAAGGGAAAAGGGAGAAGAATTTTGCTTTCTTGTATCATTTCATGTATCAAAATAATAAAATGCTTCTCTCTCTCTCTCTCTCTCACACACACACACACACAGGCGCAGATATATATGGATTAAAGAAGTCTCTGTCTTTGCATGGTGAAACGAAATGGTGGTGTGGGGTTTCTAGTATCATTTCATGTATCAAAATAATAAAATGCTTCTCTCTCTCTCTCTCTCTCACACGCGCGCGCGCGCAGATATATGTGGATTAAAGAAGTCTCTGTCTTTGCATGGTGAAACGAAATGAGGGTGTGGGGTTTCTAGTATCATTTCATGTATCAAAACAATAAAATGCTTCTCTCTCTCTCTCTCTCTCAGATATATATGGATTAAAGAATTGCCTTTGCATGGTGAAATAAAATGGTAGAGTGGGGTGCTTGAGAAAAATCTCAAATCTATGGGACCTAAAAAAATTTCTCTCTCTCTCTCTCTCTCTCTCTCTCTCTCTCTCTCTCTCTCTCTCTCTCTCTCTCTCTCTCTCTCTCTCTCTCAACACACACGCAGATATATATGGATTAAAGAAGTCTCTGTCATTGCATGGTGAAATAAAATGGTGTGGGTGCTTGAGAAAAATCTCAAATCTATAAGACCTAAAAAAAATCTAAAAATCTAGGGGTACGGATACCTCCACCAAATTAAGTTGGCTGGTAAAGATCTATCAGTCTAGGGGTACGGTTGCATAGGTACAGCTTTAAGCAAGCAAGGGAGATGGTTGACACAATCAGTGCACGAATGCAAGTGACTGATTCCAAATTTGAATACAAACTAAATCACTCTGCCTGTCTACTATTAGGTTAACCCTGATTTGACCTGATCTGATCTGCTTCGAAGTTAACCCTGATCTGATCTGCATCAAAAAGGTAAACGCAAAACAAAAAAGCTAATTGGGCTAGTCCAATCGATCAGCACCCGCATTGGTGAACTTACAGTGTTTGCCAGCTTCTCCGAAGGCCTGCCTTAGAATATATATATACATGTATTTACAGAAAATAAGGAATCAAGACCATATTTATCACTTGAAAATGGCTTCTGACTTTGAATCCCAATGAACTTTGTTGGGGTTGTAGTTCTTATCATATTTGCCAACATATGATAAGATAAATGATTCAGACTCAACTCTAGCATTAAGTTACTTCAAAGACTCAACTCCAGTATCAAGATATCCATTCGAAACCACCTAACCTTCACCTGTGCAATGGCTGCGAGGCTGTCAACAGATCGGATTTGATCCAGACCCGAAATTATCAATCAGACCTGAGCTCAATGGAATCGGATTTGTCAGATCAGATCCAAATCAGATCGGGTCCAGTTGACAGGCCAGTGGCACCATCAATTCAGATTTGGATTCAAAACTCAAGGAGCCTACACTTGCCTGTGAGTGTATACTATACAAAGCTCTGCAGACGATGGAATCCAGCCTTCTGCTGGGACTAGTAAGGCAAAATTTTATTCATCACTCGGACAAATACATAGAAGATTAACGGGGACAAATGTACAGGGACAGCAATTCAAATCTTAAACAGACAACAAACGCATTGAAAAGAATCGTTAAGAAGTGCTCAGAAAGACAGGCTTTAAGCTGTCTTCTGACAGCTATACCTGATTACTCTCATCTTTTCACTACTGCATAGACCTTCATATATAGCAAGGGCAAGCCACTCCAACCTGTGATTGCGAACAAAGGGCTCACTCACGCAAAGCAAAATTGAGCATGAATTTCAACTGTATATATCCCTCCATAAATACCTGTCATTCTTCAAAATCCATTGTTCAGAGTCTGAAATAAACCCTTTCCTCCCAAAAAGAACCTCCTTATCATAAACATTACACTGCCACAAACCCGAAAGCCCCTGATCATATCTGAAAAGATGAACTGCTTCGCCGATATGTCAAAGTTCAAAACTTATTGTATCTTGAAGAGGCTTTTCAGTTTCACAACCAGCCTCCACTCCTCAATTGACAGTTCATCCTGCAAAATTTCCAGTTCCAGTAAGCAATAAGATGTTATCCTTGTGCAACAGAAACCCACATGGAGTGTTCAATTCTGCTTACCCGATAATTAGTTTTGAGTATGTCAATTGACCTCCTAGAGATATGGCTGACAAGCTCATCTTCCATCTCAAAATGCCTTCCAAACATCTTTTGCTGCTCCTCCGGATTGCTACCCACTATCTGCAGAAGCACATAAGACTGCCAATGAGCCCTATTCCAGATTGAGAGTGTAATTGGATAGGAGAAACAACTACTGCTTAAGAGGACAACTATTCAATTGGATTTTAAAAACTAGAAACATAAAATAATAAATTTAACTTAAAAAGAAGACAAACATATTGAAGTCACATAGCTAGAGAAAGCATGACAGCATAAACTGATACCAAAGAGGGGGGGTTGAAGGTTCAAGTCATATAGCTTCATTATGAAACGATCCTGTAACTTAAGAAATCAATTGGAAAATAGGACTTTTGAAAGGAGATTTGATGTCACACTTAAAACCAAGAAGTAACAGTAATTCCAATTTGTTTCAAGGAAATAGTTGCTACAACTGTATCCCCCTTGAACGAGGAATGAAGTATCAGCTATGTATCACAGACACGGACAAGTTAGCACAGCAACTCCTAAGTAGGACACTAACATGGAAAGTACACAGCAACATATAAAATATTCATCTTTTATGCATATAATATAAATTCCTAGATGATTTTAAAAAATGGTGGTGCATGCTTAAGGTGGATGGGGAATCAGGAACAAAGATGTATTAAAGAAAACATTTAATTTTTTTTATAAGACATATTAAAGAAAACATAACAGACTGATTGATCTCTTGCAACATACAAAAACCCAAAAAAAGAAAAAAATAAGAAAGATGTCAAAGGTTGGGTAGAATGTCTAGATCTCATACCTTAATGGCCACCTTCTGGCCTTTCTTTGCATAATCAACTGGCTTGTGATTATTCTCAATGGATGCGATTCGACCAATATCAATAAACTCCCTCTGAGGTATACAAATTGGAGTTCCAACCTGTGTAATCCAGTTTAAATGTATCAGATACCTTTGACACAAACTCTAACAAATAATTTCATTTAATTTTTTCTTTCAACTTCGGGCAAAATTGAAAATGTTGATAGGATAACATATCCAACTTCTTCCAAACGATTTATCTATGAAGCAACTGATCTTCTAGTGCAATAGAAACTCCAAAGCCAAGGCCCAAAACACCAAAACATATCTGCTATATCTAGAAAGGAGATAAACATGTCAACATAGTTGAGAAATTGCAACTTATTCCATGATAAAAAAAATTGAAAATCAGGAATCAGAACATGTTAAGTTTGACTAAAATGAGTAAGCAAGCAACTTCTACACAACAGATCCATGGGGAAAAAAAAGGATGCATTAGAAGGATAAATTCGGGACAAACAAATTGGGAGGATAAAGTCTGTTGTCAAATGGAAAGTATTTACGATGAATCATAGTGTGGTCAACTTTCAAGGATAATTCATGATTGGCGGATTATCACATAACATGGATACATCACATTACAATGATTAATGAAAACCTAGCAGTACTACTGAATTATCTCAAAAAACCAACAATTTTGATCAAAGCAATTACAAATACAAAGAAAACTTTCACCAGGCACAGAAGAGTCCACCTATACAAGCAACACAAGCATATCTCACTGCAAAGAACGAGCAACTAGACATCAATCTCTCCAGGATATTTGATTCAAGTCTAGGCTCATTCAAAATACAAACTCAACCAAAATCCAAAATGTCTAACCAAAAAAGCATATGGAATCTGGGCATACTTGAACTAACGGATTGTTAGATGCATTGGAGGTTTTAAAGACCTATTCTGATGAAAAAAGGGAAGAATTCGGCAATATCCTGCTAACGGAATTGTGAAACACGAGAGGGATAAAACAAATAACCAAGTAATGACGATTATGGTGATTATTAATACCTTGGCAATTCCTTCAAGAACATCAACCCCCAAAACAATAGGATCCTTCTTGTTGAAAACACAGTTTGGCATAATCTTGAGAACACATGGGAAGACCGCCTCTTCAGCAGCCTCCTTCTTCTTTTCTTCCTTGAGATTGTCAATGTAGGCCTTAAACTGATCAAACAAGTGATAAATAATATCAGCAATAAATATCTTGACACCAACTTCATCCGCAAGTTCCCGAGCCTCTGGCGTCACTTTAACATCAAAGGCCAAGATTGTGGCATATTCCTTCTTCTTCTCAAGCATGACACTAGCCTTCATGACATCCTTCTTATGTACAGGACCTATGCTTATACCACTAACAGGTATGCTTACGGCTGGAGATTTCAAGAACTCCAGCAGTGCTTCCAATGATCCAAGAGTAGAGGCTTGAACACAAACTCCCTCACCACTTTTATCAATCCTGTTCAGTACAGACTTCATATCTTCCATGGCCGCTTCCTTGATATCTTCTAAATCATCTTCAGGCCCCACCACATACAGACTGGTGCCTGCAATTGCATGCTCAAGGCCCTGGAAATTTTTTTTAAAAAAAAAAAGCAGGAAAGGTATTCTGTCAACAGCAATTCACAACTTCCACATGAATAAAGCTCAAGAAGGGTGCAAAAGAATATCAATTGGACTAGGCTATCTATGTTTCACACTAAGGATAGACATGCATTGAGAATTTGAGGCACAAGTACAGTGTCAGAACTCTTATAAGTGTGGTTATTGGATGATGTGGTTCATCTAAATGACATCTCTCAAAAGTAGGTAAGGCGAAGATGACCGAATTACTCTACAGAAATCCTTCCCATTATTGTGTGAACCTCCACAATTTGGTTTTTGATACTCTTATTTGCTTTCATATCACAGATAGGGAGAAGTATCTTTTGCATTTTCAAAAGATTAAGTCCGAAGAGAACGTGAGGAAGGGAAACAAAATGACTTAGTACAATAGCATAAATTTTTTTTATTTTAATTTTTTTTTTGGTGATAAGTAGCATAAATATTTTAAATATTAACATCACCTGTGCAGTAATCTTGATACCCTGGGCAGCCTTGATTTCTTTATGATGCAGATAAGTCCCCTGAAATAACAACTAAGGGTCAAATACTTCATAGGATAAATTGTACTTAACAACTACCTTAAAAATTACTCGACAAAACCAAAAGTACATCTAACATAGAAAAAGATTTGGTCTCCAGCTAAGAAGTACGGACACGCTGACACAGCAATTTCCAAAAATCAGGACACGCAAAAATATATATTTCATATTTGTTTTATAGGTCCTATGTAGGAATGTTATATTCAAAGGTAATGAAAAAAATACAAGATAATACTAATGGAAATTAAAAACTATGATTTCCAAAGCTCAAATGTCAAATTAGGTAGATAGTTACATTACTTCTATTTTACAATTAAATCCCATGTTATTGTCTTCATCTTGTAACATGTTGCATGTACAAGTGATAGACATAGACCCGGGTGTCCAAATGACGGACATAAGTGTGTCTGATTTTAAAAAATTAAAACATAATTGATCACACTTGGATGCATGTCGATGAGTATCTGAGTGTCGTATCCGACACGTTCACAACACCTTCTTAGAAGTGTTTGTGCTTATTAAATATATACATATTAATTCCCCTTCCTTCAAACTTCTTAATTTTAGGAATTCTAAAATCCAAAGCTTCCAATTTATTTATGAATAAAGCTTTCTAAAATAGATATTAAAACCATTTGTTCAAACTTCTTTCCCAATATGGAGAATGTGAAAAGTAATATCTAATAAAATATAAACATAATTTAAAAAAATAAAGAAATAGCTATTATCTTCATGTATACATATAAATATATTTATTTGTTACCGTGTCCCTGCCGTGTGGTGTCCTGATTTTTTTCAAAAATTGCAATGTTGGTGTGTGCATGTTGTGTCATATTCGTGTCCCCTGTCCATGTATGTGCTTCTTAATTATAGTCTAATAAATGAGGATGAAGCAAGATGGAAAACCAAAATGCATTAACACTTGAAAGAGTGTCACATAGCAATACACAATTTCCAAAATAAATCCTCTTCGTACAATCTTTTCAAATCTTTAGTTCCATATATTTTTCTAAACATCTTAACCAGAAAGAAACATGAAGCGAAAGTACAATGTCAAAAACTTTTTGAAAGGAAAAGAAATAAATAAATGCTGAAAGGGGGTACCTTAACACGGAGTTCCTTCATTGGATGGGGTGTCAATAATGCTCGAATTGTGGTGACAATAGGTCCCTGAAAATAAAAAACATATGTAAGATTTTAACAACAATAGTGCTTTAGATCTTAGGCAGTAACAAGGTATTAATCTTGCCTGCATGCCACAAACAACTATTTGATCTCCTTCATGAAGCAAACCATTAACTAACACAACATCAATGGTTGTCCCATGGCCTTCAATAACCTTGACCTCCAAAACGGTACACTGGCAAAGAGTTCCAAAACAAAGTCAGTTATCACACATTATTGTATGTAGGGCAGCAGCACTTGAAAAACCAAGAAGAGATTGCGCAGGGCAACTGTACTCTTGGGAGGGGGTGGTTATACCTGCACTTCATTACTGTACGTAAGTTTCTCAATCATTGTCTTTTGAGTCCATTGAACTAACAATAACAACATATCAGGAATGCCTTCACCACTGTTGCATCCACAAACCCAAAATATCAGGACAATGGTGAGGAAATATCTGGTTTTGTTGGATCTGCTCCAGAAGAACTTTGAACCAACGATAACAGGACAGATCAAGAATCCATAAGAAATACCTGATTGCACTTGTAGGTACAATACTGTAAGTTTCCCCCATTTCTTTGTTTTTATAGTATAATTCAGTGTTTAATCCTTGCTCCTTGAACTGAGTAATAACCTGCATGATCATGAAAAACAATCCTAATGAGGTCCAGTATAATACAAATCTTGCTGAGAGATAGGGCACGACATATATGCCTGAGTGAGCCTCGTATTAAATTCAAGTTGGACATCTTTGGATTGCTGCTTCATTGCCTTCACAATTGGTGCGTTCCGGCAAGTTTTCCACCCATAAAGTCTGTCCACCTGCAAGTTGTGAAATCAAAGAAACCAAATAAACATAAAGGAATAAAATCAAAGCAATAAGTACTCCAAGGGAAACATTGCGGTGTAATCTCCACCTTATTCAATGCGACAATAAATTCTGTATTCCTCATTTTCAGAAGATTGAGTGATTCAATGGTCTGTGGTTCTAAGCCATGCATTATATCGACAACCAAGATAGCAATGTCACATAAGCCAGAGCCCCGAGACCTTAAATTAGTGAACGATTCATGTCCAGGGGTATCAATAACCAATAGACCTGGGACGTTCAGCTTTGCATCAGCTTTCAGTTCCTTTGTTCTCTCTCGTATGTTCTCTGCTGGAAAATATGTTGCACCAATTTGTTGAGTAATCCCTCCAGCTTCACCTTCCTGAACATTAGTGCCACGGATACAATCAAGCAGCTTGGTTTTACCAGTATCGACATGACCCATAATGCAGCAAATTGGGGATCGTAGGTTACTTCCACTCTGGTTAGGCTGAGCATCTGGATTTGGTGCTTCCTTCTTCCCTGTAGGTTCTTTGCGCTTATTTTTGTCTATAACCTGTGTCTCAGAATGCCTTTTTATACCTTCAATATCCTGAGATCTAGCCGTTCGGGCACTCTTTACCTCTTTTTGAACCACGTGTTCAGGCTCAGAGTCAGCTTCTTCATCCGCAAATGCACTTTTATGAGGCAGTTTGAGATCAGCATCATCCCAACTCTTTGCATCCCATTCATCTTCATCATCTTCTTCGTCTTCTTCAACTCCATTTTCTTCAACCACATCGGCAACTTCTGATTTCTCCTCCACACTCATTGTATCCACTTCTTCAACCTTCTCCAGTTCCATGGAATCGACCTCAGACACACCTTCCAGCTGGTTTTCGTTTGCTTCTGTGCTTTCAACAGCCTTTGCAGGGGCCACACCATTTGCTTGAGAATGTGGTTTTGACTTCTTTGTTTGATACTTGGGCCGTTTTGTGGACGCACCACCAGCATCACCAGTAGGGAGAGGCAAACCTCCTACATTAGCAAGTATTTGGTTCCTCATGGCCTCCAGTCGCCGAGCTTCTTCCTTCTGTTTCCCTGTTAAAAGCTTTCCTTCCTGCCTCTTCTTCAAAAGTTTCTCTTTTTCCTTCTCCTTTCTCAGGCGCTTCTTCTCTTCTGCTTGCCTTTCAAGTTCTTCTTGCCGCTTTTGCTCTTCCTCTTCCTTCCTTAACCTCTCTTCTTCTTCCCTCTTCTTGTTTTCCTCCATTTCCTTAAGCTTGGCAAGTCTCTCCTGCATCTCTCTAACATGCTTTGGGACTTTCTTATCTGTTGCTTTACTCTTGGTTTCATTCTTTGTTTCTTCCTGTTTTTCTTGCTTTACCTCCTCTGCTGGTGCAGCTACAGCAGCTGCTGCCGCCGCTGCCTTCTTCTCTTTCTCTTTCTCCTTCTTCTTTTTCTTCTTCTTTGCAGCAGCAGACTCCACACCTCCTTCTTCTTCAGCTTCCTTCTCAACTGTAGCATCTAATGACCCAACTGGTTCAGGCTGAGTCTGCGCTTCATCCTCTTGCAGAGGAGTAGGAGAGGAAGCAGGAACAGGCTTTGACGTAAGAGGCCCTTCACCAAGCTCTGCTAGAATTTTGTCAAGGTCATCCTCTTCTTGGGCTGTTCTTCCACTCTTCTTTTTCTTCTTCTTGTTCTTTGAAGCTACTGCCAGATCTTCACTTACCTGATTGTTACTTTTGGGATCATCAGCTTCTTTACTACTAGCCCTCATACTAGATTGTTCCAGTTCAACCACATCTGTTGATTCATCTCCAAGCCCAAATTCATGTGCACTGAACATGCTATTATTCTTCTTTTTAGAAGACTTCTTTTTACCAGAAAACATAATCACTGATGCATCTTCATCCTGAGTACCCATATCATCATTAGCTGCACCACCACCTAATTTAGAGACAGTTGTGCCCTCTCCACTTTCTTTATCTACAAAATCAGCACTAAACAAGTTACTACTCTTCTTTAAAGTCTTCGAAGACTTCTTCTTTTTCTTACCAGAGAAAGCAATTACAGCAATGTCATCCTCTTCCTCATTTACTTCATCCTTAGTTTGATCCCCATCGTCAAACCAATCAAAACTAGACTCTGCAAACACATTAGTACTACCTTTATTATTGGATTTCGATGGTTTCTTCTTCCCCGAAAAAGCAATAACAGGCTCTTCATCATTATCATATTGCTGTTCTGTTACTGAATTATCAATAACATCCCCCTCTCCATCCTCATCATCAGCAATTGCACCAAAAGCCGATACCTTCAACAAATTACTATCACTCTTTTTCAACTTTGATGACTTTTTCTTCCCTGTAAAAGCTACTACAGAGTCCTCTTCATCACTGGCAACACCATCATCTTTATCGCGAGTCACGCCAGACTTTTCATCATCATCATCATCCCCATCCTTATCATCATCCTCCTCCTCCTCAACAAGTAACCCAAAACTGGAAGAAGTGAGTAAATTGTTATTCCCACTCTTCTTGGACTTGGACTTCTTCTTCCCGGAAAATTGTACAGCCAGAACATCATTGTCCTCTTGTTCAATGTTCTTTTCTTCTACATCTTCATCTTTCGGTTGCGAATTCTTAGAACTTCCCTTCTTACCCTTCTTCTTCCCACCAACTGGCGCAACTTTTTCATCCTGAACCTGTTGCTCCTCGGACAACTCTGTCCCTATGGAGTATTCATCATCATCAACTACCAGCGCCTTCTTCTTCGATTTCCCTCCACCGCCCTGCGGCACAGGGGCGGCGGCAGCACTGTCCTCGTCACGGGAAGTAGGCTTCTTTCGACCCATCGAGATTTTGTGATTTCGACAGATAAATTAAACTCTCAAAAAACACCAAAAACTGACCCTCCAAAACCCTAACATCAAATCAAAGATCAAAATCAGAATACAAACAACTAAATCAACACAATTAGATCTGTATTTATCAAATTACGTATGCATGCTGATTCCGGACATTCGATTCATCTATGCCACATGAGAATCAAATCAAATTCCGATATGAGAACCCTAATTTGTTGTAAAACCATACCTACATATATACAAACAATACAGAAAGAGTTAGGTTTAGACTTTAGAGAGAGCTCACCTGGACGATCAGGAGACGAGGTGAACGGAAATTTGCTTTGGCGAATAAGTTATACAAACAGACGATACATATACATATTATATATAATCGCAGAAGATGCGCTGCGTTAATAAGGTTGCGTTACAGATTGTCTTCGGAGGGTACAAACGCAGACAAGAGAGAGAGAGAGAGAGAATGAGAAGTGATGGGGAGAACCAGCAATGGAAGTAAAATAGTGGAGAGAGGAGAGCTATTAATACGTGGCTCTTCTAGGGTTGTGTATGGGCTTGCGTCATGGACTGGGTCGGGTTTTAAGGTCGGTTTGTCAACTGGGTCTGGTTATTGGCTTACCCCCTTCATAATTTGAGACCTGCTTAGGCGAGCCAATTGTTCAGATTTAAATAGTTTGATTGTTTGACTTTGAGTTTATCTCAAAAGAATTTTAATCAAAACGAGCTTAATTAGCTTTTTTTTATTTAATACAGTTTTATATTGAATATAAGTTTATTGGACCCAATTCAAGCCAAGTTTAAAAATTAACAATTTAATATGTTTAAACTAGACTTATTTATATAACAAATTAATTTTAAACAATGCTATCGGAACAATAGTGCATTTTAAGTTTTACAGTGGAGGATCCATAAATAAATATGGAAGAGAAAAATGCTATCAGAAGCAGTACCTAAGTCTTAAACCATGGGTGCTACCTTTCCCACTAGTTTTTTTTTTTTCCTCTTGGTTGGGACCTTAACAAAATTCTTTGCCTAATAAATCCATGCGAAAGCAATTATTTTTATCCTTCCACCTTTGAATTATATTTCAATATTATCCCTCAACTGAATTTCTTCTATTCAAACTCTCCTACTTGGAAAAGTACATCAATATGATCCAATATTTTAAAATGAGTGAAAAAATTAAAAATTAATTATATTTTAACCATCTCAACTATGATTCAGTTTCACTTTACCCGTTAAACTAAACAAAATTATATGATTTGAATTGAAAACTAAACAGAATTCAAACGTTCTTTAAGCTTGAATTGTTTAAAAAGGTAAATATTAGAATCAAGAAGGTTAAATTATATGATTTACATATACCTTTTGAAATTTCGGTCCAGTACAGTCAAGCCCTTGTGGTTGTGGGAATAGATCTTCACCAGATGGTAGAACACATTGACTCTTTATGGAGATTTTGAGGATATGATTTGAAATTTCATGTCCATATAGGCCGACCGGTAATGTCCCAAAGAAAAACTTGGTAAACTAAATCAATAGATCGTAACAAAGCGGAGCAGTTAAGAAACATGCTTGAATGAGTGAGGCTTGAAACAATTGACATGAAAATGTCAGAAAGCATACAACAACAATAAATTGAACCAAAGAAAAAGGAAAAAAAGAAAAAGAAAAATAAAAAAGAATGCATACAATAATGAGTTTATTTGACAGTTCTATAGAAGTAAACAATAAAACTAAGACAGCACTGAAACATGCAAAGCATAATGTTTCTTTCAAGATGACCCAACTTCATCTTCATGCATATACTAGAACTGAGTGCACAGGCAAAGGGAACTTCGCCAATCAACTGAAGATTCCCCCCTATATTTTCTTCACAGGTTCTGCTGGAACAAACAAGGGATCAGTTTGTGGGGCATTGCTTCATTGGCTTCCATTTTGCTTCATCCTATGGGGCATCTCAATAGCCTTGGTAGATCTAAATGCTATCCAGTATCCTTTTCTGCTTCCACCAGAGACAGGGTATGATTTGTTCTTACCAACCAAGCTAATCTCTCACCATCATGGTGGAACCCCTGGATTACATTACCCACAAAACTAGGCAAATTACTCCAACACCTGTGTTATTGCATTGTGAGAAATATTTTGACGCTTCAAATTCCAAAGCATTCATTTAACTGTGTGCAGATGCAGACATGAATGTTTAAAATTAATGCCCAACAGGCTACAACAGAGCTAAAAACTCTTATAATCTTGAAACGGAAAATTACATAAAATTAAAGTACTTTACAAACCAGAATATCTAAAATTTAAACTTTAGATATAGTCAGCAAGGAAGCAATTATCATTTCCACTAAGAACTACCATTAACTATCTACTAAATAGCATAAAGAGCGATGCACAACAGAGTACTTAAACATATATTATTAGTAACTTACCAATTGTTCACAGCAGCAGGCCCTTGAAGTCGTGAAGTTACAACAGGTAGGGAGCATCATGATTCTTCAACATCAGGGAAAGGCATCAAGGACATGTGACCTCTTGAATGTTGAGAGGATAAAGTAACTAGACTTTTGAAGTGACAATAAAAGAGTCTAAAGTATGATGTGACGTGGCATATGGAAACCTAAAATAGGCTTGTATTTGGTACACCAATACATGCTATATGCACAAAGATGTAAGCATCACAAACACATGCACAGAGACACTCGCACACAGAGGAGAGAGATACAGAGAGAGGGTATTCTAATACCGAATAACACCTTCCTATGCAAAGACAATGAATTTAATGGAAATTTGCTCTGAATGGGACAGTAGAGAAAGTAGACTTCTTCAATCTGCTACTCTGGGGTTATATATATATATATATATATCAATTAATCAAGTAAAAATACTGAAACATATAAAAAATAGGAAATCCAAGATGTCTTGATCTCAATACCACGTGTATCCAGCAGTTAGTTTTACCAGACAACTCCATCCAAGACAAAAATAGGAACAACCAAGATATGTGACAACAGATATCCAAACTCCAGATTAAATAAACAGTGATCCAACATAAAACGAAGAAAATATATGATGGCCAAAGTCAGAGGCAATGCATTTTTCAGTTAGTAATATCTATCAAATATTCTTTTTGGGTAATTAGAAATACCAATAGGTCCTCAATGTTATTTCAGCTTTGCTAAAATTAATTTTTAGTGTGTCAAATTATCCTCAAATTGAGAGTGATGTCTAATCCCATTCACTCCCCTAGCTTTCTTTTTTGCAGCTTTTGTTGTTGAAAAACCAATCCCAATGAAAAGGCAAAATACTCATTCAAATTCAGATTCCTTGCTCAAAGATGTTCATTTGTACATATATCACATATATCACCACCAACATAATGCAACTCTAGATTACACAGGACTCTCCTAAAATTAATGTATGCAGTACCCAACACTCAACACTTGAGCAAGAGTCTGGGATAAGTGTCCAGCATGTATTGTTGGATATTCATCCAACAAAAGTGTTTAGTAATTCAAATTTTCCATAAAAATAGACATAAAACTCTAATATCATGTATGAAATGATCAATAACACCTTGTAGACAATATTTTATTTTATAACATCAAACAAGTACATTAAAAAATATGAACATTTTGTAGTGCCCATTTGGACATGGGATTAGATAAATCTGATAATCAGACACTTACCCACACCTAACTCTGTACCCAAATCCATGCACATAGAATGTAACAATTTTGCCTTCAAGAGTTTTGCAGTCTCTTGGTAACACTACATGTATCAGTAATATTTGATTCACAAGTATCTCCTGAAGCAGCAGTTGTCTCTAAAACCGAGTTTAGGAATATGACAAAACTCAACAGCCCTAGATTTGATCTCTGAAGAAGCTACAATAGCATGTCTCATGATAAACTAATGCATAATTTGCAGTTAATACAGCTTCCTTTGTCAGAAAATGCTATTCTGTAGAATGGAACTAAAAAATTGAAATTTTTTGATGTGCTTTGAAGTAATAAGGAACAGAGTTTGTTTTTCTTTGTTCTTCTGTTAGAATCACAAAGTTAACCATGTTGGAATCTCCTACTAAACCACAGGAAGAACTTCTTGCCCCAAGTTTGGAACTGTTGCATGCAGAGATTTTGAAGACAATTTAAGAAGTTGTTTCTGTGACTTGAATCCCACCTGGGTGTTGTCAAAATATATATCCTTCATAATGAGGAAATAAAAGAAAAGGTTAGAAAAACATATAAATGATTAAATTGTGCAATTGGATATAGACCAGATTTACACCAAATTTCATCTCAAACTTAAAAGGTTATGATGGAAGGACAAGTTGTGAACGCTACACGTTTTAACAGTTCACTGAATACCCTTTTTCTGTACATCAGCAATAAAAGGAACAAAATAAATTCCAAATTCTCCAACATCTCCCAGGCTCCCACACCCAACAAGTCTATCTTACCATATATTCCCAGGGTCCCAAATCTAGTACAAAAAAGAGGGTTTAAAGAACCCCATGCCCTGCCTACTACATAAAGCGAGATCAAAAGCATAATGTGTTATGATATGGAATATCTCATAATTTGAATGCATACTAACTTCACAACCCAGGTGGCAGTCCAACTCATTGGAAATCTGGTATATCTGCTACAAATTAACTAGAGATGTGAAAACTAATACAACAATTGTGAAATAAGTTTCAAAACTGCCAGCAATATATGCATCACTGATGGGTGACTACCTCCCAGGAAAACATGAACTCCTGAGATAAATTCAAAAATCTTAATAGTATGATGACATATCATACCTCTGATTAAAACTTATGGGTCACTGTCATCAAAGAGAACTTTATAGAACCGTTTTCTTTCTTCAGGGTCAAATATGCCACCGAGGTCACCTCCCTGATCGTCTTGTTCACTCATTTCAGTACTTGGGTCCTTCCTTTTCTCTGGTCTTCCCAAAATCATACCTTTCTTCTTGTTCTTATCCAAATTCATCAAATAGTGCCTCCGATTATATTCATGAAGCCCCTCTTGCATCAATTCCCCAAACTTCTCCTTCACAACAACAAGTGGATCCTTTTCAATCAATTCCGACCCATTATATCCTTCTGTAAGAAGAACTGTGTAAATCTGATACTTATTTGAGACATAGAATATGCTAGGATGCTTAAGCAGCAAAACATTCAACTTTTCTGGTAAACAGAATTCTCTTCTAAAATGACCTAACTTCACAATTGACACTTTCTTCCACAAGGTCAGTGACAGTAATTCATGCACCAAACCCACTGTTCTCTTCTCCATTTCTTTTGATCCCTCCACTAAACCTCTGGGATCTGAGTAAGGAGAAATATAAGGAGTTGAATTAAATTCAAGAAATCTCTCACGTGATTTTACCCAAGTTGAAGGCAATGAACACGAAAAGCATGGCTCAGAATCATTTTTTCGAGCTACCATTTCAATTGCAGAAACTGCTAAATCTGGGTTCCAGGAAACAAGCTCAATCTCCATTGAACTCCGTCTCCCGCTGTAATTAACAAGTCGAAACATTTCTGGGTACTTGGGAACGGTTCTAATCAAATAATCATCTGGAAATCCTAAATTTCTCTTCAACTCATTTATCTTCATGACATTGAGCCTCTGATTTGAGCTCATCATCAATAGCTTCGCCAATCGCTCAACACATACTGGTTCCTGCATATCTTTCACAGATTGTTCCCCTTCTACCAGAAACATCATTTGCTTTGTTAATCCACAATAATATTCATCATTCTTGAGATAGACTTCAAAACAACATGGATACTTTTTAAGCCAATTGAGAGCTTTGCCTTGAAGATCAAGAGTCTTGAACTTTTTCTGGAGGAACTTAACTGGTGCCACCTGGTTAGGGTATCGGAGAATTATGTTCTTGATCTGATTATTGACTATCCACCGACGGTTTCGAGATAGAGCTGATTCAAGATCTGGGTTCTTCTTCATTGACCAGAGTGAGAAGCTTCGAAGAAGATGAAGATGGGACAGTGGAGAATAAATACTAGATTTCAAATATGTTTTATTGTGAGCAAACATGTCTAGTTGCACTCATCAAATTATAATTCACTCCGAATATAACTTCAGAGTTCTAGGAGATGAATGGCCCTGTGTAAGAAGAAAGGAAATTCTTAAAAAAAAAAAAAACAGAATCAAATTCAACTTCCTTAGATCTTTTAATTATTTAAGCTAAAACACAGGAATGCAGTGAAATGTTGCTACGAAAACACTAATTTGAATTCTTTGTTGAAGAATCACTGGAAATGGTTTAACCACTAATAGGGTTTCTCTAGTATGTTGAGAGTTCAAAAAAATGTTATAATCACGATGGGTTAAACTTAGAATTAGGAATTTTTTGGGATTCTAGCTGAGTAGTATTGAATGAAATCGATTAACACAATGTTCTTGCCTTCACTGACAACAAACCAAATTTTTTTCAAAAAAAGGCAAACAATATCCACAACAAATTTTCAAAAGAGAAACAAAATATAAAGCTCATCAGCAGAAGTAAACAACAATTTACTCAGTTCTTCAGTTGAAAGAGTTCGCAATCAAATTTGAACAAGCAATCATTTTGTTACAACACTTGTTCCAAAAATGGGCATCAAAAGCCATTCGATAAAAGGAACTACTTTCAGTTCTTCAGTTGAATAATAGTGTGTTCTGTGACTTGTGTCTACATCAGTCAAGTAAATTTGCGCTCAAATGTAGAGTAAATTGCAAAGGGCTAATTCAATTTCCACAAGAAGCTCCCAATGCATAAACTACACGCACTTTATGATGTTTCACGCTATGAATCAGAAATTAAGTGCAAAAAAATATAAACAACTAAATATAATATTAGAAGTTAACTTCAATTCCAAGAGTAAAGAGTAAAGAGTCAAACAGAAAGAGAGCAAAAATGAGCTAGAAAATCAGAAATTAGGGCTTTGAAGAGATAGAGAAGACGACCTACGACTGTGATCGAAAAGTGCATGAGATTTTCGGCGAGTGCCATTACTCAGACAGTGCGCACTTTTTTTTTTTTTTTGGTTTATCAAACCACAATACACCACAAACCCAACACTAACTGTTGGACAGTGCACACTTCACTGCACAGGACAATGTGTACCCAAATCAGAGACAAAGTTAGAAGGAAAAGGGAATAGTTGACCCAAATGGATTGGGATTATGGGTCGCGTTTTCTAACCGAGGTTAATTTGCAAAAATTATTCAATTTCTTGAGGGCCTGTTTGGTTGCGCAAATTGTTTTATTTTATTTTATAAATTAATTAGTTTTGAATTAACAAATTTAATATTAATAAAGGAGTTGGTTTAAAATTGAGTAGTGTTTGGGAGGTCCAATGAAAAATGAACTCATTCCAAATTGACTAATTATAAAGTGTGCGGTAGTAAAAAATTGAATAGGAAAAACATTGAACTAAGACACTAAATTGAAATATTATCTATCTTGTCTCTCCAAGAAAACCAACAATAATAACACAACCACATTAGGATCTCAACGAGTAATATAATCTCTATCCCCAAAGAATTCCAGTAATACAAAATATATAAGCACAACCTTTACTTGGAACTTTTATCAAACAATTGGGATGCATACACTTCCAAACTAAGAACAGTGATTTGGTTTACATGATTTCAATCCCATTGAGTTAACACAATCCAATAATATAAGGCCAAAGAGAGAGTGCAGACAAAGAAGAAGAAGAAGAAGACAAGAATGACGAATAAAGTATTAAATACTTGATTTCGAATCAAAGAAAGTTCTTCGTTTGCCCAGATCAACAACAAAATCTGGATAAATTAATCATGATTGATATCTTTGTGTTAAAAACCTAACAACACGTGCAGGTAAAGGTATATACAAGAGAGAGAAGAGAGAGACCCACCCAGAGGTCAAAATGGCCGGACCTATGTCGGCGGCAATACCAATCTAATGGCCGAAGGGTTGTAGCAGAGCTTTAGTATAAAGCGTTGGAACAGCCGAAGGGTTGGAAAGTTCAGTCGAGAGTCGAGAGTCGAGACGTCGGGTTGTGAATCTACCAATAATAAATTAGGTAATTTTAAGTTTTAAAAGAATGAAATGGTCAAATTCAACTTTTTTATAGGAGGAGGAGAATTTGTTAATTCCAGAGATATTTCATTTTAACTACCAAACAGGTCCAATTCTTAAATTGGTGAATTTGCCAATAATAAAATGAATTAATTTTTGGTAGTCCTTCCCTCCAAAAATATATATATATATATATATATTCGTATTTCTAGGACAAGGCCCTTAGTAATTTGAGATTCCAAAGTTATTTGAAGTAACATTTTGAAGTGATATACAAAAAATTTCACCTATTTTTTTTTTCAAGCAATTCAAGTATAATCCACAAAAAAATTTAACCTGAGCATACCACACACACTTTAACGTCATGACACAAGACAAAATTTCACCTAATTGATGACCAAGATTTCTAATGTTTTTGGACAAAGTTAATTATTTTATAATGATAAAATAAGTTTAGGATGCTTAGATTTTTAAACAATAAGGGAATGGTCGTTATCCATATTCACTTGATCGAGAATATTCAGAGAGCTTAATTAAATATAAGTTTTAATTTTGAGAAAAAAAAATTACCACATTGACATGAAAATCACATTGAGAACAAAGACACATGACATTGGCTAGCTGGCTAATAATTTGTTGTCCAAATACAAGTGCAAATTAATAATCATCTATGAGCATACCACTCACACACACTCTCTAACTATGTGGGACGAAATTTTACTTAATTAATGACCAAGATTTCTAATGTTTTTGAACAAGGTTAATTATTTTATAATAATAAAATAAGTTTAGGATGCTTAGGTTTTAAACAATAAGAGAATCATCGTTATCCATATTCACTTGATCAGAATCTTCAGATAGCTTAACTAAATACAAGTTATAATTTTGAGGAAAAAAAAATTACCACATTGAAAGTCACGTTAAAGACAGATCACATTGGGGACAAAGACACATGACATTCACTAGTTAGCTAATAATTTGTTATCCAAATACAAGTGCAAAGTAATAATCATCCAACTCACATTTGGAAACCCACAAAAGCAAAAAAAATTTCTTATTCCGCTCATTATTGGAGTCTAGACTTTTGATGTAATTCAAATGTGCTTACTCAAAATTTGTCGAGTATTTAAAATACAAATATGTTTTGAAAATTTGGGGTGCTTTAGCTCGTCTTTAATACAAAAATAGTAACACCTGCTTTTCAGTAGCTGCCATTTTACGTCGGGGTCCAAGACAACAGCTGACTTCCCATAATATTTATTTATGGAAACTATGTGTTAGTTTAAACTAACCCTGCAAAGTCCAAACCATGCACAAGCAAAAAACAAAAGAAGTAAAGAACGAAATAAAAACAAAAACAAAAAAAAATAGAGAGAGAGAGAGAGAGAGAGAGAGAGAGAGAGAAACTTATCAGGAAGAGCCAAAGGGCTTCACCTTTCAAAATGCACTCCAGCATAACATAAAATGGATTTTGCGGAATGAAAGAGACCTGGAAAGAACATTTGACCGATGTATTTGCTCAAACACACTTCAACATGTCTGAAGAGATACAACTCCCAAGCTTTGATTAACTATAAGCTTCTTCTCATGTCCAAATGCCACTTTATTACTAGGGATCTAATAGGCCCACAGTTGCAAAACACCAACATAAATTCATTTGTGTGCCATTGACAGTGCCGCAAAGAAACAAATTATATAATGAATGAGAAGAAAGGAAACAAAAGATGAAAACTCTTACTGTTACAACAATTTCAAATGGATGAACCAGACCCAGGTTTGGTTGAGGACCTTCATCATAATAATATGAAAACTTTCCTAATCAACAGCAAAACCAAAGAAGTAATCGAGGGGGATGGTGAAGCTTTATACACAAGAATATAACTGAAAACTGGACTTGTGCAGCAAGATATTCACGTCTTGCCCAAAATGAGAGCAGCCCATCTCCTTCCAGCTTCATCTGAACTTTGGCTTTTGCACGCTCTTCATGATACCAACAATGAGAGCACACTGAGAGAACCTAGAGGGGCATCAGTAAACATTTTAGACTATACTCGGGGGATCTCCTATCCAGTTGCAAGTAGCACGGGACCAGCGTGTTCTAATGCAGTCTACCAAAGGTGCATGCTGGGTAGGCTCGGGTTTAGTCACTTCAACAGCAGTGTCTTTACAGCTTGAATCAGAGGGCAGTTTCACATCCGCCATAAATTCTTCAGGAGTCCACCTAGGGGGTACTGAGACCCTCAATTTTGTAAGCCTAGGTTTTTGTATGGGAGTCTCACCTTCAGAGGTCGTTTGGCTGCCATTTAAATCTGATTTTGCAATCCCATTAAAATGGTAAAGGTCAAAAACCTTCTTACCCATCAATCCAGTTGAATCTTTTAAGCCTCCCAAATTCTTGTCTAAATCCAAGAGCACCTGCCAGAACTCACTCCATACAATGAAGCCTGAGCTGCACAGGTGATCCAGCTTCTCAGGTGGAAGGTTAATATTCGTTTCCCTCAGAACTTGATGAAACCCTTCTACACTAATGAAGCCACCACCCCCACTCTGATCTTGTACGTCAAAAGCTCTTCGGATCTGTGTTTCTCTCCCTTCAAATTCATTTTCGTCTTGAACAGAGGTGTCAAGAGCAAATAGGATTGTATAATGAGACTCACTCCCGACAACCCATATTGGCCATTTTGGGCATTTCAGATACTGGCCAACCTTACAGAAATTTAGGGATTCCAGCAGGGTAAGGAATCCAACTTCCATATTAGTGGATATGCCCTTCAGAAACATGCCACCACCTAAATCCATCCTTCCATCAAACACATGGGCCACAGCCTGACCGCAAAGTAGTAGGTTTACTATTTCCTGTTCAAACATTGTTAAAAAATTACCAAGCAGACCATAATGCAAGGATTTGTAAGAGAGAGCATCTAATAGATCAATCACTAAAACACTGTATGAGAAAAATGGATGCTTAATTTATCTGCACATACCTGTGATGCATGCCCAAATGGAGCAGTGACTAAAGATTGACTGGGGTCATCCCTATCTGCTTGAACGGAGTCCTAAAATTCAAAGAACAAAAAACATATAAATGCATTAATAACATGGATGACCCAAGCAAAAATGTTGAAAAAACTTCAGTAAGTGAACGCCCAAGTGCCGACACTGCGTGTGCAGGCACATAATAATTGTTGTTCGTCAACTTTTCAAGAGGGTTCTCATTCTCTAATAGACAGATAAGTCATCCCGCATCCACATTTTTATGAACATGCAGTCTAAAGTTGGACCAAATTTTTTTGTGGGCCTTACTTTTTGCTTGCCACTTGAGCCAAAGCAGGATTCTGATTACAGAATCAGCAGTCAGGATAAAAGTATCATTTCATGGTTTTATATACCAATCAGTTATATTCAAGGTCTCCTGGTATGAAGTTTGGAAACAACATGTTATTGCTCTTCAGCACAAACGTATGTTTCAACCTCAACGTTTGCCAGCAACTAACACTGCTGGAGTACAAATGAAATCCAATCATGGATTGAAAGACTGCAACAAGACATGGATTAAAAAAACCTTGCAAGCAGTGATCCCATCAAATAATGCAAGGAATACTCCACTTTTCTGCAGGTTTTTCCGGAAAGGGGACCACAAGTGACTTATACATGAGACAAGAAATAAATATGAATTGGAGCTTGTGTAGAATTGCTTCACATTATATTCTTACAGTAAATTCCTTATTCCTCAGAACAAATAAAATTTACATTAAGTTGTTGGCCCATAGATGATATGCAAAAAAAAAATTAGACAGGAGCATACAATCCTTGGATGTAGCACACACAAGTTGCAAAACTAAACAAAGACCAGGACTCTCACGTTGGCATTGCACTGTGAAATGATTTTTTCTTGCTCGTTTTTTTTTTCCTTCCCAATCATTCTGAATCCCAGATCCAGCAAAATTGTAGTCATTGGGAGTTGAAATCTCTCCTGACATCCCTCTTGTTGTCCACAAACCAATTAACTTGCATCACATAACATCCACTATAAAATGTACGCCGCAAAAAAAGAAAGGGAAGCTTTAATCAAATAAATCTTATAACATCACATCTGTTGACCAGTCCACCTTGATACCAAAAATCCTAGAGTATAACCATGTCAACAAGAACCTCCTGAGTATGTACAACCAAGACCTAAAAAATAAAGATAAATTACAGAATAGGACTGATTTCAGTGGGACTTATTACTAGGCTTGACTAGATATATATACATATATGCATCTAGAGCAAGATCTTAGATATTTAAATAATTTGAGAGTTGAGTTGGTAGCTTGGGTATCCCACAAGACTCATTTACTGATTTGGTTCGTAATTGGGTTGTTTCTTTCATATGTCAAAAGCCAAAGATTGAGTTGTCTTTCTACTTTACTTACTTCCCCATATGAACTACAATGGAGAATCAATATGAAAAGTGCGACTTCTCTTCAGAATAATTTTTCCACAAGAAGGGAAGAGTGGTTTTGCAAAACTCTTAGAGAATCCATTTTATTATATGGGAGATCCACAAAGCTGCTTCATTCAAATGAAGGATATTTAATAGAGAGAGCTCCCACCTTCAAACTCATAATTTCAAGCATGATGAGGTGGGCTTGAGTTTAAAGACTGCTACCTTGGGAAGAAAAACAATGCCAATAGTAAGAAATGTTCCAAATCTACTTGTCCAGCACTCCACACTGGAGGGACTAGCATTAGATAATGGCCTTTTCCAGCTGTCAACTCCCAAGTCATCTCAGTGAAATAGCAAATTTCATTGCATCCAACTGTTGACTCGAGGTTGATTCCCTTGTTGATTTTGATAATAACTAAACCTTGTGTTATTTTACTAATGCATTTACTTAGTGTGCAGATTAATAAAGTTTATAATTTAGATTCAAAGTTCAATCTTAAGTCTAATACTTGTCAAAGTAAATGTACAATAACTTCAAGATCAAACAATGAATTCTGAGAGCTATGCAATGAACCAAACAGAGAATTGACGCCTATTTTTATTTCAAACAAATATTTTACATTCGAAGAGATTAAAAGTGTTCAAATAAAGCTTTCATCAAGTATGCATAGATTCATTGAAGACTGACTTGTACTTAAGAAAGATTGAAGACTTCATTAGAATATGCAAATATCAGTTGAAGACAATTTGTTTGTTGAAGATATTGAAAATGCTAAATTGAAGATTTCATCAAATATGCAAAAATCAATTCAAGATAATGTGATTGAAGTTGTTTGAGAAGAAGACTCACAATGATTATGTGATCTCTACATGGAATCCAAGTGAAAAATTCTTCTACGATATAAAGAATCAATGAAGACTAGATGCATGAAGAGATTTCATCATGCTTGCAAAAGTCTCATTGAAGTGATTTTAAAGAAGAAAGAAGAATTGCTAGCTAAGAGAAGAAATCGACAATGAAGCATTATGAAGCTCTACACAATTGAGGAAGCTCGGCACTGAAAGAAATAGTCAAAGAGGAAGTTTTGCAAATGAAAAAAAAAAAGATCATCATTGATCTAATGAAGCTCTGACTATTTGAGAGTAAAGAGAAGATGAATGTCAAATGATTGATTCAATCCAAATTGAATAGAAGTTAACTCTGATGAGTTAAAAGAGCTTGATTAATCATCATAATTCAAAGAAAAGATCCCTTAAAGATCTTATACTGCTGCTGAGATGAGTTAGATCATTTAAAAGTCATAAAGCAAATTTCTGAGTAATGAGCGAACTCATGAAAATGAAGAGTCGCCTCATGGAAACAGCAAAAGGCTTGAAGACAAAATAATCAATGCGCAGACTCATGAAAATTAAGAGTCACGTCATGAATACAGAATCAAAAGCCTGAAGACAAAATGGTTAATGAGCGGACTCATGGAAATAAAGAGTCGCCTCATGAACACAGACGCAAAAGCCTGAAGACCAAATGTACAAAGAGCCGACTTCTGAAGATGAAGAGTCGCCATATGAAGGCAAAAGCAAAGAGGTGAAGACAGAATGAACAAGGAGCCTACTCATTGTTATGAAGAGCGGACTCATGGAGACAGTAAACAATATCTGGTAAATGCAGAAGTAGAAAGTGTCGACTCCACAATCCTGAAGCCGACTCCTGGAATACAACGGCTAATTTTTCTAACGTTATAACGGACTGGACGTGCATTAAATGGAGCCCAACAACCTGTAACAGATGGAATCAATACAGAGATTTATATACAAGCTTCTAGCTGCATTTATAACAAGGAAGAGAGACAAGAAACAAGAATCACGAACTAATCAACCTGAAATTCCTAAATATTCTTCCTGTTTTTATTTGTGAGCTTTGATTGTATAATCTACTCTTGTTAGAGAGTTTGTGAGTTACTTGTATACTTTTATACATTTTTAAGTGAGAGTTTGAGAATTCTTTTATGAAAGAAAAACTCTTATAAGTTTGAGTGCAGATTGGACAAAACCACTTGAAGACTGAAGAACTCGGTGAGGAGTTCTTCTGTATAGTGAGTTGAGCACTTTGTCAATTAGCATCCCATTTGTAATTGGAGATTACATAGTGAAGGAAGACTTCTAGGGGGTCTTGGGGTGAGGGCGTAAACCACGGTTTATGGTTGAACCTCGGTAAATCTCTGTGTTTATTCTATTGCTCTGTTTTCTCTTCTTCTTTTGATTACATTGCATTACATATAGTTTAATCATTATTACATTGCTTACATTAATTTTAATTAATCTTTATTGCTATTAATCTTCGAAAAATCCAATTCACCCCTCCTCTTGAGTTGCTTTTTGGGCCAACACCAACTTGACCAACAGCAAAGAAGACAAGCGATAATAGAATAGATTAACCACACACTTCTCAGAGAACTGGCAAAGACATATAGGTTCCCTGAGTTATCATCGATATTCACGTATAGCAGCTTCATCAGAAACCTACACTTGAAGCAACTTCAACAGTTGCTGACTGCAGACACATTGACCAAGTTTCTAAGATACATGCACACAACTTCAGAACTCAACTCATTGTGCAGTTTCTTCCAGGTCTAACCAAATTTGCGCCTAATAATCCAGTTACCAATCTCGAAGTAAATATGTATACCTATATACATATATATTTCTAAGCACACATAATAAGCCATTCACAATAGCTCCAGTCACTTCTTTACTCGAATCTAGTGTCAAGAATGGGGAGTTTATGAGTCTTCCGGCCAAGCTTATTTAATCATTTCTGGTTGACACATAAATAAGGAATGCACTTGCAACAGTTTCTCAAGCTAAGCATCCCAGGTTTGTTTACTCAAGCACTTGTATGATGGTCTATCAGAAAAAGCACCCTAGTATTCTTACTCGAAGACTCGCCAAGCAAATATTATCGCTAAGGGGTACTAACTCAATTAATCACCCTCCTGAACAAAATATTAGCTCTATCAAAAACCTCTCAGTTCAATGTAGAAAGTCAGTGCTGGCAAATATTTTTGCACAGATGAACCCGAAATTGCATACCCAGGCAATGATCCATGAGATAGGAATTCCCAGGGACAAGACATCTTTTGTGTTACCATCTTCTTCTCCTTTTAATTTGAAAAATCAAGATGCCAGCTTGTCAAAAAGCATCATAAAACAAGCAGAAGTTAAATGAATAAATATGTAAACTTTGAGTAGGAGAGATCTCCTGGACTAGAACTTTGAACCTTTGGTCCTACTAGCCAGAGTATGCAGCAAATGAAAACTTAGGAAAGCAGTGAAACTTTCAGAGGCTACATGAGCATTGGATTGGTACCCTGGTTTTCTCCATTCTATAGCAAGACTGTTACCAACTGTGGTCAGTTCACAACAATGCAGAAAGACAGATAACAAAATATGTTACTACTGAAGTTTATATCTTTTCTAGCACAAGCACTTGGCAATCACAAATTAAGGGCCCACTCAACATTCCGAGGTCCAAGTGTTCTTTAGATACCAGCCTCAATCTGATTCCACAATGCTATATCTACTACAAAGTACCATATATTCTGGGGTCAGACCTTTAGGATTGAAAAGGAGGTCTTTAATCGGTTGCAGCTTAATGAAGTGCAACAACTAAAGAGAGAAAAAAAAAAAAAGGAGGCGAAGACCAAAAGAAGAATCAGGAAATCTACATAGAACCTTTCTATTAAGATTTTAAAATCTCAACCACTGAAATCCCAAATACATTTAATAAAAATATTACATAGGTTTCGTAGGCTACTCGACTTTTCTACTAGGAGGCTAGGACTTCAAAGTGTGAAAGTCACAGAATTTGACTGGGTAGAACATTCTGACCTATTTGAGATATTAATTGACCCAAAATTTAAACATGGACTGTACTACAGTCCATGTCTGGCAAATCTAGAAATTACCAAAAGCCCTTGACTGTCAGAAACTCAATAAACTTAAATGGCAATACATCAGCAGCATACTAATTGCTAATTTGAATAAACAAAGGCTTGAATTTCACCCACAACTTGATTACACGAGGTTGAAAGCACACCCAATACCCTTTTCTTGTTATCCTACTCTGGATCAACATGTCATTTTTTTTTTTCGGCCGGGGGGGAAGAATGAACACAAGAAAGAATGGGAAGGACAGAAAGGTAGAAATACCAACAGGTAATGAACTGAAAGAACAGAGAACTTTTACAAAAACAAACATACCAATCCTCGAGAAAGTAAAGCAGAAATAAGGAATAGCATTGCCCCCATACGACTTCGGAAAACAGGAATCATTGCTTCAAGACTCTGAAATGCACTAGCCTGTGAGGTGTACATCTCGACTCTCAAAACTTTCTGCAAGTCTGAACCTGATTCAATTGAAAAACCTTCAAGTGCTTTTGCAATGACCTGTGAGATTAGATATACCCCGTATAAAAGCAACATTTAATAAAGAAGAAGAGCTAGTGTAGTAAAGTGGTTGCAAATCTAACCCCGTAAAACCAGTTTCCAAACAGATGTAACAAAAGTGTATCTGCATGAAACTATATGCAACTTACCTCATCCTTCGAACTGTCTTCAGATCCCTCAATGTTGTGGCGAAGAATACTTAAAGTTGCAATTGCAGCCCTATTATTATTTCCACATAGAAACAAAATCTCACCCATACTTCTGACCAAGGCTCTGTACAAAATAACCAAAAAGTTTCAAGAAACATTGTCATAGAAGGCAAAACAAGAAACTATTGATCCCCTACGAATATTCAAGAAATTCTTCAGCATAAACTAAGATTACTTTCCAACTAAACATTTTAGAATCTACTTAAACCTGTATCACCATAATACTCTATTACCCTAGTGAATTGCGTTTTTAGAATAGCATTCCGAAACATGGTATTCTAGTGTTTCAAAACGGTGAACTTAGCGATCCAACGCGATCCCAAACTTTTTACTATTCATATCTTTAAAGGTCACCTAAAGGAGCGAAAAAATCAATTACAATGAACAAAAATATAGAAAAGATAAAATTTTGGTGTAACAATATACAAGAAAATAGGTCATAATACTCGTAGAATGTGTTTTTAGATGATTAATTTGAAAAACATAAATTATATTTTATTAAATGTATGATTGTTAAATAAAATTCTTCTAGAAGTACTTTAATTCTAGTAGTATACTTCATAGAAACCTAAACCTAATGTATCATATTTTAGAACATGTGGTGTACCACGTTCCCATTCTCGTTCCACGTACTGGAACGATCTGCGTTTCAGGTAACATAGACTTAAACTTAAGATGGCATACATGCAAGTCATGGACAAGCCAAAATGCAAAACTTTAAATCACCTTGATTTTCTGTCTTCAGCAAGAGAAGCAAAAAGATCATCTGGTGCAGCACATTCACTTTTAGCTGATCTCCTAGAACCCAAATATTGTGGCATATCTGTTGTAGATTTACCAAGTTCCTCTGGAAAAAACAGAAGGTATTTGAGAACAAATGCCTGCACAACCAAACAGCATATTGAGTAAGAAACATAAAAGTAGATTATGAGATGATCGTTAGAAAAGATATAATCTCAAAGAGAATCAAGGTGTCAATTAATGGCATCAGAACGAAAGTAATATTTGCATCCAAAGAACTTGCAGTGGAATTTTTTTCCCGGATGCATGTAGTGCAGATTGTATATTACATCGCAAGAATACAATACTTTGAAGAATGAAAAAACTTCTGCCACAGGTTAGAAGAAATGAATGATAAAAAGAATATGATAAAGGATTAGTTCAACCATGAAATACATATAAACTTTCATGGACATAGACCTAAACTACTACAGAACATTGGGATAACCGACCATAACAACATGGAAGAAAATAACGACATCTGATTGCAACCTTATTTTAAATCAATATGAACAAACTACCTACAATAAAAGTGACTAGTGACTTTTAGTAAGGATTGCCAGAGTAGATGCTAGGTCCGACCTCTGAGTGAGATGGTCATGAAATGTTGATGTACCATAGAGTTTAGATTTTTTTTTAGTTGTCTTTATTTAATTTTATGTACTTATTTATGGGAGGTTAATTTTTAATTATTTATTTGGTAGCCTATAATGGGGGGCTTGTCCACAGTTATTTAATTGGTCACATACTAGTCACATGTTTACTTATGTGACTAGACACATGGCACAGGGATCGTGACACCCAAGCAAGGAGGATTAGGGTTTATTATAAAACCCAAACTCTAGCCAGTTTTGAGGGGTTGGTTGTTAAAAGAATATTACTCCAGAATTGGTGGCTGCTGCTCCCTCTCTCCCATTGCTTTCTCTTCTCCTCTCTTCTGCTGCTTCTTTCTCTTCTTCCTCTGCGGGTTCTTCTCTTTTGCCTCTACTGGTTTCTCTTTCTCTCTTTCTTGTTTTGCCTACTACATCTTCTTCTTTCTCTATTCTGTTGCTACTTCTCCCTCTGTTTCTCTGCCACAGCTTTTTCTCCTTATCTCTATTTTCTGCTGCTTTTCTTTTATCCTATGTTGCTGTTGCTGCTACTGCATATCTTCCCTCTTCCCTGCTGCTACTGCTGCTGCCTCTTATTATATTCCTGTGTTTCTCTATTACAGCAGTACGGTGAGACACTTTCTTCCCCTTCCTGTTCAGTCATTTGGACCTTTGCTTGGTGTCCCATAAGTTTGTTTTTTTTTTTTTTTTTTTTTTTTTTTGAGAGTAGAACTTTGGTTTATGTTAAGACATTACTTGACTTTTATTTCCCAGTGGTGGAGTTAAGTTCAATTTAAGTGGTTTATTTTGTTCAATATCTCTGCAGATGGCATGGATGGTTCTATTTCAGTCTACTCATTTATTTGGGAAGTTATACTTGCTGAATTTTTGGTGTTTAAGGCTTACTTTCACAGAGTTTTCCAACTATTGTCACAGTGCATATTTTCTAAACCTAGGATTGCATTAAGTGGTATCAGAGCATAAGGTTGTAGTTCTTTTTTCCTCACAAAGTTTTGCATAAAATTTTTGGCATATCAGGTGTTCGATAAAATTTCTGTGAGAAAACAAAAACTTATTTGGGGCTTATTTGTTGTCCTAGGTCTTAAGAATCACTTTGCATGTGGTCCTGCATTCCTCAGTTACTTGTTGCATCACTAGTACATTGCATTAACACCCTTTAATTGCAGCCACTGCATTTCTAGAGTGTCATAGCATTCCATTAGGTCTTGACAGGTTTGTTGTCAGAGGTCTACCAACCCATGGCCAATAATACCAATCAATTAACCGTAGGAGAGTCTTGGCAAGATGCATTTCGACGCCAACAACAAGCGATCGATCAGATCCAACCCCAAATCCAAAAACTCACTTGCATGGTAGGTTGATTAGGAGCGGATCCATAGCCTCAAAACCAAAACCAAAACCAAAGTGATAGGAGACCTAGAAGGATGGCTCAAGAGAGTGAAGAAGAGAGCGACTACAACGAGAGGTTTGCTCCAAATCTAGAATGAAGGGGTCATAGGATAAATGATAGGCATCCTAGGGAATTTGATAGGAGGTGGGACCAAGGTATTAAAGTCAATGTAGATGAATTTGAGGATCGTCTACAACCTGAGGAGTTCTTAGATTGGGCAGATAGAGTTAACCAATTCTTTGAGTGGAAAAACATATGCCTGAGGATAAGAAGGTTAAGTTTGTTAGCCTCAAACTCAAAGGACATGCCCTTATATGGTGGAAGCAACTCCAAAATAATAGAGTTCGCAATGGCAAAGAAAAGATCAATTCTTGGGATCATATGAAAGGGAAACTTGGAGAAAAATTCCTCCTTTCTTATTACCGTCATACGCTGTTCAAGAAGTTTCACTTTGAAACAAAACACTAAATCTGTGAATGAATATACAGAAGAGTTTTATTTGCTCCACGCTAGAAATGATTTAAGTGAAGATGACAAGCAAAGTGAGGCCATTAAATTATGTGGCAGGGTTGCGCTATCCTATTTAGGACCAAGTTATTCTCCATGACTTGGCATGAATAGATGAAGTACACTTCTAGCACTTAAGGTAGAGAGTCAACTTAGGCAATCTTCAACCCGTAGAGTGGATATGGTTCAGGGCAAGTCGAGTTCAACTGGAAGAACTCAAGCAAGTGGTAAGATACTCAATGATGCCCAAACAATTGCATCTTTTCAGTCCACCAAAGCCAATCTAAGTCAGCTTGATAGGAATAAGCGTATTCTTGGTTCCAAGCCTTCCACATTCAATTGTTTCAAATGTGGACAGCTGGGGCATAAATCATCAGTGTCCTAGGAGGAAGTTTACCGCACAGGCCAACTTGATAGATGAAGACAAAGGAAATCGTCGTCAAGAAAATAAGTTTGATCTTGAGGACAAGTTAGGAGTGGAAACCACTGACCTCCAGCCAGATGGAGTAGATGGTGATGTAGAGGGTCAATTTCTTGTGATTCATCTAGTCATGTTAGCTCCTAAGGCTTCATCTAATGATAGATGGTTGAAACAATGTCTCTTCCGCACTACTTGCACAGTTGGGGAGAAGCTGTGTTTGGTTGCCATTGATAGCGGAAACACTTTTGACTCCCAAGAGATCGTTGACAAGCTTAGCTTGGCGACTAAGAAATTGGCCAAACCTTACAAGGTAGCTTGGTCTAAAGAAGGAGGAGAAATACCAGTTTGTCATTGGTGTCTAGTGAAATTCTCTACTGAAAAGAATTATAAGAATGAGATCTGGTGTGATGTAGTTCCGTTAGAGGTGTGCCACATCTTGTTGGGGCATACCTGGTAATTTGATAAAAAGACTAAACATGATGGAGAAAAAAACACCTATACTTTCAAGAAAGATAAGTTTGAGGTAACTTTGTGCCCTCAAAGGGATGCAAAGATGCCTAGAAAGGTGGAACAGCCTCCAATTCAAAATGGGGTCAAGCCTAAATCTGTCATGATTCTTAATGAAAATCAATTTGAGACATAATTGAAAGGGACTCAGATTGCTTGTCTTTTCATGGGAAAAGAGGTGAGGAATGTGCTTGAAGTGCCAAGGAAAGTTCAGCCTTTCTTGATGAGTTTATGGATATTATTCTTGAGAAACTTCCTGATGGACTTCCTCTTATGAGGTATATCCAACATTGCATAGACCTTATTCCTGGTGCTAACTTACCTCATTTGCCTCATTATCGCGTAAGTCCACTAGAGCATGAGGAATTGCATAGGTAAGTGTCAGATTTGCTTAAGAAAGGACTTCTTAGAGAGAGTATGAGTCTATGTGCAGTTCCAGCACTCCTCACACCAAAGAAAGATGGCACTTGGAGAATGTGCATTGATAGTCATGTTATCAACAAAATTACTATCAAGTACAGGTTTCCCATACCTAGGCTTGACATGCTTGATATGTTGATTGGTGCGAAAATCTTCTCCAAGATTGATCTTAGGAGTAGATATCATTAGATTAGGGTACGACCAGGCAATGAGTAGAACATAACATTCAAGACCAAAGAGGGTCTATATGAATGGCTTGGCACGCCATTTGGTTTGTCATATGCTCCCAACAAATTCATGCATACGATGAACCAAATCCTTAGACCTTTCATAGAAAAATTTATTGTCGTATACTTTGACGATATCTTGATGTATAATATCTACCCAGAGGATCATTTAATACATTTATGACAAGTACTACAAACCCTAAGAGAAAATCAACTGTACATCAACCTTAAAAAATGCTCTTACCAACAGTTTGATCTTTCTTGGGTATATAGTGTCAGTAGTGGCATTAAGGTTGACCCATCAAAAGTTGAAGTCATCCACAAATGGCCTACCCCTACCACAATTAGTGAGGTTTGTAACTTTCATAGTTTAGCTTTCTTTTATAGGCTTTTCATTAGGAATTTTAGTACCCTGATAGCTCCCGTAACTTATTGTCTTAAGAAAAGTTCTTTTAAGCAGACCCCAGAAGCTAAGAAATGTTTTCAACTCGTGAAGACCAGAATGACTAGTGCTCCAATCTTAGCACTTCCAGATTTGATAAGGTCTTTGAGGTTGATTGCGATGCCTCCCATGTAGGGATAGGTGTCGTCTTGAGTCAAGAAGGACAGCCAGTTGTATTTTTTAATGAAAAGCTGAACAAGGCACGATCTAGGTATTCTACCTTTAGAGTTTTATGCCCTTGTACAAGCTTTTGACACATTAGAGGCATTACCTTATCCAAAGGGAATTTGTGTTAAACTATGATCATGAGACAAAATATTTGAATTCCCAAAGAAATTTGAACAAAAGGCATGCTAGGTGGTCTGCATTTCTTCAACAGTACACATTTAACCTAAGACATAGGGCTGAGGTCCCTAACCAAGAGCAGATGCTTTGAGTCGCTGCTCAAGCTTGCTAGTGACTATAAGGTAAACAGTTGTCTCATTTGATTCATTGAAGGACTAGTACACTAGTGATTCATATTTCGGTCTTATTTGGGAATCTTGTGTCCAATTAGGTATCGATTCTTCGACATCTTATATGATCGAAGATGGTTTCCTATTTTATGGTACCCATCTGTATATTCTTGAAGGGTCTCTTCGTGAGAGTCTTATCCATAAGCTACATAGTGGGGGTTTAGGTGGTCACTTTGGACAGTCCAAAACCATTTCTCTGGTAGAGCAGAGACACTTTTGGCCTAAATTAAGGAAGGATGTTGTTCGCTATGTGAATACGTGTTGAGTCTGCCAATTATTTAAAGGTCACTCACAGAACACAAGTTTGTACACCCCTTTGCCAGAACCTAGTAGATCTTGGGAAGAAGTTAGCATAGATTTTGTGTTAGGCCAGGCTAAGACTGCTAGGAAGGTTGATTCAATCTTTGTGGTGGTTGATAAGTTTTCAAAGATGCCTTATTTCATTCCCAGTCAAAAGACCTTTGATGCATCCTATATAGCTCGTTTATTCTTTAGGGAGGCAGTTCGTTTACATGGCATACCTAGAACATTCACTTCAGATAAGGACATTAAATTTTTGAGTCATTTTTTGAGAATTTTATGGAGTAAGCTTGGAATTACCCTTCAATTTAGCAGTGCATATCATCCACAAACAGATGAACAAACTGAGGTAGTCAACCGTAGCTATAGCCTTGGTAATTTGTTGAGATGTTTAGCAGGTGAACGACCACATCAATGGGACTTAATTCTATCACAAGCCGAATTTGCCTATAATAGTTCCTTGAATAAGTCAACCAAAAAATCTCCTTTTGAAATCATTTATGGTCATTCCATTCCTCATATCCTCGATCGTTCTTGTATTTCTTACTATGGTTAGCGTAGTGCTAAGGTTGATGACATTGCTAAGCATATAAGAGAGGTGTAGCGAGAGGTACTTAAAAAGCTTCGAGCTTCCAATACAAGGTATAAAGAGGCAGCAGATGAGTATCATAGGTAGCAATCCTTTTCCTTATGTGATTTGGTTATGGTGCATTTTAGGCGTGAGAGATTTTCAGCTGGTTAATATGGCAAATTGAGTCAAAGGAAATTTGATTCTTTTCGTATTCTTAAGGGGGGTACTAGCGCCTATCTTTTGGATCTTCCTGATGATGTTTCTACTTCACCAATCTTCAACAACATTGCTGACCTATTCCTATATCATGGAGAGCCACTAAGCCTAGTACAAGTTGCTACTCTACCATTTGCAGCTATGTCTAGACCTACTGAGGAGTATATTGAGAATGTGGTTAATGTTCGAACTTCAAAGAGATGTACGGGGATATGCCAAATATACTTGGTGCACTGGAAAGATTGGCCTTCGATAGATTGCTCTTGGATTGATGAGGTCAAGCTAAGGCGCCATCGAGAGGATTTGTTCCAGTGACAATTAGAGGCTTTCTCGACAAAGTTGAGCTTTTCCCACCAAGGGGAAATTGATGTACCCTAGGGTTCAGATTTTCTTTAGTTATCTTTATTTAATTTTATATACTTATTTATGGGAGGTTAATTTTTAATTATTTATTTGGTAGCCTATAATGTGGGGGTTGTCCACATTTGTTTAATTGATCACTTGCTAGTCACATGTTTACTTATGTGACTAGACACATGGCACAGTGAGATCGTGACACCCAAGCAAGGAGGATTAGGGTTTGCTATAAAACCCTAACTCTAACCAGTTTTGAGGGGTTGGTTGTTAAAAGAATATTGCCCCAGAATTGGTGGCTGTTGCTCCCTCTCCCGTTGCTTTCTCTTCTCCTCTCTTCTGCTGCTTCTTTCTCTTCTTCCTCTGCAGATTCTTTTAATTTGCCTCTGCTGGTTTCTCTTTCTCTCTTTCTTGTGTTGCTGTTGCTGCTTCTGCTGTGTATTTTCCCTCCATCCTGCTGCTGCGTATTTTCCCTCTACCTTGCTGCTACTGCTGCTGCCTCTTATTATATTGTTGTGTTTCTCTATTACAGCAGTACAGTGAGACAGTTTCTTCCCCTTCCTGTTCAGTCATTTGGACCTTTGCTTGGTGTCCCATAAGTTTTTATTTTAGAGCAGAACTTTGGCTTTTGTTAAGAAGCTATTTGACTTTTATTTCCCAATGGTGGAGTTAAGTTCAATTGAAGTGGTTTATTTTGTTCAATATCTCTGCAGATTGCATGGATGGCTCTATTTAAGTCTACTCATTTATTTTGGGAAGTTATACTAGCTGAATTTTTGGCGTTTAAGGCTTACTTTCACAGAGATCTCCAACTTATTGTCATAGTGCATATTTTCTATACCTAGGATTGCATTAAATGTAACTGTCTTGGGCGGCGCTGTTTAAAACCACATTACAGCTAAATATAATTACTTCAATTACTTTATTAGGACGATTGCTCAGAGGTCAGACCTGAATCTATTGAGATCAAATGTAACTAACAGGTCTGACTTCCAAGCAATCTTCTTGAGGGTGGACTCAAGCCAATGATTTAGGCCCAAGTTTTGAGGCCAACAATGTGTCACTAAGTTCTTGTCTTCCTATCACCACCCCTTTACAAAAAGCTTACAAGTCGCATGACACTTGCATCAATTGCAATAAAACAAATTTTACTAATAAGAAATTATGAACATCGAAAATCTTTTCTAGAAAACTGCAAAGAAACATTTAATATTCATAGATCCAATATTGCTTCACATGTTAGAGATAGACACAGTCAAGTAATTGTTTCCCTCGTAACATCAAACCACCAGCCATAATTGAAATCCCGGCAGGCTCAATTTTCTAGAATGTCAATTAAAATAGTTAGATGGGAGGCAAGGGATCGATCTTGAGGATATTTAATTGCATCAGGTTATAGTTCATCTAACCTAAAGCAGTCTAATATTATGAAACAGACGTAAGTATGGGTACAACACTTCTGCCTCTAAGCAATCCCATGTCCCTTGCCAGGTCAACAGTGTTAACATAACTATGTTTGACATAGAAAGTGGATTTTTATTAAAAAGAACAAATAAAAGGATAAATTATAATTGGAAACTCGTATACATTAGTCAACCATCCACAGTGATATTAAGTCAAGAGTAGTAGGGAAGGGGTTGAGATTGAGAAATTAAATAACCATACTGCCATACTTCCCTATTTTTCTTGTAACCGACAGCCCACAAGGAGCCTTCTATAGAATTCAGTAAGAAGAAAAAAGTGGCACGAAATAAGGCCCAATCCTAAATATGGCTTTCTTCCATCACTATTGGAGTTGGTTAGACAAGAGGTTATGGCTACTACCTATGCTTTGTATGAGACACGGGAGCTCGAGAAGAGCTTGAATGCTTCCTTCATTGCTTTGGTACCAAAGAAGGGCGCAGTGGTGAAACTAAAGGATTTTAGATCAATCAGTCTGATTGGCAGTGTTTACAAGATTTTAGCTAAGTCAAGTAAACTAAAAGAGGTGATTGGGAGTGTTATCTCATAGTTGCAAAATGCATTTATAAAGGCTGTCTGATTCTAGATGTAGTTTTGGTTGCTAATGAATGCGTGGATTCAAGACTCAAAAGTAACACCCCGAGGCTTGTCTGTAAGTTGGATATTGAATAACCTTATAAAGATGTGTGCTAAGAATTTTTGTTATATGTGCTTGAGAGGATGGGCTTTAGGCACTGATGGCAGAAGTGGATTTGATTTTGCATTGCTAAAACCGGATTTTAGGGTTGGTAAATGGGGTGCCCTCATGCTTCTTTGCTAGCTAGAGGGGATTGCGGTAATTTGACCCCCTATCTCCTTTCTTCTCATCGAGCTCATGGAGACTTTCGAGTATAATGTTGAGAAGGGTTGTTAAGGAGCGGTTAGTGCATGACTTTTATGTTAGGGACAGATATGAAAATCTTATTTCGGTGTCTCATCTTCTGTCTAGACATGACACATTTATGTTTTGTGGGCCTTCAGAGATAGAATTGAGTTAGTTGAGATGCGTCTTTATCTCAACGTCTTTGATCTAGATAAAAGTGAGATAGCCAATTGTTCATTGAGCTGGCTACTAATCTGGGTTACAAGGTGGTTTTTCTCCCAACTACTAATGTAGGCTTACCTCTTTGGTCTTTGTTCAAAGTCGTAGTAGTGTGGGATGGTGAGGTGGAAAGGTTTGAGAGGAAGTTGGCTATGTGGAAGAGGCAGTATTTATCAAAAGGTGGGCAGTTGAAGGTGATCAAGAGTATGCTTTATAGCTTGCCTACGTAGTCTTTATCTTGCTTGACTATTCCTTACAGAAATTGTAGCAAGATTTTCTTTGGGGAAGACTTGGGAAGGAGTTTTAAGTATCACCCTGTGGAGTGGAAGAAGGTGGATTTGCTGGTTAGGGGGGGAGGGCTGGGTATCAAGAAACTATTATTGTTCAACAAAACTTTGTAGAGGAAATGGTCGTGGAGGTTTGGAGGGGAGAGGGACAGTCTTTGGAGGAGGGTTGTGGCAGTGAAATATGAGTATGAGAAGGGAAGTGCTGGTCATGATAGAGGTCTTTATGGTGTTGGGGGTGTGGAGAGGTTTCACGACGATGTAAGATGACTCTTTATTTTGATTTCTACACAGTTGTAGTAGAGTTAGGTTTTCGCTTGAAAGTTGGTGTGGTCACAAGCCGCTACAGGAGATCTTTCTGGGTTTATTTGCAATGGCAAGAGAGAAGGAAGCTTCTACAGCAAGTTGTTTTTCTATAGCTTTCGGTGATATTGTTTGGTCTTCACAGTTTAGAAGGAATCAGCAAAATTGGGAGGTTCATTCCATGACAAGTTCTATGATTTGTCATATGATCCTCGGGTTAGTGGCAAAGGGAAGGAAACATTGATTTGGTAAGATTCTAAGAATGGATACTTCTTGATTCACTAGTTCTATAGTCCTTTGTGTGGCAGGGGGGAGCCTAGCTTTCCATAGCAAGGTATTTGAAGAACCATGGCCCCTCCAAAGAAGACATTTTTTGCTTGGACAGTGGCATGTGAGGCTATCCTAAATAATTACAGTCTTAGGATAAGAAGGAAGGTTATGTTACATTGGTGCTATATGTGCAAGATTAGTGGGGATTCAGGAATAAGTGAATCATTCTTCTACAATATCAGGTGGCTAGAGAAGTGTGGAGTATGTTGTTCACCTTGTTTGGAGTGAAATGGGTCATGCCTTACTCTATTTCTGCTCTTTTGGCTTGTTGGGGGCGCATCTGTCTGACATGGGATGTGAAGAGAGCCTAGTGGATAATTATGCTTCATGTCATGTGGTATATTTGGCTCGAAAAGAATTGTAGGGCTTTCGAAAGTGTGGAGAGTCCAATCCATTGTCCGAAATGAATCATTCATTTACCTCTTTTTTTGGCTGGAAAAAGTATCTATCTTTTTGTCCTTCATCCCTTCTGAATATTTTTGGGGAATTTCTATATGCCTGTGGAGACATAGGTCCGAGTTTTTTTTTTGGTTGGATATATGCCATATGGGGTTTTTGAAAAAGGTTTCACCCCCTTTTGAAGGTGTTTTGCAAGTTAGTATACTTGTATAAAAAATAATGTAAATAGATTAACACATAATCACTTCGTAATTCTTACTTGATCAAAAAGGAACAAAATGACAGATTCATAGTAACCAACAAGTGAAGGAAACTGGAATACGATAGAAAGTCCATCACCCATCATATATCAAATGTATCTTCATCTATTAGGGACCTGCATAATTCATTTGAAATTTTGCAAACCACTGCAAGACCAGTTTTTAAACTACACATACTTCGTTGATTACTTGAGTCCACTAGATCAACCCGTTTCTCTGGCCTGGGTCAGCTGCCAAGTTAGAGGGTTACAATACACATGCTGAATGAGTTGCACGAATCACAGAAGTCTTTGGGTCAGAGCAGTTGACATATGAACTCAAATGAACGGGAACACTTATATGGTAAACTGAATAGTGTAAATAATCTTACAACACATTGAACTGTAAAAGTGAAATCAAACAAAAGCAATGAGGAAAAGAAGTCTAACTACAATTAAATAAGTCAAATTCCGATCTTCAAAAACTTCCTATCTTATCACTTATATAAAAAATAAAAATAAAAACTTCCTATCGTATCTGTTCACATGCAACACATACCATAATAGCACTATTTTCTTGGATTCCAATTTTATGAGACACTAATATAGAAAATTTGTATATCATTCTACACTTTGTAAAATTCAATTAAATTCCACTAACATTGTACATCTTCAAAATAGATGAAATTTATATTAACATCAAATATGAACTAAATATACTTCCAAGAATCAATTTTACCTCTAGTCATCTTACATTTTTAATGTACCTGAAATGCAAATTAGAACCAACAATCAAAACCGTGTGCATCCATAATGCAGAAATTTGTTTTAAATTTCATGAATCCCTGACTGATTCCACTTCCCAAGGTAGGTCAATATTAACCTTAGATAGACTTGCAGAATAAGCTCATTCTAAATATTTTTGCAACTTTCTAGTAAATCTTCATCAATAAGTTAACCTGTTCAATCCACAAAAGTTGACTAGATGACAGCACATAAGTGATAAGATAGACGGCATAAATTTTAATATATCAGCCAATTCATCAGCATGCAAACTACAAAAACTCGTACATTTTTCTATTAAACATCAAACTTTTATACTTGTGGAGCCAAAGTGAGAGATCAAGGCCTTACTTGTATGGCTGCTAACACACCACAAGGCCCACCTTCGTGCTGCACTAAGCCCATAGATGTTTCTGGATCAGGGCTAAACCTATAGGAAAGTTCTTCATTGTATTAGCAAGTAAAGGATATACTTTTGTATTACAATTATGATTTGATGCTCAATTATTACAAAGAACAACAGAGTAACAAACTAGAATCCACAGAAAGAGAATGATGATTGATGAATTTTCAAGAGAACAAAGATGCCACAAAACAACTAACAGACAAAAGCAGCATGCATGAGTTCAACAAATGAAAGACCCTTATTTTCTTAATTTCTCGAATGGTAACTAATAGCCTTAGTATCAGAACAGATAAAAGAAAGGATTTATGAATGTGAATCCAGCTGCAAGAACAAAACAGTTCTGGATGGACAGAGGAACAAAATGGAGTACTAGCATACGTACATATGGACTATTAAAAAACAGCACATAATCATATAGGATTAGCATACTTCATCACTGATTTTGTTATATATAAAGTTGCAACAACTATGGTGGGAGTCGTGGGACTAAACCTGTGAGTGATACAGTGAGACTTCAGGAGAGAGTGCTAGAACAAGGATTAAGATATGAGACGATTGCAATAAAAATCAATCCAATTTTATCTTTTGCCAATAAAGTCATTCAATTAGGGGATCGATGGAGAAATTTAAAGAAAAGACGAAAGACCTCCATATAAAAAAATTTACTTTGACAAGCACATGATAGGGTTCCTATGGAGACAACTTGGCCAGGTTTAGATGATAAGAGAGTAGTAATTAGTTATATTAAAAGGAAGTGTGCTACGGAGTAGTAACTATTATGAGAAAAATGGGAGGAGGCAAATTTCTATAGGCTTGCCTCAAATATAAACATAGACTTCTTGTCTTGTTGCATTCGTTATTGATGAAGCTATAAGGAACACTAAGACAATTTACAACATTATATGATGTTTATGGCAACAAGGTCTCAATTGATGAAATTAGAGTAGGGTTTAATTTTAAGTTCGAACCTTCTTTGTTTAATTAAATCATTCTTAGTCAGAACTATGAATATATGTCTAAAACGTAAAGTTTTAACCAAAGCTGGATTAAAATATATGGGATGAATGGAACTCTACTACAACTAGAGGTAAAAATAGGGGTATGGTGAAAATTGACAGCCAGGAGATGCTTAAAAGTAATTATTTATTCTATCTTGGATAGATTATCAATAAGGACAGGTAGACAGAAGAGATGTTGCTTCCAGAGTTTCCAAAAGACATATCAAATGGATAAGGACTCATGGAGCACTATGGGAATGTAGTTTTCCTGCCACAGTAAACACGAGTTTTATAGGATAGCACCACATTTACCACGCTCCACCATACTCTACTTTGGGAAAATAAGAAGCAATATGTTCAAAAAATGAAGGTACTTAAATCGATGATGTTAAGATAGGTAAGTGAAAACATAAGAAAGGATTAAATAAGATATCAATGCCTTTTTGAGAAGTTGAAAGCGGTACCTATAGAAGTACGACCAAAGGAAAGTCACTAAGATAGTATGGCCCATCCAATGTGAACTTCATATGCACCCATTTTTAAGAGTGATTTGATTCACTCTTCAAATGCCAAAAGGATGGGGATGACCAAGACACGGGACTTCGAGCAAGGACCAAAATTTAGTTTCAATATGATGTTTGGATTGGCACGGAAACAAAAATGTTTTGAAAACATTTTCAGACTATTTCGAAAACATTTTAGAAGTGACAAATATAAATATGATAAAATATAATACTCCATATTTTTCTCAAAAAAAATTGTAAAACATTTAGTAAACTCGTGTCGATCCAAATTATTACTTCAGTATATAGCATTGTGGGGCAGCAGGTTCGACATCTACTGTAAAAGAGAGAATCCACTTCAGATAACCACAAGAAAGGTATGATAGTTTTGGATTTAACTCAAAATATGTCGTATACACTGAATAAATTTGAGAATAGAGATTTATATGTCAAACCTAAATTGGTTACATGTATTGCTGCATGATATGTGAATAAATATCACCTCCCATAGCATAAAAACGTTGGGAAAAGCTTCCAGTAAAAAGCAAAAGAAATTTACAAATAAATAGGTGGCAATGTTTTAAAACAATAGTTTGCCGCATAAAAGAACATAAACATCTCGATGAGCAAGTGGCAGGTAATATGAAACGAATTCACAAGGAATGTTGGGAAAAAATTATAATAAGGAAAAATAGGTGTACTCTTCATAAAGAAGCAATAAAGATATAGCCTGTTAAAATGGCAGTGGGCACAACTGACAATCGTAATGCATCTATTGGTGCCAGTACGATTTTAATCCATTCTATAGAACACAGATGTAGCAATAACTCCCAACAATATCCAACAATTGATCATCAAAGGATTGCCCCTAACCATCTCTTAAGCAGACCTCACACTCGAATCTTAGGCATGCGCCATCCGATTTAAAATTCAACAACATCATCCGATAAAACAGAAAACTAGTTTCTAATTGTATAACATCAAAGAATACCACTTAGATGTGATAAGAGCCACAAGCTTAACAATGTTATGCTTGCGGAAAAGCCAAATTCTTGGTAATTAAAGAAATGCAATCTATCAGCGTTTTAGAATAGCATCCATCCCAAACGAATCAGGCTCACACTACAATTAAATACAAAACAGAAAGCAACCAAACTGATTTAAACTTAAACGTACCTAATACCCTGATTACTCCACTGCGCAAGTATATCCCTCGTGACTTCGCTGCCAAAAACCATCAAAAATAACTGGCTTGCCTCCGCTGGAGGAAGTTCTTTCCCCATTTTCACATTTTTCTCCTCAGAATCACCCATATATATCTGCCCCTCAACTCTAGCACCCAACCTTTTCACTTCCTTCGCAACGGCAACACTCTTCTCCGTCATCTGAGCTGCCGCAGTGCCCTTAGCGGCCATTATCCGCCTCTCTGCCGCGGCGGCCATCAGCTCCCGCTGCACCTTCCGACTCTTCACCTCCGGCGACTCATCCGGCGGCCCCGCCGGACCTCCGCCCCAGCCGGCGTTCTCCCTGGGCTTGCTCCTCTTCGGCTCCGGCGGCTCGTGCTGCATACTCATCCTCAACGGCATCCGCAAATCATCCTCCTCTTGATCAGCCATCCAACCTCTTTCTCTCTATAGATCAGATCCAAACAATAACCCTAACTCGGCAGAAACCTCAAATTTTAGGGTTTCGAATCGAGTCTGATGCTTGCAGTTAATTTCAAGTATCTGTATATGTACATGTACAGATCAAATTTACAAGACGAATGAAAACTCCTGAAATGTAGACGTATAGCTCGTGATCGAGAGAGAAAACAATAGGAAACAACAAAATTGTGATCCAAATTTAAAAGCCTAAGAAAGAAACATATACATACACAAACATTGATACATGTAGAATCGGTTTTAAAATTTTGAATTTAGTTCAGAGGAGCAAATAAAGGCGACCGTACGCCGGTTGGGGCTAACAAAACGGGAACGTATAGGACAACCCCGCGATGCTTTTGTGGGTGAAGTTTTGAGTGCCTTTTGCTGGAATGACTATTTTGCCCCGCATGTATTGGAGAGTTGAGCTACTGATTAGCTGTCAGTTGGCAGAAAGTTGGGTTGTTTTGGTCAATGGATGTTTGGACAATTTAATGAAAAGCACGTGACCGGAGATTCTTGCCTTTCATGGAGATGAAACGTTTTGCTTTCCGGTTAGAGAATCTTTACTGTGGAGATTTGATTTGGTGCTTTGCGTGCTTTGTTGGAAGTGTCGGATGCACCTTTTATGGCATCCTAATGCCCGTTAGATCTTTGTGGGATGGTAAAATGATAAAAAAATATGAAAATTTATACACAATTTATATAAAAAAAAATTCATATAGTTTGGTACAATTTTTTCAAATTTTTTTATCTTATTTTTTCGGCTTATAACAACAAAAAATATATTTTTTTTAGATTTTTTTACTTTTAACAACATAAGACAAGTAAAAAAAAATAAAAATTTTGGCTTTTTTCTTATAAACAAAAAAAAACCAAAAAAACTAGAAAAAAGTCTAGCCAAGCGGGCCCAGAACTTTTCATTTTAAAACAAAACATGATCATGATGGATCATAATTATAAAAAAATTTAGAGTAATTATCATTTATTTCTAGTTTGAGCAAACATCTCATAAGATAGTTTGAAAATGAATACATAATTTTTTTGTGATTTGAATCTCGCTGTAAAATGGATGGGACTGTCATAGATTCGATAAAATGACAAAAATATTCTTGCAAAGGATAACCATTTATTTTCACATAAGAGAGCGAAAAAGCGTCCATTTGATTGTATATTTGAGATAAATAAAATGACAAAAATACATTTGTGACACAATCGTAGCTAATCCTAACTATTGTCCTCCATATAACAAACAAACCTAAATTATAATAAAATTATGTGCTCACTTTTGTAGCACAAAGAGGTTATGTAATTTTTTACTAAAAGGAAAAGAGTAAAATGTAAGTACATCAATTATTTAGAGGAAGAGCATTGTGCTTTTTCTATATGGATATCAAAAACTTTTAATCAAATCAATGATTATCATGGTTTTAATACTTGCTATTTGTTATCATAAGATTAACTCAAAAGAGGGGGTAAATTGGATTCTTAAAAAATATAAGTGAATTAAGAAAAATCAAATAACCTAGTTTAACACATTTAAATCAAATTGAATATAGTAAGGTTATCATATAAGGGCGAGGGTGAGTTGAGAGGAATTGGTCAGGCAGCTAACGTACTACTAGGCTACCCAATCCAGTACCAATTCTTCCACAGGGCACCAGCTGACGTGATTGCCACCCAAAAGGTGGAATGAGGCCAGCACCAACTTGAAGAGTTTTCGATGGGCCTGCCACAACTTCTCAATGTTAAAAGTGGCATAAAGTGTCCACAACCCCGTAATCTGGTGACTTTCCTTTAGAAGGGCAGCACAAAGAAGATGAGGGGAGATGGGGCGACTGCATCCATTAACACTGCTGTTGTTGCTTCTGTTAACACTACTTCTTCGTCTATGGTGTCTCCTATCATCACGGTCCCTACTGCTCCTACAGTGGTGGATCTGACTGAGCCAATAGTGCCTAAGGAGGCCAAGAAGAGGAGAAGACTGGTGAAGGCTACTGAGTCTGAGGGTGCTTCACCGAAGACAGCGTGCCCCATACATGAAGACAAGGGCAAGGAGGGGGAGTTGAGGACTAAGGAATTTATGGTGCGGACAAAGATTTTTGGTCGTGCTATGACTTCTTGGGATTCTATCCTCCTCAGTGCTGGCATTTTTGTTGCGGCTCTCCAGGCCATTGTGCCGCCTGGCGATATCAAGGAACTAAATGACTCAGCCACCGAAAACCTATTGCTGGGGGTAGTTCATGCATCGATGGTGGTAAGGCATTTTCTTTTTTCTTTTTCTGGTTGATTACTTGCTGGCCTTTTTATTCATGTCATCTTCTATTTGTTCCGATCAGGGAGCGATTTAGGGCTTGAAGGTCATGCAGTGCTTCAACAGCCTATTGTAAGCACCCATTTTTGCCGCCTTGGCAATCTCCAGTTCTATTGGCCCAAAAGGCAACCCAAGAGGGAGAATGAATTGGGTTTTTTGAAAATTAATACAATTAAGATTAATTAAAAACTAATTTAATCAATAGAACAGTAAATTAAGATATGTGAAATGCAATGTGATCAACAAAAAAATGAAAACGGAGCTAGAGAAATCACACTAAGAATTACTAAGGTTTAACCACAACTTATGGTCTACGTCCTCACCCCAAGATCCCCTTAAAGTCTTCTTCCACTATGCAATCTCTAATTACAAAGTAGATGTTGATTTTCCAAGTGCTCAACTCACTTTTACACAAGAACTTCTTCTCAAGTTCTTCCACCTACCAAGTGGTTTTGTCCAACATCCACTTCAACTTATAAAAATTTTTCTTTTACAAAAGAACTCTTAAACCCTCACTTACAAGTGTATGAAAGTTATACAACCAAAATACAAACTCTCTATCAAGAGTGGACAGAAAAATGATAGCTCACTTAATGCCAAAATGAAGACAAAAGGAATGTTTAGATTTTTCTCAGCTTAATCAGTCAGTGAATGTTGCTTTTCTTATCTCTCTACTATATAAATACAGTTGGAAGCTTGTATATAAACCAATGTATTGATTTCGCCCGTTGATGGTTGTTGGGGGTTCATTTAATACAAGAACAGTCCGTTATAACGTTAGAAAAACTAGTCGTTAATCCCTTGGTGTCGACACTTGATTTTCATGTGTCGACACATCCAGCCTACATTTTCCAAATGTTATTCACAGTCTCCATTGTCGTGCCCAGATTTTTTGCACTCGAAAAATACACACACAAGCGGAAAAAATACTGTACTCTCTCATTAGAACTCATCATCCTAAAAGAGTGAGTGCGACTAGGTTTGAATTAAAAATTAATTTCAATAAAAGGTTTTTGGAAAACAATTTGGAGTCGCCACCTAACTTGATTAAGGTGAGTTAGGTCACCTAAAAACTAAGCATAATCCGAATACTACACTTAGGGTTTTTGGAAAACGATTTTGAAAAACATCCTCTAGAGAGGGTTTTTAGGAAAACAGGTTGTTTGACAACCTTTGGAAAATATTTAAGCCATTTTTTGAAAATAAACTCCATTTTGGCCTTTGAAAACAGTGATCTTAGGTTCGAAGGTTGGTTACGTGTAGGGAAGACGCACTAAGCCATCACCCTACCCCGCCCTTGCGATACCTACATGTCTATTCACCCTAGATTCACCTATGAGAGGCTTCAACTAACAAATGTCTAATCCTATCCACTTTAGAAAAGCATTTTTAAAAGAATGATGCATGATATGCAATTACAAGAAAAGAGAGTTTGAAAATAGATTTGGAAATAGATTTTAAAAGAACTTAATTTGATTTGAAAAGATATTTGAAAAGATAGATTTGATTTTGAAAGAAAGTTTTAGAAAGTGGAAATAGAGATTTGAAAACAAATGTTTGGAATTGGAAATTAGAAAAAGTTGTGAAATAGAAGCTTGAAAAAGGTTGTGACCGCACCCATGAGAGTTGCCTACGTATCCTTTTTGAGGAATCAAGTCAGTCGTAGTTCGAACAGGAGTCCGATAGAAAATAGAAGATTTGATTGGAAAAAAAAATTGAATTGAAATTTGGATTTGATTTGAATTTAGAATACAGGATTGGAAATTGAAATTTGGAATTGAAAAGATTAGACTTTGATTTGAAAATATAGAAGTTTAGGAAACCTAGACTTAGAAAGATAGGATTTGGACTTGAGATTAAGAAAAATTTGTCTCGAATGTTGGACTTGGAAGATTAGGAAAGATTGGATTTAGGAAGGGTTTAAATTAGGAAAGGTTAGAATTTGGAAAGTTTCATTTTAGGAAAGATTTCATTTTAGGAAAGTTTTGATTTGGAAGTATTTTAAAATAGGAAAGTTTTGAAATAAGAAAGATTTAAAAATTGGAAAGTTTAGAATTTAGAAAGTTTCGGATTTGGAAAGGTCGGGATTAGGAAAGGGTTGGTTTAGGAAAGATTTAGAAGCTTAAAGTTTAAGGAAAAATTTAAATGTTTAAGTTTTGGAAACTTAAGGTTTAGAAAAGTATGACAATAGGAAGGAGTGGATTAGGGTAGATTTGGACTAGGAAGGATTGAGATTCCTATTTCCTAAAACAAAGGATTGGATTTTGTTTCTAAAAGAGAGGGTTTGATTTTATTTCCAAAAACGGAGAATTGGATCTAGTTTTCTAAAGGGAGATTGAATTTGGTTTCTTAAAGAAAAGATTGGATTTGGAAAGGGAAGTTTTAGAAACCCTAAATTTCGAAGACTATAGTTTTGATGTAGAAAATTGATTTTCGAAACCTAGGTTTTATGGCAATATTGGAAAACATGTTTTAAGAAAAGAAGTTAGGGTTTCCTAATCATTAGCTCTAGAGTTTGACTTAGGCTCTAAGAAAAGAGATTTTGGAAAGTGAACTTTTAGAAAGGAAATCTTAGGAAGGCAATACTAGAGAGGAGTTTTTAGAAAGTGAGTTTTGAAGAGAGAGTTTTTTAGAAAGGAGTTTTGGAAAATAGATTTTTGAAGAAAACTTTTAAAAAACAATTTTGGAAAGGAATTTTGAAAAGGAGATTGGAGAAAGTTTTTGGAAAGTATGTTAGAAAAAAAAAATTTAAAGGGAGAGATTTGAAAAGAGATTTTTTAGAAAGTATGTAAAATATCTCACTTTCCTAAAACGATTCTAACCATAAGAAGGCTAGAACCATTCTAAGATAGTAGTTTTGAAAACAACGAGGATTTGAAAATATAGACCGTATTGGTCACTTTAAATATAACACTTTCTTAAAGCAACCCTAACCATGGAAAAGCTAAAACCACCTAAGGATTGTGGTTTTGAAAAAGAAAATTTTGATGCAAGTTTTGAAAACAATTTCGATATAAGCTTTTGAAAACAAGTTTAAAAACGAATTTTGAAAAAAAGCAAGATTATGATATGCACAATACAAGTTGGGGTCGTCAACATACAAGGTTAAAGGCTTTACCACATAATCAAGGGGGCCGGACCTACATGGTCTCTGGTTAGACTAAAAGAAAGCCCTCGACACGGTGACCTTCCAATAGTCTAATCCTACACATGGACTGGGAAATCCCTTGTTTCAACCATGCAAGAAAGGGGGGGAAAAAGATGGAAGATTAAAATAGAAGAAAACTCAAGTGGGTTCAGAGGGAGAAGAAAGAGGGGGAAGATGCGTAAACTTAAATAGAGAGCCTACCTTATGTCTTCTTTATTTTGCTTTGCTTTACGCGCTTTGTTTTTCTTGCTTTGCTATGGTCTTCGCTTCAGCCTTCGTCTTGATCTTCGAAAACTTATCTTGATCTTCGAGAGCTTCGGGTTGCAGCACTTCAAGTCTTCAATGGAGGCTTTGGAGGCTAGTGTATGAGTGTATGAGAGTGTGTATGAGTGTATAGGAGGCTAGGGTTTGTGTATAAAGACTAGGGTTTGAAAAATCTAAAGGAGACGAAGGTTTAGAGAGGCTACGAGCTCTGTATATCGAATAATAGGGTTTTTAGACTGAGTTTGTGGACCTCTTTCACGCTGGAGGAGACTCTGTATTTATAGACAGAGGAATGACCTGGCGCCTGTTGCAGTGGCGTCAGGCCAAAAAACCTTCTGGCGTCACTCCTAGTGACGCCAACTACTTAGGAAAGTTTTAAGGTCGGCAACCAACGTATCTTCAGAAGATTTGGGCGCCTGTACTAGTGACTACCATGCAACCTGGCTTCATTAGGAGTGATTCCGAAAGATTCGGGAAGGATTTAAGGGACCAGGAATGGCCCGAAAAGCCAAAAAGGGACAGGAACCTTAGAATAGGGTCATGAAGCTATTAGACTTGAAAAATGATGACAGGATGTGTTGGAAAGGTTGACCAAGCCATTAGGGACAAAATGGTCTACTGGATCGGAAAACTACCGGGATGGACTCGAAATGTCCCAGAAGAAGACTCGAGGATTAGAAACATTATTTGAAATGTCCCAGGAGGTTACTAGTTTGATACTTAGAGCCGGTATGGTCGGAAAAGGCGATTGGCCCACCAAGGGCAAAACGGTCATTTCGCACCGAGTTTGTCGAAATTGACTTGGAATGATCCGGAAAGATAATGGAAGGTTGAGAATACTATAAGAAGCATTATCGGGAGGTTACCAGTTTGATACCCAGAGCCGATGTGGTTCCCGGGGCGTTCGGCTTGACCAGAAAGTCTCGAAATTGGCCCGGAACTGACTAGAAGGCACCTAATCATGCCGGATTGCTTTTAAGACAATCTTGAAAATGTGGACTTACTGTTCTGAGGACTTAGGTACTTTCTCAAGAAAAGTGCCAGAAATGGCCCTAGGGGCAGTTTGGTCATTTTTTACCTGAGTGGGCTAGCAGAGACTGGTGTTGACCTGGGTTTTGAGTGTTTTCGTCATTCTGACAGTAGCCCCGTGATATAGGAGTTTGTTGGCAATTTCCTATATCGACCTATTTACGAGTACTTCCGCTACTTTGACGGTTGCGATGTTTGTGAGTACTTTCACTATTCTGACGATTCGCGATCATTCCCAAGACTGTCTGATCTCGGGAAGCTACTAAATAGACTTAATGCCTGAGGAATCAATTTTCTCAAAAGGCGTGCTGAAACGGACACTTCTGCATTGGCGGGCTAGCAGGCACCAAAGGTGGACCGTTTTACCATCTTAGGGACTTAGAGTCTCGTCCCGATCGATGGGTTCAAAGGGACTTACCGTTCCGAAGAGTTCACTCGAAAACGTACTGGATTGGAGGGTCTTACCACATTGAAGAATCAACTTTCTTGAAAGGTGCGCCATATTTAATTGGAATTGGAAATAGGATTTACCGTCTTCGGAAAGACGTGCCTATTGGAATTGGACCGAACATTACCCCCAACGACATTTTGGTCATTTTGCCTCTATTTGGGCCCGGCGGGCCCGTGAAGAGGTTTGACTGACAGGATTAGACTTGGAAAGTTTATTTAGATTGGAATACGTCCATATTGACTTGAGTACAAGTCTAGATGGACTGAAGACTGCCGAATGGGCAAAAATAGGGTGCTTACATCCATGTGTCAACACATCAACTTCATGCGTCGACACTTGATCATGCTGTCTTTAACCTCTGGCCTCTGTCCTCATGTGTTGACTTTTTATTTTTATGTATTGACACATTATACAGAAATCTTCATTCATCCTTCCATTGATCAAGTTTAGCTATAACAATACTATAAGATCTTTAAGGAGTCTTTTCTTTGGGGTATTATAATAGATTGAGATTTTCAATCCATCAAAGTTGTCTTCCATTTAATTTAGATTGAATTTCCTTCTTGATAGTTATATCTTTTTTGTTGCCAAGCTGCTACAACTTCATTCCATTAATGTCGAGCTTTTATTCCTTAGTGCCGAGCTCTTTCCATCCGCTGTTAATGAATTTTTCATCCATGTAGAGCTTCATATTCATAATACCTCATTGCCAAGCTCTTTCTTTTTGCTACTAATCATTCTTTCTTCATTAAAATCACTTTAATAAGTTTTTTATAAGTTTGATGAAGTCTACTCTTGAACATATTCAATTTCTTCAAACATATATCATTTTCACATCTTAGATGAAGTCTTCACTTGGATTCTTTGTAAAGATTTTGCAATTATAATAAATTATATTTTCAAACACCCTCAATCTCTTCGAATTCAAGTCAATTTCATTGAGTCTATATACAATTGATGAAATCTTCCTTTGAACACCTTTAATCTCTTCGAAAGCAAATCATTTGATTGAAATTGAAATGTTAGAGCTCTGTTTGGTGCATTACATGACTCTTAGAGTACATTGCTTGACTTGACTTGTTGTGCATCCACTTGACATGTATTAAACTTTAAGTTAAAACTTTTATGTCTAAATTATACTTTTTATTAATCTGCACACTAAGTACATAGATTAGTAGAATAACACAAGATTTAGTTATCATCAAAATCAACATGGGAATCAAACTTTTGTAAACAATCTCCCCCTTTTTGATGATGACAAAACCTTTGCAAATAAAATTAATATACGATTAATTGAAATGGACAAAATTATATTACATACTAGTAGAGAACTCCCCCATTGTTTTATAATTAGGCAACTAATGCTTAAGAGACAAAAATCTTTTTATTCTCTTATTAAAGGCAACTCTCAAGGAGTTTTTATCAGTTAATTTCAAAATAAATTGAGGAAAATAAAATCCTTCATCATGTTACTTCCCCTAAGAACATGCTCTACAAAGTTTCATTGAATAACAGTCATTCATCATTTCTATTCAACAATCATCTTCCATTTTACTTCAATTCTTCTCCGCCTTTTTGTTAATTCATCAAAAAGAGAAGAAAAAAAGTGCATAGCAGAGACAGTCATAATAGCAAAAAATCTTATAACAAGATAAATTATATAATCAGGAAAGCAAGCAAAGCAATCAATTAACAAGGCATCAAATTTGCAGGAGAACAAGATTATATTTCATTCAGTCAACAAGTATTATAAAATGTTGGACAATTCATACCCATAAAATGTTAAATAAAAAAATGTAACAGAACCATAATGTAGAGACTTGGATTCAAGAGAAATGTGAAGAAGTTAAAGAGATGCGGAGGGAGAGGGGGATAGGTCAACTGGATCAGAAGCAATATTGGAAGGGCCAGGAGTGTATCAAGGCCTCAGACAATATCACAGCTTGCCCAAAGATCTAGAGATTGGGATAGGTGATGTGGCTCTCTTGGCTGTACCAGCTCTCTTCTTTCGATTTTCGAATAAGGTATCCTTAAACTCATCCGCTGTGTCCTCGTGTTCAGATCCTTCGTCTCATTCATTTTCTTCTTGATTTCTTGCTGGAGTCTCATTTTCAATTTCAGATTCTTTTTCTACCTGATTTTCCTCTTCACCAACTTCTTCTTCTTTTATTTTCTCTTCCTCAATAGCAATCCCTTGAGTCTTTTTCAACTGATTCACATCTTTCTTAAGGCTTTTTAACTGTGTCAGCCCATTGTCAAGTTTCTGGTTCATGCTATGAAGCATATCCATTATATTTCCCAAGAGTTCATCAACTAGAGTGGCTTCAAGAGATTGGGCTAGGGGTTTTCGAAATCCAAAAGCAGATGCTCTTCCATGAGAAATACTACCAGGGGTAACTTTCTTAGGTCTTGGAATCCATTGGTCATTTACTTTCTTGTAGCCCATCCTGCCCAATGTGTACTTACTGTATTCATCACTGTAGAGGTTAGGTTTTCTATAGTTCTCACCCAACATGTTTACTTGAAAGTGCTTGAAAATCTTGGTGAGTAACATGCCATAGGGTAGATTTTTAGTGGAAATAATAGAGACATGGGCCATGTTTGTAAGGATGTAGTAAGAGACATCCATCTTGGTTTTTGTCAGGAATGCCCATAGGAAAAATAAATCTTTTTCACTCACATGTGTCGCGCCCAGATTTTTCGCGCTCGATGAATACACACACAAGCGGGAAAAATACTGTACTCTCTTGTTAGAACTCATCCTCCTAAAAGAATGAGTGCTACTAGGTTTTAATTGAAAATTGGTTTGAATAAAAGGCTTTTGAAAAACATTTGGAGTCGCCACCTAACTTGATTAAGGTGAGTTAGGTCACCTAAAAAAAACTAAGCACAATCCGAAAACTACACTTAGGGTTTTTGAAAACGATTTTTGAAAATGCTACCTCGAGAGAGGGTTTTTAGAAAAACAGGTTGTTTGGCAACCTTTGAAAAATATGTGAGCCCTTTTTTGAAAATAAACTCCATTTTGGTCTTTGAAAACAGTGATCCTAGGTTCGAAGGTTGGTTACATGTAGGGAAGATGCACTAAGCCACCACCCTGCCCTGCCCTTGCGGTACCTACATGTCTATTTACCCTAAATTCACCTATGAGAGTCTTCAACTAACAAATGTTCAATCCTATCCACTTTAGAAACAATTTTGAAAAGAATGATGCATGAGATGTAAGTGCAAGAAAAACAAAGTTAAAAAATAGATTTAGAAAGAAATTGAATTGAAAGAAATTTGAAAAGATAGATTTGAAATTGGAAATAGAGATTTGGAAATAGAAATTTGGAATTTGAAGTTTAGAATAGATTATGGAATTGGAGATTTGAAAAAAGTTGTGAAATTGAAAATTGAAAAAAGGTTGTGGAATTTGAGACTTGAAAAAGGTTGTGACCGTTCCCATGAGGATTGCTTACATATCCTTTTTGAGAATTCAGGTCAGTCGTGGTTAGGGTCAGAGTCCGATAGAAAATAAAAGATTTGATTGGAAAAGGAGACTTTGATTTGAAAAAGGATTTAATTTTGAACTTAGAATAGAATATTGGAAATTGGAATTTGGAATTAGAAAGATTGAACTTTGATTTGGAAATATGGAAGTTGGAGGAAAGATTTGGACTTGTTTTGGAAAGATTGAGATTTAGGAAACCTAGACTTAGGAAAGAGAGGATTTAGGAAGGACTTGAAAGTTAAGAAAAGATTTAACTCGAATGTCAAACTTTGGAAGGGTTTGGAAGATTAGGGAGGATTAGAGTTAGAAAGGGTTCAAATTAGGAAAGTTTCATTTTAGGAAAGTTTCAAAATAGGAAAGTTTCGTTTTAGGAAAGTTCCGTTTTAGGAAATATTTCATTTTAGGAAAGTTTTGAAATAAGAAAGGTTTTGAAATAGGAAAAGGTTTCATTTTAAGAAAGTATTGGAATTGGAAAGTTTTGAATTTAGAATGTTTTGAAATAGGGAAGTTTTGAAAGTATGAAAGTTTTAAGTTTAGAAGGTTGTAGATTTAGAAAGATTTGAAGTTTAGGAAAGTTTAAAATTTTAGAAGGATTCAAAATTTGAGTTTAAAAAGGATTTGAAAACTTAGATTTGGAAAGTTAAAATTTAGAAAGGGATGAAATTAGGAAAGGGTTGAATTAGGAAAGATTTGGGTTTGGAAAAATTGAGATTCCTATTTCCGAAAACAAGGGATTGGATTTTGTTTCTAAAAAAGAAGGTTTGATTTTGTTTCCAAAAACGGAGGATAGGATCTAGTTTCCTAAATGGGATATTGGATTTGACTTCCTAAAGGGGAGATTGGATTTGGCATGAATTTGAAAAGATGTAGTTTTTAGAAATCCTAGTTTTGAGAAGACTATAGTTTTGACGTAGAAAAGAGGTTTTAGCAATATATATAGTTTTAATGTAGAAAACAAGAGGTTTTTGGAAACCTAGGTTTTGAGGCCAAAGTAAAGGATTGAAAATCATGTTTTTGGATAGGAAAATTAGGGTTTTCTAAACTTGGGTTCTAGGGTTTGAGTTGGACTCTAAGGAAGGAGATTTTGGAAAGTGAGTTTTTGAAAAGTAATACTTTAAGAGAGTTTTTGGAAAGGGAATTTTTGGAAGGAGATCGTTGAGAAGAGTTTTTAGGAAAGAGATTTAGGGAGAGAGTTTTCTAAGAAGGAAACCTAAGGAGTGTTTTTAGAAAAGGAATTTTGAAGAGAGTGTTTTGGAACGGAGTTTTTAGGAAAGTGAGTTTTGTGGAGGGAAGTTTTAGAAAAACAACTTTGAAAGGAATTTTGAAAAGGAGGTCGAAGAGAATTTTTAGAAAGTATGTTGAAAGAGAGGTTTTTAGAAGGAAAGATTTGAAAAGAAGAGTTTTCAGAAATTATATAAAATATCTCACTTTCCTAAAGCGATTCTAATCATAAGAAGATTAGAACCACTTTAAGATAATGGTTTTGAAAACAACAAAGGTTTTGAAAATATGGACCATATTGGCCACTTTAAATGTACCGCTTTCCTCAAGCAACCCTAGCCACAGAAAGGCTAGAATCACCTTAGTATTGTGATTTTGAAAACAAGTTTTGAAAAAGAAGATTTTGATGCAAATTTTAAAAACAAGTTTAATGCAAGCTTTTGAAAACGAGTTTGAAAACAAATTTTGAAAGAATGCAAGATCATGATATGCACAATGCAAACTGGGGTCGTGAACATACAAGGTTAAAGCTTCACCACATAATCAAGAGGGCCGAACCCACATGGTCTCCGGTTAGACTAAAAGAAAGCCCCCGACACGGTGACTCTCTAATAGCCTAATCCTACATATGGACCGAGAATTTCCTTAATTCAAGCATGCAAGAAGGGGGAGAAGAAGATGGGGGATTAAAATAGAAAAAAACCCAAGTGGGTTAGGAGAGAGAAGAGAGGGGGGAAGATGTGTAAATGTAAATAAGAAGCCTACCTTGTGTCTTCTTTTTTTTGCTTAGCTTTGCGTGCTTTGCTTTGCTTGTCTTGCTTCGGTCTTCACTTCAGTCTTCAAGAGTTTGTCTTTGATCTTCAAAGCTTTGTAGTTGCAGCAATCCAAGTCTTCAATGGAGGGTTGGAGGCCAGTGTATGAGTATATAAGAGTGTATGAGTGTGTAGGAGGCTAGGGTTTGTGTATGGAGGTTAGGATTTGGAAAACCTAAAAAAGACTAGGGTTTTGGGAGGCTACGAGCTCTGTATATTGAAGAGTAGGGTTTTTAGACTGAGTTTGCGGACCTCTTTCACGTTGGAGGAGGCTCTGTATTTATAGACAAGGGAATGACCTGGCGCCTGTTGCAGTGGCGCCAGGCCAAAACTGCTTCTGGCGCCATTCCTAGTGGCACCAGGCCAAATATTGACTTGGCGCCACTACTAGTGGCACCATCCAGTTAGGTAAGCTTTAAGATCAGCAAGCAACATATCTTGAGAAGATTTGGGCGCCTGTACTAGTGGCTACCATGCAATTTTTAGTCTGGCTTCACTAGGAGTGACTCTAAAAGGTCCGGGAAGCATTTAAGGGACTGGGAATGGCCCGGAAGGCCGGAAAAGGGCAAGAACCCTTAGAATAATGTCCTTGGGGTAATGGACTTGAAAAAGGATGACAAGAATTATCGAAAGGGTTGACCGAGCCATTAGGGGAAAAACGGTCAACCAGGCCGGAAAGCTGCCAAGATGGACCCGGAATGTCCCAGAAAAAGACTCGGGATTTGGAAACATTATTTAGAATGTTTCCAAAGGCTACCGGTTTAATACCCAGAGCCGGTGCGGTCGAAAAAGACGACCAGCCCACCAGGGGCAAAACGGACATTTTGCACTGGGTTTACCAGAACTGACTCGGAATGATCCGAAAAAATAATGGAAGGTTGAGAACATTATAAGAAGCATTCTCATAAGGTTACCGATTTGATACCCAGAGCCGGTGTGGTCCTCGGGGCATTCGGATGCCTCGGGGTAAAATGGTCATCTTGACCGAAAAGCCTCAGAATTGGGCCGAAACTGACTAGAAGACACCTAATCATGCCGGATTATCTCTAAGACGATCTTGGAAGGATGGACTTATCGTTTTGAGGACTTAGGTATTATCTTGACAAACGTGTCGAAAAATGTTTCTAGGGGCAATTTGGTCATTTTTTACCGAAGTGGGCTAACAGGCACTGGTGTTGACCTGGGTTTTGAGTGTTTCCACCACTCTGACGATGGTTTCGTGATACAGGGGGTTTGTTGGCAATTCTCTATATCGACCTTTTTACGAGTATTTACGCTACTCTAACAGTTGTGATGTTTACGAGTACTTCCAATACTCTGACAGTTCGCGATCATCCCAAGACTGCCTGATGTTGGGAAACTACTAAAGGGACTTAACGCCTGAGAAGTTAACTTTCTCGAAAGGCATGCCAAAACAGACATTTCTACATTGGTGGGCTAGCAGGCGCCAAAGGTGGACCGTTCTACCATCTCGGGGACTTGAGGTCTCGTCCTGGTCGACAGGTTTAAAGGGACTTACCATTCCGAAGAAACTTTCTCTAGAGAACGTGCTGGATTGGATAGACTTACCGTCTCGAGGAATTAGCTTTCTCGAGAGAGGGATTGGAATTGGAATTGAAAAAGGGGTTGGAAAGGGACTTACAGTCTCCGGAAAGACATGCCTATTGGAATTGGAAAGAGGACTTACTGTCTTCGGAAAGATGCGCCTATTGGAATATGGAAAGGGGACTTACCATCTTCGAAAAGACGTGCCTATTGGAATTGGAAAGGGGATTTACCATCTTCGGAAAGACGTGCCTATGGGAATATGGAAAGGGGACTTACCGCCTTTGGAAAGACGCGCTTGATTTGGAATTGGACCGAACAATGCCCCTAAAGGCATTTTGATCATTTTGAATCTATTTGGGCCTGGTGGGCCTGCGAAGCGATGGATAGACAGGATTAGACTTGGAAGGTTGATTTGACTCAAAATATGTCCGCATTGACTTGAATACAAGTCTAGACGGACTGTAGACCTCCAAGCGGTCAAAAATGGGGTGCTTGTAACATGCTCAAAACATCTAATTTTGGGTAGAAAAATTTTGGAAACAAAATGGTGTACCAACCTTAATTCTATGGGTAGGTCATTGGCTACAGGTTAAGTGGTTTCAGGCATGTTTTAACCATAGAGAACATATAGTTGTTTCCTTCTGGTTATACCCTTAAAGTAGAACTCTCCATCATACCCAGTTCCCATAATCTCAGAAAGAGTGAACTCATTTAGAGTCATCTTTACTTCCTTCACATAATTAGTGAATTCTGTCTTTCTAACCTTTTCCAAGAGATTAGAGTAGAAATGCATAACCAATTTAGGATATACATTCTCTCGAATCAGACTGTAGGGTTTCCATCCCAAACTAGTAAGTGTGTGAGGGAAGTCAAAGTTCTCATTCTCAAAATATTCATAGTTAATCCATCGTACATTCAGAATTTTACAGAGAGAGAAAGTATTTAAAAACCTTTCTTGAGCCATTACATTTCTGAAATGCACGACATCCCAATCAAGTTGGTTTGATGAAGTCCTTTCAGTTGTTTCGAATCGGTGGTCCGTCCCTTTTTTGTTTCTGACTTCGTGTAGAGGAATCTTTAGGGTTTTCTTGCCTGTGATCGACCTTGGAAGCCATGTTGATAGTCTGAAGCTTTGAGAGACAGAGAAGAGGGTTATGAGAGGTTGGGATGAGATCAATTAGGGTTTATACGAAAAGTGGAGCAAAGATTTGTGAAGGTTCGAAGGTGACGGTTGGGTTTGGTGTGAATAGGAGAGCGAGAAAAAAAAGAGTGGGAGTGAGAGGGGGAAAGTTCGAATGTTTGTAAAGTGGGCTTTGTTAAAATATATAGGCTCGACTTATGTGTCGACACATAAACTTGATGTGTCGACACATGTGTGCCAATAAATCATTTTTTAATCTACTATTGTGATGTGTCGACACATAGAACTAGACTGGAGCATGTGAAGTATAAGGAATTCAGGGAATGACTTTTTCAAATTTGGAGAAAAAATATGTTTTAATATGATCATGCAATGAATCATGAACTCAAGAAATGCAATTCATATAAACGATAATCATATTTAAAACATAAATAACATGAATTTCACTCAAATTTAATAAGTATATAGACATAGGGTCATTTATCGCCAATTCTCTTCTTATCATGCAAAATCAATCTTCACTCAATAGTTTAGTAAAGATATTAGTCAATTGCATAGTTGTACTTACAAAGTCAAGTTCAATATCTTCTTTTTATACATGATCTCGTATAAAGTGATATCTAATTTTAATGTGCTTTGTGCCAGAGTGTTGAATGAGATTTTTAGTCAAGTTTTTAGCACTAGTATTATCAGATTTAATAGGAACATGATCAAATAAGATACCATAATCTTCTAGCAGTTGTTTAATCTATAACACTTGAGCACAATAACTGCCAACTACTACATATTCAGCCTCAACTGTGGAGAGAACAACTAAATTTTATTTCTTACTATACCAAGATATAATCGTGTTGCTTAAGAGTTCGCAAGAGCCACTTGTATTCTTCTTATCAACTCTACTCCCCGCATAATTAGCGTCAGTGTAAGCAATCAAATTAAAACATGTACCCTTTGGATACCATAATCCAAGGTTAGGTGTGTGCTTAAGATAACGAAAGATTCTTTTCACAGCAACCACATGAGATTCTTTAGGATTTGATTGAAAACAAGCACACAAGCAAACACTAAACATTATATCTGGTCTGTTAGCAGTTAGATATAATAGAGAGCCTATCATGCTTCTGTAAAGCTTAGTATCTACTGCTTTACCTTTCTCATCGCTGTCCAATTTTGTTGTAGTACTCATTGGAGTACTTATAGGTTTTGTATCTTTTATGCCAAATTTCTTGATTAAATCCTTGATGTATTTGGTTTGGTTGATAAAGATACCTTCTTTGGATTGCTTGATTTGAAGTCCGAGAAAGTAGTTGAGTTCGCCCATCATACTCATTTCAAATTCTCCCTGTATACTTAGCAAATTCTTTGCAAAACAACTCATTAGTAGCACCGAATATAATATCATCTACATATATTTGTACTAAGAGCATGTCATTATTTTTTATCTTGATAAAAAGAGTGGAATCTATTTTTTCTCTAGAAAAATCTTTTTCGATAAAAAATTTACTCTATCTTTCATACCAAACCCTTAGGGCTTGCTTCAAACCAAATAAAGTTTTTGTTAGTTTGAAAACGTGGTTAGGATCTTCAAAACTAAAGGGTTGTTCAACAAAAACTTTTCGATGATAAAACCATTTAGAAAAACATTTTTAACATCCATTTGATGTAATTTATAATCTTTAAAACATGATAATGCAAGTAACAATCTAATGACTTCTAATCTAGCTACTAGAGTATATGTTTCATCAAAATCAATGTCTTCCTCTTAGCTACACCCTTGAGCAATAAGTCTTGCCTTGCTCCTCATTACAACTCTGGATTCATCCATTTTATTTCTAAACACCCATTTAGTTCCAATAATTGGATGATCATTAGGCTTAGGAACAAGGTGTCACACCTCATTCTTTTCAAATTGATTCAATTCCTCTTGCATAGCATTAATCCAAAACTCATCATTTTCAGTATTATTAAAACATTTAGGTTCTATTTGTGGTAACAATGCAAGATGATTACATATATTTCTAAAAGAGGATTGAGTTCTTACTCCTTATGAAGGATCACCTAGGATTTGTTCCGTAGGATGGTTATGTACAAACTTCCATTCCTTAGGTAGACCTTTATTGATTTCTTGTTAGCTTGTAGGAGCTTCTTATACTTCTTTTTCCTTTTGAGGTTCTTCATTTGAGTTTGGTTGAATATCCAGCTTTTTCATATTTTGTTCTACCTCATCTACATCATTACTTATAATATTCTTTGAAGGAGAGTTATATTCATCAAAAGTGACATGGACTGATTCTTCAATCACTAGAGTTCTCTTATTAAAGACTCTATAAGCCTTGCTATTTGTTGAATATCCAAGAAACATACCCTCGTTAGATTTTGCATCAAACTTACCGAGGTTGTCTTTATTGTTATTCAATACAAAGCATTTGCATCCAAAGGCTCTAAAGTATGAGACATTTGGTTTCTTATCTTTTCAAAGTTCATAAGGGGTTTTGTTCAAAAATTTTCTAAATAAAATTCGATTTAAAACATAACAAGCTGTGTTAATATTTTTAGCCCAAAAATATTTTAGGAAATTATTTTCACACAACATGGTTCTACTCATATTTATAGATTTGAAAGAAATTCGAGTTTGCTTACCTAATTGACAAGCATCACAAACTCTATCTTTGTCAAATTTTATCTTTGAAAGTCCTTTGACCAAATTATTTTTGAAAACTTTTGAAAGTATGCTCATACTAATATGACCAAGTCTTTTATGTCACAACCAGCTTTCATCACTATTCATAGCGGCAAAACATTCAACTTTGCAAGAAGATAAATCATTAAGATCGAAAATATATATGTTGCATTGTCTATACCTGGTGAGAATGGTCTTGTTACTATTGATGTCAATTACATCACATTTAAAAGATTCAAATACAATCTTACATCCTTTGTCACAAAATTGACTAATGCTCAAAAGATTGTGTTTTAGTCCTTTAATAAGTAAAACATTTTCGATAGAATTAAATGAATTCTTACCAACACTACCTATACCAATGATCTTTCCTTTGCTATTGTCACCAAATGTGACAAGACCTCCATCTTTTGGTGAACAAAATGTGAATTGTGCTTCATCTCCCGTCATATGCATTGAGCATCCACTATCCAAGTACCAATGGTCTTTCTTGGATTTAGCTTGAAGGCATATCTACAAATGGAATTCATTTGATATTAGGTATCCAAATCATATTGGGTCCTTAGGGGTTAGTCCTCAATGTTCTTCTAGGGACCCGTGCATTGCTAAGACCAATAGATTTTTGTAAAGTATAGCATCTACCAGTAATATGTGCATTGATCATCCTCAAGCTTCATTTTTTAAAACTTTTTTTTTTTTTTGTAAATCCTCATTTTCCTTAGTAAGAGTAAAGACCATCTTTTTGAAAAGTCCATTTTTTATTCTCATTTTTCTAAATTCACAAAATAAATCATCAAATGTATCTTGTAATTCATTGAAAGTAAATTGGGAAGGATCTGATACCTCATTGTATTCTTCATGTGCCATGAGACAGTGGTTAGCCACCTTTTGATGTTCGGTTTCTTCTTCGAAGCTTTATTCTTCACCAGCACTCCAAATTATAGCTGTAATTGCTCTCTTCCTTGGTTTTTATTTCCTTTCTTTTTAAGTAGAGGGCATTCGACCTTTATATAACCAGGCTTTTAGCATTCATAGCATGTCATAGTGGATTCTTTAGTAGAATCTCCTTTGGCTTCATGCTTCTTTCCACCTTTCCATTTTTTTTTCATGAATTTTCTGAATTTTCGAGTGATGAGAGCAATTGCATTCTCATTCTCATCTCTTGCAGATTCATCATCTTGGCAGGTGGACTTGAATGCAACCGACCTTTTCTTCTTCTCTTCATCCTCTTAGGCATGTTACTTTTGAATGAGCTCATGAGTCATGAGAGAGCCTAAAAGTTCTTTAAGAGGCAACCTAGTGAGGTCCTTTGTGTCTTGAATTGCCACAACCTTAGCTTCCCAAGCCTTTGGCAATGACCTTAGAATCTTCCTCACCTGCTCATTGTTAGGATACACTTTTCCAAGAGATTTCAAGCCACTAATAATATTAGTGAATCTTGTAAACATTTCGGTGATAGACTCGTCAGGTTTTATTTTAAACAATTCATAACTATGTACCAAAATATTGATTTTAGATTCCTTAACTTGATTGGTACCTTCATGTATTACCTCGAGTTTATCCCATATTTCTTTAGCTGATTCACAAGTAGAAATGCGATTTAATTCAATAGGATCAGGTGCACAATATAAAATATTCATGGCTTTGGTATTAGATTTCAGCATTTTCAAATCATCCTCATCCCATTTGGATTCAGGTTTAGGGACATTAGTTCTTTCTACTCTTATTGTAAGAGTTTTGGGATCATTTACTATAAGTCTCCATAATTCATAATCCACTGATTGAATATAGATTCTCATTCTATTATTCCAATAGTTGAAATTTGTGTTATTAAATATAGGTGTTCTATTTGTGGATTAAGCCTCACCAAGATAGCTTTCAAAATTGGTTGTCATAGATCTATTCCTATGATGTTAAGCCTAAAACAGGAATACAAGCTCTGATACCAATTGTTGGCCCAAAAGGCAACCTAAGAGGGGGGTGAATTGAATTTTTTAAAAATTAATACAATTAAAATTAATTAAAAACTAATTTGATCAATAGAATAGTGAATTAAGATATATGCAATGTAATGTGATCAACAAAGAAATGAAAACAGAGCAAGAGAAGTTACACCAAGAATTACCGAGATTCAACCACAACTTGTGGTATACGTTCTCACTGTCGCGCCCAGATTTTTTGCACTCGAGGAATACACACACAAGCGGAAAAAATAATGTACTCTCTTAATAGAACTCACTTTCCTAGAAGAATGAGTGCAACTAGGTTTGAATTGAAAATAGATTTGAATAAAGGGCTTTTAGAAAATAATTAGTGTTGCCACCTAACTTGATTAAAGTGAGTTAGATCACTTAAAAAATAAGCACAATCCAAAGACTACACTTAGAGTTTTTGAAAACGATTTTAAAAATACTTCCTCAAAAAAGGATTTTTAAGAAAACAGGTTGTTTGGCAACCTTTAGAAAATATTTAAGCCCTTTTTTAAAAGTAACTTCATTTTGGTCTTTGAAAACAACGATCTAAGTTTGGAGGTTGGTTACGTGTATGAAAGACGCACTACGCCATCATCCTACCCCTTCCTTGCGATACCTACATGTCTATTTACCCTAGAATCACTCATTAAAGTCTTCAATTAATATATGTTCAAAACTATCCACTTTTAGAAAAGAATCTTTAAAAGAAATGATGCATGATATGCAAGTGCAAGAAAAAGATTTGATTTGAAAATAGATTTTAAAAGACTTAATTCAATTTTAGAAAAAAGATTTGAAAAGACAGATTTGATTTTGAAAGAAAGTTCTAGAGATTGGAAATAGAGATTTAAAAAAAGTTATAACCACACCCGTAAAGGTTGTCTACGTATCCATTTTGAGAAATCAGGTCAGCCGTAGTTCGGACAAGAGTTTGATAGAAAACTTTGATTGGGAGAAAGAAATTGAGTTAGAATTTGGATTGGAAGATTAGGAAATTTGAATTTTGATTGGAAGATTTGAAAGGATTGGTTTTAGGAAACCTAGACCTAGGAAAGATGAAATTTGGAAAAGATTTTGAGGTTCAAGAAAGATTCGACTTGTTTTGGAAAGATGGAGATTTAGAAAATGATTGGATTTAGAAAAGGTTCAAAGTAGGAAAGTTCGAAAATAGAAAAGTTCTATTTGAGGAAAGTTTTATTTTAAGAAAGTTTCATTTTAGGAAAGTTTTGATTTAGGAAAGTTTCAAAATTGGAAAGGTTTCGTTTTAGGAAAGTTTCGAATTAAGAAATTTCCAAATTAGGAAAGAGTTAAAATTGGAAAGTTTTAAATTGGAATGCTTTGAAATAGGAAAGAATAGGAATTGGAAAGTCTTCTTTTTAAGAAAGAGTTGATTTTTGGAAAGAGTTTGAATTAGAAAAAGTTTAGTTTAAGAAAGATTTGGAGTTTGGAAAGTTTAGAATTTAGAGAGTTTTAACTTAAGAAAGTTTTGAATTTAAAAAGTTTTAACTTAGGAAAGTTTCGAATTTAGAAAGTTTAGAATTTTAGAAAGATTCAAAATTTGAGTTTAAGAAATACTTGAGAATAGGAAATATTTGAATTTAGAAAAGATTTGAGAAGTTAAAATTTAAAAAGGTATGAAATTAAGAAAGGTGGGAATTAGGAAAGATTAAAAAGCTTAAAGTTAAGGAAAGATTTGAAAGTTTAAGTTTTGGAAATTTAAGGTTTAGGAAAGTATAAGATTAGGAAGGAGTGGATTATGAAAGGTTTAGATTAGAAAGGATTGAGATTCCTATTTCCTAAAACAAAAGATTGGATTTTGTTTCAAAAAAGAGGTGATTTGATTTTATTTCCAAAACCGGAGGATTGGATCTAGTTTCCTAAATAGGAGATTAGATTTGGTTTCCTAAAGGGAACATTGGATTAGACATGGAATTGGAAAGATGAAGTTTTGGAAATCCTAGATTTGGAAGTCTATAGTTTGATGTAAAACATAGGTTTTGAAAATTTATAACTTTGATGTAAAAAAAAGAGATTTTGGAGACCTAGGTTTTGAAGTAATCATGTTACAGGTAAGAAAATTAGGGTTTCCTAATCGTTGGCTCTAAGACTTAACTTGGGTTCCAAGGAAAGAGATTTTTGGAAAGTGAATTTTTAAAAAGAAAGATTTTTGGAAGAAGATCTTAGAAAGGAGTTTTTTAGAAAGTAAACTTGAAAAGAGAGTTTTTGGAAAGGAATTTTTGGAAAGAGTTTTTAGGAAGGAAACCTAGAAAGCGTTTTTGGAAAGTGAATTACGAAGAGAGCTTTTTGGAAAAGAGTTTTTAGGAAGTTTTAGAAAATAGATTTTTGTGAAGGGAAGCTTTTAGAAAGCAACTTTTGGTTAGGAGATTGGAAAGAATTTTTAGAAAATATATTGGAAAAGAGGTTTTGGAAAATAAATGTAAAAAGAAAATTTTGGAGGGGATTTAAAGAGAGGTTTGGGAAAGTAAGTTTAGGAACGAGTGGATTTTGAAAAGGTTTTGAAAATGGACTTTTGCAAGCCTCTAAAAATATCACACTTTCTTAAAATGATTCTAACCATAAGAAGGTTAGAACCATTCTAGGATTGTGATTTGAAAACAACAATGATTTGAAAATATAGACCATATTGGTCACTTTAAATGTAATACTTTCCTAAAGCAATCCTAACCAAGGAATGGCTAGAATCACTTTGGGATTGTGATTTTGAAAATAAGTTTTGAAGAAGAAAATTTTAATGCAAATTTTGAAAACAAGTTTAAAAACGAATTTTGGAGAGATCCATGATCATAATATGCATAATGCAAGTTAGGATCGTGAACATACAAGGTTAAAGGCTTCACCACATAATCAAGAGGACTGGTGAAAAGGAACATGTTTTCATTCTCAATTCATGAGTTCCATTGTTGATGTAATTTTAAAAGAAAGAAAAAAAAAAGGAAGAAAAAAGAGAAGGGAAGTGATGGAGGAAATTGCTTTTAATGTTACAAATTATCCATGTTCATAATTCCTCCTAAAATTCTAAGAAATAGGTCTGTTTATATGGGATATACACAAAGACAGAAGCTATTGAATGGAGTGATTGGTTTTACACGTCTTATATATTCGAACTTGAGTTGAGTCATTTTTGCTCCACTAGTTTTGATGGCTTTTGAGCTACATTCCTAAATATTTTCCACTTTGATCTTAAACCCCGTTATAACTCTTGAAAAGTCCTTATGATTCGTGTTATGTATGTGATCCTAGTGGTGGAGAATGAGAAGATATGTGAGCCTATGGTAGATCATTTTCATTTGAATGAATTTGAGTGATATACGTACCCTTTAAATACATGAGAGTAGAGTGTTTATTTCTGTGAGGGTCTATCTATTCAATTTACTCCATCTTTAAGTGGAAATGCTTGCTAAATGATTGTAAGTTGTTCGATAATATTGTTCATGATATGTTATGAGTTTTGAAGAGTTTGGTTGTTCTTTGTTGAGACTTTGATATATCAAGAAAGTGAGTTTCAGTGTTGCCCGAGGACGAGCAAATGTTAAGTATGGGGAAATTTTATGGGAATGCAAATATCATATTTTTATCCCAAATGTTTAATCTGTTATACTTATTTGGTACCTAAAGATACTCACTATTCTTATATTTTGACTTAGGGTGCTATAGAATGCTCAGGAAGAGGATCCTAACTTAAAAGGAACGAATTCGAGCAAAAATATAGCAGCATTCGAATGGTCCCAAGAGGCGTTCAAACGGCTGAGTATGCATTCGAATGCTACGTCAAATGGGTGCACGTCAAGTTCAGGTTCCAAGAGCGTTCGAAAGATTAAGAGAGTAGGTTTTACCATTCGAAGTGCATTCGACATACCGTTCGAACGGTAGTCCGATGCGTTCGAACGGTATCAAGGGCGTTTGAACGGTTTGACGCAGCAGCAGATTTTCAGACGTCTATAAAAGCTGGGACTGTTTTGTTTCTAGGGTTGGTCATTTTTTAGATTATTCTAGGTTATTCTTTGAGTTGTTTTTCATGGCCCTAGGTGGCTAAACCTTGAATCTTGGTCAAAGGAGACAGAAATCTCGAAAATAATAATAAACTGTGAGATCTAATTTGTTTTCATTATTCGATTTACGCTTTGAGTATCGAATGTTGTTCTATGCCTATTTTCATGATTGTCTTATTTAATCGCTAGGAGGCCTACTAGTTTATTAATCATTGTATTCTACTGCTGAATTAGATATCAAATCCGTAATTGTTTGATTACTATGATTTGTGAAGCAACTGAGATTTAATGATTTACTGCGTTGGAAATTATTATATCTTAGGAAGGGTAATCGACTAAATTAAATGCAACTGCGTGTGTTTGTGTTGTTTAGTTTCAACGATCTCTCTAATTCTTAAGGCTGCTGCTAGATTAAACCTTGTATATTTTTCGTAGGTTGTTTAATAGTTAGGGTTAATCAGATCGCTTGTTTCTGATTAATTACAACTAAAGAGAGATAGGAAAATAATTCCAACGATAAATATTCAAAGAGTGAATTGATATGCTTGCATCAATGATAAGTTGTAAATTCTAATGGTAGATGTTGACCTAGACCAAGGTTTGTTCTTCTGATCGATTTCAACACTTTAATTTGAATTGTTTCGTATTTGTGATTATTAAAAATAATTTTCATTAAATCCAAAACCCCCGAATCCTTGTTTATATATCATAAAAGGAGATTAAACACTCTTCGTGGAAACGATCCTTACTTGCACTACTACATATTTGACTCCAAAATCAACCTGACTGCTGATCTTCCCTCTGCCGAGTCGAACCTTGCTATCGACATGCCCTCCGTCAAGTTAAACCCCTGCTGCCAACCAGCCTTCTGTTGAAGCCAACCTTTCTGCTGACCTGCCTGTCGAGACTAATTTTGTTGCTGACCCACCTTCTATTAAAGCCAATCTTGCTGCTGACCCGCTTTCGTAGCTTTTCCTTTCTTTGTATTTTTGCTTTCTTTTTTGTATTTATGCCTACGGGGAAGACAATTATAACCCGTAATTTATTTTAAAAGAAGATTTTTTGTTATCTCTGTTTTTGCACCTCTTTTTAGTTAAGCTAAACATTCCAACTCAGGTTTTTCCTATGATGCTTTTGCTGGTTATTGTACTTGATCTGAGTGAGTCCAATTTTTAGCTATGACCCTTCTTTTTTAGCCAATCTGTTTAGCCGAACTGTTTTATATAAGGAAGACTTAGTTTTCTACTAAATTTTTGACATATCTTGGCCATTCCTGAGTTGACCTGGCAAACCTAGGTAAGAATAAGTTAAACACTTGATTTTTATTATTTTTTTTAAATCTTAGCCTTCATTGGCCTACTTGCCTAATTTGGACAGGATTAAGTTTTTACATTTAGTTTTTTGTGGCTTTCGTTGGTTGACCTACCCAACTTGGACAGGACCAAATTTTTACACTTAATTTTTTGTGACATTCATTAGCAACCTACCCAACTTGGACAAGACCAAGTTTTTACGCTTGGTTTTTGCTTCATTAGCCGACTTGCCAAACTTAGACAGGACCAACTTTTTATACTTGATTTTTTGTGGCCTTCGTTGGCCAACCTACCCAACTTGGACAGGACCAAGTTTTTACACTTGGTTTTTTGTCTCTTTTTTGTGCTTGCATTTTAGAATGGCATAAAATATGTAGATCTGCTGAATGACTTCTAGTTTTATTGATAATGTACAACATTTAAAGGAAAAAGAATGTATTATTATAGGTCATTACATCCTTTGAGAATAAGAAGACTCCTACTGGTAGAATTTCCTAAGATTGTTCGCGCTCTAGGGTCGGGGTAGTTGTCACCTTTCTTTGACAGTTTCTAGTCGATATGTCTCTACGCCAACCTGGAACGCAACTCTGCAGGGCCCATCCCAGTTAGGGCTGAGCTTCCCATCTACTGAATTCTTTATTGCCCCCAGTAATTTTCTTAACACAAAGTCTCCGGGAGCAAAGGCTCTTGGCAAAACCCGTCTGTTGTAGGCTTGGTTTAGCTATTGATGATATTTGGTAAGTTTGAGCTGGGTAACCTTTCTCTTTTCTTTAATGAGGTTGAGGTCCTTTCCTAAAGTCTGATTGTTGAGGCTGGTGTCGAATGCTGTTGATCTAATGGTTGGGAGTCTGACTTTCAAGGGTATTACTGCCTCCATCTCATATCCCATTAAGAAAGAAGTTTCTCCAGTAGATCTCCTTGGGGTGGTTCTATAAGATCATAAGACGCTATGCAGTTCTTCCACCCATTTTTCCTTAGCTTTTTCCAGCCTCTTTTTTATCCTATTCAGATTGGCCTTGTTTGATATTTTGGCTTGCCTGTTGCACTGCGGATAGGCCGGTGTTGAATAGTAGTTTCTAATCCCAAGCTCATTGTAGAATCCTCTGAACACGTTGCCGTCGAACTGGCTGCCGTTATCTGAAACTAGTGCACGGGGTATCCCGAATCTTGTGATGATGCTCCTCCATGCAAACCTTTTAGCGTACTTCTCTAATGGTTGACAAAGGCTCTACTTCCACCCACTTGGTGAAGTAGTCAATTACTACTATGAGAAACCTCTTATTCCCCAGAGCTCAGGGCTGCAGTCTGACTATGTCCAGCCCGCATTATGCAAAAGGCCAAGGGCTAGTGATAGTTGTGAGGTCCTCCACAAGCTGGTGAATTATTGGCAAGAACTTCTGGCACTTCTCACATTTCAGCACATATTGGGCAACATCTTTTTGCATATAGGGCTACCAGTAGCCCTGTGAGATAGCTTGGTGGGCGAGAGATAATTCTCCAACGTGACTTCCATAGATCATTTCATGAATTTCGAACAAGATGCCCTGCACTTTGTCTAGATGAACACAATGTAGGTAGGGACTAGTAAAAGATCTTATATAAAATTCCTTAGTCGGTGATAGCCAGAATTTTAATGACCCGTGCTTAACACTTCTAGCCTTGTTCTTGTCTTCTGGCAACTCTCTTTGTCGAGATAGAAGATAATCAGGTCCATCTAGGATGGTCCTAATTATTCAATAGCTAGAGCTTGCATTTCTTCTTAAAATGTGCTAGGGCTAGGCAGTGTCTCTACGTGAATTGTTCTCTTTGAACCTGACTTTAGGGCTATAGCAAGTGTCGCCAAGGCATCGGCATGTGCATTGTTGTCATAGCCAATATGATGGAGCTTGTATTTGCTTAACTTGTTGAGTAGCTCTCTTACCTTTATCAGGTATTGTGACATTCTATCATTTTTTGTTGCATATTCGCCCATGATCTGGTTAACCACCAGCTGGGAGTCTGAGTAGATCACTATCTCTGCTATCTTGAGCTCTATAGCTCAGCGCCGGCCTGTGAGTAGAGCCTCATATCCTGACTCGTTATTTGAAGCAGTAAACTCTAGCTTTATGGCTTGATCTAATGCCATGCCATTTGGCGTGATTAGGACTATGCCCGATCCTGCCCCCTATCATTGGATGCTCCGTCAACGAAGAGCTTTCAATGATCAACAATCTCCTATAGCTCCAACGGGGGGTTGTAATTTGGTCGATCGACATCAAGTGTCTGGTTGGCTTCCTGTGGTAATTTAACAAAAATTTCAGTAATAAAGTCAGCAAGTACCTAACCTTTTACCACCGATTTGGGTTAAAACTTGATGTCAAACTCTCCCAGCTCTACCGCCCATTTTGCTAGTCTGCCTGAAAATCTACTCTTCAAAGGAGTGGCTTAAGTTGGTGATCTGTAAGGACATTGATGGTATAGGCCCCGAAGTAGTGTACCAACTTGCGTGACACCATTACTAATGCTAGTGCCAGTTTTTCCAATGGTAGTTATCTGCTCTCTGCCCCCAAAAGAGTTTTGCTGACGTAGTAGACTGACCTCTACTGCCTGTCTTGTTGACGGAGTGGGATAGCACTCACTGCGTGCTCTGATACTACTAGGTAGAAGAAGAGCTCTTTATGTTTAAGCAGCGTAGAAAGTAGTGATGGCTGGGCCAAATATTTTTTTAAGTCGACAAGAGCCTAGTCATAGTTAAGGCTCCAGCTGAATCGCTCTTGTTTTTTCAAAAGTTGGAAAAATGGCCGGTACTTATCTAAAGATTGGCTGATGAACAGGTTGAGAGCTATTACCATTCCAGTCAAGTTCTGAACTTCTATGATGTTCCTCGGGGCCTTAATGTTTTGGATGGCACTAATCTGATGCGGATTTGCTTCAATCCCTAGGAGTATGACTAAGAATCCAAGAAACTTCCTAGAGCTTACCTCGAATACACATTTAGAGACATTCAACCTTATCTTGTAATTTTTAAGGATGTCGAATACTGCCTTTAAATTGCCAAGGTGGAATCCGCTGACCTTACTTTTGACCACCAGATCATCAATGTATACTTCTACAGTGCTACTAATGTGCTCTTTGAACATTTTGGTAACCAATCTTTGGTAGGTAGCATCGGCGTTCTTCAAACCAAAAGGTATGACCTTGTAATAGAAGATACTCCTTTGGGTGATGAAGGCAGCTTTCTCTTAGTCGTCTTCATAGAGCGGGATCTTGTGGTACCTGCGATAGGTGTCTAGGAAGCTCATCCTTTCAAATCTACAAGCTGGTTAATCTTAGGAAGAGAAAAAGGGTTCTTGCGGCATGCTTTGTTGAGGTCGGTGAAGTCGACACAAAACCTCCACTTGCCTTTCTTTTTCTTCACCACCATTATGTTGTAGAACTAGCATGGGTAGTAGATTTCGCTTATTGCCCCAGCTTTAAGAAGCCTATCCACCTCTTCGATCACTGTATTAACATGTTAAGTAGCTGCCCTCCTTCCCTTTTGGACTATAAGTCGACTCTGCGAATCTACGTTAAATCTGTGGTAGGCTACTTCTGGGTCGATACTCGACATATCGTAAGGTGTCCAAGCAAATATTTCAATGTACTGTGTCAATAGAGTAATTAACGTTTCTCCTCAGTTTTGGACAAAAAAGTGCCGAGCACAAAGTACTTCTCCTCATTATGCTGATGTATAAGAACTTTCTTAAGGTCCTCAACAGCCTTATTTTTTGGTAATAGCCCGACATCATCGATCGTGGGTATATTCTCATCGAGCTTTATTATTTGAACTTTACCCACCTTTACATTCGTGGCGCACGCTGTCAGGAAGCATTACTTAGTTGCCTCTTTGACTCCTCTTATCTCTCCTACTCCTCCAAGGGTCAAGAAGCGGATCAGCTGGTGGTAGAAAGACGGTATGGCCTTTATAAGGTGCAACCATGTCCGACCTATGATCATGTTGTAGGGAGAGGGCACATTGACCACCAGGAATTCTATCTGGATAGTGATCCCTCCCGTAATTACCAGGATCGTTACCTTACCCAACGACCAGACCAGGTCTGAGCTGAGTCCGATTAAAGGGTTCAAAGATAGTTGGAGATCGAAATCCTTTAATCCTAATTTTTTGAAAAGGTCGTAATACATGACTTCGGAGGAGCTTCCCTGATCAACCAGCATTCTTTTCACATCGCAATCCCCTAATCATAGTGTTACAACCAGCGCGTCAATATAGGGCAGTTATACTCTAATTAAGTCATCATCAGTGAAGGTTATGGCCTTAGCACTGCTGCCTGTCGCGCCCAGATTTTTCGCACTCGAGGAATACACACACAAGCGGGAAAAATATTGTACTCTTTCGTTAGAACTCACCCTCCTAGAAGAATGAGTGCGACTAGGTTTGAATTGAAAATATATTTGAATAAAGGGCTTTTAGAAAACATTTGGAGTCGCCACCTAACTTGATTAAGGTGAGTTAGGTCATCTAAAAACTAAGCATAATCCGAGGATCACACTTAGGGTTTTTTAAAAAACGATTTTGAAAATATCTCCTCAAGAGAGGGTTTTTAGGAAAACAGGTTGTTTGGCAACCTTTAGAAAATATTAAGCCCTTTTTAGCAAAATAACTCCTTTTGGTCTTTCGAAAACAGTGATCTAGGTTCGGAGGTTAGTTACGTGTAGGTAAGACACACTAAGCCATCACCCTACCCCGCCCTTGCTGTACCTACATGTCTATTTACCCTAGATTCACCTATGAGAGTCTTCAACTAATTAATGACCAATCCTATCCACTTTGAAAAAGAAATATTTTAAAAAAAATTTAACATGATGCATGATATGCAAGTGCAAGAAAACAGAATTAAAAAATAGATTTGGAAAGAAATTGATTTAATTTGAAAATGAAGAGATAGAAGTTTGAATTTGGAAAGAAAGTTTTGGAAATTGAAAATAGAAATTTGGAAATAGAAATTTGGAATTGGAAGTTTGAAAATACATTGGAGATTTGGAAACATTTTGTGGAAATAGAAACTTGAAAAATGTTGTGACCGCACCCATGAGGGTTGCCTACATATACTTTTGGAGGAATCAGGTCAGTCGTAGTTTGGACAAGAGTCCGATTGAAAATAGAAGAGTTGATTTGGAAAAGAGCTAAAGTTGGAATTCGAATTGGAATTGGAAGAATAGGAAATTTAAACTTTGATTGGAAGATTTGAAAAGATTGGTTTTGAAAGACCTAGACTTAGGAACTTAGAAAAGAAAGATTGGACTTGACTTGAAAATATAGAACTTGGAAGAAAGATTTGGACTTATTTTGAAAAGATTGAGGTTTAGGAAACCTAGACTTAGGAAAGATGAGATTTAGGAAAGACTTGAGATTTAGAAAGATTTGACTCGAATATTGGACTTGGAAGATTTGGAAAGATTGGATTTAGGAAATGTTCGAATTAGGAAAGGTTCGATTTAGGAAAGTTTCAATTTAGGAAAGTGTCATTTTTGGAAAGTTTCGTTTTAGGAAAGTTTCAATTTAGAAAAGTGTTCGAATTAGGGAAGTTTCGTTTTAGGAAGGTTTTGGAATTAGGAAGGTTTCATCTTAGGAAGGTTTTGACGTAGGAAAGTTTCAACTTCGGAAAGTTTTGAATTAAGAAAGGTTTTGAAATAGGAAAGATTTTGAAAATAAGGAAGTCTCAAAAATAAGAAAGTTTTGAGTTTAGAAAGTTTTAGATTTGGAAAGATTTAAAGTTTTAGGAAAGTTTAGAGTTTAGAAAGTTTGGAAGTTTACAAAGATTTAACTTAAGAAAGTTTTGAATTTAGAAAATTTTGAATTTGGAAAGATTTAAAATTTAGAAAGTTTAAGATTTAGAAAGTTTTAGAGTTTGAATTTTAGAAAATCTTGAGATTAGGAAAGGTTTGAGTTTAAGAAAAATTTGAAAACTTAGATTTAGAAAGTTAAGATTTGAAAAGGGGTAGAATTAGGAAAGATTTGGATTTGGAAGGATTGAGATTCCTATTTCCTAAAGCAAGGGATTGGATTTTGTTTCTAAAAAGAGATATTTTGATTTTGTTTCAAAAAAAGGAGGATAGGATCTAGTTTCCTAAACGGGAAGATTAGATTTGGTTTCCTAAAGGGAAAATTGGATTTGGTTTCCTAAAGGGAAGATTGAATTTGATAAGGATTTGGAAAGGGAGGTTTTAGAAACCCTAGATTTGGAAGACTATAGTTTCGGCATAAAGAATAGGTTTTTTGAAAACTCATGATTTTGATGTAGAAAGGAAGGTTTTGGAAACCTAGGTTTGGGCAAGGTTGAAAATCACGTTTGTGGAAAGAAAATTAGGGTTTCCTAATTGTGGGTTCTAGGGCTTGACTTGGATTCTAAGGAAAAAGTTTTTAGAAAGTACGTTTTTGGAAACGAAAATTTTGGAGGAAGATTCTAAAAAGGAGTTTTTTAGAAAGCATATTTTGAGAAGAATTTTAGGAAGGAAGTTTTTGGAAAGTAAAACTTTGAGAAAGTTTTAGAAACAAAATTTTGGAAGAAGCTTTTAGGAAAGAGTTTTTAGGAAAGTGAATTTTGAGGAGAGTGTTTTGGAAAGGAGTTGAAAAGAGAGTTTTTGAAAAATAGATTTTTAGAGGGAGTTTTTGAAAATAACTTTAGAAAGAAGAGTTTTAGGAAAGCATGTTGAAAAGGAGGGTTTTAGAAAAAGGAACTTTTGAAAAGAGAGTTTTTAGAAAGTATAAAAATGTCTCACTTTCCTAAAACGATTCTAACCATAAGAAGGGTAGAACCACTTTAAGAAAGTGGTTTTAAAAACAACAAAGATTTGAAAATATGGACCATATTGGTCACCTTAAATGTAACACTTTCCTAAAGCAACCCTAGCCATGGAAAGGCTAGAATCACCCTAGGATTGTGATTTTGAAAACAAGTTTTGAAAAAGAAGATTTTAATGCAATTTTGAAAACAAGTTTAATGCAAGCTTTGAAATCGAGTTTGAAAACGATTTTTGGAAGAATGCAAGATAATGATATGTACAATGTAAATTGGGGTCGTGAACATGCAAGGTTAAGGTTTCACCACATAATCAAAGGGGCCGAACCCACGTGGTCTCCGGTTAGACTAAAAGAAAGTCCCCGGCACAGTGACCCTCCAATAGTCTAATCCTCTACATGGACTGGGAATCTCCTAATTTTAAGCATGCAAAGAAGGGGGGAAGAAGACGAGGGATTAAAATAGAGAAAACCCAAGTGGGTTAGGAAGGAGAAGAGAGAAGGGGAAGTACAGAAACTAAAAGACAAAACTTACTGTATGTCTTGTTTATTTCGCTTGGCTTGGCGCGCCTTGCTTTTCTTCGATCTTCGCTTCACTTCAGTCTACGAGGGTTTGTCTTTGATATTCAAAACTTGTAGTTGCAGCAATCCAAGTCTTCAATGGAGGGTTGGAGGCTAGTGTATAAGTGTATAAGAGTGTGTGTGAGTGTATAGGAGGTTAGGGTTTGTGTATGGTGGCTAAGGTTTGGAAAACCTAGAGAAGCCAAGGTTTAGGGAGGCTACGAGCTCTGTGTATCAAATATTAGGGTTTTTAGATTGAGTTTGCCGACCTCTTTCACGCTGGAGGAGGCTCTGTATTTATAGAGAAGGGATAGACCTAGCGCCTGTTGCAGTGGCGCCAGGCCAAATTTCCTCTTGGCGCCACTAGTAGTGGCGCCAGCCAGTTAGGAAACTTTGTAAGTCGGCAAGAACCGTATCTTGGGAAGATTTGGGCGCCTGTACTAGTGACTACCATGTAATTTTTAGCCTGGCTTCACCAGGAGTGATTCCGAAAAGTTTGGGAAGGATTTAAAGGACCGAGAATGACCCGGAAGGCTGAAAAAAGGGCAGAAACACTTAGAACAGTGTCCCAGAAGTATTTGACTTGAAGAATGAGGATAGGATGTGTTAAAAGGGTTGGCCGGACATTAAGGGTAAAACAGTCAACTGGGCCGGAAAGCTGTCGAGATGGACTCGGAACGTCCTGAAAAAGGATTCAAGATTTGAAAACATTATTCAGAATATTCCCAAAGGTTGCCGGTTTGATACCCAGAGCTGGTGTGGTTGGAAAAGGTTACCGACCTACCAGGGGCAAAACGGTTATTTTGCATTGAGTTTAGCGGAACTGACTCGGAATGTTCCAGAAAGATAAAGAAAGGTTGAGAATACAATAGGAAGCATTCTCCAGAGGTTACCGATTTGATACCCAGAGCCGGTGTGGTTCCCGGGGCATTCGGGTGCCTAGGGGCAAAATGGTCATCTTGACCGAAAAGTCTCGAAATTGACCTGAAACAGAAAGGAGTGCACCTAATCATGCCGGATTGCTTTTAAGACAATCTAAAAAGGTGGACTTATCGTTTTGAGGGCTTAGGTGTGCTCTCGAGAAAAGTGTCGAAAAATGGCCTTATGGGCAGTTTGGTCATTTTTTACTAAAGTGGGCTAGCAGGCACCGGTGTTGACCTGGGTTTTGAGTGTTTCCACTACTCTAACGGCGGTCTTGTGATACAGGGGTTTATTGGCAATTCCCTATATCGACCTGTTTACGAGTATTTTTGCTACTCTAACGGTTGCAATGTTTGCGAGTATTTCTGCTACTCTGACGGTTCGCAATCATTCCCGAGATTGCCTGATCTCAGGAAGCTGCTGAAGGGACTTAGCGCCTGAGAATCAACTTTCTCGAAAGGCGTGCCTAAACGGACATTTCTGTATTGGCGGGCTAGCAGGTGCCAAAGGTGGACCGTTCTACCATCTAGGGGACTTGGGGTCTCGTCCCGGTTGACAGGTTTAAAGGGACTTACTGTTCCGAAGAGATTTTATTCAGAAAAACATGTCGGATTGGATAGAATTACCATCTTGAGGAATCAACTGTCTCGAGAGAAAGATTAGAATTTGGAAAGGCAACTTACCGTCTTCAGAAAGACGTGCCTAATTTGAATTTAGAAAGGGGACTTACCATCTTCGTAAAGACGTGCCTGTTGGAATTGGAAAGGGGACTTACTGTCTTCGGAAATACGCTCCTAATTTTGAATTGGACTGAATAATGCCCCTAAGGGCATTTCGGTCATTTTGCCTCTATTTGGGCTTGAGGGTCCCGCGAAGCGATGGATAGACTGGATTAGACTTGGAAAGTTGATTTCGATTGAAATACGTCCCTATTGACTGGAGTACAAGTCTAGACAGACCATAGACTACCAAGCGGTCAAAAATGAGGTGCTTACACTGCTGATCTTAGCCTTTTTGTTTGGAGGTTCTAATGGCATTACCTCCTTGAGATGCGCAGCCTTCTAGATCTCGGTCTGGTATTTGTTGGGATCTATTACTGCCAATTATGCTGACCCATGGAGGACATTAATTACTCGGGCTGGTTTTTTTCTGGCTTCCTTCTGCCGGATGGCTTCCTGCTTTGTCTGCCCAACCTTTTGTTTCATCTTCTCCCGGTCGATGTATTGATCAAGATAACCAACCTTTGCCAATTCCTCCAAGTGATTTTTAAGATTTTGGCAATTTTTTGTTTAATGTCTCTTTTCCCTATGGTAAGAGTAGAATTTTCTCTAGTATCAAGCAGTTGGGTCTCCTCTCAAATTTGGGGGCCACTTGAAGAAGTGCTTATCCCATATCTGAGGTAGAATCTTGTAAATCAGGTCCTTGAAGATTGTGTTGACCCCTTCTGTTGTCTTTTTGCCCTGATTGTTTCTATTCTCCTCACTATGGGATTCTTGCTTGCACGCCCATCATTCTTCTTAGTTTTCTTGCCAATTATTTCCTATATCGACTGAGCAATATCTTTCTCCACTCTTGCATACTATTCGATTCTTTGCATCAGGTTCTGTATTCGGGTGACTAGTTTCTTTATGAGGGATTGCCTCAACCAATGTTCCTTAAGCTAGTTGATCTTAAACTATGCAATAGCCAATTGCTTGTTGCAATCCTCAATTTTGTTATAAGTGTCCCAGTAGCGCCTTGCATACACCCGTAATCCCTCATCAGCCTTCTCCTATAAGGTTATTGTAAGCACCCCATTTTTGAACGTTCGACAATCTATAGTCCGTTCAAACTTGTATTCAAGTTAATATGGACATATTCTAGAATTGTAGTCCTAATCCTGTTTATCCATCGCTTCGCAAGCCCACCAGGCCCAAATAGAGGCAAAATGACCAAAATTCCCTTGGGGGCATTGTTCGGTCCAATTCCAAATCAAGCACATCTTCCCGAAGACAGTAAGTCCCCTTTTTCAATTCCAATTCCAATCCCTCTCTCGAGAAAGTTGATTCCTCGAGACGGTAAGTCTATTCTGTCCGATATGTTTTTCGAAGAAGCTCTTCGGAACTGTAAGTCCCTTCAAACCAGTCGACCGGGATGAGACCCCAAGTCCCCTAGATGGTAGAACGGTCCACCTTTGGCGCCTGCTAGCCCGCCAATGCAGAAATATCCATTTCAGCATGCCTTTCGAGAGAGTCGATTTCTCAGGCATTAAGTCCCTTTAGCAGCTTCCCGAGATCAGGCAGTCTCGGGAATGATTGCGAACCGTCAGAGTAGCGGAAGCACTCGCAAACATCGCAATCATCAAAGTAGCGGAAATAATCGCAAACAGGTTGATAAAGGGAATTGCCAACAAACCCCTGTATCACGGGACCGCCGTCAGAGTCGCGAAAACACTCAAAACCCAGGTCAACACCGGTGCCTGCTAGCCCACTTCAGTAAAAAATGACCAAACTACCCCTAGGGCCATTTTTTGACACGTTTCTCGAGAAAATACCTAAGTCCTCAGAATGGTAAGTCTACCTTTCCAAGATTGTTTTAAGAGCAATCCGGTATGATTAGGTGCCTTCTAGTCAGTTTCAGACCAATTCCGAGACTTTCCGGTCAAGATGACCATTTTACCCCTGGGCATCCGAACGCCCCGAAAATCACACTGGCTCTGGGTATCAAATTGGTAATCTCCCAAGAATGCTTTTTATAGTAGTCTCGACCTTCCATTATCTTTCCAGATCATTCCGACTCAGTTCTGGCAAACCTGGTGCGAAATGACTGTTTTGCCCATAGTGGGCCGGTCGTCTTTTTCGACCACACCAGCTCTGGGTATCAAACCGGTAACCTTTGGGAACATCCTAAATAATGTTTTCAAATCTTGAGTCTTCTTCCGGGACATTCCGAGTCTGTCCTGTCAGCTTTCTAGCCCGGTTGACCGTTTTGCCCCTAATGGCCCGGTCAACTCCTCCAACACATCCCGTCCTCATTTTTTTCACGTCAAATACCTCCGGGACTGTATTCTAAGGGTTCCTGTCCGTTTCCAGCCTTTCGGGTCATTCCCGGCCCCTTCAAATCATTCTCGGACTTTTCGAAGTTACTCCTAGTGAAACTAGGCTAAAAATTGCATGGTAGTTACTAGTACAAGTGCCTAAATCTTCTCAAGATACGTTACTTGCTGACCTTAAAACTTTCCTAACTGGCTGGTGCCAAGCCAATATTTGGCCTGGCGCCATTCCTAGTGGTGCCAAAAGGCTTTTTGGCCTAGCGCCACTGCAACCGGCACCAGGTCATTCCTCTGTCTATAAATACAGAGTCTCCTCCAGCATGAAAGAGGTCTGTCTCAGTCTAAAAACCCTATTCTTCGATATACAGAGCCCGTAACTTTCCTAAACCCTAGTCTTCCTTAGGTTATCCAAACCCTAGCCTCCTACACACTCATATACACTCACATACACTCATACACTAGCCTCCAAAGCATCTATTGAAGACTTGAAGTGTTGCAAACTGAAGCTCTCGAAGATCAAGACCGAAGACTGAAGTGAAGATTGAAGAACAACAAGAAAAGCAAAGCAAAGCAAAATAAACAAGACACAAGGTAAACTTTCTCTTTAAGTTTACGCATCTTCCCCCTCTCTTCTCTCTCTGAACCCACTTGGGTTTTCTTCTATTTTAAATTCCCATCTTCTTCCCCCCCCCCTTTCTTGCATGCTTGAAACAAGGAACTTCCCGGTCCATGTGTAGTATTAGGCTATTGGAGCGTCACCGTGTTGGGGGCTTTCTTTTAGTCTAACCGGAGACCACGTGGGTTTGGCCCCCTTGATTATGTGGTGAAACCTTTAACCTTGTATGTCCACTACCCTAATTTGCATTGTACATGTCATCATCTTGCATTCTTCTAAAATTCGTTTTCAAACTCATTTTCAAAACTTGCATTAACATTATTTTCAAACTTGCATCAAAACCTTCTTTTTCAAAACTTATTTTCAAAATCACAATCCTAGGGTGATTCTAGCCTTTCCATGGCTAGGATTGCTTTAGGAAAGTGTTACATTTAAAATGACCGATATAATCCATATTTTAAAAATCATTGTTTTCAAAACCACTATCCTAAAGTGGTTCTACCCTTTTTACGGTTAGAATCGTTTTAGGAAAGTAAGATATTTTATATATTTTTTAAAAACTCTCTCTAGTCTTATTTCCAAAATTGTTTCCTAAAAACTCTCTCTAAAAATCTATTTTTCAAAAATTCTTTTTCAAACTCCTTTTCAAAATACTCTCTTGGAAATCTACTTTCTCAAAACGCTCCCTAGGTCTCCTTCTTAGAAAAACTCTTTTCAAAACTCCTTTCCAAAAACTCTTTTTCAAAATCTCTTTCCTAAAAGCTCCTTCTAAAATCTTTTTTCTAAAACTCTCCTCAAGTTCACTTTCCAAAAATTCTTTTTTAAGATTTCTTTCCAAAAATCTCCCTTTCTAAAAACTCACTTTCCAAAAATTCTTTTTCTTGGTGTCCAAGTTAAACCCTAAAACCCACAATTAGGAAACCCTAATTTTTTTTTCCCAAAAATATGATTTTCAATCTTGCATTAAAACCTAGGTTTTCAAAATCTCCTTCTTTACACCAAAATTATATATATTTTTCAAAACCAATTTTCTACATCAAAACTATAGTTTTCCAAATCTAGGGTTTCTAAAACTTCCCTTTCTAAATCCATGCCAAATCCAATCTTCCCCTTTAGGAAACCAAATCCAATCTCACGTTTAGAAAACTAGATCCTATCCTCTGTTTTTGGAAATAAAATCAAACCCTCTCTTTTAGAAACAAAATTCAATTCTTTGTTTTAGGAAATAGGAATCTCAATTCTTCCTAATTCAATTATTTCCTAATTCAAATCTTTCCTAATCTCTTACCTTCCTAAACCATAAGTTTCCTAAACCTAAACTTTTAAATCTTTCCTTGAACTCTAAGCTTCCAAATCTTTCCTAATTCAATCCTTTCCTAGTTTCATCCCTTTCCAAATTTTAACTTTTCAAATCTAACTTTTCAAAACTTTCTAAACTTTCAAACTTTCTAAACTTCAAAATCTTTCCAAATCTAAAACTTTCTAAATTCAAAACTTTCTTAAATTCAAGACTTTCCAATTTCAATACTTTTTTAAAATGAAACTTTCTTATTTCGAAAACTTTCCTAATTTGAAACCTTTCCTAAAATGATGCTTTCCTAATTCCAAAACTTTCCCATTTTGAAACTTTCCTAATTTGAACCTTTCCTAAAATGAAACTTTCCTAAAACAAAACTTCCCTATTTTGAAACTTTCCTAAATTCAAATGTTTCTAAATCCAATCTTTCCTTAATCTTCTAAGTCCAACATTCGAGTCAAATCTTTTCTCAACTCTCAAGTCTTTTCTAAATCATATCTTTCCTAAATCTAGGTTTCCTATAACCAAGATTTCCAAAATCAAATCTTTTCAAATTTTTCAATCAAAGTTCAATCTCTCAATCTTCCAATCCAAATTCCAATCAAAATCTCTTTCTTCCAATCATACCTTCTATTTTTCATCATACTCTTGTCCAAACTACGACTGACCTGATTCCTCAAAAAAGATACTTAGGCAACCCTCATGGGTGCGGTCACCATCTTTTTCAAATTTCCAATCCCACAACTTTTTTAAGCTTCTATTTTCACAATCTTTTTCCAATTTTCAATTCCATAATTCCTTTCAAATCTCTTTTCTCAAATCTATTTTCAAAATCAAATCAAATCTATCTTTTCAAATCTCTTTTCAATTCCAATTTTAAATCTACCTTTTCAAATTTCTTTTCAAATCTTTTTCCAAATCTTTTTTTTTTTTCAACTCTCTCTTTTGCATTTACATATCATGCATCATGTCCTTTTAAACATTCTTTTTCTAAAGTGGATAGGATTAGACATTTGTTAGTTGAAGACTTTCATAGGTCAATCTAGGGTAAATAAACATATAGGTACCGCAAGGGCGGGGTAGGGTGATGGCTTAATACGTCTTCCCTACACGTAACTAACCTCCAAACCTAAGATCACTATTTTCAAAGACCAAAATGGAGTTTATTTTTCTAAAAAGGGGTTACATATTTTTCAAAGGTTGCCAAACAACTTATTTTCCTAAAAATCCTCTCTTGAGGAGATATTTTCAAAATCGTTTTCAAAAACCCTAAGTGTAGTCTTTGGATCGTGCTTAGTTTTTAAGTGACCTAACTCACCTTAATCAAGTTAAGTGGCGACTCCAAATGTTTTTCAAAAGCCCTTTATTCAAATCAATTTTAATTCAAACCCAGTCGCACTCATTCTTTTAGGAGGATGAATTCTAACGAGAGAGTACAGTATTTTCTCACTTGTGTGTGTATTCTTCAAGTGCGAAAAATCTAGGCGCGACAGTCACCAAGTAGTTTACCTTCTTAGGCTGCTTATTGTTTGCTATGAATTGAGTGGTAAATAGCTCGGCAAGTTGTCTCCAGTTTGAAATTGATCTGGACAGCTGCTTGTCGAACCATCGCATGGCCACCTCTCTTAGGCTTAATGGAAAAACTCGGCACGTAAGGGACTCTTCCTCACTCCATAGTGCTATCATCTATTTGTAGTGCCGAACATGGGTAATGGGATCTGTCTTCCCTTCATAAGGAGTAGATGTTGGTGGGGTGAATTTCCTGAGAAGTCGGTGGGCCTCAATCCTTTCTATAAAAGGGGTGGAGGCAATCTGGTCGAGGGCCCTTCTGGTAATATCCTGGCTTGTTCGCCCCTTATTGTGCTTGTCCCTATTGTCTAGCTGTTCATTTAACTATTTGTCCCAATCCTACTGCTCTGGATCAGTCCTTGCCGGGTCTCTAACTGGTGTGTCTGATTTCCCCGATGCTGTTGATCTTCCCATCAGTCTGTGTAATGCCTGACTCGCTTCCAAATGCGATATTCCTACAAATGGAGTTAGTTACCCTGCAAGAGTACAGGGGTCGCGATGAAGTATAAATCGATAATCCGGTATCATTCTCCCCCAAGGGACCTAGCCCAATATAGGCTCTAGCATTTAACTCACACTAACCTAACCTAGGATTGAATGGCAATAAAAAGGGAAATTGGATCTAAAATAAAAAGGAAAAATAAAAAGACCGAAAATCTTTTAATTTTTTATGGTTGTTTTGAATTACTAACCTATTGCAATGAAAATGAAAGCAATTAACACTAGACAATTAAAGTAAAGCAAAATTAAATTAAACTTAAAGCAATTAAAAGGGAATTGGACTCAAATGATCTAATCACTCAATTTCATCCAAGGTTTTCAATGGGGTTTATAACTCAAATCAAACACAACATTTAAGTATATTTGATTCGGAAGATTTAACTTTGAAAACCGATAATTCTTAAGCAATTGAAATTAGATGCATGTTCAATGGAGAATCAAACGTTAATACCATCGATTCAACTTAGTCAATACCAAATTTGTGGTTTGTGCATTGATTAGCCAAACATAGTCAATAACCTAGGTTTTTTAAGGGATCTTTAATCAATTTTTGGGAATGAATTTCTAGCAATTGTGAAGTTTTTGTCTAATCAATAGTCCTAAATTAATACCATCTATTAAGAAAGTGCAAGAAAGTGAAAGAAAATAACAATGAAAGAAATACAAGTTCTACTCCTATATTACGGTACAAAGTCTAAATGACAAAAATGAAGTCTGAAAAAAACATCCAAGTAGCACTCCCACCGGACCCCTTGAACAATAACCCTCTGATGAATAGTAAAAACACAGCTTCATGCAAAAAATACTATTCAACCATCACTATTCGACCTAAAAACCGTTCGGACCGGTGAACTTTAAAACTTTATTTCAGATGACCACATTTAAAACTTTATTTGACCACATTAGAGCACGATTTAGCTAATGCATATTAGTTGTAAAATTGTAGCTCCTGAAGTATTCTTTCCAATGGCACAAATATCAGCTTAATCTGATATCGGAGTGAAAATTTATGACAAAAATACCAAGAGGGGTTTGGACTTCTCTTCACCGGTTTGCTCGCTTTGCACCCGCTTTGATCATTCTTCGCATCTATTTGCCTTTATTAGCTCCTATAACCTACAAAGTACACAAAAAACACAATCAAACAAATATCTAACTAAAATAAGAAAATTAACACTAATATAAATCTAATAAGGTGTGAATTAAGGGTCTATGATTACACTTTTAGACTGTAATCAATGCCCAGTACTGGAAGCATAGCTACTAGTCAAATGTGCGGCAGGAGGGCTCGCATTTCTTGAATTCGCCGTCCTCCTTCTATACCGATCTGGGGATCTGTCGGGTACTCGTCCATCTCTTCTGGCAATCGCCTCTCTTATAGCTTCAACATTTGACCTAAGATAGGCAATCTTTCGTCCTGTTGCCGAAGTTCTCTCTCGGCTGCTCAAGGCAATAAATTGATTGGTACATGTCCACTGGAAGGTGATAGATTCAAGTTCTTGCGATAGTTCTTTCAAAAATTTGAATTTCTGACATAATACTGTCGCGCCCAGATTTTTTGCACTCGAGGAATACACACATAAGCGAGAAAAGTATTGTACTCTCTCATTAGAACTCATCTTCCTAGAAGAATTAGTGCGACTAGGTTTGAATTGAAAATTGATTTGAATAAAGGGATTTTGAAAAACATTTGGAGTCACCACCTAACTTAATTAAGGTGAGTTAGGTCACCTAAAGACTAAACACAATTTGAAGATTACACTTAGGGTTTTTAAAAAGGTTTTGAAAACTACCTCGAGAGAGGGATTTTTTTAGAAAACAGGTTGTTTGGCAACCTTTAGAAAATTTAAGCCCTTTTTGAAAATAACTCCATTTGGTCTTTGAAAATAGTGATTTAGGTTCAGACGTTAGTTACGTGTAGGGAAGGCACACTAAACCATCACCCTACCCCACCCTTGAGGTACTTACATATCTATCCACCCTTGGTTCACTCATTAGAGTCTTCGATTAATATATGTCCAAAACTATCCACTTTAAAAATAATGTTTAAAAGAATGATGCATGATATGCAAGTGCAAGAAAAGAGTTTAACTTTAAAAATAGACTTGGAAAAGATATTTGTGATTTGAAAAGACTTGATTTGAGACTTGAAAGAAGGATTGAAGAATTGGAAATAGATTTTAGAATTGAAACGATTGGACTTTGATTTCAAAAGATAGAACTAAAAAGATGGTTTTGGACTTATTTTGGAAAGATTAAGATTTAGAAAACCTAGACTTAAGAAGGATAAGATTTAGGAGGGACTTGAGATTAAAAAAGACTTGATTAGGAAGTTTCATTCAGAAAACATGGAGAATTAGAGTTTAAGAAAGATTGAACTTAGAAAATCTTGAAACTAAGAAAGTTTCAAAATAGGAAAGTTCCATTTTAGGAAAATTTCGAATTAGAAAAGTTTCATTTTTGGAAAGTTGTAAATTAGGAAAGTTTCATTTTAAGAAAGATTTTGAAATTGGAAAGTTTTGAATTTAGAAAATTTTGACTTAAGAAAGTTTCAAATTTATAAAGTTTTGGATTTGGAAAGATTTGAAATTTAGGAAAGTTTAGAATTTTAGAAGGATTCGAATTTTAAATTTTAGAAATACTTGAAATTAGAAAAGGTTTGAATTTAAGAAAAATTTGAAAACTTAGAATTTGGAAAGTTGAAATTTGGAAAGGTATGGAATTAGGAAATGTTGGAATTAGGAAATGTTGGAATTAGGAAAGGTTTGAATTAGGAAAGATTTGGATTTCTATTTCCTAAAACAAAAGATCGGATTTTGTATCTAAAAAAGATTTGATTTGATTTTGTTGCCCAAAAACGGAGGATTAGATCTAGTTTTCTAAATTGGGAGATTAGATTTGGTTTCCTAGAGGGAAGATTGGATCTAGTTTTCTAAAGAAAAAATTGGATTTGGCGTAGAATTGGAAGGTGAAGTTTTAGAAATCCTAGGTTTGGAAGTCTATGATTTGATGCAGAAAATAAGTTTTGGAAATTAATGTTTTTGATATAAAAAAGGAGGTTTTGAAAACCTCGGTTTTAAGGCAAAATTGAAAATCATATTTTTAGGAAAGAAAACTAAGGTTTCCAACATAAAGAGTTTTTTTAAAAAGTAAAACTTTTTGGAAAGGAAGATTTTTGAAAAGAGATCCTAGCAAAGAGTTTTTAGAAAGTAAACTTGAGAAGAGTTTTAGAAAGGAGATTTTGGAAGGTAAAACTTTGAGAGAGCTTTTGGAAAGAGAGCTTTTGAAAAGAAAGCTTTTTAGGAAAGGAATTTTTGAAGAGAATTTTTGGAAAAGAGACTTAAGGAGCGTTTTTAGAAAGTGAATTTTAAAGAGAGCTTTTTGGAAAGGAGTTTAAAAATAAATTTTGAAAAATAAATTTTTGAAGGGAGTTTTTAGAAAGCTACTTTGAAAAAGAGATTGGAGAGAGTTTTTAGAAAGTATGTTGAAAAAGAGATTTTAGGAAAAGAGATTTTTAGGAAGTGAGTTTAAAAAAAGATTTTGGAGAGAATTTGAAGGTGGTCTTTTGCAAGCCTCTAAAAATATCTCACTTTCCTAAAACAATTCTAACCATAAGAAGATTAGAACCATTCTAGGATTGTGATTTTCAAAACAACAAGGATTTGGAAATATAGACCATATTTGTCACTTTAAATGTAACACTTTTCTAAAGCAACTCTAACCATGAAAAGGCTAGAATCACCTTAGGATTGTGATTTTAAAAATAAGTTTTGAAGAAAAAACTTTAATGCAAGTTTTGAAAATGGTTTTGATGCAAGTTTTGAAAACAAGTTTGAAAACAAGTTTTGGAGAAATGTATGATCATGACATGCACAGTACAAGTTGGGGTCGTGAACATAGAAGGTAAAAGGCTTTACCACATAATCAAATGGGCTGAACCCATGTGGTCTCTAGTTAGACTAAGAGAAAGCCCCCGACACGGTGACCTTCAATAACTTAATCCTACACATGGATTAGGGAGTTCCTTGTTTCAAGCATGCAAGAAAGGAGGGTAGAAGATGGGGGATTAAAAAAGAAAAAAACCCAAGTGGGTTAGGAGAGAGAAGAGAGAGGGGGGAATTGCGTAAACATAAATAGGAAGCCTATCTTGTGTTTTCTTTTATTTGCTTGGTTTTGATTGCTTTCTTTACTTCGATCTTTGCTTGACTTTGTGTCGGTCTTCGAGAGCTTGCTTGGATCTTCGAGAGCTTCGAAGTTGCAACACTTCAAGTCTTCAATAGAGGCTTTGGAGGCTAGTATATGAGTGGATATGAGTGTATGGGGGCTAGGGTTTGGTGTATAGAGGCTAGAGTTTGGAAATCCTAAAGAGAACTAGGGTTTAGAGAGGCTTTGAGCTTTGTGTATCGAAGAGGAGAGTTTTTAGACTGAATTTGTAGACCCTTTTCACGCTGAAGGAGGTTATGTGTTTATGGACAGAGGATTGACTTGGCGCCTGTTGCAGTGGCGCCAGGCAAAATTTCCTTCTGTCACCACTAGGAGTGGTGCTAGGCCAAATTTTGGCAGTGGCGCTAGCCACTTAAGAAAGTTTTAAGATCAGCAAACAACGTATCTTCAGAAGATTTTGGCACCTGTACTAGTGACTACCATGTAATTTTTAGTCTGGCTTTACTAGGAATGACTCCGGAAGGTCCAGAAATGATTTAAAGGGCCAAAAATGGCTCGAAGGGTCGGAAAGGGACAGGAACCCTTAGAATAATGTCTCGAGGGTAGTAAACTTAAAGAATGATGACATGACGTGTTGGAAGGGTTGACCGGGCCATTAAGGGCAAAACGCTCAATCGGGCCAGAAAGCTACCGAGATGGACTTAGAATATCCCGAAAGAAGACTCAAGGTTTGGAAATATTACTTAGAATGTTCCAGGAGGCTATTGATTTGATACCCAGAGCCGGTGTAGTTAGAAGAGGCAACCGGCCCACCAGGGGCAAAACAGTCATTTTACACCAGGTTTGTCGAAACTGACTCGGAGAGACCTAGAAATGTATCGAAAGGCCAAGGATACTATTAGAAACATCCCCAAGAGGTCACCGGTTTGATACCCAGAGTCGGTGTGGTTCCTGGGGCACTCGGATGCCTAGAGACAAAATGGTCATTTTAACAAGAGGGTCTGGGAATTGGCCTAAAACCAGCTAGAAGGCACTTAAGCGTGTCAAATCGTCTTTGGGACAATCTTGAAAGGGTGGCCTTACCATCTTAAGGATTTAGGTACTTTCTCAAGAAACGTGTTGGAAATGGCCCTAGGGGCAATTCGGTCATTTTTCACCGAAGTGGGCTAGCAGGCACTGGTGTTGATCTGAGTTTTAAGTGTTTTTTCCACTCTGACGGTGGTCTCATGACACAGGGGTTTGTTGGCAATTCCCTATGTCGACCTATTTATGAGTGTTTCCGCCACTCTAACGATTGCGATGTTTATGAGTACTTCCGCTACTTTGACGATTCGCGACCATTCCAGAGACTGTCTGATCTCGGGAAGCTGTTAGGTGGATTTATCTCCTGAGGAATCAACTTTCTCAAAAGGCGTGCTGAGTAACGGACATTTCTTCATTGGTGGGCTAACAAGTGCCAAAGGTGGACCGTTCTACCATCTTGGGGATTTGGGGTCTCGTCCTGGTTGACGGGTTTGAAGGGATTTACCGTTCCGAAGAGTTCTCTTAGAAAACGTGCCGAATAAGATGGACTTACCACCTTGAATAATTAATTTTCTTGAAAAGTGTGCCGAATTTAATTGGAATTAAAATTAGAATTGGACTTGAAATTGGATTTGAGATTAAAACAGGGACTTACCGTCTTCGAAATGACATGCCCATCGGAATTGGATCGAACAATGCCCCAAGGGCTTTTTTGGTCATTTTGCCTCTATTTGGACCTGGCGGGCCTACAAAGCGATGGATTGACCGATTTAAGTTTGGAAAACTGATTTAAATTGGAATATGTCTGTATTTACTTGAACTCAAGTCTGGACGGACTAGGAACTATCGAGCAGGCAAAAATGGGGGGCTTATAGCTGCGGAGCTTGTCGTAGACCCTCATATTTTCCCTGCTGGTTGCCTACAAGGACTTGCATCTCTGATCTGATCAAACGTCCTCCTAAAGTTCGTTTTGAATCATCGTGATGACTTGTTTGGTAAGTGTTGTCATGACTATGAACATCATGGCTGTTTTCTAGCTCTGTGTTAATGGGGTCGACTACTCCTCTTAGAAAGTTGGTACTCATCATTGTGTAGATCTTCCTACCGATGGCGCCAATTATAGGTGAAATTTTTAGGAAGGTTTGGTTAAACTCTTAAACCAATTTAAAGAGCACGAGCAATCTACAAGAGAAAACAGTGAGAATGTGTCAACCCTTTTTGGGCCAAAAACACTTCGATGATTAAGTTAACAAGTTTAATCACAATGAATCAAATAAAGTGCTGAAAGCTAAAACTTAAGTGAATGTGCCTTGCACCTTAGTGGTATGAGGTATTCATATAGACTTCGAATGCCATAATCCCATAGAGAATTGTATTCTGTCTACTCCTATGAGTCAATTACTTTTAGATATTGTTTAGTGTTCTAGTTCTTTAGGAATGGACTCACATATGCTCAACTGACTTGATCCTTGTTGGATTTGAGCTGTTTTTATTACTATTAGGGCCATCATCTGGGCATTAGTGAGTTTGGGTATCTACTAGCCCAAATTGGCAACATGTTCTTAGTTGGGCCTGACATGTTGTGTTGGGCCTACTTATTTTGACCCACAGAGAACATGAGACTATTAATATTCATGATACCTTAGTTCTTTTTTTTTTTTTATAAATGTTTTCTTTTCTTACTTTGTATTATTTGTTTCTTTTGTATTGAAAAGAAAAAAAAAGAAATGAAAAGTTGGGCTTGGGCTTGGGCTTGAGAAGATGGCGAGGGTGGAAGCAAGTTTGTACTCGTTGAGCCGAAAATAGAAGTAAATATTTTAAGTAGAGACGGGAATAAAAATCTTAATCTCCATCTTGCCTCGTCCCAATGTCATCCTTAGTGGCATTCTTGTAACGGTATGTTAGGTTAAAGCAAAAGGTTTTAGAGTACACTAATGCAAAGGCTCATGAGAGATAAATGCCTTTTTTTCTAATTTGACTCAAGCTTGAATTTGATAAGAGTAATAAAAAAAAATCTGGGGTTTAATCGAAAATAGATTAAAAGAAAGGGACGTTTTTTTTGCAAAAACCAATATTTGACGAATGCAAAAGTACTTAAAATTTCCTCGAAGAACTCTACTTCGTCAATTTCGTACAGAGGACAAAATCCAATAACGGCCGAATCAGAGCGATGGAAGCCGACGAAGGGCGTTATCCTCAGAGACGACCACTAAACCCCTCCCTCGCGGCGGAGCCACCACGTGTCATCCGAAACTTCCACTGACACCAGATAGCCCCATCTCCCACTTCCATCGTTACTTCATTATCTGTATATATCTTTATATCTCTATATTTTATATTTATATCTATCCACTGGTTCCTCAAGAGTCAGCATCCCAAGGTGCGGGTTCATTTCAGTCCTCGACCAATACAAAACCCCAACCCTAGAAGTGAATACACCGCACCACCGCAGTTGATTGAGGATGGATCACGCCGCCGATGCTCACCGGACCGATTTGATGACCATCACTCGCTTCGTGCTCAACGAGCAGTCGAAGTACCCGGAGTCGCGCGGCGACTTCTCGATCTTGCTCAGCCACATTGTTCTCGGATGCAAGTTCGTTTGCACTGCCGTCAACAAGGTACTCGCTTGTTTATTCCTTTGAAGCTCAAAACTGTTGAAATTTGTTAAAATGATCTGTTTTCTATTGTGTTAGTACTTCGTCTTAATAGAAATTAGGATGTAATGGAATTGGTGATAGTGAGTTTTTGAATAATGAAATGGAAATGTGAAAAACAGATACAAAGAGATAAGTAAATTTTTTGAGGGAACATAAACTACAATGTTACGCTGTGAGCAAGTGATTTATAATTTACGTTTTTGTTTGGTACTTTGTTCTTTAATTGCTGTGTTTTCTCTTTTTTGTTTTGTAAATTTCTCATACACTCCTGCTCATTGTGAACAAAACTCTTTTTACTATGAATAATGGTTCTGTATGTAAATGTCTATGTGCGCATGTGCATGTATTATATACATGTATATGCAATAACATCTCTGTGTATATACCTAATTTTTAATTGCGCATGTATTGTTTGGTTTAAAAAAAAAACCCATTCACATGCATGATGTTCTCCATCTTTTAAGGAAATAAAGTGTTTTGGCACCTTGATGAGAAGAAATTCAGCGTTGGCCTTTGAAGCTCATTTTACTATCTGATTGGGTGGCAGGAAAACTTTGGCACATAAGCTTGAAGTTCAACATTTTCAGCTGTTTAATTAAAGCAAAATTGAGACGTCTTAGCTTAGCTAAATTCCTACCAATTATTGTTATTATTTAACTTTATTTATTTTTTATTTTCTAGAGGAAGAGGGGGGGGGGGGGGGGGGGGGGGGGGGGGGGGGGGTTGTTGGGTTGGTGGGTGCAGGGGACAACAGTTAATGTTGAAATTGTTGTTTTCTTTTTCTCTGGTATTGAGCTACGAAACAGGGCAGTAGTTCAAGTATTTCATGTGTTCTGCATAATCATAATTTCGAAGAAAATGGTAGCTCATGAAAGAGAAGTTATTGAGTTAAATTTATTGACCAACACAAGGTTCTGAGTCTTCTGACAGTCCTTTTTTGGGATAATCTAAGGAAAATAGTTCTTCAATGTTTCAGAAGAATCTCCTGGAACAGAATAGGTCCTCAAAAGAGACAATAATCTGTGTTTTATTCTCTGGATGGAAAAATCTTGTTCTTTGAATTTTCATTTTATCTGCATGTCATTCTTATCTGTAACAGTGTACTCTTGTAGGCGGGTCTTGCTAAACTCATTGGACTTGCTGGCGAAACCAACGTGCAGGCAAGATGTTAAGCAATTTAGCATCCCAATCTTCATTGTTGTATTCTTTCGCCTTAATCGAATCTCCTTTATGGTATTCATATGGTGTTTTTTTTTCTTCTCGTTAACTTAAGGGTGAAGAGCAAAAGAAACTGGATGTGCTTTCAAATGAAGTTTTCGTCAAGGCCTTGGTCAGCAGTGGCCGAACTGTAAGTTAATAGAGAATGTTTGGCATATATTGACTAAGCATATTATGTTTTTTTTCCTCTCAAAAGCATGCATCTTCTTCTAGTGCATCCTTGTCTCTGAAGAGGATGAAGAGGCAACATTTGTTGAGCCGGCTAAGCGAGGAAGGTGTCTGCTGATTCTATCTTTTGTCGATTACTTCTCCATCCATCCTCTGTTTTTATATTTTGTATGTTGGAAAGCGTGAAACATTTCTAGCTGTATTTCTACAATCAATTTGTTCTGATGGTGCAGATACTGCGTCGTTTTTGATCCACTGGATGGATCCTCTAACATTGATTGTGGCGTTTCCATTGGAACGGTACAGCTCTACACCTAAAAATCTGCTATTGCTTTGTGATTGTTGCAAACTTGCGACGGACTGTTGTACCAACAGAAATTATTGTTGAAGAATATCCTGATATTGCAGTGATCAATTGGATGTCTTCTCTTTCATCTAGATCTTTGGAATTTATACTGTGAAAGATGGTGGAGAACCAACTTTGGACGATGTGCTGCAACCTGGGAAAAATATGTTGGCTGCTGGCTATTGCATGTATGGAAGCTCTTGCACGGTACGAAGAGTTTCCTTTCTTTTTGTGTGGGAGGGGGGTGGGGTCGTTTGACCCTGCATCTATAATTGTTCTCCATGGTGATGCTGTGTTTCATTTGGGAATGTAATCGTTTTGCAGTTTGTGTTAAGCACTGGAACCGGTGTTAATGGATTTACTCTAGACCCGTCTCTTGGGGAGTTTATACTTACTCACCCAGACATTAAGGTAAGTCTCTTAAATGCTAGTCTGGTGCGTGCTCATTAAATTATTTTCGCATCCACTTAGGTGAAATTTTTTTGGTCACTATCTTTTTGTCACTTTGATAGAATTTTCTACTTGGGATGGGATTGTAAAGATACAATCGAGCGAATGCATCTTCTTAGGTGTGATCAACAAGTTGACCTGCATATGTTTTAGTTTTACTTTGGCCTTGCACCTCTAAAGCCCTGTTATTTTTTTTCCATAATTTTCACAAGTAATTCAAACCAAGGCTTTTTGAGTTGAATTGAATATATTTTTCTATCTTCATGTTTGAACTTGAAGTGAAGCACATTTCCATAGATTCTCAGCTGTTTCTTTTTTTCCACATTTGATGTGGGCTGTGGTATACTTTTTGAGTGTTCTGATGTTTATTTATTATATATCTTTCTGTGAAGATTCCTAAGAAAGGAAAGATCTACTCAGTAAATGAAGGAAATGCCAAGAACTGGGATGGTCCAACAACAAAGTATGTGGAACTCAATGTAGCAATCTTTTATTTTCTATTAGTTTTGTGCTCTTGACATTCTCCAAATAACAGGTATGTTGAAAAATGCAAGTTTCCTAAAGATGGATCATCATCAAAGTCTCTAAGATACATTGGAAGGTACCTAGATTCTCAAGTTAGAACTATTTTAGGGTCTTTAAATTCTTCACTTGGCAGTACATGTCCATGATCAAGATTATGTATGTGCTATAATTGATGAAATCATTGGATGAATAGTAAAGATTCTATTGCTTATTGTTGCTGGATACATGATGTAAGACTGAGTTACTCTATCTACATGATGACACTGAACTGATGGTTTTTTTTTTAGTGGTTTCTTTCACCTTTGTTGGTAGGAATTGACCATAAAATGATCTCTTAAGTTGCTTTCTCCTTCTTCTTATTATACTTGATAATTACGGATCAGATATATGTTCCAAAACTTTGTGTGTAGAAATTTTTGAATGTCTTTTTCTTCTAATTTAACTTTTGAGTTGTATTTTTTTTTTCTTTTTTTATTTGCACATTGGTCATACCTTATGAATAATCAGAAGAGACCGAATAGTTTTCACATTTCACTAATAAAGTGTATCGACCTCCTTGCTTAATGAGGCCTGGCCCTATAAGATTTATTGAACTCACAGTGACAAATTTGAGATTTAGAAATTATTCAGCATTGAAATAATTCATGATTTGGGAGTTATTTGGGAAAATATCAGCAAACCGTTCGGATAAATTTTTAAATTTTGATTAAGAAAATCAATTTATGTTGAAAAATTCAAAAAAATATGACGTCTTCATTCTATAATTGCCTTGAATAATACGGGAAACTTGGCAAAAAATGTGGGAATCATTTGTAATATTGGAGAGATTCAAAAAATAATCCTAATTTTTTTGAAGTATGCGGGTTAGGTTCAGGATTCGTTCGTGCAATGGAAATAGCTGGTAAAATTGGAAGATTTAGATAAAAAATTTCAAGGAATTTTGTTACCATGATAGAATTTACATCTTGTGCATATAAGAAAAGGTTGAAATACATGGGATATGGGAACTAATTCTGAAGTCCACATCAGAAGAGGTTGTGGTCAAAACTGCCCACAGGTGAGTTGAGCAAGTTTAGATCAGCTCCAAAGCTATGAAAACCAAACCTGACCCATTACAATCAAGTTTGAGAACATGCATGACTATGAGTCCATACCTATCTCATCTATTAGGGGCCAACTGTTAAGTGAGCTGTATGCAGTGTTATATAGAAAATGTTTAAAATGATAGAACATTTGTGACAATTTGTTAAAGAAATAGAAATAATATTATTTGGGTTATATCTTGATATTGGTTCATTGACCGGAAAGGCGGAAACACTTATGATTGTCAAAGCACCCATCAGAACCCGTCTCTCTCTCTCTCTCTCTCTCTGATAGGTACACAACATCATTAATCATGTAATTTGAGCACTTTGAGTGAGTTTTGTGGTGGTCAGATTTTGCCATCTCTGAAGTGATGCTTTTACTTGTTCATGTCCTTCAAGGAACCTTTTGATCGACATATAGTCTTATGATATTAACCAGGAGCACTTGTAAAAGCAATTCTTGTTAGGGTTCTTCAGATAGTATTTTGACTTTTGCAATCACTACCCTTAAATACTATGAAGTCAACTTATCCTGAAATTGCAGAATACGAGTGTTTTCATCTGAATGTGGTTTACAAATTGAAAATATTCATGAATTTCTTTCAGGAGATTAGTTGGCTATTGGCTGGACATAGTATGGGATTCACAAATTCTTCTCTCTTTCTAATGCATATTTGAATTTGATCTATAGCATGGTGGCTGATGTTCACCGCACGCTACTTTACGGTGGTGTCTTTTTGTACCCTGCTGATAAAAAAAGCCCCAATGGAAAACTGCGGTATGTTATGTCTTTTTAGAAGAATTTTTTATAGGTAGGAATTACAATAAGAATTAAGTGGTAACCAACTTCTATGCAAACCGTGATGTAGGGTTCTTTATGAAGTCTTCCCAATGTCTTTCCTGATGGAACAAGCAGGAGGTCAGGCATTTACTGGCAAGGAACGGGTAACGACTTAATGAAATTTTTTGTCATTCATGAGACACGATCACTTATTTAGCTCTATCATGAAATTTAGTTGCAGGAGCCTTACTCTTTACGTTGTATTATGATGCAATTTTCACAGCTTCCCTTGTCCTTTTTCTTTCCCATTGATGGAGCACTCAGTCACGTTGAATTAAATTCCTATTGAAGGTGTTTTAACTTTTTTCATTTTTGTACTCAAAACTCAGAATAAACCTGAAAAAATCACAGGCAGTACTGTGTTAGCCCTAGTTCAGTTTCTTATTTCCCCTAAATTCCCACTCCAAATCTCTCTCTCCCCTGACACAAAAAGAAGGAAATAGCAATGCAAAAATCTCATCATAGGACTTTGGAGCACTAGTGTAATGCTTAAACTGACAAATTAGCATATATGTTTTATATTATGATATAATTGAACCTATTATCTTGGCAGGCACTTGACTTGATTCCAAAGAAGATACATGAGCGATCTCCGATATTTCTGGGTAGTTGTGATGATGTCGAGGAAATTAAAGCACTCTATGCTGCTGAAGAGAAGAAGTAATATGTGGAACTCATTTCTACTTGGTGTTTGTGCAGATGCTAGACTTGGTAGCTGACTATCCATCTATTCTATGAGACAAAACATTCCATTAAGTTTTCCTTGTAATGAAATGATACAATTGATCGATGAAAACTCGGATCAAGTTTTCTTTTTCTTGAATTATAGCTGAAGTCAATGGTTGCTACGGAAAAAAGAATTCGAGCATATACATGAGCATGAGCATGTGCATAACTTGACACGAAAACTTTGTTATCTCTATTTATTTTGGCTGGCTTGTTGCCATTGGGATTATTTCCTGGGAGGAAAAAGGATGACCACGGGTCAGCATCTCATTTTGTGCTTACAGTAATGGTGATTGACAATAAAATATGACTAATTTTGTTAAGTTATTTCTTTGAAATATTGCCTCTCCCATTGCCCGGACTTAACTAATCTTTGTTTGGTAAATTTTCAACTGAACATAGAGTTTCTGCAGGGAAATGATTTCACAGATCATATCCTCTGCCGTCAGTTCCACTGCATTCCTGATTTAAGCAATAGATTTCAGTAGCATAAGAACCCATTCTTTGGAGGAGATGAAACCTTTGGAACATGGACTACGAACTTCGGCCGCTAGAGCATCCCAGGGCCCCAGTGCCTGGTGCTTCAGCTCTTGAGAGGACATCTTGGCCTGCAAAACCTCTCTAAAATTTTATCCTCAGCCAAATGGTTAATGGGTATTGTTCTAAGAGATTAAACTCGACAAGGATCATCTATTGACGGGTGTTTTGTGATTCTAAACTGTCAAAATTTGGAAAAAATTAAATTGTGATTTTCGAATGTAGAATGATATGACAATGGAAAGACAGAAACTAAGTTGTGTTCCTGTTCAAGGTTGTGATAAGACGGAAAACAAATTGTGTTTTTTTCAAGCCCATCAAATACATGAAAAGTGAAAATCATAAGTCCACTGTGGAGCTCCAGGGAGAATGTGCGAAGTCATGCCACTCTGGCTATTTATGTGTTTTCTACTCGTGACACGAGGCGGTAATGAAGCAATCTTATTTCTGTTGTGCTGGTTGATTACAATTTTTTCTTTCCTGCCTAAGAAGGAAAAAGAAGGCAGGGGGAGGTTAATGAAGGGAAAAGTAAGGGAGAGAAAAAAAAAAATCTCTCCTCTCTCTCTTATTTTCTTCTACTTTCTTTTCATTTTCTTTACAAAGTCAAACAAAAAAATAAAATTTTTTTTTTTTATTTTTCTCTTTCTCTTTCCTTCTCTTCCCATCCCAAGCTCCAAACAAGCTGATCCTGTTTGGAACTTGTAGAAAGGAAATGGTAAGGGAAAGGAAGTGAGAGGAATTTGTAGGAAGAATAACTTATTTCTTTTGTTTGGTTTTGTAAATAAAATGGAAGACAAACAACTTTCTTTTTGTTTGAAATTCAAAAGGAAAGATGGAATAAAATATTAAAGTAACTATTACAAAAGGAAACGAGACAGAAAAAAGAAAGCGAGAACAAAAATTGGCCATTTGGTAACGATGTCAATTTTTATTTTTTGTTGTCTGTTTTTATTTTTAGTTTTTTGTGTTTTGTTTTTGTTGAATTGAAACAAAAACAAAAACAAAAAATTTGTTTGGTAATCCAAATACCATAACCAATTTGTGTATTTTATTTATTATTATCTTATATTAAAAAACTAATAAATAATAGTATGACAGATAAAATTCCCAATAGTGTCTCTCTAAGAGTATCTCCAACTCAAAGGCTTCAAATTCATTTTCGTTTTGGCATTTTCTTCAAATTTAAAGTTCATGGGTCTCACTTTTTTACATTGTTACTCAAATCCTTCCAACCTTCATTTCACTATTAATTCTTCAAATCACCATTTTTTATGTTAAAAAAGTCAAAAATCACATATTGTGCTCATTTTATTCAAAATGTAATTATTTATTAGTATATTTTAATTTAAATTATAATTATTTATCACATATTTAATTAAAATTGAACTATTTAATATTTTTTAAAATAAATGATCTACCCATGAAATTACAAATTAAATTACATTAAAAATTTAAAAAACAAAAAAAAATCCATTAAAAACTAATGAAATATATTTAACAATAATTAAAGTACAATATGATCTTCAAGTATTAATGAATAATCTAGAAAGTCGTCTTCAATGTAATTATTTTGTTATTATTCAAGTTGAAATTATTTTTTGCTTTCAATGAATGTTAAAAACTTTAGTTATCATTAAAATCTGATAAAAATAAATTGATTAATTCTTAAATATACAAAATGAAAAAGTAGAGTAGTAAAATAATTTTACTATAAATAAATAATTAGTAAAGTAAAAATAATTTATTAATTTCATATACAAATAATAATTTTAAAATAAATAAAATAAATTAAAATATAAACAACTTATTTATTTTACATATGAAAAAAATCTCAAATTAAATAAATATTTAATAAATTTAAAAAATTAAGGAATTAATTGTAAAATTAAATTAAATATTTATTAAAATATTATTTAAATAGTAAATAATACATTTTTAGGTATAAAATAATAATCAAAACAAAAGTCTCATATATTTAATGCTTTGAATTCATATGAATAGTAAAATGAAGTGATCTTTAAATTTTTTTAAAGCCGTGAAGGTAATATTTATTTTTTAAATTTTTAAAAAAATAAAAATGAGTTAAAGGAGCAAATTTATAACACAACTTCAAATCTTTAGATTTAAACGTGAGGTGGAGATACTCTCACGATCTCTCTCTCTTCACTTATCTCTCTCCTCTTTTTTCTTTCCATTCTTTCCTTCTTCGGATATGATGGTTGATTTGTAGGTGGTGCTCTGATCCGATGGGTAAGAGTGAGTGATCTCCGATGCTATGGGTCACAATGTGGGGGTAAAGCTGATCTACAATAGTGTTTCACACAAGGCGTGATTACCGTTGTTGGGAAAAAACCTTCTGATTTGTGTTGTGGGTGGGCTTCAAACCCTGATCTAGGGGGTGGGACGGTTTACTGTTACGGGAGACGGAGTTTTGGTTGGTTCTTGGCCGGAGATCTACGACCCGCTGCAAAGGGAGCTCCACCCAAACAACACACGGTGGTGGTGGTGTTGCTCCGGTCGGTGGTGGTTTAAGATGAAGGTTCAGTCGATCCAGTTGAGGGACAAGGAAGAGGGAGATTTCTGATTTTGGGAGGGAGAACAAAGAGAGAGAGAGAGAAAGAAAGAGAGCCTCGTTGAGCTTTTAAGAAAAAATTCAGATAAAGCCTCCCCTGTTCATCCGCGTTTCCCTGGTGTTTTCAAAACAGGAGAATTCAAATTCCATATGCTTCTTCGGGTTTACTTTTCCCTCTCTTTAAACTAAAAATCACAATACCCAAACAAAGAAAAATATTTTTCTTTCCTTTCGGTTCCTCTAAGCTCCCAAACTGGCTGTAACGCTATCAAAGCTAAACATTTTTATGATAGGCTCTTGTTAAATATTGAAGCAAATATTATATCAGTTTTTCTCTTTTGGGAGATGACTCCCAGCTTTCAACATTGACTGCATGCCAATTGATATCCAAAACTTGTTTAAGTCTACCCAGTGGATCAGCCCAAACCACTTGTTCTCTGCTATATTTTACAGGTGAATGTAAAATCAAATAAAATTATAATTTCATCATACAAAATGTTACCCTTTTTTATGCATTAGTTTTCACTTTTCAAGCCTGTTTGAAATAGCATATTTAACCCTTGTTTGGATATTTTTTAACTGATATCCAAAAAAATAGTAAAAGAATTATAAGTTGAAGTAAAAAATTGGTAGCTAAAACATAGTGCAAAATCATAAATCAAAGCAAAAATAAGAAAAAAAGTTTACATGGAAGCCATTTTTTTGCTATGAAAAATATAAAAATGTTTCTACATTGAAAGACGATTGGAAAACAATTGTCACAACATGATTATGTAAATTTTTGGCCAATTTCTTTTTTACTTTTGCAATTGTTTGATTATCTTTATTCCATTTAATATTTTTTCATTTCAAACCTAAGAAAACATTAATGTACTTAATTAATACATGCGGTTTACGGGTGCTTACAGATGTTTATTATGTTGGACCTCCTTAGGATGGCAATACAAACTGACATTCTGGGTGTTTGCTCTTTTTAGTACTTAATGAGACCAGTATGGGGTGATACTAATTACAGTGTGCTCAAATTTGAAGACAAGACACAATAATATGTCATTCTCAAAATCTGTCAATTTTATATAAATATGTATTATAACTAGGTGTTAACCTGTGCAATGCACGGGCAGTAAGTATTCTTCAAATTGATACAGGTTGGAAAAATGGAGAAGAAACATTTAGAAAAATGATTGTATATATATGTTGTAAGTAATTAATTCAAAATAATTAATTATACAATTTAAAATTTGATGTCCTAATTTGTTTTATAATAATATAATGTTCTGAAAAATAAAAGAACTTATAAAACCCTAGTGAGTTAATCACAATAAAATTTTTTTTTCAATACTCTGCATGAAAGAAAGAATCGATTGTATTTTATTTAATCATAGTCACTTGATTAATTTTTTTTGTTAAACTTAATCATAGAATTTTAGGTCTGTGAACTGCAAATCCTACAAGTGATTTATTTTCTTGAAGTTATGATTTGTTTTGTTTTTTTTTGTCTTTTTTAGTATATTATTTTTAATAGTTATTTATCCGACTAAAATTGCTATTTATTATATTGTTGTCAATTACAATCTTATATTTATATATATATATGTGTGTGTGTATCTTATGATTAATCTCCAACAATCTGATTATATTCAGTACTCTGATTTGCTACATGTATGCAAATATACATAAGTTATCTATATCAATAATCTATCAAATATACGTAAGTTATTTATATCCATATAATTGAATTAAGTGGTGGATTTATAATATTGTAAATTCAATAGTTATCTATATAATAAATTATCTAACCAATTACCCTTATGACGTGGCTTTTTAAAAATATCAAAACATTTAGAGCGCTAAGTAGGAGAAAGACAAATTATAAGAATAAATACAATTTATATATATATATATAAATAGTGTTTTTTTGATTTACATAATTTTAATATTTATTTTTCTCATACCGTGTTTTAAAAAAATTACTACCATAAAATAAGTGAGCGCGGGCAACCGGGGGAAAAGGAAGGGCTAGGGGAAGGGTAGCCATGGTAGGTTACCTCAACTCGAACATGTTTCGTTATCATCCTAAACGTCTCACAGCGCATTGGCTTGGGAGCTTTCTCATCATCATTAAAAAAAAAAAGGAAAACTATATGATTTATATCGGTTGCAAGATAGATAATGCTAAAATCTAATAATGGGATTTGAACTATGTAATGTGTACTCAATTTTGCCCACGTGTCGGCCGCACATCATCCAATTGGAACATCGCAAGCATCCAAGCGAGACACCGTATCCTCTCCTTTCTTCCTTCGTCCCGTCCAACCTGTGTAAAATTCTTCTATATTAATAGCAATAATCATCACCCACAGATCCAAAATAGAGAAAGAACAGTCAAAAACATATATACCCATCTATATATATATAGAAATCAAGAAATGTCGAGCGACAGTGACGACCTAGACGAAGACGAGCTCCTTCAGATCGCGCTGAAGGAGCAATCTCAGCGAGATCTCAATTACCGGCAACCATCCTCGAAGCCGTCGAGGCCGGTGGCCAATTTCGTGCAGCCTCCGCCACAGCCGGTGAATCATAGGGGCTCGACGCCGAGGAACCCTAGCTCGACCGCCCAGCAGATGCAGAAGGGTCAGCAGCGGCGGTCGATGGACGACGACGACGATTCGGAGGTCGAGATGCTGAGTATTTCCTCCGGGGATGAGGACTCGTCCAAGGATCGGGGGTTCGGGTCGCGGAATCGGGTTGGAAGCGGTGGGAGGGCTAGGAAGGATGATGATGTAGCCTGGGATGGTGGGGAGCCTGATTGCTGGAAGCGAGTCGATGAGGCCGAGGTACGAATGTTTCGATTACTACATATATAGTTGCACGTGACGCGTGTGTATTTATATATATATATATATATATATGCACACACACATTTGTAGCTAGTAGATATGCTAATACTGTATTTGAGCTGGAATTTGCGTGTTTGATTGTGATATTTGAAATTTTGGTGAGTGATGGGATTTTGTGGTGGCTGGGAAGTGTCAAGTTGGCTGCCAAGATGACTAGATTACTCAATTAAACTCAATTTGAGTAACTCTTAGCTCTCAGTTACTTGGGATTGTGAATTGAATTGTGAAGTTATGTGCACTATGGAACTTGAAATTGAGGTTAAGTCTCCATTTGGATGAGTCGATTTTGAAATGAACGGATTTGATGTCAAACTTAAAAAAATTTTAGGAAGGTTAACTGTTGGACATAGATTGATAATTCTAAAGTGGAGGATTGAACAGAGATAGGAGTGAGGTATTTTTTATTTTTTTTTTAAAGATCTTTGTACAAGTAGAATCATTCATGGAATGATTTCAAGTCCTCTCTTGAAATCTTGATTCAAATTGCTACATTAAATTAAAAGTTATACTCCTTAATGAGTGATGCCAAATCGATTCATTTAAAGTCCATAAAATTTCAAATGCAACCTAAATCTTAGTTTTTTTTTTTAGTTAACTCAATGAAGAACTCCGCCTATTTTTGAGCATTGAATAACGTGATCCAAAATTCAATCTCTTTTTTGTTAAGAAGCTACACTTCCTATTCTGTTCTGAGCTAAACTTGCAAAGACATCTATACAAGTAGATTTACATTCAAGTTAACTAGTAATGTGAATCAATCTTCTTGCCATAATTTACTCACCAATATACATACAAGGGTCTCTAAAATTTGGAATGTAGCAGTTTTACTAGAATTGCTCTGAAGAATTATGAATTGCTAGTTTGTTCTTTATATGTTAAGAAGAAGCTGAAATGCAGTGACAATAAGGCATACTGTTATACATTTCATTGAAGAAGTGAAGGCCTTTTTTAGGTGTTCTGATGAAAGATAACAAATTCACTTTCATATATATAAAAAAAGCTAACAAATTCAACAACTTGGCTGTTAGTTGATCTTAATTACCTTCGGCGTGTGATTTGACAATTTGGTAGTAAGTTGCTCTTGTTATCTAAGGTTTTTTTTGTGATCCTTGAAGTTTTTAAATAACAGATGAGAAGTTGAAACTGCTAATTTCGTAGGTAGAATAGTCAACAAAGTTGTAATAATTGGAAAAAGCATTAGGTTGGAGCAACTAGGGACTTACCAAGAGCTTGATATTTATTTTGGCAGCTCTCCAATGCTAAATTAGTAGGCCTCACGCATTGTAACCAAAGTTTATACTGAATTTAAAGGCTGAATAAAATGATAAGTTACCAATTATGTTGAAGCAAGCAGGTAACTTGCCCCAGAACTTGATCTGCAGTAAGCAATTTTCCACTTTCATTTAATTATCTCTTTCTGTGAGCAAACCTCCTCGTTATTTTTGGATCTCTAGCCCTTTTTAATATCTACCTCATACAAAAAAAGGAAGGGCGGAAGGTCTATTTTTTTCATAAGTAGATTAAATTAAAAGGCATCAAGGGAATGCAATCCTCATTGAAGCATTAAGGGGATGCTGCCCACAATCAAAGTATACCTAGACAAAACGGAAGACCCTCAAAAGTCTCTACAAACTCTAAAAGATTTCCTCAAAAGGATGGATTACATAGACCGAAAACCCATCTATACAAAAGATCCACAAAGCAGGATTTTAGCACAACAAGGCTGCCTTCGAAGCTTTCCTTCTGTTCTTAATAATTTTCACAGTGTTCCAACATTGCATGAGCACGACGCCACCACCTCCCAACCCCCCCCACAAAAAAAAAAAAACCCCCCGGGGTGAACAGCTGCTGAACACCAAAACTGCCCCAAAACTAGAGCCCCTATTCTTTTACCTCCCTATAATGGATAATGAGATGCTCAATTTTCTCAACTTACTTTGCACAAACAACGTTGATTCACAATGAAATGCTTCTTAAGAATCAAGTTATCTCTAGTGAAAAATTTTCTATGCGTTGTTGTCTATACAAAGAAAGCAACCTTGGAAGGGGCTCTAGACCTCTAAACATCTTTCCAAGGAAACAAGGCACCCGATCATCCTTGCAAAACATGGAAGACCAACTTAACTTCAAACTTTTCATATCCAGATATATTTCCTCTCATAGTATCAACACCCCTTCTACCCTTGTCAAACTATACATAAGGATTAGAAGTGCCCCCACCTCCTCAAACTCCCAATCATGCAAGGCTTGCAATGAAATCTACGCTGACGAGTATACAGGAAGAATCTATGCTGTTTGCAGCCCCTTTAATGATTTTGGACAAATGTTTATGACTAAGCATAAAATTTCTCTAGATAGGGTGTTAACTATTAAATAAAGATTCATTTCGATTGTAAAAGTTTCAACATAATCCAAGGGAAGATCATGGTTTAAAAAAAATTTGTTGCTTGTTACTAGTTGGTAGTTGAATACATCAATCTGTGATCTATTACGATATATTGCCTTTTAACTATTTACTTTTCTTGAAAAGTTATTTGGAGTGCAAAGGTCTCTTTCGAGGTGATGTTTTCTTGGACATTAGAAGTTCGAAGGAAGATTCGAACCATTGTTTACTAAATTAAAAGACGGAAGATCACTAAGTGGTGCTGAATATGTAAGTAAGCGGGGTAGTCCGTGGATCATCTCTTTATGATTTGTAAGGTGGCATGGGAAATGTGGTCACTTGTATTGACTATGTTTGGTAATTCATGGGTGTTCCCAAATTCAATTATGCAACTATGATGTGGTGTTTAAGGGGTAAAAGAAATCAACATTCCACTAATGGTAATGAGGTTCCAGTACACAGTATGAAGAGCAAGGGCATGTTTTTGAGTTTATTATATAGTTGGCTAGGAGAAAAGTTTTTGAGTTTATTATATAGCACAAATAGCAAAAGTAGGTTTGAATCATTTGGATTTCTATGGGCAATTTTTTTTTTGGGATTTTGTGGATAACATGGAGCTAAGAATCACAAATACCTCTAAAAAGGTTAAAAAGGTGCTATGTTCGTATCAGACAATGCTTAAACATCCTTAGACATGTGTCTTATTATTTTTTATCATTGTTAGAAATGGGTAAGACACTTAAAGGTCACACGTGCCGGTCACTTGGATACATCATACTAATGTTACCTAGAACTAGGGGTGGACATTGGACGGGTATGGCCGGGGCTACACAAAATAAAAATCCCATCGGGCTCAAAACCAAATCCCAAATCCGCCCAATTAAAAAAATTGCATTTCCAAGCCTGTTCAAGCCCGCCCATTTAACATAAAATTTGTTTAGTATATAATTTTCTTCTCTATAAATAATATTGAATAACATAAAATTTAATTGCATATACATATATATAATATTAAAATATTTTATATATATTTCGGGCAGAGCTTCAAAGACAATTCCCAAGTCCGCCCATTAAACTAATTGGGCCTAAAAAAATTTTCAAGCCCTATAATTTATGAGGACTTGGGAGGGCCTATCGGGTTCTCGGGCCCATGGCCACCTCTACCTAGAACGTAGATCGTCCTGGTACGTAAAACGGGAACGGGAATGGGATTCGCTACATGCTCTAAAATGTGGTAGGATAGGAGTATAGTTGTCTAGATTACACTATTAGAATTTAAGGTGCCTCTAGATCAAATTTCTTGTAACAATTAGACGTTCCATAAAGTATAGTCTATGTTTTCAAATTAATCATTTAAAAAAAAGTTTCTAGGAGCATTATAGTCTTTTTTTTTTTTGGGCATGTTCTTTTGTCAAAACTCCGTTCTCTCTAGATTTTTGGTCATTATATTTCATTTTTCCTTCTTTAGGTAACCTTTATGCTTCATTTGGAACCCGAATTTTTGGTGGAAAAAGCAAAGGAAAAGGAAAAGGAAAATGTTGTTCAATTTTCCTTTATATTTTTCTTTTTCTACCGAAAATCCGGGTTCCAAGTGGATCCTTAAGGAAATAAATAGGAAAAAAAATTGGGAACGTATTGGATTGCTTAATTCACCATTTTGGAAGGAACTGTACCATGTTTTGAAACACTATTCCAAAAATGTAAATTGTAGGATATCAGTGTATTTTGGTTATATTGCATCATACATGTAATGAAATTGAATATTGCTTCACTTATTTCTGGGAAAAGGTACAAATATATAGAATACAATCACCACTATTTTAGGAAACTAAAGACTACACAAAATTAGGAAACAATCCTGGAAATTAGGTCCTAACTAACAGCACCCAAAGAAGGAAATTATACAAACTATGCAAGCTGTACAATCTAAAGTTTAAAGGGAAATAAATTTCCCTGTTTATTTCCGAGTCAACTGAATCCCTAAAGATTCGTCAACACATAAGAAAATAATTTGGAAACCAATGATTAAAATCAAAACAATGTGGATTTACACCTATTTCGTTTTACTCATTTAGGAATTTCAATTTTAAGAACTCTTAAACCTAAAATTTTCAATTTGTTTGTAAGTAAAGTTTTGGAAGATAGATATTAGGACTTCCTGTTTGTATCTTTTACTATTTTGATATAGATAAATACAAATGTATTTGTTAGGTAAAAAATGGAAAAAATATTATATTTATGAGTATTTTCATCTACAATTATATTTTTATTTGTTTTCATATCCTTGCCTCATCGTCTTGTCTTGTTTTTTTAAAATTGTCATGTCAGTGTGGTGTATTGTATTGTATTTTTATCTCATGTCTGTATCCGTAATACTTAGAGATGGAGTTTACAGATCTCTCTTTTCTTAAGTTGCTTTTTTTTTGAATTGCTTATGGACTATTGGCGGGGCAAAGACAAATAATGAATCTGAAAGTCCTAATTATTTAATATTTCCTCAATTTGGAATGATGTTTTCTTAGGCACAATAATGTGCACCTTATTGCACATATCAACATTATTATGTGCTATTGTGATGCGCCCTTTTATTTTTTGATATGTACTCTTATTTTTTGGGTTAAAATCTACAGACAGCATTTTCTTAAGGTTGTATTATTCTGGTAGCTTGCTCGTAGGGTTCGTGAGATGCGGGAAACAAGAGCAGTTCCGGTGGCTCCAAAGATTGAGCGGAAGCCATCAGCAATAGCTAGAAAGGGTCTTAACAATTTACAGTCCTTTCCTCGTGGCATGGAATGTGTAGATCCGCTAGGACTGGGGTAAACTTCTCTTCTATTCATAATACCTGTTTTACTAGTTGCTCCTTGCCATAGCAATCAAGTAACTTGGGCCATCTGGGAATTTGCATTGTTCAGCATGATTTTTTTAGTTATTAGTTGGATAATCACTGAATCACTGTGAAACATCTGATGGATTTGGGTTCAAATTGGGGGCCTCAATGGCCATTTAATGGTTTGCACATTGGATTTGCAATGTTTATTGAAATTTCTTTTAGTTAGTTAACTTTCTTTTGTTGTATTCCTACTTGCCATTTCTTCCTTTCTTTTTTGTTCCGATAAGTACTTGCCATTTATCCTTTCATCCCAGTTAAAGATTTCAATAGCTTTCGTGGTAACAAGTGTAAGGCTTTAAGTTTGGAAGAGTGATTGTACTATTCTCCAACTGAAGTTAATGACCACCATTGGGGTTGTTATGTTATTGAGCATCTCTTTGTTACCATCTGTGCTAAGCCAAGTTTACTATTTTGACAGGATAATAGATAACAAGACACTAAGGTTGATTACTGAGTATTCAGAAAGCTCTCCTTCCAAGTCTGACAAAGATTATCTAGATTCCAACCTTCGTGGTATTAATTTTTTCTTATTTTGTTCACTTGTCTGATTCATAATATGAAACTTCTTTTATTGTCGAAAGCTGTCTAGTCTTCGTACCCTTTTTTTTGTTTGTTTGTTTGTTTTGTTGCTATTATGGGTTGTCTTTTACAAGTGAACCTTTTTTCTCATGTGCGTATGTTTTTGTTTTTTTTTTTTTTTGGGGGGGGGGGGGGGGGGGGGTTCTGAAGGCCTGGATTTTCTTTTTGTTGTTGGAAGCTGCATTATCTTGTTCATATTGCTTCTACTATGTAAAATAATATCTGTTATAGATTGGGTGATCTTTCATATTCTGTTCTGTACTAGTTCAAGATTCCATATATACTCGTAGGAACATAGATTTGGCATCTCAGGATTGACCTTATGCTCATGAATATTTTTTGAGTCACCTGAACCTTATATATTTTTAATTATTAGATTTTGATTGCTTGAATTTGCACTCTGAGTGTTTATTTTTTTCTGGGGATAGGTAAAGCAAATTGAATTAAAAAAGGTGCCAAGGGAGCACGAAACAGAAGAAGGCTTCAATCACATCTTAAGTCTCCGACAGAGAGCTAGCTCAGGAGGGCATTTGAGAGGAATAATTCATTTGAGAGCTAAAAAATTGGGAACTGAGATGTGATTCCGGACAAAGTAGTCTATGTATAGCCAAAATAAAAGCTCACTTGAAGCAGTGATTAAATTGTATTGGGCCCAGAAGCAAAATGTATGCCCAAATGAAATGATTGGTGTTTTCTTCCCTGTAAATACATGTAAAGCTTAGGCTTTTTTCTCATATTTATGAGTTGTACACGAATTTACCTGGTGGGGTTTCATTGTTGCCAACCCGAAAAAAAAAAAAAAAAGAGAAAAGAAAGAAGAAAATATTTTAGGTTATACTATTGTTTTTACCCAGTCATTGTGGGCATGTATTTCCTATTTCTTTTCCTTCAATTAAACAGAAAGTAAAGAATGTACAGTAGTGCTATAGGTCGTCAAACTTCTTACCACTATGTTATTTCGATTTCATCTCCTTTACTCAGTTTTGTATTCCTTTTCTTTTCCTTTGTGTTTGTTGCTGTCTTTCTCATATGTGCATTCATGTACACCCGAGAAATTTGGTTTGTTTGCATTGGTTTCATGAGTCGGACGTGGTTCCAAGTCTTAGCATAACCATTTGAAACCTATTGGTTATTGATTGTCATTTTCATGTCATTCCTCTCTGAGAAAATGGTATTTTCACTGCAAAAGTCATGTTGTTGAAAATCAAAATTGGGCACAATTAAAATTTGTGATCTGGAGTAGGAAAAATTTTCCAATCCTGTTGTCATAATAATGTTTAACTTCTACCATATGGTAACAAATGATCATAACTTGACATTTCAAGTGAAAGAAAACGCCAGTAGTAACCCCAAAATTGGAATAAAAAGGAACCCAACAATAAAGCAGTAGAAATTAGAATGCACTGACCCCATCCTTGTCATCATATACCATCCCAAACATACATTGATGGATATTTCGTGAATAAAAAGTCTAAATATGTGATTACCTTTCCTAAACTAGCAAAAGACAAGTGTTTTGATTTTTTTTAATCATTTGAGCTGTTATTTTGTTTTCATTGGGATGCGAGCTGATTGAGAATAGGCTATCAGAAAACTGTTCCAAATGTGCAAGGGCTTTTTTTGGGACCAGCAGGTAGTTTGGATGACCAACAAGATATTGGTTTTTTGGGAATAAATGGATGTGGGCTTTTTTTAGGTTGTAATTTATTCAATGAACAGAAACATTGAGTGTTCAGGAGCTTCTAAGTTGTTTCTGATGGGCTTGTGTTTCTGTCAATGTTCACTGCAAGTCCTACAAGCTTTCACAAGAGGACTCCATAATTGTGATTTGGAGTACATGGGTCTCCAATGCCAGTTATCTCAACTAACTCCTGACGTTTGGTGCACTTAAAATGTTTCCAGGACAGATAGGGATGAATATACCTTACAATTATGGCAATGAAAAATGGCTATAGATGGTCGATTTTACAAAATATTATCCCAAGTTGAGAGTTGATGACTGCCACAAATTGGAAAACCCCAGATTGGGGTTTATTTGGGAGTTTGCAGATGACCATCCTTGGGGAAAACTGAATCGAACACCTAGAGTTTGATCAGCTTGAGTGAGGCTTCGGTAAGGTTCTCAAGTCACAAGAATTGTGTGTAGGGACTTTGTGTCAATAGTGCAAAATTGAGCCAACAGCACGAAGAATGGATTGTTCAATCTTCAACAAGAAGGGCTACTACCATTTTACCTCTCCAAAAAGGAGAAGTTTGTAGTGTTTGCGTGCAATATGTAAAATTATGTGTAAGGAAGCACGGAGACTTCTAAGAGGGTGCTGTATGTCGGATACACATACTCGGACATGCCGGAACATGTGTCGGACACGCCAATTGGTGTCTTGAATTTTTATTTATTTATTTTTCAATGGGCACACCAACAACACATATCCATCACTTAAATACACATGAAACACATTGCAAGTTTAAATTGTAAATATGTTTTTATAATTTTTTTTATGTTAAATGATGATTAAATTATGGATTCAATGTGTTTTCTTGTTGAGTTATTATTATTATTATTTTTTTATTTTTTGGTAGTTTGTGGATGTTACATTTATATACATAGCAAACAAAATATATAAGAGATATATTTTTTGCCCAGTCCTCCCCGTGTTCGTGTCCTCATTTTTTAAAAGTTGTCGTGTTTTGTGTCTGTACCTGTGTCAGTGTCCGTGCTCCTTAGATTATATGCTATATTAGAATTATATGTAGCATGTGTATGCATTTGTGCGAGTGTGTGTATGCTCTATTAAATACTCAATTGAAGATCATGAGGTAATTACTCTAAATTCTTGCCTTCCAAGGTTAAGTTTTCCACACCATGCCTCTTTATAACTACTAGTCATATAAATTGTATTGTGGGAGTGTTATCAGACAGGTGGGCAGTTTAGAGGATATATGATTGCCGTGGTGGACGTAGTGGTAAGCTGATGGATTGGTCACATGAGCAAACTCTTTGGAGGTTCCTGTTATGGTTATTTTTGAAATCTATTAGAAGATTAGGAGTGTTCATCCTGTATTGGTGGGTGCTGTAAATATATGTTTTTTAAGACACCTGAAACTCTATTTTATTTAGATTACGACTTCTTATATATTGTTTGTAAAAGGTGTGAATAGGAGCGCCGTAGTTGATGCTACTGCTTTCTTGTATGGATGTCTCTCTCTCTCTCTCTCTCTCTGTTTTTTTTTTTTTTTTGTTATTTTCTTGGGGGGGGAGGGGGGAGTGGCGGAGGGTGTGGTGCTTGGTCTTCTGTTGGTGTTGTTTTATTCTCTCAATGACATTCTTGCTCAAACTTCTTTCTGTTCGTAAATGTATATGATTGCTCTATGTAGGCTTTCTTGGCATCCTCATTGGTCAGGATAATATGAACCATAGGTTTGGGGCATGACTGGCCATTAAGATTTGGAGGTGTTTCTTGGGTGTTCACTTTTCTGACCACGTTCTTTACATGAATCTTTGCAGAGAAGTTGTTGTATTTCTCTGAGAATTTTGATGCAAAGTTGTTCCTTTCTCGAATACACCAAGATACAAACGGAGCAGACTTGGAGGCTGGTGCTCTTGCATTGAAAACTGATCTCAAAGGCCGGACGCAACAGAAAAAACAATTGGTCAAAGAAAATTTTGATTGCTTTGTCTCTTGCAAAACCACAATTGATGGTAAGCTACCATCAGATTACACATGGCATGTTAGCCTGTGCTTTTTGAGTCAACCCTGCTATCGATGTTCTCTCTCTCTCTCTCTCTGTCTCTCTCTCTCGTTGTCTTCTTATGCTTATAAAACTTTACTTAAATTTTTGGTGGTAAAATGACGTTCTGTTTTTTATTATTGTACAGATATTGAGTCAAAATTGAAACGGATTGAAGATGACCCTGAAGGTTCTGGAACCTCTCATTTGTTTAATTGTATTCAAGGAGTCAATTCACTGGCTAATCGTGCTTTTGGGCCTCTATTTGAGAGACAGGTAGGTAGGATCGAGATTTTGGATTAGCTCAGGATTTCTTTCTTGCAGGTGTAATGTGGTTCAAATAAGTTTTATTTATTTCTTGAAGAAAAATTAATGTAGGCTCAAGCTGAGAAGATCAGGTCTGTTCAAGGAATGCTTCAGAGGTTCCGGACACTATTCAACTTGCCTAGTACTATTCGTGGGAGCATTAGTAAGGGTGAATATGACCTGGCAGTTAGGGAGTACAGGAAAGCGAAGTCAATCGTTCTGCCATCCCATGTACAGAAAATGTTCATTTTACATAGTACTGTTTGGTTGACACATATCATTTCCAGTTCTAATTTTAGGCACAACAAATTACATGTTCTTGTAACTGGGGTGTCTTCTCACTTTATGTTCACTTATATAAGTTATCATATCATCTTTTTCCTATTCCTCTCTACTTGGAACTATATACCTCTTATTCCCAAATGGAAGAGCACATGGTTGAAAATGTTTATGCAACATTTTGGTGAGCCTCTGTCTTCTTTAGATGGAGAATCGTGTACCTCAATCCAACCAAACTAAAGAATAAGATACCAAAATTATTTTCTGTGCTGTTATTTGCTTGGTTATAGTTAGAGATGTTTCTTCTCTGATCTAAGCCTCAAATAATGATTTGGTTATCTACACTGGCATTCATGTCTATAATTGTGAGTTCTTCAAGTTTATATCTTTCTTAGCAGTTGGAATCAATAAATTTTTTTGAGTTACTATCAGTGGTCAAAGTGAGCAATTTCAGTTACTTTTGTATTGAATAATTCAATTGTCCTTTACCATGTCTGAGAATTCTCCCGATTTTTAAGTATTCATACTTCATTGCTGTTTGTTTGCTTTATAAGATAGGTATGGTCTTCCTTGATTTTTAAGTGGCATGCTTTTGTTATGAAGATTTGGTGGATATTATTTTTCTCCATTCACAGTTGTTTTGATGTTAGTATCATCGCATGTCTATTACCTGGTCTGGTGTTTTGTGGATTTTTTCAGTTACTTTATGTGGTCTTTCCTATTCTGGTGCATTTAGGCTATGGCCTTTAAAGTAAATGATGCCTTAAACCTTTCTCCCCTTACCATAGCTTGGACAACACCGGAAGGGAGAATTGCTGCAGGGACCTAGGGTGTTGCCTGATTTTGTTATTTTTAGTTGTAAACAAAAATACACACACACACACACTCTCTCTCTCTCTCTCTCTCTCTCTCGCTTGTGGTTTTTCAATCAAAATAAAATCTTCTTGGTAAGGTTTAGTAAGATACTATTGTATAAAAAATAAGAGGCAATTTTCTATTTGCTAGCAGTGAGTTTGATTGTTTTCATGGTGGCTTATGGGATGTCACCACATTCCTCCTTTAACTGACTATTTATTTAAAGATATAAATTATACAAGGGAACATAAATAAATTAAAAAAAATGATGTCTAACCTGACAAGTTAATGTGAAGCAATTTATTTATCGACTTTTACATTCCTATCGCTGTTAGGATATATCCCAAATACATGGTCAGTTTATCCTTTTTGATTTTCAGATGTTCCAATTCTCTGTTTCGGTGATTTGATTGCAACTTTAGAAATCAAATATTGTTGCCTTGGACATCGGATTATGTAAGGGAACCTTACTGTTTATTATTCTTTTTATGATCTAGTTCTGTTGAATATTCTTATGTTAGGAGCTTCCAGGAAATGGATGGTACTTTAGCAATAGTTTGGAGGCTTGTGATGCTGAAATCAGTGTTAAATTTAGCAAATTGTTTATAAGAAAAATAAAGAAACTTTTGCTGTTATTTGTTTATTTATTTATGTTTTCAATATGCTCTTTTTTTATTTATTTAGTTTTATGTTCCATTGCATATTTTTATGTGATTACTTGCTTGGTTAATGTTGTCTGGTTGAATAGAACATAATCCCAATGTTCCCTTTTCGTATCCTACCAAATGTACTTATGGTAATTTCTCATTTTCAGGTGGGTATACTGAAACGTGTCCTTGAGGAAGTTGAAAAAGTAATGCATGAGTTTAAAGGGATGCTTTACAAATCCATGGAAGATCCACAGATAGATTTGACAAATGTATGTTTGTTATATTCTTATAAGTATATTTCAGTAGTGTGCTATCATGCCAAACAGATATTCATCACACAGATCTGATTGTTTCTTAAGTTTTTCAGAGCAATGATTATGATCTAATAAATATTTACAAGGCTTCAACATTTGACTTTTGTCTTTGTTTCTAGTTGATGCGGTATTAGACAGAAATGATTGTACAGTACAATAACCAGAACTAACCTGACCAAGTGTCAGTGGCGCCCCCCCCTCTCCAGGCGGGGCCTGCCGGAATTCATTTCTTGTTTATGTAAATTTTGCGAGAGTTTGAATCATATCATTTGTTGCCGTAATGGTGTTTCTGATTTATTCATGCACACATGCATTAGAACACAAATTTGGAGTGGTAACTTTTTGGTTGTTCAAGGGCACAATTTATTCTTTGCTTTCATTCCAACATTCCTGCTATTCACAGTGGTGATGAAGGCTGCTTAATTAAGTCCACAAGTCCCCTACAGAGTGGTTAAGATTACCATCTTATGTTTGGGGTGGCTTTATGATGGGGGAGTTTGACACATCCTGAATGTGTTGCGTGCCTGGGTTGCACTACTGCTCATTAACTTAATGATTGTTTTGTTTCTGTACGTAATATTAATGTTGATATCCACTCCTAATATGCATATATGTATGCCTAATTAAGCCAGTTTGAAATCCCATCTTTCTGCCCGTTTTGGCACGTGATGTGGTGGCTTATAGCAGAGTTAAGCGTGATTCTGGAGCTGGCTGTTAAATCCTAGTGGGGCTTGAATTAGGTTTGGCCCTAGATGGATCAGGTTCTGCTTAGCTGCACCATCTCGTTCTGGTAGCATCTCTCATTTTTCCTGTTGATTATTTGTCAATGGATTAGCAATTTCAATATTTGGAAACTAAATTTCAACTGCCAATAGTATTAGTATCTCACAACCTAGAAACTCTCCAGTCCACTGGTATTTCATGAAAGATACTGCTCATCACTCTGATGAGGTCTGGAGGACGTCTTCTTGAGGAGTTTGCTGCCTTTGGCTGTCGGTAGTGCCACTGCAATGTTTTGTAAAGGACAAGCAATGCTTTCCAGTGGACTTGGTGTTAGTTTACATTTTTAGATGACTCATCAGCTGTTCTACGATCATGTCATGCTGCTTCTCATAAGTTCATCATCCAAACAAGTATGATATTTAGCTTGGTGAGGTGCTCAGGTTTTGTTGTCTAGAGGAAAAGTTTTATGCCGTTTCAGTTGGGGTCTTAAGTTTTAGTCTGCAGGAACCTGACAGGCCATGTACTTTGTTGGTCAATTTGGTTCCTCTGCTCGTTTCTTGCTTCTCTTCTTTTTCCCTTTTTGAAATGATGCCATTTCTTTTATCTAGGTTTACTGATAAGTATGATCAGAACTGGGAAAAGGAGAAACTTTTTCAAGCAAGAAGTACAACTGGGGACTCTGCTCTCTTTGACAATATTTCTTATGAGTTTCTTGAAAATGGAGTTATATGCACATATGAAATGCTTGGCTGTAAATGATGGCTTGGTTTGAATATGAATTAAACTACCCCCTTAACTATTATGGGGACCAATAGAATGAATCTTTTATCAATAAACTATTGCCACCTTATAAAGAACTATGGATAAATGGTTGCATTTTCACATGAATGCCTGGCCACTAGTGCTCTTTTTGTTTCTCTCTTTTTTTCGGCCTTAGAGAGCATTTATCATTTTCACACATGGCAACATGTAAAAAGGCATGAATCAGAGTTATTAAAGCAATTATACACTTAACAGTGCCTGCCGTTCATAAGACTTGTACTTTACAAAAAAGACACGATAAAGATTTTTAAAACAAAGGTAAAAGTATGTTAATGATTGCTTACATTTGATGTTCTTTCTTAAAAGTCGTGTCACTGATAATTGTATATGGCAATGATTAGATGAATATGTGTACTTAATCACCTGTTCACGTCAGATGTTTCAAATTGTTAATATAATTTTCTTTTAGGTCTTGAATTGAGATTTTCTAGACTTATATGAACTAATTGGTTCTTTTAGGTCTTTAATCACCTGTTCACGTTGGATTCATCTAACTCTCATGTCCAAGGACATTGGAACACGGCTAGATTTTATATTTTTTAAATACTTCTTTTGTTTTTTAAGATAAAATGGTATTTTCAAGTTAAAATATAGCATTTCATACATAAAATGGAAGTCCTATACTTAGTATTATAGTAAACTCAATTAGTTATACATCCTTGTTAGATGCATGTCCAATTAGTGTCGAGTGTCAGGCGTTGGGTATCTGACACGGGTACTTCACATATTTAGAAGAGTCCAGGTAACATAGGTCCTGGGGAGGATTTCAATATTGTGCATAAGGTTCCATTTTAGTGATGAATATAAGTGGACTACGTGATTGCCAATTATTCTGTACTTGGAGTCTTTTTAAGCATTGCATGGGTACCACCACCACCTCTGACCTAATGCATAGGCATGGGTGGTTTAGCTAGACTGGCAATGGCCATGAGTTGCATAGGCAACACCTTGATGAGCGTGCCACCTTGATGTGGCTCATTGCTGTTTATATGCTTCTTATCCAGTTTCACCATTATATTATTTTCAATGGTGATTAGGAATTATTTTTATGTACTTGCATTAGTATTCTAATTACTTTAGTTTCTAAACTCCGGCAACTAAATATTTTTCTTATGCTTCATGTAGCTTGAAAACATTGTGAGACTTCTATTGGAGCTGGAACCTGAGTCAGATCCTGTGTGGCATTATTTAAATATACAGGTAAGGAAAAGATTCAAATCCACTAGAGTGTTGATTTGTTCCCAGGGGACACTTCAGGTGGCTAGCTGGATTGGGATTATTAGCTAAGTTAGCTTGTGTGTTAGGTTTGAAAGATGCCAGTAGCTTGGCTGATAGAAGTGACTTTAAGTCATTTGGACTTCATACTTTACACTTGGATCGATTTTGTTTCTGTTTTTAAATTGTCTTCTTCCTCTAACTTGCTAACCAATATAAGAGAATTTGCCAGTTTGAAATTCTAGTTAGTTTCCACCCTTCATATTAGTTCAACCACATTGTTGTGGAATTCACTATGGTATTACAAGTGCTCTGTCAATTTGATCTTCTTTTGCTTTTTCTACTGTCAGAATCACAGAATTCGAGGTTTGCTTGAAAAATGCACCTTAGACCATGAAGCACGAATGGAAATCTTGCAGAACGAGATACGTGAAAAAGCTCTGTCTGATGCAAAGTGGAAACAAATTCAGCAAGATCTTAGTCAATCGGTAAGTGCAACTACTAAAGGGCCATCTTCTGCTAGTATAGAAGCTGACCCGTTTAATTCTCATTAATATTTGACCCTTTCCTTTTGTACTCTCATCAGTCGGATGTGGACTATTCTCTCACATCTGGGAACAACCATCTGCTGGGAGATTCACAGCCAGTAGATTTTACTGGTGCAGAAGTTGACGCTCTTAGAGGAAGATATATCCGCAGGCTAACAGCTGTACTTATCCATCACATACCAGCCTTCTGGAAAGTAGCCCTTTCTGTTTCCAGTGGGAAATTTGCGAAGGTATCTTGGACATTTTCTTTTATGTAAAACATATTGTTAAGATGTAATTAAGATTTCCAGGAAAAGGTATCCTCTTAAGATAAATTGGAACTAAAGCATGTGTGCATTTATCATTTAAGTGGTTAGAAATTTGTCAATTTATATTGTCTTCTTTACTCTTTTTTTTTTTTTTTTTCTGACTTATCATCTGATGCCAATGCTTGCTATACCCTAGAAACTGCAGTTTCTTATTATTGATTCAAAATGAACTAGCGAATATACTTCATGGTAAATATGGTTCTTTATCATAGGTCTTGGTTTGCTAAAATCATCCTAAACCTCCTCAGTGCTGTTTATTGATTGGTGAAAAATGCATCATCAAATTTCTTTCTTTTCTATTAGTTTTTTTTCAAAAGGTAAGTTGTCCTTTTAATAAGAGAAAGAAGAGGTGGACAATTAGTTCTGAAATGTATGAAGATAGGGGAAATTAATATAAAACTGTAGAACTGTTAACTGTTAAAATAATTGTTAATTTACCCTAGATCAAATTTGAAACAAGAAATGCAGTAAGCAAATGCAGTTCTTCAAATTGTTTGAAATCAACCTTCTTGTCTGGAGATTTATTCCTTAGCAACTGTAGCTGCATTCAAGTAAGTTGTATGGCCATATTACATCTGAAGTTAAAAACTTGTAAAAACATTGAAAAAAACATATTTTAAGATTTAGATATAGAAGATCTGTCAATCCACCATGAATATTTATGAGTCTTTAACCTCCTTGTTCACGAACCAACTTAATTGGTCAAAATAACTTCAAAAGTATCCTTCTCCAATAGAATCCTTAAAGAAGGGTTCATTCCCTTCCAAATTCAGTAGGTTCAAATTGATTTGCCTTCAGCCATGTGGGTGATTATCATTTGCGCTCTTGTCAGTATTCAAGTAGAAAACAATGGAAATAGATGTGGCTCGCTATATATTCTTATGTGCATGCATGTATACTAGAAAGAATGCAAGTGCATTGCATGTGGATGGCTCACACTTATATATATTCACTGAAACAAAATCCAGATGATGCTACCATACTAGCAAACTGTCACTGGATACATGGTGGTTTTACAAAAGTATATAGTCGCACAAACTTGGAACGGGCTCCAAAATTAAATAACATAAAAAGTCTAACCAGTTACCTGTTAAAAGTAAAGAGCAAAATGTATATTTACATATACATGTGAAGATTCCATGTATGATGGCAGGACAGAAACCTTTTCCTGTGATTTATAGAAACAATAATTTGCTAATTTGCTCTTGTAGACAAACAAAATGTATATTTATGTATACCTGTGAAGATTCCATGTACAATGGCAGGACAGAAACCTTTTCCTGTGATTTATTGATACAAAAATTTGCTCTTGTAGACTAGGCATTAAATTTGGCCTAGTATTACTTTAAAAAAAAAGTGAGATTAGGCCTAGTGTCTAGTGGATGGGAAAGGCTCATTTATAGGTGCATAAGTTATGGAACAGTCACTTCATTGCTCTCAGTATTGCTTGTATGACATTATTAGGTTTTGGTACCAGTTTTTTGTGTCTTAACCAAGCACACTGCTTCAACTTAGCATTTGCAACCACAGATTCTAAAATATCAACCCTTTTGGCTAAGGGACCGCAAAATAGTGGGCTACAGTGTATGTGCTGTGTCCAATGCTGCAGATACATACATTATTGATGGTAGAGTTCATTAGCATTTGACCATGATAAATACTTTACTACTTTGTCTAAACCCTCCCCCCTCCCGCCCCTTTTCTTCTTTGGGGCAGAAGGTGGTGCACTGTGTCAGGTAGACATTATCTGCTGCAAGTTGTATTGGTGGCAAATTTCACTAATGTCTGGCTTATTTAGGTCGATATAGCTAGCAGCAACAGTAAGACAACTCCTATATCAATCATCACTTGAAGCAGTGAAAGCAAATGTAATCCAGTACAGCTGGGAAACTTGGAATAGTGCCCAAGGTTGATTTGTTGTGCACTAATGTTGCAAAAATTGTGGGGTTTAATATTTTAAAAGGCAGGACTAAGGTTATAGGGTTGGGAGATTTATAAGAGTTTGAACTGGCTCGGTTTCCTAAACGGTTGGAGTTGCAGAGAATTAGTTGCTAGAAATTCTGGACAGCAACCTATTAAGGCTTTGGGTTGTTAAATAAAAAGAAGATGAATCTGGGAATTTCACCTAAGGAATCGCTCCGTGAGATAAGGTTGCCTCACACATTAAACAAAGCTTCAAAACTTCTTGCAAAATTTCAAATCCCAACTGTATAAAATAGAAATATCACATATGTAGGCTGTTAAAGTAGCCAACTACGACAGGAAGGACTGTAAAATAGGGAAATTTGACACTTTGACTATCAAAGGCTATTTTAGATCCAATATAGACCACCTATAATGACCTGAAGAGATGGAATTCCACATAGTACAGCCCATGGTCCAACTTCTACAGCCCATATCCATTAGATCTTGAAATTACTCAAATATCCCTAACCTCTAAACCTAACAAAACAGAGATAATATCCTACCAGAAGCAAACTACCTTGAGAAATGACTCGAGTTGAATCAAAACTTTAGTTAGATGAGATCTAAGCACAGCACATGCAAGGTTTCCAGTTTGTTGTTTTCTGATCTGCATGTTCTGCATCACATTTTTCATGATTCCAAAAATCCAGACAAGTTTCAATTTTTTTTAAAGCAAGAATAAAGTCCAAGTACAAGAATATTATACTACTACGAAGTCCTCTCTATGCTTCACAAACTTGAGTTTTGAGTATCTATTGCTGTTTTGCACTTGTTTTTATTTGCCACTGATCTGCATTTTGCTCCAACAAAAAAGTGAGCTTTCTTGGGCTGCTTAAATTTGAAAATTTGCTAGGTATCCGAAATGAAGTGTTTTTCTTCATCCTGATGAGTGCAATATGCAGTTTCCTTCAAGTTTAATGGAGCTTGAATAATATTCTTGCTTTGGCTTTTACTTGAATTTATTTTTCTTGTGTTCTTCTAAAATAACTCATGGTTCTTGTTTCAGTCTTCCCAAGTTTCTGCTGATTCCAATGTTAACACTTCTGCGAATAAAAGCGAGGAAAAAGTTGGAGATGGAAAGTACTCTAGTCATTCTCTTGATGAAGTAGCTGGGATGATACGCACTACTACATCCGCTTATGAGTCTAAGGTAAATGTGCTCTCTTGTGTTACTAGACCTCAGAATTGCTATGGCTGGACCATTTCGTTTCCTTTTGAATATGAGTCTTAGTAAAACGCTTTAGGTGGCTGTGTTGATGTATATTTCCTGCTGGAGCATGAGCTTTTCCAAAGTATGTTTGGTTTACAGATGGAAATCTATTTTTGAAATTCGACATGCCAATTTTTCTTTGGCTACGAAATCGAGATGTGGTTTTTCTGGTATAGCAAGTTTACAACTAGCGTTTTATATAGATAAGCAAATGCATACGTGCACACCTTTTATTTTGTAATCATTTCCAGTGGTGGTTTTACTTATCCAAAAAAAAAAAAAAAAGAATTGTGTCCAATGGTGGGATGTTTAATATTGAAACAATAGTATGGTATGATTATACTGTAGAAGCATGCAACAAGTTTAGAGTCCTGCAGTTATGGGATATCGATGTTGTTGCATCCCTTATACTTACTTTGAATCCAATGTCAAAACTAATGTAAGAGACCAGTTGACATACTATGATTATTGAGAAATCTATTGTAGACAAATGTGATTTTGGCTTGCACAGAAAAGGTAGTGATGCATGCTGCTCAATCAGACAAGATAAAGCGAGAGGGCTTTATTATGAGAAAAGATGGACAAGAAGGGTTTCCTTTTTTCTCCTTTTCTTTTCTGTTTTACTGCTTGGGGTTGATGGAGTATGCCAAATACTTGCCTCTTCTGCATAGACTAATGTTTATAGCATCTGTTTCCTATGGCCTTCTGATCTTCAATCTGATTGGTGTTGGTTCTAGCCATTCAGTTGACCTTTGAAATTTTCCATGCACAGTTTATTAGGAGATTCCTGGTTCTGTAAAAATAACTTTTCCTTTTCTCCTCAGATGAGACTATTAAATCACTTTGTTGCCTTTGTCAGTTTTAACTGTTGCAAGTTGTGTTAATCCAAAAATAATCTGTTATTGGGATCTTTGACTATGAATGCTGTTCCTAGGAGGCATGGTTGATTTTGATATATGTTGGAGAGCTTGATATACATTATTGGGCCCTTAACCTAACAACTTAAGCTCTTGGGTTTAGTGGTGACTTAACATAGGATTAGAGCTCAGGTTGGGGAAGTCTAGGGTTGAAGTCTCTCCTTTTACATTCATTCCCTTGTTGCATTATGTTTCTTTCTATCTTTGTATGTTGCATAGGGTTGCATGTGAGAGAGGGTGTTGGAGAGCTTGATATGCATTGTTGGGCCCCTTACCTAACAGCTTAAGCTTTTGGGATTAGCGTTGACTAAACAATATATAATTCCAACTTTCTGGTTTTGAACTCTATGGCATCTTGAGGTTGTTTCTTTTTCTGATGCTATTAATGTTTTGAATTTATTCAGCTTATTATTATTATTATTTTTTTTTTTTTCTTTTTGGAGTTTGCCCATCTTTATAGGCTTATAGCTATGCATTTCCATCTTCACATTTTTCTTCTATACTGAATATTGATGTATTTAGTATTTTTCTATGATAGTAATGATTTCCTTGCACTTCAGGCATGATCTTCATTAAAATTTTGAGGCATAATTATGGTGTTTATCATTTCACATGGACAGACTATGAAATGAGATGTTAAATCATAAGTGAGTTTGATAATTGTCACATAGACTTTTGACGTTATGATTTTAACTAGCAATCAGGCAATTAAATCTTTGCCCTAACCAGTTCTAAAAAAATATGATGCTTTTATCCATCAAATACATAAAGTTGCAGATTTCATACACATTAATATTTGAAAATGTGTTGGTGGTGTTGACTGTGAGGGCCTGCACGTGGAGGGAGAAGCGACATGGAGCTTACTTTGCTGTTTAATATAGTTGATGATGATTCCGCCTCAACTGCATTTTCTTCTGATTAATGATGCTCAATTTTTAACCTCTTCAATTACTGGTTTGGAATATGGAATTGGATCTAACTGTGTCTACTGTTATTGATGCAGGTCCATAACACTTTCCGTGATCTTGAAGAGTCAAATATTCTTCGCCCATACATGAGTGATGCCATAAAAGAAATATCTAAAGCGTGCCAAGCTTTTGAAGCAAAAGAATCAGCTCCTCCAATTGCTGGTATGTAGATTTCTCTCCTGCTGTGGTTTATTGTCTTCTCAAATTGTTCTGACTGTTCAATTCTGTGACCAACAGTTGTAGCACTGCGGACGCTTCAGTCTGAGATTACAAAAATTTACATACTAAGGCTGTGTTCATGGATGCGGGCTTCAACAGAAGAGATATCTAAGGATGAATCATGGGTCCCGGTTTCTATCCTTGAAAGGAACAAGTCCCCATACACAATCTCTTCCTTGCCTCTGGCATTTCGTTCAATTATGGCTTCGGGGATGGAGCAGATCAATTTGTAAGTCTCCAGGGCCTAGTTAATGGTTTGGCATTAGTGGGAATAATATATTGAACATGAACAAAGTTTTAAAAAAAAAAAGAAAAAAAAATATGTGCAAAGTTCATTTGGTTGGATGGTTTGTGCCATCTCTGTGAAAGTTCGTTGTCTGTTGCTAGGTAGTGATGACAGTACTAGCTACGCATGCGTGCACGGTTGTAGTGAGGTGAGCTGCGCTGATCTGAAGTCTGTTATCCTCAATTCTGAGCTTGTGTTCAACCTGATCCAAGATACTGTGATTGAGCTCAAGCTAAAATGAATTGTCCAAGGTGGCTCAGCTTGCATCGTTTAGATGCTAGCTCAAAGGATGTTAAGTGAAAGAGAAGGTGCGAAAACATGAGAATGCTTTTGGGTGCGAGTTCTCACATTCTTATTGGCAAAAGTTGTCTAATATATAGGCCATTAAGGAATTCTTTGTTTTCTATAGGAAAAATTTGAAAGATAACTGTAACCTATTACTATAGGAGACACCCCTGACAAATTTATTACAATCTTGATCCGTCATATCCTTATCGAATGATCTCTCTAGAGAGCATCTGCTGTTGAACCTGTCATGTCATTGAAGATTTGTCAATTACTTTTCCAAAAGAGTCGCTGTTCTCATCTTTATTGCTTCTTTGAGAAAACTGAATATGCAGGTTCTAAATTAATGTCATTGTAATGTCTACAATTTAGATATTACTCTTATGAAGATCCTTTATTATGAGCCTTTGCAGACCAAGCCTGGAGTTGAACAAGCTCGCCTTGTCTTGGTAAACAAATTTAGTTTTAAGATCAAGTTGAGCCTACATAAAAGATATAAATGAAGCGTGAAAGAGGTGCCAAACTTAAACCGAGCTCAAGCAGCTCGGGTGGTTTTCCGGCCTATGTACTTATTGTGCTCAGATCATGGTGCTTGGCATCAATTTATTATTTTTGAAAGGGAAGATTTGGATGGAACCCAAATCAAGTTTTGGACTCCCAAGAGGCAAATGCCACCTAGATTAGTCAATATAAGGCATGTATGACAATTCTAAGTGCCATAGGTCGTTGCCGAGGAAGGCTCATGTATAGGTGTATATATGTTTGATAAGTTGAGGAAGGCTCATGTATTTATCTTTCCACTTAACACAAACACTTGCATGGCCCTAAGTATCATTGTCAGGAAGGTTGCCGACCCCATGGCAGTGATGTTGGATATCAAGGTTGTATACTGTGGTATCTTAGATGTGGTTACCACTTGGAGGTTGCATTTGATGCCTACTTGTGTTGGGAGCAAGGCCCAAGGGTCTTATGGAGATGGATACTTGTTTTGTGTTGTAACTTTGCCTCATTGCATCCACTAGGGACCCTGTTCATAATTAGCTTGGTGGCTAGAGTTGAAAGCTAGCTAAAGAGGCCTCCAAACTTTGTCCATCCACTACTCTTAGCTGCCCAAGAGAAGGGATAGCTTATGTCATCTTCAGGCCAGTGGCTAGCGCAATGCAATCCTCACCATATTGATGGTTGCCTGTTAATTTTCTCTTAATCGGGCCATGATTGCATTCTGAGTGATGAAAGTCCTGCAGGATTGGCATGCCATGTGCATTACTATTGGCTTTGGACTGTAGGCTATAGCATATCCGCAATTAGGGGGGGGGGGGGGGGGGCACTTATCATTACACACACACACACATATGTATATATATGGGGAGCGATCCATTTACACTTAGTGTAAGAATTTTATTCTTACACCTTTCCATAACTTTTTGTGTGTTTCATCTCTCACAAATCCCTCTTTTGGATTCATGTTCGTCTTATGCCCTTCGTGCTTGTCAAAATTTAGATCAATCGAGATTGAGAGGTAGGTCATCCATTCAACTGCATTTTTGTGTATGATGTAACTCTAGTTTTGCGAGCTATATAAATGAGATAGTTATTAATTTCCGATTGACTTGAAATTTGACAAGCATGAAGGGCACAAGAAATGAAAATGGAGGTAATTCCTTAGGGAGTGGAAGGCTGATGTGGTGTCTCCAAGAAGCAAAAATGGATGTAATTTCTAAGAAGTTAGTGTGAAGCCTTTGGGGAGGCTGGTTTTAGTGGAGCGGCGGGGGGTATTCAAGTTTTGTGGAATAACAGGGTCATTAGGAAGATGGATAGGGAAGTGGGGAAGTTCTTGGTGACATCTCTCATCAAATGCGTAGTAGACAATTTCACATGAGTGGTTGCTAGTGTTTATGTTCTGGTGGAGGATTTGGAGTGGGAGGATCCGTGTGATGAATTAGTGTTAGTGGGCTTTCAATGGGGGGCTTCTTGGTGCTTGTCTGGAGATTTTAGTGTGGTGATTCCCCAATGAACAACGGGGTTGTGATCATATGTCTAGAGCCATGTGAGGTTTTTCTAATTTCATGGATGATATGGGTTTGATGGACATCCCTTTAGAGCGGGGACCTTTCATGTGGTGTAAATTATCAAGATATGCCAGCCACTTCTAGGATTGACAAGTTTTCACTATCCATAAAATGGGAGGTGCATTTTTATTTGGTCTAGTGCTCTCTTCCAAGGCTAGTATCGGATCATGTTCCAATCCTATTGGATTGTGGAGTCATAAGGAGAGGTCGTATGTGGATGATGGTTGACAACTCTAGGAGAAGATAGAAGATTGGTGAAGAGGTTACGTTGTTGATGGTAGGCCGAGTTATGTGTTAGTCAAAAAGCTTAAGCTTCTGAAAGAGGATTTAAAGAAATGGAGTAAAGAAGAGTTTGGCAAAGTGGAAGTCCAAAAAGCTATGACTAATAAAAATGGCTGGTTGAAAAAAGAGGCTTTTTTTTTTTTGGTGGGTGGTTTTGGGTTTCGGGGTTGTTTTTTTTTTTGGGGGGGGGGGGGGGGGGGGGGGGGCTTTTGGCAAAGGATAAGGTGGTTAGGGATAGCAAAAACTAGGAGTTTGGCTGCATTGTTAAACCGAGGAAATATATTAAAGACAGAAGTCGAGAGACCTGGGGCCGAAGGAAGTTTATTAATGCTCATAGAAGACGTAATTACATAGTAAAATAAGGTTGGGAAACCAGGAGTTGATGACAAGCAGATTACATTGGGCATTATAGGCTTTTACGAGACTTCGTACTCAGATGCAGAAGAAAGGCTATTGCGTCTTGATTATATGGAGTTCTTAGTCCTATCAAGGGACAACAAGGGGATGCTGGAAAGGCCATTCAGTGAGGAAGAGGTTCTTGCGGCTGCTATAGCTCTAGGGGGTGACAAGGCCTGGGACTAGATGGTTTCACATTGGCGTTCTTTCAGAGATATTAGGGGCTTGTAAAAGAGAACATATTAAGATGTTGCACGAGTTTCAGAGTTCTGGGTAGTTTGAGGAAAGTCTGGATATATCCTTTGTGGCTCTGATTCCTAAGAGGTAGGTGCATTGCATCAAGGACCTTAACCAATCAGTCTTCTTGGAGGCGCTTATAAGATCTTGGCAAACACGTTAGCAACTAGATTGAAGCATGAAGTTTCCAAAGTGGTCTCTGAATTGCAAAATGCTTTCGTGGGGGAAACTGGATCTTGGATGTTGTCCTTGTGGTTGATGAATGTGTTGGTTTCAGATTTTGGAGTGGGGTCCTAGGGGTGATTTGCAAACTAGATATTGAAATAGCGTCTGGCAATCTTAATTGGGGTTTCTTGCTATATATGCTAGAAAGCACGAGTTTTGAAGAAATGGAGGAAATGGATACTGCTTTGCATTTCTATAGTCAGATTGTTAGTTCTTGTGAATGAGGCCCAACATGCTTCTTTCCTACAGCTAGAGGCTTTAGATAGGGTGATACAGTTTCCCCTCTTTTGTTATTCTGGTGAGTACTTAGTCGTGTGCTATCTAAGACTGTGCAAGGTGGTTTATAGAGGGCTTTTAGGTGGGTCAGCTGGATGGGGTGGAGGTGGTAGTTTCTCATCTTATGCATGTTAAAGATACTATTTTTTTGTGGTGCACAGCTCGAATAGCAAGGTTATCTCCGTTGTGTCTCCAGTGTTTTGAGGTGGTCTCAGGTTTGAAGGTGAATTTGACGAAATAAAAAATCATTCCGGTGGGAGAAGTTAAGGACAGAGGATTTGGCAGATATTTTGGGGTGTAGGGTCAGGGCACTCCCTCATTTGTATTTGGGACTACCGCTAGGAGTGACTTTCAAGTCAAAAGGAATTTGGGAATTAGCGGTGGAAAGATTTCTGAATAGATAGGCAAACTGGAAACAATTATACTTGGGCTAAAGGTAGGTAACTCACTCTGATTAAGAGCACCTTGTCTAGTCTACCCACTTACTTTATGTCATTATTTACCCTCTTGGCTCTGGTGGCTAAGTGGTTGGAAAAGTTGAAGAGGCGATTTCTTGTGGGTGGCATTGGACAGGAGTTTAAGTAGCACTTGGTTGACTAGGAGACTATCTGTAAGCCACTCAAGGCAGTTGGGCTAGGGATCAGAAAGTTGAGTACTTTCTATCAAGCTTTTCTTGGAAAGTGGTGGTCGAAGTTTGCTTGCGACGGACAAATTTTGGAGGAGAGTAGTGGCATCTAAATGTAGTTTGTTATGGGGAGGAAGGGCTTCAATGGAGAAGTTTGGGTCCGTGGAAAAGTACTGAGAGTAAATGGGACTCTTTCAGTAAGCATACAGCTTGGTTGTAGGTGGAGGGGTGTCACGACCCAGAATTCACATGATACTATGTTGTCTACTTTGAGCTCGGCTCCGCACGACTTTAAAACGTGTTGTACCAAGTATATGTGTGTGCCTACATATATGGCATGACTTATAAGAAAATAAATGAAGCACTGCTTCCGTTTTGATCACATTTAACATTTGAAGACTGTGTTATTGTTCTTGGAATTTGATTACTACCTCATGTCATGGATGGCAAAAGGTTGGGGTAACCTGGTTGAGTATGATAACGTATTCTCAACTCAAAGGTCCCAAAACCATTTTAAGTGATAGTTAAGTTATAAGATTTAGACCATTGACCTCATAGGCCAAGTGATGCTTCATTTCTTTGTCAATCTTGATGTCAAAAAATTTGAGTCCTTCTGTTATCTTGTTGAAGAAAAAGAAAATATTTATTACTTTTTATTTCTTTTTCTTTTGCAAATTACAAAAAATGTAGATTTTTTGTTCCTAAGTATTTGTTTATTGAAATTTTTTTATTATTTATTACAAACTACTATATTATTAATCAACAATAATATAAACTTTTAGCTTATGATGGTAGGTTCGGACCAGGTCAAAACTGCCACCCAACATTATTCATTTGTGAATAATCATTTTACAATCTAGGCTTAATAACAGCTTATATTCAATGAAAGCATATCCTGAAAAAGGCTTCTGGATCCATTTAAGCAGTTTATACACTATTCAACTTTTGTTTGAATGAACAAATCTGCTTTCCTTAAGTAGAAAGTCTGTACTTTCCAGGATGATTCAGTCTCTACGGAGTGAGGCTGCAAAGTCTGAAGATACATTTGCACAGCTTCAAGAAATTCAAGAATCTGTTAGACTTGCCTTTTTGAACTGTTTGCTGGATTTTACTGGTATGATGGAGGGTTACTGCCTTGACTACTCTGTTTTCCATAGTATTTTTGAAACAAATGCAGCTTTATGTTGTGACTTCCTCTTGTTGCACATTAATCAGGTCATCTGGAGCATATTGGAGGTGATCTTGCCCAAAATAGATCAAACGGAGTAAGCCCACATTTGCAAAATGGATATTCTCACGACTTGCAGGAAAATTTATCTGATCCTCTCCCTGGAAGTGTTGTCGATCCACATCAACAGCTTTTGATGGTTTTGAGTAACATTGGATATTGCAAAGACGAACTTTCTCGTGAATTGCACCTCAAATACAGACATATCTGGCTACAGTTGAGGTACATAGTCATCAGTTTGGACCTTCAAACATATCAAATCTGTTAATGGAGTGATGTTCAATACCTTTCATTTCTTGTATCAATGAGCTGGTAGCAATTTGAGACAGCTGGCTGCAATATGGTATGTGAACCATTTAACCTACCGGTTTTGCTTGTGCCAGGCATAAATTAATACTAACTGACCCAAATTATTATTAAAGGCAATAACCTTGTTCAAACATGGTTGATAACAACAAGTGCAAATGTCAGGGTTGGTGTTAACATAGTTTTGATTTCGATAATTCTCTTTGCTTTTTTATCTCTTCTTTTGTTCCCCTTCTTTCTCTTAGCTGTACATTATTAGGATCTTTTTCTTATTTCTGTATTATATCAAACTGAAAGTGTTTTTTCCCCCTCAATTTACTGTTCTTTATTTCACTTGATTTATTCTCTCTCTCTCTCTCTCTCTCTCTCGCTCTCCACCATCTGTGTGTGTGTGTGTGTGCAGCTACAGCCTATGCTGATCTACAAATTTTTGTTGTGGCATGCTTCACAATTTTTTCGTTCTCTGAGTTTATTGATAGGTTGCATGCTGTTACGATAAGTATGCTTGATAAGTACGTGTTTTGAATAACCTACAATGTCAATGTGAGCCATAATATCTTGTCTTCACTTTTGCAGGGGAAGAGATGAAGAGGATAGTGATATGCAAGATTTGGTTATGTCTTTCTCTGGGCTTGAAGAGAAGGTCCTTGAACAGTACACTTTTGCAAAGGTATGGCTAATCATGTGTCTTCGATTTAATTGAACGTTGTTGCTACCACACATACACACGTTGCATGGTCAGAATTATTCTTCTGTCTGATCTTGCATTCTTTATAAAATAGGCTATGTACTAGATTCTTTTCCATTTGGGTGGAAAATTTAGGCAAGGCTTGTGACCTTTTTGTCTAGATTTCAGTTTAGTAGCAGGTCTTTGAGCAAGCAACTTTACAATTCACATGAAATCATTTTAGGATTTACTGCAAAAGTAACCATTTTTAGTATCTCAACCGAAGTTGTCTGTGGTCTCTATCACCTGAATATGACCCTGTAACCCAGATGCCTTTCCTTATTTGAAAACGGCATTTACTACTCGGTCCACACTCTGAATCATAGTTACAAGCTTGCCACTGATGTCTGTAAATGTGTTCTCCATTTTCTCTAATCTTGACATGAAATTTACACCAATTTACCTAAATGCCACTAGCACGTGACATTTGTTTGCATTTGCATTAATTTTTTGTTATCCCACACTTCCCCCACCATACGCTTGCCCAAAAGAAAGAAAAAACTACAATGATGACTTTCCTATTTTTATGTCTTGGTATTACACTTATTTAGAAATAAAAAAATTCAAAATTACAACCAGCAGAAATAAGTGAAAATTATGTTTTAGTTTAGATCCAAACTACATTTGAATGCAGTAAAGATGCTACTTGGTTTTAAAATATTTTATTAGGGCCATCAAATATAAGCTAGACCATATCGTATTATAAAATGCACTATTAATTATTCTGTGAATGCTTGACTAATAATTACAAACTATAATTGAAGCATTTGTATTGATTTGTCCCTAAAAATTGAAAAAAACGAAGAGAGATGATATTTTTTTGTGGGGTAGAATTATATCAACCCTTCAATCTGTTTAATATACAAGAGACAAACTTGCGCAATTCTTTAGTAATCATTTCAAGACATATCACATTACTTCAACATCATATATTATGCTTATTGTCTATCTCGTAAAATTGTTGACATGTAATTAATTACTTTAGCATTTTGCATTGTCACCAAATATAGTGGACACATTGACTATTACACATGCATAAATACTTATATAACATCATAGTAACCATAATAATGTTATTGCTTTTTTCTTTTCCCTTGATGGTTCTTTCTGTGAGTACACTAACTCCATTTTACCTATCAGATTTTGCGCTAATCCTTTTCTATATGGCCTTTCAATTTGTCCTAAATAATTGATTTTTTTTGTGCAACTCCTATGTCTATCATTATTGATTTTAGTAGTTAGTATTAATGAGAGAAAGAATGTTATTACCTAACACTATCATGGATATTGATTTTTATGGTTTCTTACCAATTCGTTTTACTCTTATTATTATGGATACATAACAATGGGAGTAGCGATGTTCTCTAAGAATAAAAGCTAAATTTCACGCAACTAGATTAACTTTTAATTTTATTCTTTCCCATTACTCATATTCTTTTTCCTTCCTTGGGCAGATAATTTATACTAACTGACAGCCACCTTGTTGTTATAAGGGCATTGCCGATGATAATAGCACTTTAATAATGACCTTAACTCTGTCTTTTGCTAAAATATCTCTGTAGCTATATGCTGTTATTAATTATGGAAAAATGAACATATATACCACTATTTTACAAAAGTTATCTTATTTTACTTTTCCCTAAAGATGTTATGTTCATTTGAAACCCATCCCGCACAGCAGGCTGGCCAAAAACTAGTGTATGCGTATTTATTTTGGTATTTTAGATCTTTCTGCCTGCAATGGTTTGGTATTACGACTTAGGTTTAAAAACAATATTAATAGACCACTATACTAACCCAGATAAAGACAACGTGCTCAATTGATTTGATATTTTATGGTCTAAATATTTCCTCTGGAATTTTCTTTTATGAAATTACTGCTAAATCAAATGATAATGTCATGTTGTCTAAAGTTACTGTCTGAATCTTTCACACACTGTTTTGGTGGGATAATTATTTTCTGAAATGCATTCTTTATCTTCGGGCTACTTGTTTCAATAATGAGTTTCTAATAAAGTACTTGAATTTAATATTTGCCTTCTTTATTTTTTTTTTCTCTCCGCCTTTTTAGTTTGCAATTTGCCTCCACCTCTGTAAAATGTTATAAAATTATTATGAAAGCCCTGCGTGGTGTCCATTTAGAAGGATTGGTGATTTGGAGAAGTTGTTCTTTGTTTTTTTTGGCATTGACTATGACACAAAGAATGTGCTCATTGCAGCCTTTCTGTTGTTTGATGTTACTTTTTAGTCTCCCCCCCAACAGAAACAAAAGACAAAGGCTTTCTTACTGTGGCCTCCCTAAATATTGGGCCTTCTAACTCAGCATCCATGCCTTTTTCGTAGGCAAATTTGATTAGAACAGCTGCCATGAATTATTTGTTGGATTCTGGAATTCAGTGGGGGGGAGCTCCAACAGTCAAGGTGAGGAATTAGAGAAATTAATTATTGGTTCTTTTAAAGAACACTATCTGTCAACAATTCCATAAAATGCTGATACTTTTCAGGGTGTCCGGGATGCTGCTGTAGAGTTATTGCATGCTCTGGTAGCTGTGCATGCAGAGGTACTTTAATGCATGCTTTGCATGGTTTATGTTTCACAATTTTCTTGCTTTGCTAATAAATAATTCCTGCTTGTTTTAGAGTTATTGCATGCTCCAGTAGCTGTGCATGCAGAGGTACTTTATTGCATGCTTTGCATGGTTTATGTTTCACAATTTTATTGCTTTGCTAATAAATAATTCCTGCTTGTTTTCTTTTTCTTTTTGGCCTACATTTGGGGCACAGGATTTATAAATTTCTTTAAAATGAGAAGCCATATCCTTGTCATTTTAAGGCCAATCTGTGAAGCCTGACTTAGTGATCAACTGATTGTGTTTTAGTTCTTTTACTTAATTAAGCTTATGAGACGAAAAAAATCTCTTGTTGCAGGTCTTTGCTGGCTGTAAGCCCCTACTGGACAAGACACTTGGTATACTTGTGGAAGGACTAATTGATACTTTCCTCAGTCTTTTCCATGAAAACAAAACCAAAGATCTTAGGTCATTGGATGCAAATGGTTTCTGTCAGCTCATGCTCGAGGTAAATAATACTGTTCCACTTTGCTTGCCTGTATTATTATTATTATTATTATTATTTTTGGATAAGTATTTCTTCCTTGTATTGTCTTAAATTAGGTATTGGTTCTGAAAAAGAATATTTTTTGCTCCTGCAACTGCTAAGGCCGGACAATCATACATTAAAAATCATTAGATGCAACTTTATATTTCCTTCGAGCCTAGTTTAAAAAAAAAAAAAAGAAGTATCATAATAATGATAATAATAAAATAAGATTCTTGTGGACAGGATTGATGAAAATTTGTTTACTATTCCCTCCTTGCATTTGGAAGGATTTGAAATGGATGCAGAAAATTAGAAGGAAAGAAAACTGAGAAAAAGTGAATACTAAGGGCCTGATTGGTATAGTTTTGTTTTTGTCATTTTTTGTTACCATTGTTGTCTCTGAATTTTTGGAAATGAAACATGGAGATTGTAAAAGCATGGTTGTTTTGGGACGGTTTTCCATTTTTTGATATACTTGAGATTTTTAAAATTCATTACACTGTTGAAAAAATGTGCTTTCTGAGCTATTTTGCATTTCTTCTATTTTTCCGAAAATGATGCCAAACAGGCCACGGGACTTTATAAACATTTTCTCATTAAAAACATGTTAAAATGGACAAATATGTGTTTTTTTTTTTTTTTTTGTTTTCTTCACTTATGGAAGATACAATTACATGCTTCGATAGAAATGCCTGACATGCTTGCTTGCTCAGAGAATGTTAATTGTTTGAATTTATCTTCTGCAGCTCGAATATTTCGAGACCATATTGAATCCATATTTTACACATGATGCAAGGGAGTCTCTGAAGTCTTTACAAGGTGTGCTTCTGGAGAAAGCCACCGAGAGTGTGACAGAGTCTGTTGAGACTCCAAGTCATCACCGGCGGCCAACTCGTGGGAGTGAAGATGCTCTTTCAGATGACAGACAGCAAGGGATGACTGTTTCACCCGATGACCTGATCGTAAGGATCCCATTTATTTAGTTTCTTGCTCTGATATGTCTCCGCATTGAGGATAGTCTGAACAAGAAGACTAGTGCTTTATGTCTTGTTCATGGCAGAATTAGCGACAGTCCCTCCTCTAGTACCGACCTTTTCTGTTGCACATTCTAGTAGATGGTCTCTCATATGCTTTGTACATGTTTCTTTTTGCTTAGGCCCTTGCCCAACAGTATAGCTCCGAACTACTTCAAGCAGAGCTTGAGAGGACTCGGATTAACACAGCGTGTTTTGTGGAGTCAATTCCGCTAGACTCGGTTCCAGAATCAGCCAGAGCTGCTTATGCCTCTTTTAGAGGATCCATGGATTCGCCCAGCCGGAATTTCAGAGGCTCACAACCTGTTGGATCCCCTGGTTTCTCCCGGCAAAGACGCAGATGAATTACTTAGGACCCTTCTTATTTTTTTTCCCCATATTGATTGTATTGTTGTATTGTATGTAGTGATTCGTGCATTTTATTGTGAAAGAAAATCCACATTCTTCCCATAACGGATACATGTTCATAACTTCACAAGCCTGTTACCCTTCTTCGTACAAAGACCATGTTAATCATTAGGCACCGAGCTTATGGATTTTGACTCAGGTTTATTCTTTGGAGAACTTTACATTGAACTGGACCTTGTGGCTTACTGTTTTTTCAGAAAATATGGGATGATGGCTGTTGAATGTGAATCCTTATTTACTCCACCAGGTTGGATGCCTACGTACAAGAATCTGTAGCAGGGAATAGGTATTCAGAAAGGAGAGAGAGAGAGAAGCAGTGGGGCTTATGGCATTTTATTCAGAAAGCTGCCTAATTGTTCGGGGGCATTGACGATTGCTTCTGAATTTACAACTGATATAGGCATTTGGTAAAAGGATCTCAAAAGGTTTTTTATTCTTTGGACATTTTTTTTTATCACAATCAATTTCAGATTTCCCATTTTAATTAATGTTTTTTTATATTTATTTTTATGAAATATAATTTGTTGATTCCATCGGATTTCTTGTTGCGTAGGCCGTCAAATTTTCAGTCATCTGCTGTCTGAAGTTCAAATTCTCCTTCTGAGTTGGAAGATCTCTCTCTCTCTCTCTCTCAGTTAACTATTATCGAGATTATTCAGAAGATAGACGTGGTCTCAAGCTTAATCTGCCCATCTAATACGCGTATCAGGAATTAACTGAATGTTTAAACTTCAAGGGAATGCCCACTGTATATAATTTTCATTATGTAAATTAAACATAAAATAATGTTAATAAATTTAAAAACAAGAATTGGGCATGAGACTCCATCCTCTGAAAGCAGATGTAGGCAGTCTTAACCTGGAGAGGGATTTAGATCTAGGGTTTTAGGAAAAGACTACGCGCGCCTATCCTTCTAGTGAATTTTTTACACCTTAACCAAAACGATGTCGTTGTGGTCATGGTGTAAAGAAAAAAAAAATGCTTGAAAGCCATAATTTCAAAAAACAAAGCAAATATAAAATCTCAAATTTTTCGAAACTTAACACCAACCTATCTTCTCAAATCATAAATTTCTTTAAAAAGATATTGTCAAAAATAAAACTTAATAAAAAAATAAATCCAGCTGAAATAAGTAATATCTAAAACTAAAGCAAACACTGTTTATTTTTAATTTTGGATATTACTTATTTTTAGCTGTATTTATTTATTTTATTAAGTTTTATTTTTGACAATGTCTTTTTGAAGAGTTTTTTGACCTGAGAAAATAAGTTGGTGTTAGGTTTCGGAAAGGTTAAAATTTTATATTTGTTTTGTTTTTTAAAATTCTGACTTTTAGACATTTTTTTTATACCATGACCATAATGACGGTAGTCATGGTGTAAAAATTTCGTATGAAGGATCTTTGCGCGCGTAGTCTCTCTCTCTCTCTCTTTTTATTTATTTTTATGTTCCGAACTTTTTGAAGCCCAGATTGCAATAGAGCAAGTTTATTACTACACTACGCTCAAAAAGTCTTATTCGTACCTCCAGGCTGAAATTTTGAAGGTTGCTCTCTCTCTCTCTCTCTCTCTCGCCATATATATATATATATATGTATGCAATCCATCTAATTAGAAGACAAAAAGGTCACTATAGTTCCAAGTTGGCACAAACAATTCATTATATTTTCTAAAGATTCACACGGGCCAAGTTGGTACAAAACAATTAAGAAATTACTAAAGCTCCAAAGAAAACAGAGGAACCTAATTCCATATAGATATTGAAAATTACAAGTTGTTGTCATGTGGTCAGTGTCATAGAATGAAGGTGAAAGTTCATATAAAATCCAAGAGTGATTTGAATAAGCTAGCTTATAATCTGATTTAAACAAGTTGTAAATGAGGTTGCATATTTGAAATACCTTGCAATAGTAGATGATTCTTCTTTTTTTTTTTTGTTTTTTGGCTATGGTTTGCCTTGAAACATTAAATGATTGATTTTTTTATATTTTTTATTTCTTTCCGTTTTGCTGATCTCTTTTACTTTGTCCAAATGATAGCCTTAACACCAACTTGTGAAGGCTTGTATTATCTGGGTTTGTAACTGCTAACTAGCATCCAATTGGCTATTGATAAAAATTGAGAATCAAACCTCTGCTATTGTAAACCAAGATTCACCCTAGTAAAAATTGTAATAATAGGGGTTCATTAGGATATAATAATAAGGATAAATTCAATCACCAATGTGGTAGTTGAGTTGGCTTTAACAGTTGGGCTTAAAATCTTACTCTTCTCTCAACGGTCGCTTGTTCGAATCTACTTACGGTAGTACTTGCGTGAATCATATATTGTTGAGAAGAGATTGAATGTCTCTTGTATTTTGGTGGCACTACGATGACGGACTAACTCTTTATGCAATAGTAAATATGGCATAAACTGAATATTTCGCAGTGAGTGAGAACCTTTATGATCACTTTCAAAAGAGTTATTACGCCGATCACCCTTTTCACTGTTTGCTTAGACCAAAAAAAGGAGAGAGGATAAATTCATGTTTCCCTATTAAAAATAATCAACTAATGAAGTGTATATATGTATACGCTCGCACTACATCAACTACTTGTACACCTAGTTGGAAAAGTACAAAAATATACAATTAACTTATCGTTTCCTGCTCTATAAAGTGATCGTATCTTTAAAGTGAGTTTTTTCATTCCTACGCAAGGTGTTTTTATTGTACCGACAGAGTGGTTGATTAATTATGAAAAATCAATTAAAGTTATAATATTTGATAAAGCTGAATGACAAAATAATATTCATGTAAGTGACTCATAATATGAGGTAACACTTTGTTGAGTTGACTTGCAACAACTTATATCACTTTACTCTTTGTTACTATTATTATTTTTATTTATAAATAAATTGAGCATGATAATAACCTAACTATTATTATTTTTTATTTTAAATATTTTTCTTGCTAAAATTGTGGAAAAATGAAAAAAATTGTGATTGTTTGTAGCACACCATAAATGAAAAAACCTTTGTCCAACGAAAATTAATTGAAATTTAGTACAAAATACTCAGGACTTTGTTATTGTAAGCATTCGAAATTAAGCATAACTTTGAGCTATTTTGATGAAAACTATGCAATGGATCTTCAAATGTTTTACTACCAAATAATTTGTTGAAGTCCTAAAATTTCTTACCATGATATCACTAGATTTTGTTTTATAATTCCGTCATATTCAAGACAACTAAAAATCTTTATGACTTCGACATGCCAGTTGAAATTTAAAACCACAAGAAACAACTACTTAAGGAATTATTTGAGTTCGAGTTTTAAATTGTTTCGTGAAACTATGGTTAACTCCACCAAAAAAAGTCTCTAATTATGGTAAAATTAATATGCTGTTTGGACTAGCTTTTGTACCAACTAATTTAACTAATTTTTTTAATTGAAATTTAATCTCTTACTTCTAAAAAATTCAAGTAAAAAAATGGTAATCCAAACAAGGATGGTTTCCAATAAAAAGTTTTGAGGGTTGCAAATCAAAGTCTCCTCGCTAATACAAAATTTCCATTACATATAACTACACATATAGGTGTTGCTATGAGCTTTTTCATCCTCTTTCTTGGAGTTTGACATAAAAACAAATTATGCCAAAATGGACCCACTAGACCCACCAGATACATATATTTGTTGCTATACATTGAATCTGCGAAAACCCTCCATTGGCTTATATGACCCTCATACAGACAAACGCCTCTCTCGAACCTCTCGTTCACCTCCATAGCTATACAGGAGATTGTTTTTCGTGAGTTTAGATAATAGATTCTCGGATTATTTATAGGAAGCTCTCGCTTGGCTTTATGGGTACTCAGCTGTGTAATTTTTCGACCCAGATAAGTTTTTATGCTCTTCTTCGATGAACACGATTGTTGATTTAGTTCTCTTTGCATTTGGTTCTTTCATTTTATATAATTTTTGCAATTGGGTTTCTTCGATTGAGTCGATTTGGGCCATCTATTAGTGGATTCTCTCCATCTCTGTTGCGTATATTGGTGTGTGTAATGTGGCTTTATATGGAAAAGTGTGTTGCTTAATTGATGATTTGGATAGCTCTAGAAGGACTTGGCAGTGCTTTAGGAGGAATGACTTGTAATGTATTTGGTTGCTTCTGAGTTGTTGTATTATCGAATTATATGACAAATGGCTTTCATGGAGCAGAAAGTGCTATTGGGTTAGGGTTTTTAAGGGAAACTGGTTCATGGTACAATCTGAATTTCCAGAGATGAGTTCTGTGGAGCGAAAATTTTCTGTTGGAATAGGGTTTTGAGGGAAATTCAGGTAATAATGGAAGGAAATTTGTCATCGGGAAACATGATTGCGGGTAGTGGTTCTTATGGGGGTCTTGACTTGCAAGGTTCAATGCGAGTTCATCATCAACAACAACAACAACCACACCCGCTAAGCCTCCATCAACAGCATCACTCTCTTCCTAGACAAGGATCGATGGTTCATCCATCGATTCATGAGAATTTCCCCCTTACAATGGTAAGCATGCAAGACTGTGATCAAACCATCTCTTTGGCAGATTTCCCTAGGGGAGAAAGGGGGAAAAGTTCCGCAAGTGATGATGATGAACCGAGCTTTACGGAAGACGCCACTGATGGTCACAACGATGGAAGTAGAGGGAAGAAGGGGATGCCATGGCAGCGTGTGAAGTGGACTGATAAGATGGTGAGGCTTTTGATTACTGCTGTCTCTTACATAGGTGAGGATGCTGCTGCTGAATATGGCATTGGGACGAGGAGGAAATATGCAAATTTACAGAAAAAGGGTAAGTGGAAATCAGTTTCAAAGGTCATGGCTGAAAGGGGGCATTGTGTTTCGCCTCAGCAATGCGAGGATAAATTCAACGACCTCAACAAAAGGTACAAGAGACTTAATGAGATCCTTGGGAGGGGCACTTCTTGCCAGGTTGTTGAGCGGCCAGAACTTTTGGACATGATGGATCATGTATTAGAGAAAGCGAAGGAGGAGGTTAGAAAAATTCTGAGCTCAAAGCATTTGTTCTATGAAGAGATGTGCTCTTACCATAATGAGAACCGATTGCATCTCCCCCATGATCCGGAATTGCAGCGTTCTCTGCGGTTGGCTCTTAGAACTAGAGATGATCATGAGAGCACTGATGTGAGGAGGCACCCACAAGATGATCTTGACGAGGATGATCAAGATGCAGAAACTGATGATCATGATGAATTTGAGGAAAATCATGCCTTGCATGGGGATCGCAGAGCAGGTTGTTGGGTGCCTGAGGGCTCTGCAAAAAGAATGAAACAGTGCCAGGGTCATGAAGATATTGGTTTAGGGAGTTCCTTGAATTCTTTAGACTGTAACAAAGCTTTCAGTTCTCTCCCACAAAATGCTCAAGCTGATATGAATCAAGTGTTACCTGAAGGTGTGAAAGCAAACCTGTTGCAAAAGCAGTGGATGAAGAATCGTACACTTCAGTTAGAAGAACAGAAGCTACAAATTCAGGCACAGATGTTGGAATTGGAGAAAGAGAGGTTCAAGTGGCAGAGATTTTGCAGGAAAGGAGACCGGGAGTTGGAAATGATGAGGGTCGAAAATGAGAGGATGAAACTTGAGAACGAGCGCATGACATTGGAGTTGAAGCGAAAGGAGATGGGTGTTGACCATAACTAAATGTCCAGTGTGGTCTTAATCAGTTGACTGGTGTGGATGGAATGTGTGCAACACAAGTTTTATTTGTTTTTGGTAAGCTGTCGTTGATCTCATCTAGAGTGTCAGTGTTTGATTGTGAAACCTCTTTGGAAGTAGTCTTCTGTGTGCCTATATTATATAAACAGTCAATTTTCTCTGTTTTGTTTCCGTAAATGAAACGATATTGCCTACAGGTCTGGCATATTTTGGTAGGAAACTCAGTTTCTTGTGCTCCCTTTGTTGGTGCTTTTTTCTTGTGCTATTTATTTGGCTTTCTAGTTGTAACTTGTGAACATCCAATTGAAGCTTTAATTTATTGTTGATTGTTTGGCTTCATAAAAGTACGTATACCCCATTCAAATTCTTGTTTTCACTTCCCAAACACACCCCCCAAAAAAAAAAAAAAATGAAAAAATAAAAAAGAAAAAAATATAATGTTCTCTGCTTACTGATAAAAATAGTTCTTTCCGTGGTTGCATAAAGATTCCTTGATGGGCAACCTCTTGAGGCCCTAAGTAAGCTAGAAATTGGATTCATAGGCTAGAATGGCTAATAATAATATGATTTTGAATCACATTGATAGATTAATGTCATGATGTGTGATGATAAAGGTGAGCACTGATAGTCTGAGTCTCTTGATGCCATGATGCTGTGCTGTTTTCGGCACCATATTGGCCAACATATAAGGCCTTGGAAGTAGCTGGATAATGTTCATTGATTTCTAGTAAGCTGTGTCTCGTGATTTTGTGTTCGAGTAGCAACTATCTGTGATTCCACATTTTATCATATATGAAATAACACCCTGCACCTTTGAAGCGCGATTGAAGTTGTCACTGATATTTCTAGGTTGATTTGCTTTTGGGGTTCAAGCCATTGAAAATATTGCTGGTCTGAACCTCAGTTTTTGGTTGGGCATCTGAGCCTCTGATTCATGAAATATTTACTCTGTGATATTTGATTATAGCTATTACCTTTCACATTATTCACACCTTATTTCTTGGTTCAGTCCTGAATTAGGTTGGGTGTAAGTTTGCAGTTATTGCTCCAGTTCCAACTTGCCAATTATAGGAGCTGGGGACATGATTAAGACAGAGAAAAGTAGATGATGGCTGAAAGGCTTCTACTATCCTTTGGGATTCTGCTCTAATAGTATGGCTAAATAACCTTCGAGTTTCTTTAAAAATGTTTTTGTTTCGATTATGCAAAATTCGTAAAAAAAATGTGACTTATGTAGCGTCATGAACCCTAGCATCATTTCTTGATTCGATCCCAAATTGTTTGTGGTTCGAATTGAATTTCTTTGTGAAAATGTTAAACACATGTAGGTTCATGATTCAATCCTTACGGGTGCTAGTCGCTGAGCTCCATTAAAACCAGTGTTACAGAAAACGCTTCAGAAACATGAACCTGGCTTTGATTGTGAATACAGAAAGCGAGAGCAGAATACCCTTTTATTATATGCTGTTTCCATTTTCAGGTAGTGAGATTCACTCTAATTTCCAAGCTTTGCTCCATCTAGAGACCCCGGCAGAGGCAGTAAAGTTGCTCCAATGCAATTTGGCCTTTACGGTTCGAAACACAGAAATAGCCTCGCATTGTATATGTATGGCTTTATGCATATATTTTGAGGACCATCAAATGGTCAACATATGAAAATATGGGAACCAAAGATGAAGTACAGCTTATATATATGTATACACACACTACTAAAAATCGAACGTTTTGTGATGGCAAGAAGCCATCGCAAAAGGTTAGTTAGCTGTCGCAACAAGTCATTGCAAAAGGTTAGTTAGTGGTCGCAAAAGGCCTTTTGCGATGGCCAACAACAAATCAACCAGCATAGAAAAGGGCCACAAAAGGCTTTTGCGACAGCTTTATGCAATAATTAGGTTTTTTGTGATGGCAAATCAGTTGTCATAAAATCCCGACGCCCCAACCAGATTTTTTGCTATGAGTTGAGCCGTTGCAAAAGCTAGTATTTGCGACGGTTGAATTATTATTTGTGACTGGGAGCTATCGCAAAAGTTAATTTTTGTGACAGCTGTGTAGCTGTCGCAAAAATTAGTGGCTAAAGTAACTCTTTTGCGACAGCTGTGTTGCCGTCGCCAATAATATTTCAGTTGTCGCAAATACCCTGGCTATTTTTTAAATATATACTTTTGAAATTTAATTTTTGTAATTTCTGTATATATAATTGCATAAATTAATAAATAAATCTCATTCACCATATAATTGCATAAATCAATAAATAAATTCATTCACTAAAAGATAAACATATAAAATGAAGTTCAAATGTATATATATAGATAATATTAATCTGCATCATCCATAAATTCAAAATGCAAAAAAAAAAAAAAAAAAAGCCAACATCAATGTATTGAACCAAAACCATTTTTTTAATCCAAAATGCACTGCCTATTGTCCAATAATATCAATACATCAAAAACTATTCAAAAACATTCATTGACTGGGCACTCCATCAATTCTGACCATAAATAGTAATGGTCTATTCTTTCAGAATAACCTGAGTAAAAATAAAACAATAACAATACAATTAGTTAAACAGTTAATATATATATATATATATATATGTTTATGTTTATAGGAATGTGATTAATGAAAAAATCAAATGAAACAAAATTGTAATTTATAGCAATAGATTTTCATGCAACGTGTCGGCCAACTAATTCTCTCACAGTTGTAATACCTTTGCGAGGTCTCTCTAAAAGAGCAATATAATTTCTCACATTTTCAATAAAAATTTTATAAAAATTTGGACTTACAAGTTTTCCATCCACTTTTGACAATGGGTATATATTAACAAGAAGTCCCTCTGTAAACTCGCGTTTTGGCAACCCATAACCAAGTAAACTTACTTCTACACAATCCTACAATAATATATAAAATGTTTTAATAAGCAATTTAAGATAAATTAACGATTAAAAATGAACTTTTTGCTCTAACTCCCAAATCAGGAATCCTCTAACTGTTCCGTCATTTTTCACCCGTCACCCGTGCCTAACTCGTATTACATATCAAGTCTGGGGCCGTTTTGAAGTCGTTTGGGAATTTTGAACCCTAAATCCTCGAACTTAAGACTTATAAATTCAACTTTTTCTAAAACAGAAAAAACGTTGTAACTCCCAAACTGGGGATCCTGTGACTGTCCTGTCAGTCCAATGCATCACCCGTGCTACGTACTAAGTTTAGAGCCGTTCTGAGGCCATTTGGGGATTTTAAACCTTAGATTCTCGAAACTTGAGACTTGTAAATTCAACCTTTTCTAGAATGGAAAAAATGTTGTAACTCTCAAACCGGGAGTCTTGTGATTGTCCCATCAGTCCTCACGCATCACCCATGCCTAGATTGTGTTACATATCAAGTTTGTGACTGTTTCGAAGCTGTTTGGAGATTTTGAGCCCTATATCCCCGAAACTTAAGACTTATAAATTTAACTTTTTCTAATAAAACATAAGAATAATGTACATGCTCATTAGGTCATGGAGAAGCTGGTGGTGGCGTAGAATACAGAAGGTATGGTGTCATTGCCTACAGACTCTCGAAATGCCTGGTGCCCACTAAATGCATCAAAAACCTACAAATTCAAGATTTTATTAAACATATTTACATTTATATAGACAAATATAACATAGTTTACTAATCTTTCTATCACTAAAAACAAATTGCACAACATTCGTCCTACATCATCAAATCCAAGTCATTGCAATTGTTAATATTGCACAAACAAATAACCAGGGAAGGCAATTGGTGATAGGGAAAAATCAGTCACAAGATCACCACACAAATACAAAAATATTTACCATGGTTCACCTAATCACAGGGCAATGGCTATGGGAGAAGAAGGTGGACTAGCTTCATTAAGAGCATATGAGATTAAAAGTTGCACCGATTAAACAAAAACCCATCACACCCAGTCCTTCTCCAGTTCACATGGTTAACTCAACCAAAAACTGCAATTATAGATGCTACAAATAATTTAGCAAGCACAATTTTTTAGATCACATTATTGCCAGAACAATGTGGAACGCTGCTTTAAATTAACAGGCTCGCTCATCGATTCACAGTTTGGATATACAACATTTTCAAGACCAAACATCTAAGTGTGTTTATATATCCAAGAAACTCATATTAAATCAGATTTCCAAATAGAAACAAAATGACACCTTTTGATGAAAAATTAATCCAAAAACCATGATACAAGAAAAAATCCAGAAAATCATACCTAGATATATTAGAGAGAGAGAGAGAGAGAGAGAGAGAGAGAGAGAGAGAGAGAGAGAGAGAGAGAGAGAGAGAGATGCTTAATATAGCGAGGGTTTAGAGGAGAATATAGGCTTAGCTGGAAACAAGAAACCCTAGCAGAGCCGGTCTCAAATTGAGTGAGATAGAAGGAGGAGGCAGCGGCAGCAGCAGCAGCAGGTATGGCGCTGGTGGAGGTGCAGTCTCAAGGAGGAGGAGGAGGAGGAGGCGGCGACAACTATGGCGTTGGTGGAGGCGTAGTCTCAGGAAGGCTGCGGCGGCAACTATGGGGGAGAGCGAATGAGGAGGAGGAGGCTGGTGGAGGCGCTGTTGAACCCTCGATGGTTCGCGTCAGATAGTGTTGAGATCAACCGTGGCACCTAGGGCTTTTGTTCCAAAGAGAGGAAAAGGGGCGAAGGAAAATTTTGAGCCCGAGTGAAACATTGTCGTTTCATTTAATATTTGTGACAGGAGCCAGTTGTCACAAAAAGGCCATGGCAAATACTGACCTTTTGCGACGAGAGCTTGGCTGTCGCAAAAACGTCATCGTTAAAAGTAACCATTTGTGATGGTAACTTGGCCGTCGCAAAAATACCATAAAAGCGAGTTTCTGTGAGGGCATTTGTAACGCCATTTTTCTGTCGCAAATATCACTATTTGTCACGAGAAAGTAGCCATCATAAACACTCCCCTCGCAAAAAGCTAGGTTTTTAGTAGTGACACTATGCTGCAGCGAAAAATGCTGGTTTTGCTTGATCACTCTTTAGTGCGTAGAGGTATTTGGAGTACTGTTTGGCTGTAATGGATTACGTATTTAAGAAAAAGGCTTTGCTTCAACCAACTTCAGTGTAGGTTGGGGCCGAGTTTTTTTTGAAAGATAAGCTTTTATTCTACTTGTCATCGAACACACCATAAAGTTGAAACAAAAGCTTATCCATTTTGCTGCTCACATCAGCGAAGTGGACGTGAGTAACAAAGAAAAATGCAGAGACATGGACCTGAAAGTAATGGGTTTATTTTTTTGTGTTAGTACATCCTCTCTCTCTCTCTCTCTCTCTCTCTCTCTCTCTCTCCATTTAGCAGGCAGATGGGGGCCTCCTCCACACTACTTGACACTGCTGAAACTAGGCTTTACAAGTGGTTCATTTGGTCCACACAGGCCACATCAATAGTGACCTCGTATTTAAATAAAGCACTTTGGGAGGCTCATTGTGTATAATGTATATCACCGCTTTGTAGTCTCTACATCTATCTGGGTAGAAAATTTAAAAATCGATTTATATATAGTAGTACCCAATTTCTAGGTTACTACTATATTACTAAATTACCCAGTCAATCTCCTCCTCCTCCTCCTTTTATTTGTTATTTAAAATTTTTTTTTGTCATTTTAAGTTTTGCATGTTATAAGCGGAAATTGAAGGGATGAATACTGGTTATGTGGTTCACTATGAACAATTTAATTACAACGTTGAAGCCCAGAAACCAGAATCACTCTACGAATCTACCATATATATGTAAATATATATATATATATATATATATCTAAGAATTTCACAGAAGGAAGAGCTTTGCCTACTCAGAAAGTTGGGTCCTGCGACAACTGTCATTCCCTTGTAACTTGCACTAAGATTCCGCCATTTTCAGCAGATATTCCAGTATTTGGAGACGACATGGCATTCATCACACTTCAGATCCTACTTTGTATATCATGCCTGCCCAAAAATAGACTAGCTAGATTATTTCAGCCATTTAATTGTAATCAAATTCGTGTAGATGTAATATCAAGATTTACTTCTTTGATTTCAATGGTGCACAAGACTCCCACCATTTAGGTGTTTGGAAAGAGTTAAATGTATGTAGTAATCTTATTCTTGTGCAGAGAGGTTAGTTTCGTGTTTTAAATTTGTGAGTTGCAATAGAATAATCTTATCGATATGCCAAGAGTTTGATTCTTGTCAAGTGCAAGAGTTGGCCACAAAAGATTAAACTCTTGTAAATATCTTAGTCTCAGCATGAATGACCTGACTTTAACAAAATCAGAGAGGAGATTAGTGGAGGTGTTTACAAACTCGCCTGAAGACCCCTTATTATTGAACCAAAAGAAAAAAGCAAAGAAAGAAGTGAAGCCTAGTATGGTGACCACTGACTATACCAATCTCTCTTTCTTTCTCTCTCGCGCGTGCCCCAAGTAGGCCATTGGGGGCGTTTTGTTTAGTGATTATCAATACAGAGCATTTTAAGCTTTCTTATGAGATTTTTACTAGCTAGCATGTGGTACAAGCACATGCGCGCTTTGATGCACTAATCATAACAAAACTAAGCAAGCATTTCTTCATGTACGTGTGTATTTTGGCTTATCAAATTGCTATCCATAGGACCACCTTCTTTATAGATAAAAATAAATAATAAAAAAACTACTAGCAAGTTTACTTTCTCAACTTTAATGTGTAATACCCAAGTGAAAAATATCAATCAAGAAAAAGTATCACCGTGGAAATTAAATTTACAGTGCTATATATGGTTTTTCGTGCCTTGGGTGTTTGTACTCTACAGTAGTAGTGTCTTCATAATTTGGGCTGTTTGTAAGGGTTTGTACATTGGCCCACAGTAGGGTCAAAATGGAAACAACAGTCCTTCCATATCACCGTTACATTGAATTATTATTGGTGTCCTTTAACTACGTGAACATGCATTTAAATCTTTGCACATGGTTGTAATAACTTGCATTGGACCCAAAAGTTAATTACCGCCTTGCCCCACTCAACTTCAACTTGTAAGACTGGTAACCAAAGATATATATATATATATATATATGTATGTATGTATGTATGTATGTATAAAATTCTTGATATTAAAAATTAGGAAAAAAAAGGAATATCATTGGATTACATAATTCTCATGAAACTAATCCTATTCTTTTTTTTTTTTTTTTTTTTGTGTGCACATTATGACCCATAGGACGTTCACATATATTTTTTTAGTATTACGCAGAAATAGTCTTTTTGCACACATGAGAAAGATTATGTACATTTAATCCTTTGCAAATTTTGCATTAACGGGAGTCTTATGCATTTAGTGTTACCAACAACTTAATGATAAATGACAGTATGTAGTCACTGAAATGTTATTATAGACCTAGTTGATGGGTCGCATTCAAGAATTCGCCCTCACTGAAAACCAATTGATCTTGACCATGAATTGGGGTTGAGTCACAAATACTCTTTGGTGGGCTCCATGAGAATGTGGATTGTAAATGCCCAATGCCCACCCCATAAATATCACTTACGAAATGGCTTTGTTCTATAATTTTTTTTATTTTATAGAAAATCTAACAGAATGATGTCGCAATATCATTTTTGAAATTAAGAGTCATTTTGACAAATATTTTATTTAAAGTGAAATGCTTTCATTTAGCCATGTCATCCTTTGTATACTCGTATCAATTTATTTATTTACAATTTTGGGTTTTGAGTAGAAAAAGAGAAAGGAGAAAAGAGAAAGGATAAAAAAAGAGAAAACATAAAAGAATGGAGTTGGGTGGTTGCTTAGCTAGTGCCAGGGATTAATCCACATGGATGACACATGATCTTAGTTTACATTCACATGCCTACCATGTTCATTCAAGCCCCTTTTGTCTACATGTAACTTTTCAAAATGGGCCAGCCAGCAAAGGTTAAGATCAGACAGCTCATATTGGTCCATGTCACAAGGGCCAGATGGTGATCTAGGTTGCTGCAATTTTAATGCATATACACCCCTCTCAGCAAAATGATGGATGGTCTAGCAATTTTGTTGCTTTCATTTACACATTTTTGTAAGTATACATGTATATGTATGTATACTTTGTATTTGTCTATGTACAAGAAGGATGCCTTGTTTCCATTCTTGGAGGGCACTGCTTTGCAAAGTTTCTTGCATTCTAGAGAGAGAAAGATCTGTAGCTCCACAAGTGGGTTGAAGCATTTACAGATTTTTTATGCTGTAAAAGGCAAAATCATTCATATTCTGAGAGCATCTCTATCTAAGGGAGGGGTAGAGGAAGAGCTTACAACAGCCTTGGCCCATTATCTTCACAGCCTGTGCCACCCAGTTATGCACTGTAAGTGAAAACAAGTTGTTACAAAGGTGAAGGGCCCCACCAACAAGTGGGTCGAATATAGAAAAATAACCCATTTCAATGAGAGAAATTAACACTAGTTTGGATTATAAGCTGACTTATTTAACTAATTTATAATTTTTTTTGATATCAGTAAAAAAAATAAAAACATGACATAAGAGCCGATAAAAAGTCAAAAATAAAAATTTTGATTGAACATAAAAAAGAAAAGACAAAAAAAGTTGATTAAAATAAGCTGAATAAAACATGTAATAAAGGTAATAAAATATACGCTTAAGAGCGTATGACACGGTAAGGCGCATGTTGCGTAGGATGATTGACATTTGATTCTCTTAATTTTTTAAACCTAAACAACATGAATTTCAGAGCCTAATCTAAGTGGTAGTGCAACCAACTGCTATTTTACAAAGCATGTGAATCTGGCATGCATTTAAAGTAAGTCCCTGTATTTTGTTGGGGTAACAACTATTGAATTCCTTCAAAACCTGATGTAAAATATTGTTTTAGTACTTCTCTTATTTTTATAATTTTTCAGATTTGGGATGGCGACATACCAGCCTCGTTCAACTATTTTTATGTAAAATTTTCAATAGTACAGTTTTTGAGTAGACCCATTTGTTAAAATGCCCAACCTAATTAAACTTTTAAATAGTAATTTGGATCTTGCAGATCATTATTTGCAAATACAAGAATGCTAATCAAACATTTGCAAATACAATAATACTAAAGAAACTAAATTTTTGTATATAATTTTTATATAGAATAATGTAGTTGTTTATGATTTTTTTATTAATGAAAAAACCTATTATTTTGATTTATAATTTAAAAAATATTATTACTGTGTCATTCTGATGTAGTTTCCAGTAAATTTTGTTTTTGGTTTTTTTTTTTCCTTGCAAACAAAATCCAATTAAGTCTTTAACAATTTACAGATTTTAGCTAATTACTAGTCACGTCTTTGATTGTGCCATGTGACCCACTTGTGATTTGTTTACGACAATTACAAAAGCCAACCTTCAACAGACAATACATACCCTTATTTAAGTACAAGATCAATGAAATACCCATAAATTACTTCGAGAGAGATATAAGTATATATATATATATATAGAGAGAGAGAGAGAGAGAGAGAGAGAGGCTATACAGTTCTACCCTTAAAAGAGTGCCATAGTGGGAAGGCATCTCTATAACAGCTAGAGAAAACCACTGGCCAGCGAAGCAGAGGAGGCGTCAAGGTAAAACAAACTAGTAAACATAATAATGTTATGTAAGACAAGCAATTACATCACATATTTTATATCTATATCTATATATATAGAGAGAGAAAACATATAATTTGAGAGAGAAAATGTGACTAGTCTTCTCATCATCAATTACGTACTATTCACCTCTCTCTCTCTCTCTCTCTCTCTCTCTCCAAAATACATACAAACGGTGGCCATTCGCGTTTGATGTTTACCTACCTTACCTCTCCAACCCCACTGCCACTCTAATTTACCAATATGCCCATTGTATAAATTTGCCTTCTTACTCTGTTTTCTTTTTTTCTTTGGCCAAAGTGCCCCTGAACATGATTCCATGATCTTCCTTATCTGATTGGACACCTAATCATGGTATTATTGTTAAGCCTCTTTGATTTGACTTCTGATTTTTTTATTAGATTTTAACCTAAAAATTGGTAAAAACTTTAAATATTTAGTCCTCAGTTAATTTTTTCATTATTTGTGTGCATTAAATGGCTTATGAATTGGTGGGTCCACTTCTTTGGATTATTTATTGAATGGGCCATTGTGTTTTTTTTTTTTACTCGGAGGTACTTGCAAGCTTACGCAACCATTTTAATTCTTCTATCTAATGTAAAAATTTCTTCAGTTATTAAAAAATATATTTTGCATAATGGTCTTTGAAATATCTCATCTTCTTCAAATTGTTTCTTCGTCAAAAAGTCTTGAAATTGTTGTCTTAACATTTTTCGCTTGTATACATATCATTTTGTTTGAATTCCTTCATGACATTATTTAGCAAAATGTAATTAGTTTTGCATACATTTTGAGTACATAATTGGACACTCCAATTAAAATTAAAGAAAATTTGATTATCAACCGTAACCAAATTACAAGTGATTAATTACTAAGGTATAAATTTAAAAAATTAAGTAAGAATGACAACCTCGGGTGTGCAGCCAACTACTTGTGCCAAAATTATTAGGCTACTGAGACCTGTATTTGACAAAAATAGAGAAGCATTAAAAATTTCTCAAGCGACCAAATCTTATGGTCCCTCCAATTTTTCATAATTTTAATTATGAATGATCCTAAGATGGTCTTGGTTTCCATACCATTTATTATGGTGGGTCGCACCCTAACCGAATTTGTCACTATTTTCTTCTATGATCATAAATGCCTTTCCTAATAACAAGACCAACATCTAACTAGTATAATTCAACAATGGATCCCACCCAAAAAGATTCTTCTAAAATGAGTTTAAGGCAATTATGATGTATTTTTTTGGTGACAATCATGATAACAAAAGTTATGAAACTGCGACTTGCCATTTTTTAGTGGGCCCAATGGCTTGCGTGGCTTCATGAGCACCACTAAAAAAAAATCAAGTGTGACCATCTTACGCATAATTTTTTTGTGTGATAGGCCCTTTGATTAATAGAAACCATTCAAAACGGAGTTCCTCCGACCTTCACACGTTGGGAGGATATAACTAAAATTTTGTCCGAGCACCACAATCCCTCCAGATAAATTGAAAACTAGAGGCTAATAACTTACTAAGCATATATAATTAATTTCCAAATCCTCCAATCCCAAGGGTATTTTTGGAAAAAAGTTAAAAAATCTGGTTTACACAAAAGATATCCCAGATCACTGATAAGGTGATCAAATAAAAAATTAGTCAAGCTAGCTTCAATGATTAAAAAGGTCAAAGGAATACATGTTAGGGGTAAAATAGTCACTGCACATACTTACACCAGCCTACAGCCCACTGAAATCCAAAACGCCCAAAAAGCAAAGGTGACCTACATGGGCCGGCTTTTAACTATATTTAGCTGGACAGACAAAAACCAACTTATTATCACCATCGTCGCTATCTGCAGCTGCAGCTGCAGCTCCTGCTCATCAATTTTCCATTACTACATATACACATCTATACACAAATCTTTTATATAATATACATATATATATATTTATTTATCTTTGTAGCCGTTTTTATTCTTACTGAGACAACCCAAGTGACCCTTGTGGTATTCTTTAAAACTTTTCAACAGAAAAGAGAGAAAAAAAAAATGAAAAAGAAAGACTGAAGATTCCACAGCTAAAAAAGAAAAGAATTGTTTTTTTTCTTTCTTTTTTTTGGGTGTGAGACTGACAGGCAGATCCCCACCGAAATAAATTTAATAAAATCACCACATACCCAATCTTGATAAAACCCTCAGAATTCACCATCTTTTGGTGTATTTTTATTTTTCGGCTGTAATTGCACAAAAAGAGCCCGATGCTGGGCGTTTCAGGCATGTTGGGGAGCTCCGGCGATGGCGGCGCCGCGGTGGCTGAAGCTCACGAAAGCTGTGGCAACAGCAGCAGCAGCGGCGTCGGCGGCGTCGGCGAAGTGGGTGTTGTGGGGACGAGTATGGGTGGATTGAGTGAAGAAGAGAAGGTGAGGATTGAAGAAGGTGACCGGAATTCCGGCGGAAACCGGTGGCCTCGTCAAGAAACGCTGGCTCTATTGAAGATACGGTCTGATATGGACGTTTCGTTTCGCGACTCCAGCCTGAAAGGCCCTTTGTGGGAAGAAGTTTCAAGGTGATGAATTTATAACTCAATTACTATAACAATTCAAGTCGATTTCAAATTAGATTTTAGAGATCTGCGGATCAAATTCCAACCGAATTTTATGTTTTCGATTGGAAGTCGACTTTTTTCGGCTCATCACTTTTATGAGAATTCTGAAGCGTTTTGGAATTCCGGGTATTTGGTATTTCTTGTTTACTTTCTTTTCTGGGCATTTTCTTGCCAATTCTAGCAAGAAAGTTACGAACGATTTGCTTTCCAAAACACGAATTCTTTGACTTTGTCTCCATCTTATATTCTCACTTATAATCCAGTATAATTCAGCTGTAGAGACTAAATTTTTGCGGCTTGATTTTTATGTTTGGTTCCATAGAAAAAAATGTGTTTGAAGTTGTTTGATATTCCATCTTTTTCTCGGTGTTTTACCCTTCTTTCTTACTTTGTCACATAAATTTTTCTTGTTATACTTAGAGTTTCGGTCATCATGCTTATTTTATGTGCAAATGCTGTTAGATTTTGTTTTATCGATAGGATACCAACGGAAATGGAGTGTTCTTTTGAAACTGTTGTTTTCAGGAAACTAGCAGAGCTTGGTTATCATCGAAGTGCCAAGAAATGCAAGGAAAAATTCGAGAACGTTTACAAGTACCACAAGAGAACCAGAGAAGGGCGAGCATCGAAGCCGGACGGCAAAACCTACCGGTTTTTTGATCAATTAGAGGCCCTTGAAAGTCAGCCTTCAGTTCTTCCATTGCTTCCCCCACCAAGACCTCAAGCTCATCAGGCCACACCAGCAACGCCGGTGGCGGTGGCAATGCCGCAGGGAACTAACCCTCCAATTGTCTCACAATTCACTGTTCCATCAACAGCAAACCCTATAAGTATAAACCCTACAAATCTTTTTCCGTCAAATCCACCACCAGTGCCAGTTTCAGCAGGAATTGCAAACCCTATAAATCTTTCTCAAAACACTGCAATTCCATCTTCTCATCATCCGAATACGTCTAGGAATTTTGCATCTATTTCAACCTCTTCTTCAACTTCGTCCGACGAAGAGCCGGAGAGGCGCCTCAAGAGGAAGAGAAAATGGGATCACTTTTTCCAGAGGCTAATGAAGGAGGTGATTGAGAAGCAAGAGGAGATGCAGAAGAAATTCCTCGAAACGTTGGAAAGACGGGAACGCGACCGCGTGGCAAGAGAAGAGGCTTGGAGAGTGCAAGAAATGGCGAGAATGAATAGAGAGCATGAACTTTTAGTCCAAGAAAGATCCATGGCGGCCGCGAAAGATGCAGCTGTGATTGCATTCTTGCAGAAAGTATCTGGCCAACAAATTCCAAATGTGGCCCAAATGCAAATTCAAATGCAAATGCAAGTCCAACCTCAAGACAATCCAATGACACAAGCACCACAGCCGCCACCGCCAACAGTACAATCACCACCGCCACCACAATCACAGCCACTACCGCCACCACCTGCAAAAAATTTGGAAAGTCCCAAAACTGATAATGGAGGTGAGAATTTCGTTCCAACAAGCTCTTCTAGATGGCCAAAAGCAGAAGTTCAAGCTTTGATTAGGCTTCGAACCAATCTGGATCTCAAGTATCAAGAAACCGGACCCAAAGGGCCTCTCTGGGAGGAGATATCCGCGGCCATGCGCAAGATTGGATACAACCGGAGCTCAAAAAGATGCAAAGAGAAATGGGAGAACATAAACAAGTACTTCAAGAAGGTGAAAGAGAGCAACAAGAAGAGACCGGAAGACTCGAAGACATGTCCATATTTTCACGACCTTGATGCTCTATACAAAGAGAAAGCCAAGAACGATAATTCTTTCAATCCTGGGCTTGCTATGAAGCCTGAAAATCCAATGGTGCCGATAATGGTTCAACCAGAACAGCAGTGGCCTCTTACTCAAGAACAGCACCAGCCGGAGTCGGCAATGGAAGATCGCGACAGCGGGAACATGGACCAGAACAACGAGGACGAAGACGAAGACGAAGACGAAGACGAAGAGGATGAAGACGATGAGGCAGCTGGTTACGAGATAGTAACAAACAAGCCGTCTTCAGTGGGAACGATTGAGTGAGAGAAATGAGAAGAGACTTCAAATGTGAGTGTCTGTGGGAAGTGACTGAGCTTTTCTGGAAGTGGGTCAGACTCAGAAGTTGTCGGTCGGAGAAACGGCTACGTGGGTCAGATTCCGGCTGGCTGGAAAAGAGGGGTGGGGGTGGTGAAAATCTGAGACAAATACACGAAACACATGGGGGTTGTAAGGATACAGTGGTATTTTATGTTTATTTTATTTATTTATTATTTTTCTAAATGAATAAATTCAGGAAGAGAGAGAGAGAGAGAGAGAGAGAGAGAGAGAGAGAGAGAGAGGTTCCAAAGAATAAACAAAGAGATAGTGTTGTATTTTCCTTTTTGTTCATGGGGTGTAAATTTGAGAAATGGTCACTAGTGTTTGTTTTCTTGATGAGTACAGAATACAGTCTATCTTTATTTTAAACTCTTTTGATAAAGTTAAGACTAGTTTATATATAGAGATATATACATATATATATATATATATATAGAGAGAGAGAGAGAGAGAGAGAGAGAGAGAGAGAGAGAGAGAGAGAGAGAGAGAGATGCCATTTCTCTGATGTGCATCTCTCTTGTTGAGGGTCTCAGAAGAGTCCCTTGTTATATAGATCTATGATTTCTTGTGCTTGAAAGATTAAAATAAGGGGTTGTTATATGGTCCATAGGAAAAGGGCCCTCCCCACCCCGCTAACAACATGCCAACATCACATGAACCCTTCTTATTAAGGGGTCCTACCTTAGAGCAAGAGGACTTCCTCAATTTCAATTCAAAGAAACACATCAACTATTCAATACATGCCCTAATAAGTGCTAACTTTTTAACTGAACCACAACTTTTGATCAATTTAGAGTTCATCAAGCAATGATTGTTGGATATTTAACCCCTCCTTCCTCCCCAAAATTTGATGAATTCCCACTCTTCATCACCATCTTTCCATCTACTTTGACTTGGGGTATGCCATATGATTTTTGTCCACTTTGTTGGAAGACTTGAAATTCTGTCCATTCAATTTCGGGGGCCCCCACAAATTGAGTGGTCAAGATCCATGGATGGGAGTAGATATTCTGTTTACACAGCAGCAACTGTTTCTAATGACAAAGGGAAGCTCCTGTTGCTATCATTCACACGCACGAAAGTCTTATCTTCTTCACACACTCTCTTGGTGTTAGAACTTATCACCATTTTTGGAAGGGAAAAATTCTAACCTTTTTATTTTTATTTTTATTAAACCAATAAATGGTCTTGGACTTTGCTGATCATGCCATGCACAAGTGGGGACAGGCTGACTCTATTGTATATAGTCATGTATGTATGTATGTATAATGTATGAATATATCAGTTGTCGTGATTGCTTCTTGGATATATCTACTTTTTTTTCTGTGCGTTTGAGCTAAAGTTGTATAATTAACATTATCTTCAGTTCCTATGGTTTTCGGTTTTGTTTGTGGAATGAACATGTACACATAAATATTCAATATCATGCAACGGCCATTCTAATTTCAACCCTATAGAAGGAGCATAAATATATAATTGATATTGTGTGTATTATACATTAGAACTATCGTTGTAGATACATGAAATCACGCGTATGACTTTAATTGATAAATTATATACGTTAGAATGATCGTCTTATATATATACGCGAAATCAGGCGTCTGACTTTTAGGACTTTGAATTTATTTTTTAATGCATACAAGCTTAGTGAGCTAGAGGATAGAGGTTTTGCGTTCTTGTCCCTTTTTTTTTTTGTTTTTTTGTTTTTTTGATCGTTCATATGCAACTTTGGTGTCAATTGGTTAAGCACCAATTAAAAATTGGAGAGTGGAGAGAATTTTAGCATTTAACCGATCTTTTTCTTCGCATGTACTTGAGTTCATATGAACTTCTTGTATTCTCCAACACAAGAACTAGAATGCAAACAAAAACATAAACATAATATTTTTTTTGTCAATTCAACTACATGGGTAATAAATATGAATATTAAGAAAATTGTTATTTTCATTAGTCTAACAATTAGGCCAATCAACCTAAAAATTAGGTCAATAAATCTGAAATAGGAACTTATGTTTATTTTTAATTGACCGGCACACAACATCACTATGTTAACGTTTTCTTTCGGATCTACTGAATAATTTCTATTAGTACACAGTTAGTCAACAATAATATACAATTACCCCTTCCCAAGTCTTTGGAAATGTTTTGCATTTGCATTCAAAAAATTGGCCATTAATCTTTTGACATTTTTTTTCACTTCAATAATTACTGCCGTGCTTGTATTCATTTCTTTTAAATAGCGTTATGTCATATTTATATGAATGATTAATTGGTTGTCTGAATGTGTGATTGAATTTTTATAAGCATTTTCCGTTAAGAATGTTTTATTAATTGAAGGCTGTTGCTATCTCATATAATTTTTTATTTTATACGTAATGATTCATGTGCATTGGCTATTTGGCTGTCCACTAAAAAGATTAGGAAGCTGCTCGAAAACAACTTGGTAGGAAATCGTGGAAGTTTACTCTCTCTCTCTCTCTCTATATATATATAGACAACTTGTGGGGTGCTTTTAATTAGGTTAATTAATTGCCTACATATATTTCTATAATAATAAAAAAAACCTTCATTTTTTAAATCATCCAAAAATTTTCTTCGTAAAAAGCCCTTATAGATTTCCAGTTATTCGGTATATTATGAGTAATTCCCATGTTTCTAATTTTTTTTGTTTCTCTGAATAATTATGGAAGAAGAATTTTTATTTTTTTAGGTTTCGACGTTTATATTGCTTTCACATTAAAAAATTATCTTAAAATTTTTTGAAACTATTCACGATACTTTTCCTTATTATAACTTCGGAATTACGAAATCATGGCTGATTGAATAGTTGCCAAATCCCAAATTTTGTTACGAAGATAAGCTCTTAGACAATATCTTTATAATTTCTACACTTCTTTACTACATAACTCAGAATTTTTAGAAATTAGACTAGTGCACCTGGACCTTTTGGTAGGATTCAAACCCTGATGAAAAATTCTGACTCACTCACATGCTAGCTTACGCCAGATTCTATGCAATTGAAATAACTTGGCTGACCTTGTCACCCAGAGGTTACTTCTCACTTTTTCCCTCAAAAAAAAAAAAGAAACTAGGTTGACCTTGTGAATATAAAGGGTAATTTAGTGCACAAGACTCTCATTGAACGTTTGGAAAGGATTATATGTATGCAGTCTTACTCCTGGTATGAATTAACTATTTGTGTGTTTCAAATATGTGATGCCCAAATCAAAATAGAACAATTTTACCAATGTACCAACACTGATCTTGTGAACATAATGTAAACATAAACTTGGACCCTAACACTAGCATGCTCCTGCATGTACTTGAATACTTTAGTGAGAGAACTAGAACATATATTGCTTAGTTTATTAGTTGTATAAGCTAAATGATCAATTAATTATGCTTCTGGGTGATCTCTCTGTCTCTCTCTTTTTGAAGTTCTATCATAATTAAAATACACTAAATGGACTATGCTATCTACGTGTGTATGTGATGGATACAGAATTATAACGATGTAAGAGTGACTATAATTAAGAACTCAATTCTAAAAATGCCACTACAATAAAATTGGAAGGCCCTCAAGGAAACTTAGGCAAGAGCCCTCATATCTAGATATTCCGTGTGTTGGAGTACAAATTTTCTATCTTGGTGCCTCAGCTTCTCCAATCTCGAAGACTGGTCTTTAACCAAATCTTTTTTTGTTTTTGTTTTTGTTTTTGTTTTTTGAGACAAAGAACTTCATCTATTTAAGGACTCAAAAAGAAACGCCAATAAGTATTCTTAGTTGTTGAAACTAGACAACCTTTTGATGCTAGACTGCAAGAGATATGAATTTCTTAGTTTTGGCATGGATGACCTGCTTTTGGTCAAATTGAAGAGAGAATTAATTGAGGTGCGCATAAACTGATTTGAACACTCCTAACCACATAACCAAAAAGATGATATTAAGAGTTCAAGTATCCAAGGGTGAGAAACAAGCCATAATCAAATTATTTTTTTTGGTCTCGGCTACAAAAAGCAAAGAAAACAAAAGAAACAACACAAAACAAACTATTCTGTAGTGGGGCAGTCATTTTCCAAATTGGCAGCAAGAGAACTAGGGATGTTGAAGGCCCAAACTTGGGGCAAACACTCCTCAAATAGCTGAATGCTAAACCCAGTTAGGAGCTCCATTAATTTCCTATACAGAGCAATTAATGTCTGACTTCAGCCAATCATATAACTTGATTTTGGAGGAGAAAATAATGCCCTTTAATTATGTTTGACTAATGAGATAGCTATTCTACTGCAAAAAAAAGTAGAGGAAGAAGAAGATCATTATCACTAGTGGTTGATTTAGTGGGTAAGAACTCAAATTTCACCGCTTAACGTTTGGGTTTGAGTCGCTATAATCGCTTTGTGGAGCTAAACATGCTCTTTAGCCCTCAAAACTAGCGTTGGACTTGAGCTTTGGCCCAGACGTAGATGCAGTGGAGTCTCCTGCAAATGACTATGTAGTACTGAGGGGCAATACTCTCTAGCAGATGTCTGGAGTAACCTATCTGTATATTTATTTTTGTACCAAAAAAAAAAAAAACAAAAAGAAAAAGAAGATCATTACTAAAGTCAGTTGGGGTGAGCTTCAGCTTCAGCTTGAGCTAGAGCTAGCCAAAGCCCAAATAAGACAACCCCACACTCACCTAAGCTCATTTGCACCACATGAACATGCAGGCCTGTATGCGCAAGTCACTGTAATAAAGGAGGAAAAAAGCATGAATTAAACAAACACAGCATTTGCAACACGTTAGGCTATGCTTTTGATTAGAGTAGCTTTCCCCTTTTGTACAGGCATGAACTGCGTGAAATAGAATTTGGATTGAAATGAATTGGAACTGTGAGTGACGTACCAACTGATGATTCATGGATATGCCATAATTTTTGGGAGTCCTGTGCCTATGTATCCATTATTATGTTTAGGGCTATTGTTTTCGTATCCACTTTGATTAAAAGTTGTACTTTGTAAAATCCAAGAGAAAGGTAGTTAATACACTGGCCTTGTGATTGCTGAAACTTCTTGATTCCATAAATGTCACTGCAATAATTTTCATTTTCTTGTCTCTGAGAGAGAGAGAGAGATATTTTACGCCTTGAGATCCCATCATTTACCACTTGCCTTATAGGTCTGGTGGTACTTGTAATATCAGGCAGGGGAAGATAAATGCTAGCATCAGTTGGTGATTCGCGTTCACTTGCAACTGATACTAGCACAGTTTCATCAGGAAATTAAGTCACTTTGTTGTCTTGTAAATAAAAATATAGGGGGAAAAAAGAAGAAGAAAAACTTGGCTAAAATGAAGGGCAAAATATTTAGAAAAATAGGAGGAGGGCAGATTTGGGTTTGACATCAAGCAGAAGTTCGGGTATGGCTTGTACAAACTCTGATCTGGGTAAGCCCATGGACGGCCCGACTGCCTCCTTGTCATCTTGAATTAGGAAGCTCTAGGGTTGGAAACCAAATCATTTTTGGCTGCTACTTATTTCTTGTTTGCTATCCTCACGTCCCCTACGATTGCTAGATTGCTCCAAAATGCCTCTGTAAGATTTAAATCTATTAGCAATATGGGAATATTTGAGCCTATTGGAGCTATTGCTACAACGCATTGATATTAGTTTTATAGGTTTCACGAAATGCCCCAGATATTTAACCAGTTTTTATTTTTTATTTTATCCTATTAATAACTAGAAGGGTGGCATGTGTAAGCTGTTTAGTACTCATTCAATCATACATTTCACTGCCCCGAGAATGTGATAAATAAGTTCACTAATTTACCACCTAAAATAAAAGGTTTTTAATCTTTCACAAAAACGTGTTGAAATATTATTTCTTTTTTAAAATATACCTACACCTCTCTACATGTATATATATACAGGTCCTCTTTTGAAATTTTTTGAAAGGAATAATTTTGAAGGTTTAAAGCAAAAGTGCAGGTGCAAATTGAACACTTAATTTTCAGGTCCTCGAGCAACTGATAAAGCCCCCCGGTATCGGTCACAAGCCATAATATAGAAAGCAATGATGGAAGTTTTAGGTAAACCAAATTATGGGTGTCAATTTATTATGACAACCATGTTATTGGCAGTCCATTTAGTCAGTGGACAATGTGTAGAAGTGGTAGGGTTAGTTTAAACAGTCTTGAATGCTGCTGTGTTATCAACCAAGAACAGTCTTGCACCAAGAACACATGCTAATTTCCAAGAAAAGGATCCGTAGATTTCAGCTTTTTTGATCACATTGTGTCCAGAACAATTGTATACATGTATGCAAGCAAATATATATTGATGATGAATCATTGCAGAGGACTTGATAAGACACTTGTTACAAAGTTGCGATGGTGGAGCACAGGAACAGATTTAGGAATTTTATTTTGTGGGGGCAAAATTTACGTTAAATCATACGTGAAATTGTGTCTAAATTCTAACTGTTAATAAATTAAAAATTAACATAGTGAAAGATTTTTATTGGACAGAAACAAATTAAAAAACAAAAAATATCACTAAGTTAAGTAACAAAAAATATTGTGTTGACAATACAATACCACAAAATGCATATACATGTACACATACACAAAATGTTGATCTTATTTAAAAGTTGAAACCCTAAATTAGACGTCTGGAGTTCTATCAAACCAGATATGAACTAATCTACAAAAAAATGAGTACTAAAATGATGAAGATTAGATCAATTTACAAAAAACTTAAAAGACAAAAGCCACCATTGTTATAGTTAAATGACAATGAAAAATCAAAAGACAAAAAGTAAATGGCCCAATTTGGATATACTATTTTAATAATGTAAATGAAATATGGAATGAATAAATAAAAATATATTATTAGAATAGAAGGTGTAATTTGAAGTCAAATAAATACAGGTAAGTAGAGTTACAAAAATAATGCGTTTGAAAATTTCCGTATTTGCCCCCACTGGGCCCTAGCTTGATGCACCCGCCCTTGGTGGAGCATCTCTAAAACTTTAAAATCTTTGCCAAAGCTACCTTGGCAACCCAAGATTGCACGTAGATTGCGGGATGAAGCTTTTAGATAATGAGGACAATTAGCTATCTACTTTTTGTTCGGAGCTAGAATATTAAGCCATGATATAAAAGAAAATCCTTGTTACTAATTTTTGAAGACCAACAGCACTGAGCAGAACAAGGATTAGTCTAACTTTACATGATATCAAGTCCATTAGGAGTTCCACAGTAGCTAACTTAGGAGTTCCGTCACGCTCTCAATATATGAGACCTAAATACGTATATATATATATATATATATCGTACAAATAATCCAAAATGGCCTTCAAACAAAATATTAAAATGATCATTTGGCTTCCCAAAACATGCTTGCCATTAGATATCTTCTGAGATTTTGACATTTAAACTCACAGGCTGGCATGCAAGAGTTGACAAGAGTCGAGAATATACAAGCTAGGTTTGCATTATTGCACATGAAAACGATGTGTCTCTTCCTCTTCCTTTTCATCTCCATAAAGAAAGGAAACTACGAGATTAAATAGAGCTCTTTTACTGTTCTCATGTTCATCCAGTGCAAGACAATCTTTGCGCTGCAAAGCGATAAAAACAAAGAGAAGGACAAGAATTCAAGAATCATACACTTTAAGAGATTGACCTGGCTAGCATATATATGTGCCCCAACCCTGAAACATGCTTCTTTACTCTAGCACCACGGCTGAATTATAGCATTCCAAAGATCTCACACAGAATCCCATAAATAAAGCACGCCAAACAGTCGATAAACTGTAATCAGAAAAGTGTTGGTGTTCGCGAACAGGATCTTCATCATTTGAGGCATCATGTTAAGACATCCAGGTACAAATTAAAAGTCTAACCTATTGGTTCGCTCCGTAGATGAGAAATGAAAATACCGCAAGCGTACAACCTCGTTTGTAGTTTAATCCAAGAGTCCGAATGTCGATTCTTCCGAAGACTGAGTCTAATATAGGCTATGAGCACTCAACCTAAGCTCTATACTATTTTGGACGAAATTACAATTGTGTGAATTGAAATTAAGTGATAAAAGGACCAAAAATCTTTTGGGATTTTGAAAAATGGGTTTAATTAAGTTACTTGAACGCAATTAACAAGCAATTAAACTAAATGTGATTGATAAAATGAAAAAGGGCCTGAATACAAATGTTCCAATTGGCAAGACTCTACAATTTCAATGGAGGCATATATATAACTCAAATCAAAGGTTTCTCCGTCGATCTTTGATTCGAAAGATTTTGACTATGAAAATTAGGGTTCATTAGCAATAGAGTCTAAATTTGAAACTAATTAAAGTTCTATAGATTCAATTCATTGATTTGTGCAAGCCCTATACCAACCCTAAGATTGAGCATATAAATTACCAAGCAAAGCCTTGAATCTAAGTTTTTTAACCAATCCAGATTTCTATTGTAATGATTACTAGTAATATAGAATAATAATCAATGAAAAACATTATACCTCCGTGAAAGCTTGAAAACCCTAGGCCAACCTTCACATTTGCATCCAAGATAGAGTTTAGCTGCTACAATCCATGAAAAAATGCATGACCACGGAAGGATTTTGCATTAAAATGTAAATATAAGTACTTGAATACAAGGAAATCAATGAAAAATACAATAAATCAACCCTATCTCTTTCTAGAAAGCTCTCTCAAACCCTAAAAACGAGATATAGAAACCCTAAAAATTGCTGGAGTGCCCCAAAAATCATAGAAATCTGCTTTAAATAGCTATGGCCGATGACAGTTCGCACTTCCGCGAACGGCTATTGAACAGGAAATCTACCGCTTTGAATGTCCTCATTTCTTTCGCACACTATCGAACTTGATTCGAATGGTAAAATGAGCTCTTTGAATCTCTAACTTGTGTTTAGACCGTTCAAACGGTTAGACTGTGCATTCAAACGGCTTTAAATAGTGGACTCTACTGTTCGAACGCTTCTCATGGATTTGGCTCAATTTTGATCTTTTTAGCTCCATTTCCTGCACAAGGTTTGATAAAACAATTTTAGGCATAAATCTAACTAATAAAACAGTATCAAATCTAATCTAGGGCTAACAACCAACTAATTTGGGCAATTGAATTACATTTTTGAAGTGTAATCACACCCCCCCAACTAGGATTTTTTCTAGTCCCTAGCAAAATCTATAAACTAAAACAAACTATATACAAAAGAAAATGCTCTCCACTTTTTTAGGAGTCACAGATATGTTTAATCTATGCACCAAGCTTTTAAACTCATAGGTTAATCCTAGTGGACAAGTGATGTATGGTGAGGGTTTCTAGTGATGATACTCACAAATATCTCTTTGTGAACTGCAATTAGAGATTAGAATAAGGAAGATAAGCATATAACCCGACTCAAGATAACATTAGATGCCACTCTTGACTTGTAACACATGCAAGAATATACAATAATTCAAGCACAAGAGAGGCTCAAGTGCATGGGTGAATGATCATGCTATACAACTTCAAATGAAACACACTCCCACAAACTCAAACCTTTAAGCCTTGATTCAATGCGTCACCGGTCATACACTCTCAAACAAACACTCACATGACTCTCACACTAGCATGCTTGAAATAAGAGTAAATGTAAAGGAAAGTAAAGGAGTATGATGATTACAAAAACCGCAAAGATATAAGTGTATCAACCTAATATAGCTTCATGAAGGAAATGTCATAATTGAGCATTGATTCTAAGTAGTTGACAAGTGATGGCTTATACCCTAGTGAAATCTCAAATCAAGCACAATTTGGATCACTAGGACTTTTTAGGGTGAGAAATTGGCAAGAAGATATAAAAGGTAAGGGGAAAAAGAAAAATGAAAATGAATCAATTCATGTGTGATCAAGATATGAAATGATGAATGGTTAAACAACTTCAACTTTACCTTTCTTGATTTCAAAGCATGTTCCTCAACATCTTACTCCTTTTCACTTTTCTCAACTTTGCAATTCTTATTTTTCTTGCTTTCATATTTTGATTGTCTTTTTTTGCATTCAACATTTTTATTTTTTCACAATGTGCTCTTTTTTTTTTTTTTTTGTAACTCCCCTTATCAATCCCTCTCTCTGCTTTTCTTTCTTTTCTTATTGCCTCAAGATATTCCTTTTCTTTTTTACTTCACCAAGGCATTGCTTGCAAATGGAAAACAATAACATCTCACACTTAAGGAAGAACTTTCAACACATTTCAAATTGTGGAAATATCAAGAGAAAGAATGGTATCAAAGGGGATCAAAGGAAACAACTCTTTTCATGAAAACTCTTCATTTTGCAAGAAGAATAAAAGCCTAGAGTCATATCCAAAGTATCCAATAATAGACCTCTAAAAGGGTATAAGTGTTAACATTCTCAATCAATACTCAACTCATGAACCAAAAACAAAAATAATGAAGCTATTGAAGAAAATGAGGGTGAAGAATGAATCTTTGAGTAAATGTATATGCTTCGAAAGACGGGAAATGCTTTAAAGCTCACAAGGTAATAATTTTCACTTGTGTAAGGATGAAAGTGCAAGTGATAGTAACAAATGAAGTTATAAAATATGATTGTGCTCGAAAGTATAATCCCCTTTACTTATGCAAGCATGATGCAATCCCATAACATATTAGGTGCAATGAGTGAATCAACCTCAGCTTGAGTCAAGATAGATGCAAAAACTCCTATCTTCTAATCTCAAGTTACACTTTCAAAAATGTTGCTATGGTACCTCGAAAATAGAAAGTCAACACATCTACTATGAATAAGTAGGAATCAACATGAAAGATGTATGGAGAAAGAGTGCTAAACAATGAAATAAACGATACCGAGACTATACAGTACTCCAATCTCTACCAAATGGCACAAGTGATCAAAAGATCACCAATACATATCATACCTGTGACTATACAATCCATACATGAGAGATAAAAGAAATATAAAAAAAATGTACAATAAAACTCAAAATAAATCTCTACTATATGACAATAGAGTCTTAGATACAACAAATGATGAGATGAAAATGCTTGATCTACTTAACACACCCAAGAGTAGGTGCGGTGAAGTAGTACATAATAAAAATAACCCGGTAAGACCGGAGTTGAACCACAGAGAACGGATGTAGTAATTAAAACCGGATGATAAACATAACCAAAAGAAAAATAAAATCTTTTTGTAGTTTTGATATGGAGGTTGCTAAACTAGAAATTAACATAAACATAATAAAATAAAATAGTTTTGGATTCAATTGATTCAATCACTTGACTAACTTAGGAATGATCAATATAGATTTACTAATTGCCAATCGTTTAACCTACTCGGATATTATAAATTAGCAGATGGGTATATTTAAAATAATCAATTACTAGAATATGACGTTATAATCATGAAACCTTTCCCATCAACTCGTAAATACTTAGCAATGCCTTGTTAGGGCATAAGTGTAACAAGTATAATTAAAGACATATGTTTTCAAATGTTCTAGCTTAGAAACTTATTCAACTAAAATCGAAGACCCCACTATCGATTTGCATATACCGGCTGTTTTGTTAAGGTAGAAGGTATTACAAACATTGTCGAGGTTATCGGCCTAGAAAGGCAATTAATCAACCCATGAGGTAAACCATAGAAAGAAAAATAACTAAATATATAAGACTGAAATTAAAGTGTGAAAAGTAAAATGTTAGTAATGGTAACCCTAGGAGTTATCCGCTTAAAGAAAAGAAAATTGTTAGATAGTTAGATATATATACACATATATATACAGTTCTACTCATTCGTCAAGGTAGGGAAACAACAAATGTCCATGTCCTTATTCCACAATAAAGGTATAAGATTTGAAATTCAATTATCCTCCTTAGTCAACTGCAAATGTCTTATTTATTTATTTATAATTTTCAAATTTTTTATAATTTTTGAATTACTTCGTTATTTTTGTGTTTTTTTTTTATTTTTTATTTTTTTTCTTCACAGTTTTAACTCTTTACCACCGTTCTCCAACAATGGTGCCAACAATGCTTGATCTACTTAACATACCCAAGTGTAGGTGTAGCAAAGAAGTACATAATAAAAATAACCTGATAAGACCGGGGTCGAACCATAGAGAACGGATGTAATAGTTAAAACTGGATGACAAACGTAACCAAAAGAAAAATAAAATCTTTTTGTAATTTTGAGATGGAGGTTACTAAACTAGACATTAGCATAAATATAATAAAATAAAATAGTCTTGTATTCAATTGATTCAATCATTTGACTTACTTGGGAATGATCAATATAAATTTACCAACTGCCGATCGTTTAGCCTACTCGGACTCATAAATTAACGGATGAGTATATTTAAAATAATCAATCACTAGAATATGAAGTTAAAATCATGAAACCCTCACCATCGACTCGTAAACACTTGACAATGCTTTGTCAAGGTATAAGTGTAACAAGCATAATTAAATATACATGTTTTCAACTGTTCTAGCTTAGAAACTTATTCAATTAAAATCGAAGGCCCTTACTATCGATTTGCATACACCGGCTTTTTTGTCAAGATAGAAGGTATTACAAACATAATTAAAAGTTTAAGTTTTCGAAAAGGAACTAAACGTTAATTATCATGAATATAACTCGATCCATTCCGGATTAGAATTAAGAGCCTTAGGTCCTCATCAGAGGTTTGACATAAAAACATATCGGATAGAATACTCGCATAAAATATAAAAGTCTCCAAAAAGTATAGAGTAAACCAGCATCTACTTTACTTTTCTATTACTACTATATTAATTATACTACTCCTATACTTAATCTAGTATAAACTCACACAAAACCATTATGTGCATAAAATATACGTGTACGTGTCCAAGCATGCAATATACCGAACGTGTGCAAAAACATTAAGTTTTCAAATGAATCCGGAATGAAAAGACAAACCTTAATCGATCATCCCAATTCGCTCAAGCGATCTTTCCAATTGGCTCCAAGAATAAAACTAGCTACTAATATTGAAAAGTCTAGACATGAAAAATAACTTCATAAATAAAAATATTTATACTGAAAAATAACTTACATAATAGTAAAATAAAAGACAGAAGACTATAAAAACTGCTAATGAATTAACTAAAAATCTACTCCTAAGGAATGAAACAAACTGAATGGAGCTCCCTGGCCTTCACCAAGCTATTGGGCTCTGAAGCTCTCTTCCTTCCTCCCTTGGCCGGCCAATTTATAGGCATTGAGAAAGTATTTTTTTCTATTTTTAATTATTTTTTCCACAAACATTATTTAATCTTCCCACTCACATTATTTTTTTCCCACTCTCATTATTTTATACACACACATATATATATACATACATAATACATCAAATTAATATCCAAAAAAATGTCTGTGTGCCCGCCGGCTTCATTTTGTTTGATTTTAACTTTAAATCTGCACAAGACACAAAAAATAAAATAACACTAATATTATATTAAAATAATACTAATATGTAAATAATTACTAACAATATCTTTTAATTAGGGATTTCGATTTGTACTTTTTAGAGGATAATCAGATGTATGTAAAGTAATGTATCTAAAGTCTAAGCCCTAATAGTCATCATCATCGTCTGGAGGCAGGGGCTGATGTGCGAGATGCCTGACAATCTCCTGGAATAACCTAGAGTGCTCCTGCTGAGCCTGCCGAATCTTAATTTGTTGCGCTGTAATTGTGGCAATGATAGTATCCTAGGCATCCAACCTGGCAGCTAAGGCTGTATGCCACTCAACACATGTAGTTTCCTGAGCTAATAAGGTCTGCTGAGTAGCTACAACCTGATCCTGAAGACAAGCTAAAGCTTGAGAATGTAATAACATCAGCTGACTTTACTCATCCAGGAGCTGCTCAAAAGTAGACCCCTGCTGATGTGGAGGTCGCTGTTGATGCTCCTGCTAAGGCTGCTGAGTTGGCGGGAGCAGTTGTGCCCTCTGCACTTTCCTCTGGATGCCCTCTAGTTGACCCCTTGACTTGTTCTCTGATGACAGGTCAATGGGTCTATTGGGACATGTAGTAAAGACATTTCCCTAGGGGCTAACTCCCGCTAACTGGATCACTAAAATGATAAAGCATCCAAATGGGATGCTCGCTTGCACAATAATAAGAGAGGTCACAACGAACATGGCTTAAAACATCAATTCGGTAGGTCAATCGACCTTCTCGTCCTTATGGCCCACAGAAGCTGAGCCCTAGCCTTACTACACTTGAGGACTCAATTAATCGAGAAAAGCGAGGAGTAAGAAAAAACAAAAAGAGCTCTATACCGGATAGCAAGTGCTTAAGAAAAGCACTTGTGATGTCTCCTATCTCTCTCCTGGAACACACACCTCTGCCACAACCATTTCGTGCTCTGGAACCCCCTAACTTAAATAGATAAACTAGGGATGCTATACTCTAGGCAACTAAACAAATGCAGCAAATGTAGCTAGGGTGATCATTACCTCGTGGCCCCTAACCCAATATCTGATAGTCTCAAACCCCTGAGTGTCCCTAGCATAAGAAATGTTAGTTATGAATTTAGAGACCAGTGTGAAACCACGCTAACCCCTAAATTTGGCTAACCCCAGCCACTGCCTGTAGTGAATACATCAAACAATCGATATGGGTCGTCTCTATACTGTGAGAGAGTCAATCGCCTCTCCAGCATGACCCCCATCGGACTTCATAGATCCTCAAAAGCAGTATGAGCCTCATGTCCAATAAACCGTGCATCATCAAAAAGTGAGGGAAGTGGGGAGGGGGGGGGGGTGGGGCTGGCCCATGCCTCTACCAGCTTGACCTTGGCTAACAGGCACAATGGCCCCTCTACCCGCCATCTAAGAAAATCTCAATAAATAACCTAAGCACCCTAACCCTCTAACACTAAAAACAATGAATGGACGAAGACAGAGCAAAAGGAATGCCTAAGGAAGCTCGAAAATACAAAGCTCGGAAGGTTAGGTTGGTCGTCGGACTCCGGCTGGGCTTCGCCGTCCTCTGGAAGCTTTCTCCTTTAAAAAACTCTCTTTTTCTAAGCATTCAAATGCTCAAAATGAGAGTTTAGATGCCCTTATAAAGAAATCAGAAAATCGTTCGAATGCCTATTAAACTCGTTCAAACGGTTAGAGCAAGCGTACGCAAGCTTGTGCACCGTTCAAATGGTCATTTGAACGGGATAGTTGTTCCGTTCGAACGCTACAGAAGCCTTTGAGCACTTGGTAATATATATGCATTGAAAGCCTAACCAACCATTTGAACGGATGATGTAGTTGTCCAAACGTGCATTTGCTCGCTCCTACCTTCAATGCGAATGTCCGTTCGAACGGTAATGGAAGCCATTCGAACGTAATGCAGTTTTTTCAAAAATTTTCAAATTTTTTCTACACTCACCTACCTGACTAAAAAAACACAAAAAACCTGAAACTACTAAACAAAAAACTAGCCTAGAAAGCAGAAAACTAGCCCAGATGATGCTTGACCCCCCCTCTCCCAAATTAAACAATGCAATGTCCTAATTGCATGAGAATAAAGCCATGTGAGAACAAAGGGGAGGTGGGAATAAGTGAGTAAACATAGCATACCCACATTTTATTACCAAACAAAGAGAAGTAGAATGATATAAAAAAAAGAGGGCATTTGCTACAGGAACCTTGGCTCTAACTACCACTTTCCTAAAAGTTGTGCAATTACTTCTTCTTCATGCCGGATGAGCTGCCCTTCGTTTTCTCATATTTCACAGGGGGGCATGAACGAATCGAGAGGAGTAATTAAGAAGATGTGGGGCCCCCAAGCATGCCACCTTTAGAGCGTGCTCCTCCGGGAGACCCGACTCGGTCACATAGATAAGGGCTTCAATACGGCCCCATATTCGGGATCAACCTCACCTTCCTCAACAATAGTTAACTTGCTCATCTTGCCACCACCTTGGGAAGCCATGAAGATGGAGGGACGGAGAAGAAAATTGAAGGATTGGAGAGCAAGATAATGCACAAAGGAACTTACCAAGGCCAAACTCATGCAACCACGCAAAGATAAAACATGAAAACAAGTGGTCTATAATGTAAGAACTTCATGACAAAGGTTCCCCTCCAATAATGCATCAGATGCCTCCAAAACTATAATCATGCAATGGGCCAAGACAATGGCTAAAATAATGAAGTACGAAAAGATCCCCCAAAGGACAGCTAGCAAAAACAAGATAAAGGCCCTTACAAAAATATCTCTGCACCCCCTCTTTGTTCCCAAACCCCAAATTACTAACACTAAAAACCTACAAATAACCAAAAGAAGAAAAAGACAAGACTAAGGTAAAACAAATGAAATTATGAAATCCCTCATGAACAATAAAGTGTAGCATGAAAATAGCATGGGTGACCCAAAGAGAAAGTGGCCACACTCTACCTTTAACGAAAGGATGCCATAAACAAAACTATGAAAAAGGAAAATAAAAGATCCTGCCCCTAAGCTACATGAAATTGCCCAGCTTAATCAATTAAGGATTGGTGAATCAATGAAATCCACACAATTAATGTCACCTTAGAAGGCCTCAAAGTATGGTTTCAATCGTTGGCCATTCCCCTTGAATGAACTCCCATTAGTGGAGTTTTGAACCTCCACCGCCCCATGAGGGAACATTTCTTTCACCACACAAGGCCTCAACTATTTGCTCTTAAGTTTGCTCGGAAATAGATGCAAGTGTGAATCATAGAGCAAAATTTTTAGCCTACTTTAAAACATTTTTCGAAGGATGTATTGGTCATGGAAAGCCTTCATCTGAGCCTTAGAGAACTTAGCATGCTCATAGGCTTCATTCCTAAGCTCCTCAAGCTCATTGAATTGGAGCTTTCTATGGGTTCCCACATCATCAATGTTAGAGTTATATTGGCGTATTGCCCAATAAGCTTTGTGTTCAATTTCCACCAGGAGGTGACATGCCTTCCCGTAAACTAGCCTATAGGGTAATGCGCTAAGAACCGTCTTATAAGCCGTGTGGATTGCCTACAAAGCATCAACCATCCTAAGCATCAATCCTTTCGATTAGGATTGACCATCTTCTCTAAGATGCGCTTAATCTCACGATTGGCCAACTTAACTTGGCATTGGGTTTGAGCGTGAAAAGGAAGTCCTACATTGTGCACAACACCATATTTGTCCACCAACACCCTAAATGGCCTATTATACAAATGAGAGCCCCAATCACTAATAATAGTTCGGGTGTTGTGCCTAGTTTTTTCGTACTCTAGAAATACATACACAAGCGAAAAAAAATACTATATTCTCTCGTTAGAACTCATCCTCCTAGAAGAATGAGTGCAACTAGATTTGAATTGAAAATAGAATTGAATAAAGGGATTTTGAAAATAATTTGGAGTCACCACTTAACTTGATTGAGGTGAGTTAGGTCACCTAAAAACTAAGCACAATCCGAAGATCACACTTAGGGATTTTGAAAACAATTTTGAAAATATTTCCTCAAGAGAGGGTTTTTAAGAAAACAAGTTGTTTGGCAATCTTTAGAAAACATTTAAGCCCTTTTTTGAAAATAAACTCCATTTTGGTCTTTGAAAACAGTGATTCTAGATTCGCAAGTTGGTTACATGTAGGGAAGACGCACTAAGCCATCACCCTACCCCGCCCTTGCGGTACCTGCATCTCTATTTACCCTAAATTCATCTATGAGAGTCTTCAACTAACAAATGTTTAATCCTATACACTTTAGAAAAAAATATTTAAAAAAAAAGACATGATGCATGATATGCAAGTGCAAGAATAAGAAAGTTTACAAATAGATTTGGAAATAGATTTGAAAAGACTTGATTTGATTTAAAAGAGATTTGAAAAGATAGAGTTGAAATTAAAAAGTTTTAGAAAGTGAAAATAGAGATTTGAAAACAGATTTTTGGAATTGAAAATTGGAAAAAGTTGTGGAAATAGAAGCTTGAAAAATGTTGTGACCGCACCCATGAGGGTTGCCTAAGTGTCCTTTTGGAGAAATCATGTCAGTCGTAGTTCGGACAAGAGTCTGATAGAAAGTAGAAGGTACGATTGGAAGAAGAAATTGAATTGGAATTTGGATTAGAAGATTAAGAGATTTGAATTTAGAAGATTGGAAATTGGAAATGAAGGATTAGGAAATTGATTTGGAAAGATTGAGGTTTAGAAAACCTAGACTGAGGAAGATAGGATTTAGGAAAGGCTTGAGATTTAAGAAAAATTTGACTCAAATGTTAGACTCGGAAGATTAGGAAAGATTGGATTGAGAAAGGGTTCAAATTAGGAAAGATTCGAATTAGGAAAGTTTCAAATTAGGAAAGTTTTCAAAATAGGAAAGTTTCGATTTAGGAAGGTTTTGAAATAGGAAAGGTTTCGTTTTAAGAAAGTTTTGAAATTGGAATGTTTTGAAATAGAGAAGTTTTGGAAGTTAAAAAGTTTAGAATTTAGAAAGTGTTTGAGTTTTTGAAATTCTTGAAATTAGGAGAGGTTTGAGTTTAAGAAAGATTTGAAAACTTAGATTTGGAAAGTTAAGATTTGAAAATGTGTGGAATTAGGAAAGGTTTAGACTAGGAAGGATTTGAAAGTTTAAAGTTTAAGAAAAGATTTAAATGTTTAAGCTTAGGAAACTTATGGTTTAAGAAAGTATGAGATTAGGAAGGAGTGAATTATGAAAGATTTGGAGTTGAAAGGATTGAGATTCCTATTTTCCTAAAACAATGGATTGGATTTTGTTTCTTAAAAGGGTGTTTTGATTTTGTTTCCAAAAACGGAGAACAGGATCTAGTTTTCTAAACGGGAAGATTGGATTTGACATAGATTTGGGAGGTGAAGTTTTAGAAACCCTAGATTTGGAAGATTATAGTTTTGATGTAGAAAAGAGGTTTTGAAAATATATATAATTTTGATGTAGAAAACAAGAGGTTTTGAAAACCAAGATTTTGAGGTCAAAATAAGGGATTTAAAATCATGTTTTTGGGAAAGAAAATTAGGGTTTCCTAATCGTGGGTTCTAGGGTTTGACTTGGGCTATAAGAAAAGAGATTTTTGGAAGGTGAGTTTTTAGAAAGGGAGATTTTTGAAAAGAAATTCTAGAGAGGAGTTTTTAGAAAGTGAATTTGAAAAGAGAGTTTTTGGAAGGGGATTTTTGGAAAGAGATCGTTGGAAAGAGTTTTTAGGAAAGAGATTTAGGGAGAGAGTTTTCTAAGAAGGAAACCTAGGGAGTGTTTTTAGAAAAGGAATTTTGAAGAGAGCTTTTTTGGAAAGGAGTTTGAAAAGAAGTTTTGAAAAATAGATTTTTGGAGGGAGTTTTTGAAAACAATATTGGAAAGGAATTTAAAGAGAGTTTATGGAAAGCGTGTTGGAAAAGAGATTTTTAGAATGAGAGATTTGAAAATAGAGTTTTTTAGAAAGCATATAAAATATCTCACTTTTCTAAAGCGATTCTAACCATAAGAAGGTTAGAACCACTTTAAGATAGTGGTTTTGAAAACAACAATGTTTTGAAAATATGGACCATATTTGTCACTTTAAATGCAACACTTTCCTAAAGTAACCCTAACCATGAAAATTGTATAATCATCTTAGGATTGTGATTTTGAAAACAAGTTTTGAAAAAAAAGTTTTTGATGAAGTTTTGAAAACAAGTTTGATACAAGTTTTGAAAACGAATTTGAAAACGAATTTTGGAAGAATGCAAGATCATGATATGCACAATGCAAATTGGGGTCGTGAACATACAAGGTTAAGGCTTCACCACATAATCAAGGGGGCCGAACCCACGTGGTCTCCGGTTAGACTAAAAGAAAGCCCCCGACACGGTGACTTTTCAATAGCCTAATCTTACACATAGACTAGGAAATCCCTTGTTTCAAGTATGCAAAGAAAGTGGGGGAAGAAGATGGGGGATTAAAATAGAAAAAAATCCAAGTGTGTTAGGAGAGAGAAGAGAGAGGGGGAAGAGGCGGAAACGTAAATACGAAGCCTACCTTGTGTCTTCTTTATTTTGCTTAGCTTTGCGCGCTTTGCTTTGGTCTTCACTTCAGTTTTCGAGGGCTTGTCTTGATCTTCAAAGTTTCGTAGTTGCAGCAATCCAAGTCTTCAATGGAGGGTTTGAGGCTAGTGTATAAGTATATGAGAGTGTATGAGTGTATAGGAGGCTATGGTTTATGTATGAAGACTAGGGTTTGGAAAACCTAAATAAGCTAGGGTTTAGAGAGGCTACGAGCTCTATATATCGAAGGGTAGGGTTTTTGGACTGAGTTTGCGGACCTCTTTTATGCTAGAGGAGGCTCTCTATTTATAGACAAGGGAATGACCTGGCGTCTGTTGCAGTGGCGCCAGCCAGTTAGGAAAGTTTTAAGGTCGACAAATAACGTATCTTGAGAAGATTTGGGCACCTGTACTAATGACTACCATGTAATTTTTAGCTTGGCTTCACTACGAGTAACTTCGGAAGGTCCAAGAAGGATTCAAGGGACCAGGAATGGCCCAAAAGGCTAGAAAAGGGGCAAGAACCCGTAGAATAGGGTCTCGGAGGTATTAGCCTTGAAAAAGGATGACAAGAATTGCCGGAAGGATTGACTGGGCCATTAGGGGTAAAACGATCAACTGGATCGGAAAGCTGCTGGGACAGACTTAGAATGTCCTGGAAGAAGACTCAATGTTTGGAAACATTATTTAGAATGTTCCTAATGGTTACCGGTTTGATACCCAAAGCCGGTGTGGTTGGAAAAGGCAACCGGCCTACTAGGGGCAAAACGGTCATTTTACACTGAATTTGCTGGAATTGACTCGGAATGATCCGGAAAGATAAAGGAAGATTGAGAATACTATAAAAAGCATTCTCAAGAGATTACTGGTTTGATACCCAGAGTTGGTGTGGTCCTCGGGGCGTTTGGATGCCTATGGGCAAAATGGTCATCTTGACCGGAAAGTCTCAGAATTTGCCCGAAACTGACGAGAAGACACCTAATCATGCCGGATTGACTTTAAGACAATCTTGGAATGGTGGACTTACCATTCTCAGGACTTAGGTACTATCTCGAGAAACGTGTCAGAAAATGGCCCTAGGGGCAGTTTGGTCATTTTTCACCAGAGTGGACTAGTAGGCACTGGTGTTGACTTGGGGTTTGAGTGTTTTTGCCGCTCTGACGGTGGTCTCGTGATTCAGGGGTTTGTTGGCAATTTCCTATATCGACCTGTTTTGCGAGTATTTTCGCTATTTTGACGATTGCTTTGTTTGCGAGTACTTTGGCTAATTTGATGGTTTGCGATCATTCCCGAGATTGCCTGATCTCAGGAAGCTGCTAAAGGGACTTAGCGCTTGAGAAATCGACTCTCTTGAAAGGCGTGCCAAAATGAATATTTCTGCATTGGCGGGCTAGCAGGCGCCAAAGGTAGATCGTTTTACCATCTAGGGGACTTGGGGTCTCGTCCCGGCCGATAGGTTTGGAGAGACTTACCACTCTGAAGAGACTTTCTTTGAAAACGTGCCGGAAGGATAGACTTACCGTCTCTAAGAATCAACTTTCTTGAGAGAGGGATTGCAATTAGAATTGAAAAGGGAATTTACCGTCTTCGGAAAGACGTGCCTATTGGAATTCGACCGAACAATGCCTCAAGGGCATTTTGGTCATTTTGCGTCTATTTGGGCCCAGCGGGTCCGCGAAGCGGTTGATAGATGGGATTAAACTTGAAAAGTTGATTTGACTCAAAATATGTCCACATTGACTTGAATACAAGCCTGGACGGACCATAGACTGCCGAGCGGTAAAAAATTGAGTGCTTACATCGGGGCATGCCAAAGCGAGAAAAGATATTCTCTTTTAAGAATTTGACCACCACTTGGTGGTCATTGGTTCATGTTGCTATGTTTTCAACTCACTTAGAAACATAGTCAATAGCCACTAGGATAAAAAGGTAGCCTAATGAACTAGGGAAAGGTCCCATGAAATCTATGCCTCGACAATAAAAAATCTCAATTGTAGTAATGGAGTTAAGAGGCATCATGTGACTCTTAGAAAGGGGCCCTAGTCTTTGACATATATCACATGTTAGGCAAAAGGTATGGACATCCTTACACATCGAGGACCAATACAACCTGCATTGAAGAATCTTGGCCATGGTTTTCTTGGAAGAAAAGTGTTTGCCACATGCTTGGGAGTGGCAAAACTCCATGACACTCTAGAACTCATCATGAGGAATGCATCTCCTAATAACTTGATCGGGGCAATACTTGAAAAGGTAAGGGTCATCCCATGCAAAACACTGCACATTCCTAAAGAATTTGCATTTATCAATTGAAGACTAATGGGAAGGAGTCTCACCCGTAGCTAAATAGTTAGCTATTTCTATAAACCAAGGGATTGAAGGGTGATCTAAGGTTTGTACTTGGAAAAGATGCTCATCCGGAAAGTGTTCATTGATAGGGAGTGGGTCGGTGGCTCTCCCTTTAAGAGGAAGCCTAGACAAGTGATCCACCACTACATTCTCAACTCCCTTTTTGTCTTTAATCTCAATGTGAAATTCTTACAACAAGAGAATCCACCAGATAAGGCCTGGTTTTATGTCAGCCTTGGTAAGTAAGTACTTAAGAGAAGTATGGTCGGTGTAGATGATAACAAATGAGCCTATTAAGTAAGATCAGAATTTGTCCAAGGCAAACACCACGGCTAAAGGCTCTTTCTTGGTAGTGGTATAGTTGAGTTGGGCTTCATTAAGGGTCTTGCTAGCATAATAAATGACATGCGGCTTCTTTTTTATCCTTTGCCCTAAGATCGTCCTCACAGCATAATCACTAGTATCACATATAAGCTCGAAAGGTAAGGAACAATCGGGCGAACATATAATTAGGGCGATAGTCAAAAGCTCTTTAAGCTTCTCAAAAGCACCTTGGCATGAAGATGTCTATTCAAATGGAACATCATTAGATTACAATTGGCTCATGGGTCAAAAGATAACACTAAAACTCTTAATGAAATACTGATATAAATCGGCATGCCCAAGGAAAGATTGTATATCCTTGACATTCCTAATGGTAGGTAACTTTTGGATGAGCTCTATCTTAGCCCTATCTACCTCAATTCTCTTAGAAGATATGATATGGCCTAACACTATTCCTTACGTGACTATAAAATGACACTTCTCCCAATTAAGCACAAGATGGATTTCCTCACATCTTTCTAACACCTTTCCTAGGTGTTCCAAACAACTCTCAAAGGTATCTCCGTATACCAAAAAATCATCCATAAAGATCTCAACAATTTGCTCAACCATGCCACTAAAATACTCATCATACATCTTTGAAAAGTGGTAGGTTTATTACACAAGCCAAATGGTATTCTTTTGTATGCATAAGTACCAAAAGGATATGTAAAGGTGGTTTTCTCTTGTTCTCCTAAGGCAATCTCAATTTGATTATAACTGGAGTACCCATCTAAAAAACAATAATAATCTCTACTCGCGACCATCTCTAGGACTTGGTCTAAGAATGGAAGGGGAAAGTGGTCCTTCCTTGTCACCGTATTAAGCCTATAGTAGTCAATGCACATTCACCACCCATTTTGAATCAAAGTGGGAACTAACTCATTGTCCTCATTCTTAACTAAAGGGACCCTCGATTTCTTAGGAACCACTTGGGTTGGACTAACCCATTTTGAGTAAGAGATAGGGTAAATGATACCCGTATCTAGGGGCTTCAACATCTCTCATTTGACCACCTCTTTCATGTTGGGATTCAAGCGTCTTTGCATTTAACGCACCAGCTTAAACTTATTTTCTAAATAAATGCGATGAGTGCACACTAGAAGGCTAATACCATGAAGGTCCACTATAGTCCAGCATAAAGCTTCCCTATGGTTCTTGAGCACCATAATCAATCCCTCCTCTTGGCTTGAAGATAAGCTAGAGAAAATCATAACGGGGTAAGACTCACCTTCTTCTAAAAATGCATACTTCAAGGTGGAAGGCAACGGTTTTCTTTTCTAGGCAAGAGGCTTTTCTTTTGATGTGATAGGCTTGAGGGCATTATGGTGTAAAGGTTTAAATGAAGGAGTCCATTGACTCACATACATGCATTGGGCACTCTCTACCCCTTCACCCAATGTTTCCCCTATCTCCATGGTATGATTGTCAAGTGAGTCATGCATCTCATTCCTCACTAAAGCTCTCTCTAAAGAGTACTTAAAGAACTCACTCTTAAAATGATATTGGACAATGGCCTTGAGGCAATCAACTTCCTTGATATCCTTATATCACCTTGTTGCTTAGCAACCGAGAAAATATTCATCTCAAGATGGTATTTCCAAAGGACAACTTTCCTAACCCATTTTGGCAATGAATGATAGCATTAGAGGTAGCTAGGAAGGGTTGTCCTAGAGTGACGAGAATTTGGTTATGAACCATGGTACTCTCAACGGGTTGTATATCTAGGACTATGAAGTCAACTAGAAAGTAGAAATTATCTACTTGAATGAGAATATCTTCTATGATACCCCTAGGGACTTTGATAGATCGATCTGCTAATTGGAGGGCCACCTAAGTAGGTCGCAACTCACCTAATCCTAGTTCTTTGTAAATTGAATAAGGTAGAAGATTGACATTAGATCCTAAATCTAAAGGAGCTCAATCTATCATATTCCCTCATATTGTGGAAGAAATTTTTGGGTAATTGGGGTCTTTGAATTTTGGGACGGCCTTGCATTGCAAGATCGTACTTCGGTTCTCATTCATCATGGCCGTCTCTCTCACATGTAATCTTCTCTTGAAAGTACATAAGTCATTCAATAACTTGGCATAAGAAAGTATTTTCTTTATAGCATTAAGGATAGGAATGTTGACCTTAACTTGCTTGAAAAGTTCATAAATTTTAGCATTTAAAAGTTCATTTTTGGGCTTTGTCAACCTTTAGAGAAATAGGGCATGTTTCAATATTTCCCTCTCCTCCTCCTTTGGGGCACTTGGAGTCCCAAAGGGTTTCTCTAGGCTCTTTTCCTCTTTCTCTTTCTCTTCTAATCCTTTGGGCTTTCTCATTTTCTTTTTTCGCGCCCAGATTGTTCGCACTCGAGGAATATATATACAAGCTAAAAAAATACTGTACTCTCTCGTTAGAACTCATCCTCCTAGAAGAATGAGTGCGACTAGGTTTGAATTAAAAGTTGATTTAAATAAAGGGCTTTTGAAAAACATTTGGAGTCGCCACCTAACTTGATTAAGGTGAGTTAGGTCACCTAAAAACGAAGCACAATCTGAAGATTACACTTAGGGTTTTTGAAAAAACAATTTTGAAAATACTTCCTCTAGAGAGGGTTTTTAAGAAAATAGGTTGTGTGGAAACCTTTGAAAAATATTTAAGCCCTTTTTTGAAAAATAACTCTATTTTGGTCTTTGAAAATAGTGATCTAGGTTCGGAGGTTGGTTACGTGTAGGGAATATGCATTATGCCATCACCCTACCTCGCCTTTGCGGCACCTACATGTCTATTCACCTTGGATTCACCCATTAAAGTCTTCGATTAATAAATATCCAAAACTATCCACTTTAGAAAAGAATATTTAAAAGAATGATGCATGATATGCAAGTGCAAGAAAAGATTTGATTTGGAAATAGATTGGAAAAGATAGATTTGATTTTGGAAGAAAGTTTTAGAGATTGGAAATAAAGATTTGAAAATAGATTTTTAGAATTAGAAACGTGAAAGATATTATGAAATTAGAAACTTGAAGAAGATTTTGGAATTGGAGATTTGAAAAAAGTTATGAAATTGGAGATTTGAAGAAAGTTATGATTGCACCCGTGAGGGTTGCCTACGTATCCCTTTTAAGGAATCAGGTCAGTCGTAGTTCGGACAAAAGTCCGATTGAAAATAGAAGATTTTGATTGGAAAAAGAAATTGAGTTGAAATTTGGATTGAAAGATTAGGAAATTTGAACTTTGATTGAAAGATTTGGAAATATTGGTTTTGGAAAGCTTGGTTTTAGGAAACCTAGACTTAGGAAAGAATGAACTTAAGAAAGATTTGAGGTTTAAGAAAGATTAGACTTAACTTGGAAGGGTTTTAGAACAGATTTGACTCGAATGTTGGACATGAAAAATTAGGGAAAGATTAGATTTAAGAAAGGTTCGAATTAGGAAAGTTTTGTTTTAGGAAAGTTTCATTTTAGGAAAGATTTCGAATTAGGAAAGTTTTCTTTTTAAGAAAGTTTCGAGTTAGGAAAGTTTAATTTTTGGAAAGGTTTTGTTTTAGGGATGTTTCAAATTGGGGAAGTTTAAAATAGGAACGGTTTTGAAATTGGAAAGTTTCAAATGAGGAAAGTTTTAGCTTAGGAAAGTTTCAAATTATGAAAGAATTAAAATTGGAAAGTTTTGAAATAGGAAAGTTTAAAATTTAGGAAAGTTTCATTTTTAAGAAAAAAGAGTATTTTTGGAAAGATTTGAATTAGAAAAAGTTTGATTTAAGAAAGATTTAGAATTTGAAAAGTTTAGAATTTAGAAGGTTTTAACTTAAGAAAGATTCGAATTTAGAAAGTTTTGACTTAAGAAAGAATTAAGATTGAAAAGTTTTGAAATTTAGAAGGGTTTAAATTTTAGAAAGATTCAAAATTTGAGTTTTGGCAATACTTGAAATTCAGGAAAGGTTTGAGTTTAAGAAAGATTTGAAGATTTAGATTTTGAAAGTTGAAATTTGGAAAGGCATGGAATTAGAAAAGGTTGGAATTAGGAAGATTAAGAAGCTTAAAGTTCAAGGAACGATTTGAAAGTTTATGTTTTGGAAAGTTAAGGTTTAGGAAGGTATGAGATTAGGAAGGATTAGATTAGGAAGGATTTGGATTAGGAAAGATTGAGATCAGGAAAAGTTTGGATTAGAAAAGATTGGGATTCCTATTTTCTAAGGCAAAAGATTGAATTTCATTTCTAAAAAGAGATGATTTGATTTTGTTTTCAAAAATGGAGGATTGGATCTAGTTTCGTAAATGGGGAGATTGGATTTGGTTTCTTAAGGGGAAGATGAAGTTTTGGAAATCCTAGATTTTGGAGTTGAAAATAGGATTTAGAAACCTAAAGTTTGAGGCCAAAATAGGAAGTTAGAAATCCATCAGGGGCAAAACGGTCACTTAGACCGGAAACCTGCCGGGATGGACTTGGAATATCCCGGAAGAAGACTCGAGATTTAGAAACATTACTCAAAAAGTTCCAGGAGGTTTCCGTTTTGATACCTAGAACCAGTGTGGTTGGAAGAGGCGATCGACCTACAAGGGCTAAAATGGTCATTTTGCATCAGGTTTGCTGGAACTAACTTGGAATGATCTAGAAATGTATCAGAAGGCCGGGGATACTCTCAGGAATATCCTTGGGATGTTACCGGTTTGATACCCAGAGCGGGTGTGATTCTTGGGGCGCTCAGATGCTTAGGAGCAAAATGGTTATCTTGAACGCAAGGTCTCGGAATTGGCCCAAAACCGACTAGAAGGCACCTAATTATGCCGGATTGTCTTTAGGACATTCTTGGAAGAGTGAACTTACCGTTCTGAGAACTTAGGTAATTTCTCAAGAAACGTGCCAAAAATGGCCTTATGTGTAGTTTGGTCATTTTTCACCGGAGTGAGCTAGCAAGTGCTGGTGTTGACTTGGGTTTTTAGTATTTCCGTCACTCTGACTGTGGTCCTGTGACATATGGGTTTGTTGGCAATTTCCTATATCGACCTGTTTATGAGTGTTTCCGTCACTCTAACGGTTGCGATGTTTACGAGTATTTCTGTTACTCTAACGGGTCGCGATCATTCCAGAGACTGCCTGATCTCGGGAAGCTGCTAGGTGGACTTATCGCCTGAGGAATCAACTTTCTCGAAAAGCATGTCAAAACAGATATTTCTTCATTGGCGGGCTAGCAAGTGCCAAATGTGGACCGTTCTACCATCTAGGGGACTTAGGGTCTCGTCCTGGTCGACAGGTTTGAAAACGTGCTGGACAGGATGGACTTATTATCGAGGAATTAACTTTCTCAAAAGGCGTTCTGAATTTAATTAGATTTGGAATTGGAATTGGAAAAACGGGGACTTACTGTCTTCGAAAAAACATGTCCACTAGAATTGGACCGAACAATGCCCCAAGGGCACTGTGGTCATCTTGCCTCTATTTGGGCCCAATGGGCCTGCGAAGCGATTGTTTGACAGGATTAGACTTGGAAAGATGGTTTAAGTTGGAATATGTCCATATTGACTTGAACTCAAGTCTGGACAGATTGGAGACTGCCGAGCAGGCAAAAAGGGGTGCTTACACTCTTCTCCTAGCTTTTTGGATTCTCTCACTTTCTTTTTTCCTTTCTCGCCCTTCTCAACATACACCTTTAAAGGCTTTTCCCTAGGTGGAATAGTTTTCTCTATGACCTTACCACTTTTAAAGGTGGTGATGGCTTGTACTTGTTCATGACTACTTTGAGGATCACTTTTGCCCTTAGTGATTTGCACTTGCCTAAGAACCAGGTAAGGTTGAGGTTGGGCTAAGAATCTTCCCAGAACACTTTGAGTTAAAGCTTATGTCAGTGTAGACATTTGCTTTGATATGTGCTCTAGTAACTTAGTGTGTTTATCTAACACCTTCTCTTGGTTGTCTACCCTTGTGTTCACCCCTCTCACATCATTGAAAAGTTGGGAGACATTATCCTTTATTGGTCTCTTGTGAGGAGGTTGGTACACATTAGGTTGGGCTTGGAAATGAGTTACTGATTGTGCTTAGAAGGGTTGAGCTGGGGGTTGTGGTTGTGGTTGGAAAGGTGGAGGTGGAGCTTGATAAGCTTGAGGGTTTTGAGGCCCTCCTTGATATCCTTGAGGGTTTGAAGTACCCTCATTCTTCTACTTGAAAGTTGGGATGATTCCTTCATCCTAGGTTATAGGTGTTAGAGTAGGGGTTGCCCTCTCCTCTTGGGAATTGGCCAATTGCAATGACAGCTTTGCAATGCTTCCTTCCTTCCTGGAATGACCGGGCATGAAGCGGTATCATGATCTATGGTATCACAAACCAAACAACTCATCTTTTTAATCACCTCACTCTTAACCGCATGAACCTTTTTAACCTCTAGGGCTTCTAACTTCCTTGTCAATGTGGCTAGCCTAGCATTCATGTCATCAACTTCTGTAAGTTGAAACTTTCCCACTCCTTGTTGGTTTGATCTAGGTTTGGGATTTTAAGTCCTGGTGATAGCCCAATCTCTCGCTAAATTTGCTAAGTAATCAAAGTAGGTGTAGGCCTCTTGGGGATCCTTCTCAAAAAGGGTCCCAACACACATTGACTCAACAAATTGTTTCAATCATGGGGTTAACAATGAGTATAAAGTATTGATGACATGCTAATTGGAAAAATCATGATGTGGGCATGAATGTAACAACTTTTTAAACCTTTCCCAATATTGGAAAAAAAACTCGCCCATCATTGGAGAGAATTGTGAAATTTGGCATCTAATCACATCAGTCTTATGTTCAGGGAAGAAATGCTTCAAAAATTCATCTTCTAGTGAAACCCAAGAGTGTATGGACATAGGCCTCAATGAATTGAACCTTGTATTAGCCTTGTACTTGAGAGTAAACTGGAAAAGTTTTAAGAGAAAAACCTCCCTTGGACAAGTGTTGTCTATAAACATAGAGCACACATCCTCAAAATCCTTGATGAATGAGTATAGTCATTCGAATTCCATATTATGAAATTGGAGTATCAATTGCATCAATCCCGACTTGAAATTTAATGTGTTGTGATGGGCCGGGAAAACTATGCATGAAGTAGGTGTTTGTCTTGCCAGATTCAAGTAATCCCAGAGGGTCCTACCATTGGGAGCACCCATTTCACCACGGTTGTTTCCTCTCTCAAAGTCAACACCTACACCTCCATTAGGGTTGGGATTCAAATTAGGAATGGGGTTAAGATTAGGATATTTCCTTCGTTGAGGTTAGCCATTGGAATTAGGCCTAAATCAACAATTAAGGGTAGACCAGGGTAAGGATTTCTAACCGGAGAAATGGTATAATCCTGTTCAATTCTCACTAGACGTTTGTGAATGTCACACAAATGCAATGCACACATAAGAGACAATCTGAGTCTCAAGCAACACAACATACATAATGCCTTCCACCAATTGTTTAGCCTTTCGAACCCTCCAATCTCCGCATAAATGAATGATTGTGCTCCAAAAGTGTAATTATAATACCTTAACTTGTGGGTTGTTAGCCTTAGTTTAGGATTGTATATGTTGTTTTAGTTATATTTTAGAATTAATTACGTTGATTTTGTTTATTTTTTTATTGTTTTATAGGTTTTGAGCTTAAATTGGAGGATTTCGAATGCATTTTGGACATAGGTTTTAAAAGGATGCTGTCAGAGTACAAGCTACTGAAGCTGTGGTATAAGTTGTTGAAGCACGCAAAGCCAAAATTTTAGAAGGTCATATCTTTCAAACTAGAAATGCTACCAGTATCGATAATATATTGATTTCATATAATGTTTCGAGACTTATTTAGATATGGGGTCCGAACTCTTGTTTGGGTATGGCCCAATTCATCCAAACGGTTTACAAAAATCTATGAATTTCTCTTCCTATAAATTTGGGACTGAAGCCTGTTTTGAATCTTTTTTTCCCAGTAGTTAGTTTTACTAATTTTAGGGTTCCTTTGAGAGTTTTAGAAGTAGAATAGAGGAGAACGTTATGTAATTTTTCAATTCCTGCAATCAGATTTATAGTTTTGTTAAGTCTTATAATAAGATTCTACAGTCTTTCAATAAATTTACATGTAACTTTACGTATCTATTATTATGATGAGTAGCTAGATTCCATATTGAGATCAATTGAAGATTTTGGATGAACAATGGTGGTAAATTGGTTTTCAATATTTCAATGTTCTTCTTCTTAATTCTTTAGAATCAAACCCTAAATATTTACGAAAACTTAGATGTTTGACTATGTTCGGTAATACTTATGTATGAAGCTATGTTTAGTATATGTACTGCAAGAATCGATGGTATACATCTTTGACTCTAAAACTGATTCAATCTAGAGTAAATACTTACGAAAACCTAAATGTTTGATTATGCTTGGCAACAAATCGATGGTATGCATCTATGATTCTAAACCTAATTTATTCTACGTTTGATTGTTAAACAATAGTTATTTTTATTGTTAAATTTTCTGAATTAATGATTTGAGTTATCAAAAGCCTCCATTAGAATTCTAGGTGAAGCAATTGATTGGATAAATTGGTTTCAAGACTTTATTTTATTGTTTTCATAGTTTAGTTTAGATAAATTAAATCTTTTCTTCAAACTATTTTCTTTTTATTTTATTGGAATGTTTTTCTGAGAGTTCTGACCTATGGTGAGTTTTTCTTAAATATGCTATCCCTCTTCCCTATGGATCGATTTCGAACTTTACTGAATATTATTACTGCATCATAATCGCACACTAGCGGATATAAATCGTATAGATTTAGAGTGATCAATGAACCACCAATTCAATCAATTCAATATCAATTCCCCAACTGAACCTCCAATCTCCACGTGCAAAACAATACCACTGATACTTAATTAGCACACACAAGCCTATCCACTGATTACATTCCACCAATTGATCAACTAAGTAATACAATACAACGCAATGCAAGGATTCTACACTACTCAATAAATAATCCTAAAACAAAGAGAAAAATCAAAAAACAAAATCTAACATGATATTCACATAAATGGTGGATAAATGGAGATCCAATCCACCAATCACTCTTTAACCCAAAGTTCATTATTGCTTTGCTTCATGCCCTCGATCCCCGACAACAACGGCAAGACTTGAGTCACTCCGTAGATGTGCAATGAAAATACCGTATGCGTACGACCGTGTTTGTAGTTTAATTCGAGAGTTCGGATGTTGATTCTTTCGAAGACCGAGCCTAATATAGACTATGGGCACTCAACCTAAGCTCCATGCTATTTTGGATGGAATTATAATTGTGTGAATTGAAAATAAGTGACAAAAGGATTGAAAATCTTTTGGGGTTTTGGAAAATGGGATTAATTAAGCTATTTGAATGCAATTAACAAGCAATTGTCGCGTTCCAGTTTTTTGGGTTCAAGGTCCTTTTGGCTCGGAGACAAAAGCACGGAACTCTGTCATGAGAACTCATCCTCCTAGAAGGACAGGTGCGACTAGGTTTGAATTGGAAATTGATTTGATTAAGGGCTTTTTAAGAAAATAGGAGTCGCCATTTAAGTTGATTAAGGTGAGTTAGGTCACCTAAAACTAAGTATTAATTTGAAGATTAAATTTAGGGCTTTTGAAAAAGGTTTTTTTTTTTTTTTTTTTCTGAAAATACCTCCTTAAGAGAGAGTTTTAAAGAAAAATAGGTTGTTTGGCAACCTTTGAGAGTATTGAAGCCCTTTTTGAAAAATAACTTCATTTGGTCTTTCGAAAATAAACATATATGGTCTGGGGGTTGGTTACGTGTAGGGAAGATATCCTAAGACCATCACCCTACCCTGCCCTTTCGGTACCTACATGTCTAATCACCCTTTATTCACTCACTAGAATAACCGGTTAACGTTATCCACTTAATATCTACTTTAGAATTTTGAAAACTGGGTTTAGTCATCACTTTTCAGATGAATGATACATGATGCAAGTTTTGGAAGAAGTTTGAAAACATGGGAGTTTTGTAGGAGTTTGAAATGATTGAAGTTTTTGAAAAGGGGATTAGAGCCGAAGTAGAAGTTATGACCGCACCATTTTAGATTGCCTACGTATCTTATTTGGCGAGAATCAGGTCATTCATAGTTTGGGCAATAGCCCGATGGAAAATAGGGCGCATTGGGGCCTTTGGAAAGCTTGAAGACACTTTGAAGTCTTTGGAAAGATGACCAGAGAATTTTGATTTGAAATTGGATGTTGAAGTGTTTTGAAATAGAACTTTGAAACTCTTGAAATGGGATTTTGAAGTGTTTCGAAATGTTTTTGGAAGTGCTTTGAAGTAACTCAAGAGAGTTTTGATGTCTTGTTTTGAAAACCTTGAAGGTAGGGTTTTGAGATGTTTTTATGAATTTGTCTTAGAAAAAGCTTTTGAAAGTGGTTTTAGAATCCTAATATGGACAACCTTGGGGGTTATTCTTGTTGTATCACATTCTTTTGAAATCCCTAACCATAAAAGGGGTAGGGACACCTTAGGCTTGTGAATTTTTAAAAACATTTTTGGAAATACTTTGAAGATGGAATGTGGGAATATTTAAAGAGGTTATGGAGTTGGCTTTTGAAATCTCAAGAGAGTGGGAGGTTTTGAAAAAGTGAGTCATGAGAATAGTTTTAAATAGAAAGGTCATTTAAAAGGGGTCCATGAGTTAGAACCTTGAAGTATACTAACCTAGGTTGGGTTGACCTATGGTTTGGGGTGACTTAAGGTTAACTAACTTGGGTTAGGTTAACCTAGGGTTAAGGTGACTTAGGATTTGGTTAATCTTGGGTTGGACAACTAGGGTCAAGTTAACCTAGGGTTGGATAACTAGGGTTAAGTTTACCTAGGGTTGGACAACTAGGGTCAATTCTACCTAGGGTTGGACAACTAAGGTCAAGTTAGCCTAGGGTTGGATAACTAAGGTCAAGTTAACCTAGGGTTGAATAATTAGGGTCAAGTTAATCTAGGGTTGGATAACTAGGGTCAAGTTAACCTAGGGTTGAATAATTAGGGTCAATTTAATCTAGGGTTGGATAACTAGGGTCAAGTTAATCTAAGGTTAAATTGTAAGATGGTTTTCAAAGGTGGTTTGATGGATTTTTTGAAAGAGTTTTTGAAAAACAAATCATGTTATGCAAAGGATTTTGGTAGACAACCTTTTTTAAGATCATTTCCATGAAAATTTAACTCTAGCCAAGAGTATGGTTTATATGGTTGATGTTTGGAAACATTTTAAAGAAGGTTTCCTTATAACCATTATCTTGACAAGAGCATGGAGTCCAAGAATCAACATGATGATGACAATTTTTGAAATATCATTTTTAATGCAAAGATGGAGAGAATGAATTTTTGAAAACCATATTTAAGAATAGGATTTTGAAAATCATTTTTTTAGAGGAAACCATTCCAACAAGGGAGGGTTTTTATGGCTAAATAAAATGGAGACCATTCAAGAGAGGGTTCCATGGGGCCATTTTAACCATTAAACTTGAGGGAATGGAAACCTTGAAAACTATAGAGTTGGGAAAACAACTTTTATGCAAATTGAAATGCAATGATACAAGAGTGTGATTAGGGGGTAGTGGGGGATTTTCTAAGGCATGACTTCTATGGTCTCATCCTAAATTTCAAGGAGCCAACTCTTAGAACTATTTTGAGGGGGGTATTGAACTTGGAAGTGGTATGGAAATAAGAATAATGCAAGCTTTGTAGGACATGATTATAAACATAAAAATAAAGCCAAGCACATAAGACAAGATCAAGATAAAAAAATGCAAAGGGGGTCATGAATACATACAAGGCTTTAGGCTACACCATATAAATAAGGGGCTCCTAGGCCATACCATCTTAAAGTAGGCTAGTGAGAGATCCTCTTACACGGTGGCTCTTACTAGCTTTCCTCTAGGCATGAATTAAGAGCCCTCTTGGTTCAAGCATACAAGAAAGGGGGGTTGAAGATGGGGATTAAAATAGAGAATAGCCTAAGTAAGCTAGGAGAGAGAAGAGAAGAGTGGGGGAAGACAAAAATATAAAAGAAATACCACCTTTAGCCTTCAACACACTTGTAATCTTCTATGGATGCCTTGACTTGAACTTGGATGGCTTTACGTACACTTGAGGGGCTAGAAGGAGAGGTTTAACGGTGTATTGGGCTATGTAGGTGAAGTGTATGGGCTAGAGGAAGGTGGAATTTAGCCTAAGTGTTGTAGGAGTGGAATGTATGTAGAGATTCGAGGTTCTGGAGCAGTTTCAGCAGAGCTTCACATTAATTTTTGGTTCTAGAATATGCAAAGGGGGGTGCTAGTATTTATAGACAATCTGAAACAGGCCTGGTGCATGTACTACATGCGCCAAAATTGGCTGCATTCCATTGCCACCATGCCACGTGGTACCCAGTGTACTGGTTAAATCTTGATAGTTGATCGAACTTTGGTCGATTTGATCAAAATTTGGGAGCATGTAGCATACGCTCTGTCACCGGGAGTGTTCGTTTAAACTTTATCTCGATAATTGAGCCAACCGGGAAGGTTTCGGGAGAATCGGTTGCACCCATGATGTTTTCCTAGGGTTTCTTATTAACTTTTGTGTTTTTGAAAAGTTGAAATGGTATTCAGAAGTGTGGGATATCCCCTCAAAAAATGTGCACAAAATTGCATTTCTGCGGAGCGTCTGTGAAATGCTCCGCAGGGTTTTGAAAGTAGCTATTTTCATGTTGTATGATCAAGGCCTTCGAAAAATGATCTCTTCTTTCGGACCGTACTGATGGAAAGTACTCTAGAAATACTTTTGGGAATTTCTTGATTTACACATTTTTCAATTCGTTTGATGGTGCGTTGCAATCAAGGAATTAAGGGAAAAGTCAATCTAGGTGGAGCGTCTGCGAGACGCTCCAGGGGTTGCTAAAAGTTACAGTTTTTGAGCTATACGATGAAGGGCTTCGGGGAGCGATATATCCGATCGAGCCATATAGATGGAAAGACCTATAGACGAGCTTTTGGGAATTCTCTAGTCTACACATTTCTCAAGTTGTTTGACGATGCGTTATAACCAGGGAATCGGGAGAAACAGAAATTTAGGCGGAGCATCTGTAAGATGCTCCGGGGAACTTTTATCGATTGTGGGTGTTTAGTGTCGTGAGATCTTCCTTAGATTAAACAGGGGTGTATGACGAGATCCGTCGTTCAGTAACCTAGGACTAGTGTTGTTTTGGGGCGCGTTCGCGATGTCAGGGGTAAAATGGTCATTTTTACTGGTCTTGGCTGAAAATGGTCAGGAATGGATCGAAATGTCATGTTAAGCGTGCCGAATCGTTCAGGGATGTTTTCAAGAGAGTCTTTTACCGTTTGGTGGGGTTTGTGTAGTGCTGGGGTGTTCAGGGGCAAAATGGTCATTTTGACTAGAGTTAGCCGAAATGAGACCAAAATTGGATTGGCTAGGTGTGGAGTACACCAAACAATTTAGTAACATTTTGAAAGGGTTGACTTATCATTTTAAGGGATTTTGAACTTTCTCAAAATGTTCCTGGAGGTCGAAAGGGCAGGTTTGGTCACTTTTCACTGAGTCGGTCTAGCAAGCGCCAGTGTTGAACTAGGTGTTAGTTACCGAGACTGCCCGATCCCAAAAAACTACCTGTGCGGTGTTGGTCCCTAAGACCGCTTGGTCTTAGAGAGCTACTTGTAGGGTGGTGTTGATTTTTGAGAATGCCTGGTCTCAGAAAGCTACCTGTGAGGGTGGTGTTAGTCTCCGAGAACGCCTGGTCTTGGGGAACTATCGAATGACGAACATTCTGCATTGGCGGGCTAGCAGGCACCAGAAGTGAACCGTTTGGAATTTGATAGGGTGTTGGTCCCCGAGATCGCCCGATCTCAAGAAGCTACCGGGATGGCATTAGTTTCCGAGACTGCCTGGTCTTGGAAAGCTGCCTGGAATGATGTTTATGGCTTTATTTGGGCTTTGCGGGCCTGGGAAATGACTAGTTGACTGGGTTGGAGTTTGAAAGGCTCGTCTTGAGCTTGCATGTGTTGTGATGTTTGAAAACTAAGCCCGGTCGAGCCAGAGATTGCCAAGCTGGCAAAAATAGGGTGCTTACAGCAATTAAACTAAATGTGATTGATAAAATAGAAAAGGGCTTGAATAAATGTTCCAATTGGTCAAGACTCTACAACATTTCAATGGAAGCATATATACAAAACTCAAATCAAAGGTCTCTCTGTGGACCTTTGATTCGGAAGATTTTGACTATGAAAATTAGGTTTCATTAGCAATAAAGTCTAGATTTGCAACTAATTAAAGTTCCATAGATTCAATTCGTTGATTTGTGCAAGCCCTAAACCAACCCTACGATTGAGCATAGAAATTATCAAATAAAGCCTTGAATATAAGTTTTCTAACCAATGTAGATTTCTATAGTAATGAATACTAGTGATATAGAATAAAAATCAATGAAAAGCATTAGACCTCCATAAAAGCTTGAAAACCCTAGGCCAACCTTCATATTTGCATCCAAGATGGAGTTTATCTACTATAATCCATGAAAAAGTGCATAACAATGGTGGGATTTTGCGTTAAAATGTAAATCTAAGTACTTGAATATAAGAAAATCAATGAAAAATACAAGAAATATACTATATCTCTCTCTAGAAAGCTCTCTCAAACCCTAAAAACGAGATATAGAAACCTTAAAAATTGTTGAAATGCCCCAAAAACCACAAAAATCTGCTTTAAATAGTTATGGCCGTCGACGGTTCAAATGGCCTAGTCAACCGTTCAAATGGCCCTTCGCATGCCAGCGAACGATTATTGAACGGGAAATCTACTTCTCTGAATCTCCCCATTTCTTTCGCACACTATCGAACCTGATTCAAACGGTAAAATGAGCTCTCTAAATCTCCCACTTGTGTTTAGACCGTTCGAATGGTTGGGCTGTGTATTCGACGTTCGAATGGTGGACTGCACCGTTTGAAAGCTCCTCATGAATTTGGCTCAATTTTGATCTTTTTAGCTCTATTTCCTGCACAAGATTCGATAAAACAGTTTTAGACATAAATCTAATCATGAAAACAATATTAAATCTAATCTACGACTAACAACCAACTAATTTGGCTAATTGGGTTACACTTTTAAAATGTAATCACCTATAATAGAGAATACTAATGTTTCAACATTTTGTTCACCATCAACAACATTAAAAAAAAAAAACTCAAATTAGCTTTGCAATTTTATTTAGAATGAGTGAAAAATTGTCCATTGATTAATAGTTTATTTCGAATTAAGTGTTGAGTGTGTGTCTTGTATTTTACAGTTCCATAAAGTTATTGACTTGTATATGTGTGAGTTGGGTTATGAGATTTGAAACTCATTTAGAGGTCCAGTATATGCAGAGCAATTTTAATTGTATTAGAATTTAGAGTTTTGGAGTTGACCTACATGAGTAGACATTAAGGGGGATTCTAGAGATGTAAGGGAGAGATAGTAAAACCACCGAGAGCAAAGAAGTGGGTGTGGCAATTGAATGAAAAATGGGACAATTGGGTAACAATTGAATGTAAAATGCTATACAAAACAAAAAAATAGAAGAAAAATCATACATGAGTACTTTACATAACGATGTGATTGAATTGTAATATTTCATATTAAAATAAAACACTCATCAAGATAGTTTTTGTTTGCAAAAATTTTATCGCCAAGTCATTTTGGTAGAATTTTCTGTAGAACTTTTTTACCATATTAGATTTTTTCTATTTTAGTTTTTCTTCATATTATGGAGCTAAATAGTTGACCCGACCTTGATATCATTTGGTGGGGAAAGTGCTTATGCATAGGGAATTTGAGTGCAATAAGGCTTTTCTACAAATTGAGTGGCTTTGGAATCTAAATACCCCAAAGAAAGGCCAAAGATAATGCAACATGAAGGCTTTTGTAATGATTTTAGAGATTAATAAGCCTTATATTGCAATGCTCTTTGTACAGTTTGTGTATGCAGGCATGGCCTTGTTTTTCAAGGCAGCAATAGAAAAAAGAACCCTAATGTGTTAGTTGTTTTTTTTTTAAACAACAAAAGGGATAGTATTTTAATAACCAAAGATAGGATACATAGAGGGAAAGGATCAGAAAAATAAAAAATAAAATTAAGGTCAATTCCTTAGAATCTTAATCCACTCCAATAAAAGTACATTTGCATAATCAAAGAAAACTTTGTTGATACTCTTGCCCTAGCTCCATTTGCTTTCTTCATTGAAAGGTTGCTAAGTACTTTCCATTTCTGAGTATCTCATGCTCCATCTCTTTACCTAGCTATGAACTAACCTGATTAGTTCTTTTCTATTTTGTGATCCTCTCTCTCCTCCAATCTTCATAAAGAAGTCTGTTGCTCTCTCATGCTACTTATTGTGGAAGATCCTCTTGGTTTCCTTACTTGGGTGTGTACTTGATTCAATTTTATGTTATGCCAATCACTTTTGGACTAATCTTACAGTTTTTAATTAGATTGTTGTAACAATCCTTATGCAATGCGAAATTTCAGGCTCACCTTGAGTTTGAATCTCTCCTATATTGCAATGAGCTACATCTCTACAACATTTGTTGCTGCCTCTACAAACACAATTCATGCCATTACCTTCATCATGGCAATACTCTTATGCTCTGTTTGGAACTTGGATTTTTAATGGGAAAAGAATAAGGTGAAGGAAAATAGAACAAAATGAAAGAGTAATTTTGTTATGTTTTCCATCACGTTTTTCTTTTCTTTTACTTTTTCAATCAAAAATTTGGGTTTCCAACAAAGCACCAATAAAAAATTTGGGTTCCAAACAAAGCATTAAGGTATGGAGGGGAGAAAATGAAACATAAAAAGAAGAATATATTCAATATTCTCATTGATAAAGACAATTGATTTGCTTGTTATTAAAAAGAAAAACAAATTGGTTATGGAAATTTCAGGATGGAAAGCATTTCAATAAAGCATTGGAATGGAATGGAATGACCAAAGTTTTGGGTGTAGTGCTGTGTGTTTTAAGGGCTTTGGTGTTTGCCTTTGTTAACAGGCCTCATATAAAGTTCATGAACAATTACTCAACAAGCCAAAGTGAAGATCCTAGTCCATCCATGAAGTGTAATTCCAGAGGGGAATGGGTAAAAGGTTCTCTTATCATGCTCTAGCATGGTCTTTGTGGTTTGTTATGCAGGTCCAATTAGTCTTTCTCTTTCTCTTCCCCTCTCCCCTATAAAGAAGTGAACTTGTTTTCAGTTTCCTATTGTCAAGCAATATCCAACAAAACTACGTCTTACTACTCTACAATGCTTCTTTAGCTGCATACAATCAACAGTTTGGGCTATTATGATGGAGAGGAATGCGTCATCATGGAAGCTTGGATGGGATGTTCATATTCTTTCAATGGCCTATTGTGTATGTTTTTCCATCCATTATTGCACTATCTTAGAGATATATTCTTAGGATATTGAATTGCCTATTTGCATTGTTAATACAAGATTATTTGCATAGGATCGATATTGTAAGTTATACCAAATTTTCATGAAGCTATTCAATATCATGTCATTTGCTAACATGCCTTAATGTTTGAGTTTAGTGATTGTATTCCAAGAGTGCAATCTATAGACCTTAATTAAGCTCTTATTAGATATAGATTAGGACTGTTTATGTTGTTTTGGTCCTATTTAGTTACTAACTTGGTTTTATGTATCTTTTCAGGAATCCCATACTAAAAAGGACTAATTTTCGTAAAAGAAAGACTGGGCGTTTGAACGGCCAGACATGTATTTGAACGCATGATGTCAGCATGCCATATACAGTTCGAATGGTGGAGTTTGGCATTTGAATAGTGAACAGTGGCATTCGAACGGTTCTTCAAACGGTTTTGTGTTAGAATCAAGTCCGAAGCGCGTTCGATAAATGCATAGAGTAATTTTTCCATTCGAAGTGCGTTTAACGTATTGTCTGAATGGTTTGCCGGACGTTCGAACGGGGTTATTGAATTGTAACTTTTCAAGAGCCTGTAAAAGCTAAGGTTGTCATTATTTTTAGGGTTAGATTTTCATTATTGTTTAAGGAATAGCAGTAGTAGTAAAGAGAGAGTTTATTCTTGTTACTAGTTAAGTTTTCATACTTTTTCTCAATTCTTGTAATCAGATTTTCAGGGCTTCATTCAATTCAATATATTTTATAATTGTGTTTTTACTATAGAGATGAGTAACTAAATCCATTCTTAGGATCAATTGTGAAGATCAATTGAAGATCTTAGATGAACAATGAAGGTAAGTTGGTTTTCAATATTTAAATCTTCTCCTTCTTCTTCGTAATTCTTTGAAATCAAACTATTGATATTCACGAAAACCTAGATGTTTGACTATGTTTAGTAATACTTATGCGTGAATCTATATTCAGTATATGTACTACACGAGTTGATGGTATGCATCTTTGATTCTAAAACTGATTCAATCTAGAGTAGATATTTACAAAAACTAAGATGTTTGATTATGATTGGCAACAAGTCGATGGTATGTATCTTGGATCACAGACTTGATTTATTCAACGTTTGATTGTTAAGAAATAGTTGTTTTTATCACTAAATCTTCCGAATCAAAGATTCACGCCGTAGTCAATGATTTTAGTTGTTAGAAACCTCCATTAGAATTCCAAGTGAAGCAGTTGGTTGGATCAATAGGTTTCAAGACCTTCCTTTTGTTAAATACAAATCAGTCTTCTTAGTTTAGTTTAGTATAAACAATCCCACTTTTAAGTGATAATTTTTTATTTTTCTTAGAAGTAATAACTAGATTTTTGTGTGAATTGGGAGAGTAGTCTAGTCTCTTCAGCTTGTTAAAGTGTTCCTTGAGGATTCGACCTAGACTTACTAGGTTTATATTGCTTTGCCATCCCACGCTTAGGATTATCTGAGGACACTATTTGGTGCAAGTCATGTTTTGGCACCGTTGTAGGGAAAAAAAAATTTTGCACAAGTGATTGCAAGAGGTGTGCTAGAACACGAACCTTAGTCAATGCAAAATCTTGTGAGTTGCTTCATCATCATGTACAACAGTGAGGGAATCGTCGGCTAAGGCCAATCGATAACTTCGTTCCATCCCTGTACGTGCTACAAATCTAGGATTTTTGTTATTTTTAGGGGTCTAGGCATACAAGTAGTTAGGAGGTGAATTACTAGTGGCGTATAGGCTTTTGTGCTAAATTTATATTGGTGGTATTACTTGTATGTGGAGATTGTTGGTTCGGCTGGGTTGTTTTAATTTTCAATTGAATCGGTAGAATTATTTCTGTGGAGATTGGAGGGAAGGAAGGACAAATTGTGAATTGATTGTTACAGAGGTGCGAATAGTCTTTTATGTGTGCATTGCATATGTATGTCATATTATTTTAGAGATAATCATAAACGATTAGTGAGAGCCAATCCTTTGCGTAATCTTTCGCGTGGTTACCTTACTCCATCACCCTCACACTTTATTCCGACTGACTTACCTCGTTTCCCTTAGTCGTTGACTTAGGACCTATTCCTATGGCTAACATTAATGATGGAGTGATCCCACAAGGTCTTAACCCTAGTGACGATCCTAATACAGTAGATCCTGAGAGGGGGAGTAATTTAAGGGACATGGGAGCCCTGATATGAACTATGCGGAATTGTATGAATCCCTTAAGGCAAACACCCACATCTTATATAGTACTTCCTGCACACCAAGCTACAATAAATCTAAAACTAGGAGTGCTACAAGCCCTACCTACTTTTCACAGTTTAGACTTTGAGAGACCATACAGCTACCTTAAAGATTTTGAGGATGCGTGCTCAATATTTCAAGATAACTCATGTCCAAGGGAAGTTTTACTTTTAAAACTGTTCCTTTTTACTCTTAAAGACAAAGCCAAGATGTGGTTCAATTAATTAAGGCCTATGTCTATTCACTCATGGCACACATTTTAAGGGGAATTCATGAGAAATTTTTTTTTTTTTTTTTCTGAAAATTGAATTGAAGCTATACGTCGCGCCATCTTACAATTTGCTCCATAGAATGGGGGGACTTTTTTCCAATGTTGGGAAAGGTTTAAAGAATTGTTGTAACATGCCCTTATCATGGTTTTGACGACTGCTTAGTTATAAGCACTTTTTATTCTTCCTTGACTTCTCAATTAAAGATGTTTATAGAGTCTACGTGCACGGGGATATATGCTTGAAAAAAACCCCACATAGATGTACAATTACTTTGATTATCTAGCCAATTTGGCAAGAGATTGGGCCACCACGGGGACTCAAAATCCCATCAATAGACCTACAACACATGTTAGGGGTAAACATCAACTTGGGAAAGTTGAAGATCTTCAAGCTAGAGTCACAACAATTTCCTGCAAGTTAGAGGCTTTAGAGACCTCTAAGGTTAACACAATAGGGGTTGAACCACATTCTCCATGTTTAGTTTGTGATACACTGGAACATGATGCTGTGGCATGTCTAGTCATATTAGAAGGAGTAAGAGAGCCACTACACGGCCAAGTTAATGCGGTTGGCCAATATGGAGGAGGGTACACTAACCAAAGGAGTGGGGGCAACCGTTACTCCAATATGTAGAATCCTAGATGGCGAAATCATCCTAATTTTGGATGGAAAATGGAGGGTTCTCAAAACCCTCAAGCTTTCCAAAGGCCCACGCAACCCTTCCAAGCACAACCGGTATCACAACCATTCCAACCTCAGCCTACACCATACCAACCCCCTCATAGACGTACAGTAGAGGACAATGTTAACCAATTGAGTAATGAATTGAGGGCATTGACTGCTAAGGTGAACAAGCAAGAGCACTCACTTGGGGAAACCAACACTTTAGTGAAATAATTGCACAAGATGCTTATGTCTCAACAAACACAGGGTAGATTTTTGGCCCAAATCCAACCTAACCCAAAATCTGCTAACTTAATTGAAACTCATCACAAACAAGTTCAAGCCATCATAGCCCTTAGAAGTGAAAAAATCATCCTTCCTAGGACGGAGAGCCAAGTAGGTAGTAATGAGCCTAATGGGTTAGGACAAGAATAAGAAAGAGATGAAAGTGGTATCAAAAGTGAGAAAGAGTTAGAATCTAATGAGAACCAGTATAAGCTTATCATTGAATCTAAAGATGCATCTAAAGACGTGGGCAATGATGTTTTGAAACATGCTCTGTTCCCCTATAGAATGATTAAACCTAAGAATGAGTTGCTTAACTCTAAGATATATGATATATTCAAACAAGTTAGGGTCAATATTCCAATCTTAGATGCTATCAAACAGATTCCTTTTTATGCCAAGTTCTTGAAGGACTTGTGTACCATTAAGAGGAAGTTGCATGTAAAAGAAATGGCTGTAATGAATGAGTGTCAGAGTGCCATCCTTCAATGTAAAACTGCATAAAAATATAAGGGCCAAGGACTGATCGAGCTCTTCTTGATTTAGGATCTAGTGTTAATCTCCTCCCTTATTCAATTTATAAGGACCTAGGTCTAAGAGAGTTGAGTCCAACATGAGTCACTCTAGAGTTAGCAGATTTATTCGTAAAAGTCTTGAGAGGCATTACTGAAGATGTTCTTATTCAAGTGGACAATGTCTACTACCCTGTGGACTTTATTGTTTTAAACACCCAACTTGTTGAAGTCACTAATGCTAAGCGACATATTTTGGTCATTTTAGGAAGACCATTCCTAGCTACTGCTAATGCCATCATTCACTATAGGAATGGGTTGTTAAAGTTGTTCGTTGGGAATATGACTTTAGAGATGAACATATTCACGGTGGGTTAACACATGGGGGATTTTGAAGATGTAAAAGAGATAGACTTCATAGAGTCTATTGTCCAAGAGCATGTTGATCAAGAGTTCTTTAATGAATTGAGAGGGCTCTTGTGTGTAGTGAGCCTAATGACCAATTGGAAGGTGAAATCGAAAGTTATAAGGACCTATCTTTAGTGGGGGAAGGGAGTGAGTCTTGCATGCAAGTGGGTCTCGTCTTATAAGCCCTTAGTGAGAATCAACCACCCACACTAGAGAGGAAACCTTTACCATTTACTTTAAAGTATACATTCTTAGGTGAAGGTGAATCTTATCCAGTTGTCATATCTTCTAGCCTGTCTAAAGGCCAAGAGGTTTTATTATTGAAAGTGCTTAATGATCATAGAATGGCCTTAGGTTGGACTATAGCTGACCTTCATGGAATAAGTTCTCTTATGTGTGATCATCGTATATATCTTGAGGAAGACTCTAAGCATGTGTGTTAAATGCAAATACGTTTGAACCCTAACATGAAAGAGGTTGTAAGAGGAGAAGTATTGAAGCTTCTTGATGTGGGTATTATATACCCCATCTCTGATTCTAGATGGTTAGTCCAAACCAAGTGGTTTCTAAGAAGTCTGGTGTTACAGTAGTACCAAATGAGCTTAATGAACTAGGTCCTACTAGGACACAAACTAGATGATGAATGTGTATAGACTATCATAAATTAAATACATCTACTAGGAAGGACCACTCTCCACTCCCCTTCTTGAATCAAGTCTTTGAATGAGTGGCAGCCCAAGCTTTCTATTGTTTCCTTGACAGGTATTTCAGGTATAATCAAAAAGAGGTAGCCCTAGAAGACTAAGATAAGACTACTTTCACGTGCCCTTTTAGCACTTATACTTATAGAAGAATGCCCTTTGGCTTGTACAATGCATATGCCACATTTCAAAAGTGCATGATGTCTATCTTTAGTGATATGGTGGAAAGATTTTTAAAGGTCTTCATGGATGATTTTTTAATTTATGAGGATACTTTTGAGGCATGTTTAGGACACCTCGAGAAGGTGTTGGAGAGTTGTGAGGAGAGTAGTTTAGTGCACTATTTGGGAGAAGTGTCACTGCATGATGACACAAGGTATAGTTCTTAGACATATAGTATCCAACAAAGGGATAGAGGTAGACAAGGCTAAAGTAGAGTTGATTTAAAAGCTCCTTACCCCTAGGATTGTTAAGGATGTTAGATATTTTCTTGGGCATGTTGGTTTCTATCGGCGGTTCATTCAAGGGTTTAGTGCAATATCTCGCCTATTATGTCAACTATTGTCACAAGATGTTCCCTTTGATTGGATATCTTCTTGCTAAAGAGCTTTTGAGAAGCTTAAAGGGCTTTTGACCACCGCACCTATTATGTAATCACTCAATTGGTCGTTACCTTTCGAGTTGATGTATGATGCTAGTGATCATGCGGTTGGCATAGTTTTGAGGCAAAGGGTAGATAAGAAGCCCTAAGTCATATATTATGCTAGTAAACCCTTAATAAGGCCCGGTTGAACTATACGACAACTGAAAAAGTGCTTCTTGCCGTGGTCTTTGCATTAGATAAATTTAGATTGTACTTAGTCGAATCCTTAGTTATAATTTACATTGATCATTCACTTAAGTATTTATTGAGTAAGCCTGATGCAAAACCACGACTCATCCGATGGATCCTCTTGCTCCAAGAGTTTCATATTGAGATTAGAGATAAGAAGGAGGTTAAGAATGAAGTTACCGATCATCTTTCGAGGCTCCCTATTGATGGGGTTGCCCAAGATTCCCTTCCTATTATTGAGTCCTTTCCGGATGAGTCTTTTTTCCATGTGCATGCACTTTCACATGTCACCACTTTTGTGGTATACGGATATAGCTAACTTCTTAGTTACTGGTAAGATTCTCTCACATTGGTCTAGTCTTGATAGGAAGAAATTCTTTTGATATGTGAGGCACTTTTTGTGGGAGGATCCGTACTTATTTAAATATTGTCTTGATCTGGTGGTTCGTCGGTGTATTCCTAATGATGAGAGTGTTATAGAGTTTTGTCATTCACAGGCTTGTGATGAGCATTTTTCTTCACACAAAATAGTTGCAAAGATTTTGCAAAGTGGTTTTTATTGGGCCACAATGTTTAAAGATGTTTATATCTTTTGTACATCCTGTGATAAGTGCCAATATCTAGGTAGTCTTTTGAGGAGGCACATGATGCCTCTGAACACTATTGTTATTCTTGAGGTTTTCAATTTTTGGGGAATTGACTTTACGTGACCTTTTCCTAATTTGTTTCGTTATCTTTATATTCTAGTGGCCATAGACTACGTGTCTAAGTGGGTTGAAGCCATACCTTTGCGTACCAATGATCATCCTGTGGTGATCAAGTTCTTAAAAGAACATATATTTTCTCGATTTGGAATACTATGTGCTATTATTAGTGATGGTGGATCCCACTTTTATAATCGACCCGTAAGTCTTTTAATGTGTAAGTATAGGGTGATTCATAAGGTTGATACACCTTATCATGCCCAAACTTAATGAGCTAGATGAAATCTGTAATGACACCTTTGAGAATGCTAAGAACTTTAAGGCTAAGATAAAATCCATACATGGCCAACACATTCTTCGCAAATCTTTTGAGTTTGGTCAAAAGGTCCTCTTATATAATTCTCGTTTGCATTTGTTTCCAGGTAAGCTTCAAAGTATATGGTCCGGACCTTATATTGTTAGGGAGGTGTCACCTCATGGGGCCGTGGAGATTGAAGATCCCACGAATGGTAGGAGCTTTAAGGTGAATGAGCAAAGACTTAAGACCTATTTGGAGTTAGATGTGGGTAAGGTTGATTATATGGATCTTTAGGATCCACCATCTTTTGTGTGATCATTGTGACATTCTTGTACAGTAGTGTAGTTTAGTGTTTGTTTTTCTTTTTTTTTCTTTTTCTTTTTCTAGTTTTTGGAGTTTTAGGTTCTCCTTAGTTGGAGGGGAGTACCTTTTGGTATTCCTATTTGGCCCACCCTTCCCTTCGTGTTGTTCCCTTTGGTGTCATTCTCACGCCTTAAGGACTTGGCTTGTTTTTCATTGTGGTTTTGGTGGGGGGGGGGGGGGGGGGGGGGGGATCTCATTTTTCACTCTGTGTGTACTTAGCTTTTAGTTTTTTCCTTTTTTTTCTTCATTTTTGTTGGATTTTAGGATAATCGTTCGAATGGACGAGACTTCTTTCGAATGATTCGTTCGAATGCCACCTCATTCCTTTCAAATGGAAGACGTCATCACCGTTTATTAAATGCGTTCGATGTGCATTAGACGGGCATTCGAATGTATGTGTATGAAGTTGCGTTCGAATGGCCTTTTGATGTAAATCCTGTTTCTATAAATAAGGCGTCTGATTTCGGGTTTGAACTCAATTCGAAAGCGAAACAAGTGAAAATTTGAGAGTTTTATGAGTTTCTGAGGTAGCGAGGCCTTGCTAGAGCTCGAGCACGGGTTTACACTTCATCATATTTCATTCCTGCTTTCTTAGGTATTTCTCTTAAGCTTCCTTTGTGTTACTTTTTGACATTCTTGGAGTTATCTTGATAGTTTAACTACTTGTATTATCATGGCTAGCCGAGCTGGCCAGGATGGTAGAGGTGGTAGAGCTAGTCGGGGTCGGGGTCAGGGTCAGGGCTTGGCATTCCCGCCGCCCCCAGCATATGATGTTGAGAGATTTATCAATGAGGCCACCTCTGATGCTTTTATTGAGACTTCAAGTGTGAGAGGCTGCCCTAGAGAGTGGCAGTTTTCTCCCCATGCTTTTAGGGGTGGTATTTATCAATAGGAGGATGAGTTTATTGCTAGGTAGTGAACCTTATTGGCTAGTTTTCAAGGTTCTTGTGTGTTTCTGTTGATCACTGAGTTCATGGGGAGCATTAGTAGGACTATTACCACTACGAAGCAAGAGGTGATTGAGTTATGGGTTAGAGGGCGTCAGATTAGAGTTACTCCGAGCACTTTTGCCCATATATATCAGTTGCCTAGAGTAATTGATGCACAGTTTGGGTTCCTGTCTAAAGAAGCACCAGATTTTAATAACATGGCTACAGAGGTATGTGTTGCTGGGACACACTTGATAGGTCGTCGGCAGTTGCTGATGAGGATACTCACACCAGGTTACCAACCTTTATTTATATTCTCGAGTCATTCACTCCTTCCTATCACACGTCATACTGGCGTGAATCAATTGAGAGCATCTCTTTTTTGGGCCATAGGTACGGGTGGGACTATTGATCTTTTGTGATTTATGTTCATGGCCTTGCACACTGAGTATGAGCATCCTAGAGCACAGGGGGCTAGCCCTTATGGTTGCCTACTCACCCATTTGATAGAGGAGGCTGGGGTCGGTGTTATCCCTGGACTTCTCCGTGTTCAGTAGCAGTGGATTATAGATGCATCGACTGTGAGATGTTCATAGGGACATTTACTTGCTCCACAGCCGTAGCCAGAGGGTGCACCACCATAGCAGTAGGCAGAGGGTCCTCCGCCTGCACAACTATCAGAGTAGCACCCGAATCATATTCCGAGTATTTAGATTCTCTTGGTGAGACTTTGGTAGTAGTTTCAGACATTGGCAACACATGGTGTCATATTAGAGCAACAGAGTCAGGCCTTTGTTTAGCAGGGACTTGCAATTGAGAGGATTAAGGCCACCATGGTTGAGAGAGAAGCAACACATGAGGCGCATACGGATCATGTTAGTATGCTAGAGGGTCGTATCCGTGCTTAACAGGGTACACTTGATTAGATGATGGCTTTGGTTTGCCGTATGGATCACCGTATGCAGCCACTGCCTGCAGGGGATGACGAGGATGATGAGGGGTAGAGTGTAGATATTGTGTCATTTTTGTGTGTTCATATCATCTTATGTATCTAAAACTCGGTTGCACATTAGTGGATATATTTCATGCTATTTTGTTTATGTGCTTGATATTCTGTTATCTCAGTTTATTATATTTCAAACCTTGTCATGTTTTATGGATCAGTCTTAGGTGTTACATTATGTTGATTACCTTTCAGACATTTGAGTTCTTTTGTAAAGGTTTGAGTATCTTATGGTTTAGTTATCATGGCTTGTATCTTTAGCACATTTATCCATATTTTCATTGATTAGTCCTTACATGATGGATGTGTTAGGAGAGGAGTTTTGTAAAAACCATATCTATTTTCATGTCAATGTATTTATGATGTTGAGGATATTTTGAGTCACGCATTAGACTAAGTTTGAGTTAATTGTTGATTCACCTCATTGTTGTGATGCATTGCAAGTTTTTTTTTTTTTTCCCATAAAATCATTATAAGAGAGAGATTACGTCATTGTGCACTAGCATGCTATATGACATTTTTTGTTGATATTTTGTGTATGCATATCCTTAAAAGTTGGAGGTTTTACTTTGTGAGTTTTAGAGCATATTTATCTTCTTTCAGAGTTGATATACATTTATTCAAGGATATTCTATTGATCTTCTATTATTTCAATAGCTTCATTATGCTTAATTTTGATTTATATGTTGGGTAGTAGTTGGAGGTATTGATACTTATACTCTCTTGAATTTTTAATTTGATGTCTTTCGGATACTAGGTTGAGGTCATTCTATTCATTTCGAGCCGTTCATATCTAGTTTTTTTCTTTTGATACCCATACCTATATGATCCTTAAAAAGCTTGTAATTGTTGAAATACTTCCCATGATGAAGAACTTGATAACATTGCTCATGAGAGTTTGCAAAAGTGGAAGTTGTATGGAGTTAAAAAGAGAAGAAAAAATGAGTATATATATATGTATATATATGTATAAAAAAAAAAAAAAAGAAGCAATATAGAAGTGGAAGCAAGAGAAGAAAAAGAACAATCTTGTTGAAAAGTTGGGAAGTTGAAACTGTATGCTTATTGATCATTACATGTAGTGCACAATTTATGTGTTGAGTTTTACTATCTCTTTCTTTTCTCCCTATTCATGACTCTTCTTTCAAATGACCTTAACTTATTCGGAATGTACATAAGTTGATAATTCTTTTAAGTATAAATCATTATATGTCAATTCTCTGTTTAATGCGTAAACTATGGATATTAATTCATAAGTTGATCATTACATGTAGTGCGCAATTTATGTGTTGAGTTTTACTATCTCTTTCTTTTCTCCCCATTCATGACTCTTCTTTCAAATGACCTTAACTTATTTGGAATGTACATGAGTTGATAATTCTTTTAAGTATAAATCATTATATGTCAATTCTCTGTTTAATGCGTAAACTATGGATATTAATTCCTGAATCTATGCCAAGTTGATACACTTACATATGTGCAATTTTTAATATCAGATTGTTCTTTTGATATTTTATTGACATTTACTCTATTGACGGGCTTTCCATTGAGAGACCATTGTGTTCTATGTTCTTGATGAGTGTATGATTAGTGAGATTTGAATTAAAGTATAAATGATATAATTGCATGATCTTGAGACAGTTGAGTTATATATCATTGCTAGTATACTCTTATGTGATTCTTTCTTAGATGCTTTATGCCTTTACCTTGCGTGATTCGCAATTTAGAAAGGATTGAGAACTTTCTTGAATGGATTTATGTATGTCTCATGTATTCTTATTATCTTTCACATGATATGAATATATGTTTGTGGGTACCATTATTAGAAACCCTCACGAGATACTATTCGTCCACTAAGGGTAACCTAAGGGTTGAACGGCTTGGTGCATCTGTTAAATGCACTCTTAACTCCCACGAAAGTGGAGATATCTTTTAATTCTTAGTATTTTGCTACGGACTAGCAAAATGTTAGTTGGGGGGGTGTGATTGTATTTCAAAAGTGCAATCTATAAACCTTAATTAATCTCTTATTAGACCTAGATTAGGATTATTTATGTTGTTTTGGTCCTATTTAGTTACTAACTTGGTTTTATATATCTTTTCAGGAATCTCACACTAAAAAGGACTAATTTGTGCAAAAGAAAGACTGGGTGACCGGCCAGACATGCGTTTGAACGTATGACGTCAGCATGACATATACAGTTCAAACGGTGAACAGTGGCATTTGGACGGTTCTTCAAATGGTTTCGTGTTAGAATCAGGTCCAAAGCGCGTTCGATAAATATAGGGAGCAATTTTTTTGTTCGAAGTGCGTTTAACGTACTATTCAAACGGTAGTATGACGCTTTCAAACGGTTTGCGCGGGCGTTCCAACAGGGTTATGGAATTGCAAATTTTTTAGAGCCTATAAAAGCTAGGGTTGTTATTTTTAGGGTTAGATTTTTCATTATTGTTTTAGGAGTAGCAGCAACAGTAAAGAGAGAGTTTATTTTTGTTTCTAATTAAGTTTTCATAGTTTTTCTCAATTCTTGTAATCAGATTTTTAGGGCTTAATTCAATTCAATATATATTTTTATACAATTGTGTCTTTACTATGGAGATAAGTAGCTAAATCTATTATTGGGATCAATTGTGAAGATCAATTGAAGATCTTGGATGAACAATGGAGGTAAATTGATTTTCAATTTTTAAATTTTCTTCTTCTTTTTAATTCTTTGAAATCAAACTCTAGATATTTACGAAAACATAGATGTTTAACTATGTTTGGTAATACTTATGCTTGAATCTATATTCAGTAAATGTACTGCACGAATTGATAGTATGCATCTTTGATTCTAAAACTGATTCAATCTAGAGCAGATATTTACGAAAACCTAGATATTTGATTATATTTGACAACAAGTCGATTGTATACATCTTGGATCCCAAACTTGATTTATTCTATGTTTGATTGTTAAACAATATTTGTTTTTATTGCTAAATCTTCCAAATCAAAGATTTACAACGTAGTCAATGATTTGAGTCATCAGAAACCTCCATTGAAATTTCAAGTGAAGCAATAGGTTGGATCAATTGGTTTCGAGACCTTCCTTTTATTAAATACAAATCAATCTTCTTATTTTAGTTTAGTATAAACAATCTCACTTTCAAGCGATAATTTTTGATTTTTTTTAGAAGTAATAAGCGAGATTTTTGTGTGAGTTGAGAGAGTAGTTTAGTCTCTTCAGCTTGTCAAAGGGTTCCTTGAGGATTCGACTCTGGATTCACTGGGTTTATACTACTTCGTCATTTTACGCTTGAGATTATCTAAGAACACTGTTTGGTGCAAGTCATTTGGTCTCAAAAACAAATACTACTTGTTTCAAAACTTCAAAGCCTCATTGAAGCCAACAATGCCTTTGTTCCAATGAAATAATCTTCACATAAGCTCTCCAAATTGCATGTCCTAAGATGTGCTTTTTGAGCTATCCAAAAGCCTCACCTTTGTTTGATTTACAAATTGGAACGGATCGAGATGCTTTACGTGCTATTTTCACGGCTTCAACTGCATAACCAAGCTCGTGTTAGTATGCTATACTACATTATATCGAGCAACACTAAACACCCATAACACAAGTGCCGTACATATGTGCATAGTGCATAGGAGAGAGACACATATATATTATTGTCAGTGTGGGCCATCAGAACACCCTACAGAGGTGACTTTGCCACCAGTGGGCGACACACCAATGCGCCTACAACTTAGTTAACCAATCGACTGAAGGGATTGATAAGCGGATCATTATGCACGCTAGTTTGTAGAATAGAAGTTGAGTTTATGTGTTAGGATTTTAATGGTGGAGTCCTCGAGCCACCCATTGTTTAGTGCTTAATCATACGATGAATATATTGCTCCCATCACACTATAATTGACAAGACCTTAATTTCCTCCAACGTGTTAGGATTATAATAGTGGAGTCCTCGACCCACCCATTGTTTAGTGCTTAATCATACGATGAATATATTGCTCCCATCACACTATAATTGACAAGACCTAGTTCGTACAAGATCGCAGGGGCATGCGCACACGCACATATGCATGATGCATATAACATATATATTTAAATTTTCTTATGTACAAGTATTTATAAAAAAAATTCTTCTCCAGATTGAGAATTTGATATAAATTGCAGGGAGTAATTTTCACTGGAATTACTTACTGCTTACAAGTTTGGGCTATAGAGAAGAAAGGCCCGGTATTCACAGCCATATTCACTCCATTAGCACTTATTATAACAGCTATCTTCTCATCATTCCTGTGGAAGGAGATCCTTCGCTTGGGAAGGTCCATATGCTTACATATCTATACATATTGTCACACAATACACAGCCATTCATTTCTCAGCATTGATAAGGGTCAATTTTTGTTGATTTTTGTGGCAGTGTTTGTGGTGCTCTTTTTGCTGGTGGGGGCACTGTGTGGTGTTCTTTGGGGGAAGAACAAAGAAGGAAAAGGGAAGCAAATGAAGAAAAATCAGAATCCAAGAGGAAACAGTATTAGAGTTCATTACACATCAGTGACTCATGATCAATGATGGGATGGGGTTGCTTGCTTCAAATGGCTTTCATAAAGATATGTCCCCCAAAAATAGGTGATGCCTAATGACATATCTTTACTAGCTTGCAAATAAATCATTTCTAACTTTGAACAAGTATATAGCTTGTAAAGTTCTCAACTTCTTTTTTTTTTTTTTCTTTTCCTTCCTTCACCTTTTGTCTTATTGAGAAACTATGGGGAAAAATATTTTGTTTTATGTTGCAATTAATGGAAAATCTGTGTATACTATCGCATATCAGAGCTAAAATTGTATCATTAATATTCAATTTTATGATTTTTAGTTGGTATGGTTAGTCGGAGACCTGAACATCCTTTAATAAAAAAATAAAAAAATCCAAGTGATTAAGCCATGATATCAATTCACTTTGGACTCGTACATAAAGAAAAAGTATTGATATTGATGCAAAATATATATTTTTTTTCCATCCGTGTAAATGACCTGTAACACTTCTTATATATAGCCTTGGTACTAGTTGGTAGGCTCGCTTGTCGTGCTTTCTTTCTCATCCACAATCTATATAAAACTAGTCCTTTGTACTTTTTTGAATGGGGAGCATGACTAGATAAAATTTTTTTGATATTTCTGGAGTAATGTTTCACCTCTCATGTGAGAGGTGAGTTCCACTACACTTAACAAGTGGACCCATAGAGCATGGAATAATTTTTTGGGAAAGTAGCGAATTGTTCATCTTATGGGTCAAGTCAGGAAAAATCTTAAAAAATAGCTGGGCGTTGAGCAATAAAAGAAAGTCAACTTCTAGACTATTTCCTTCTTTGATTTTTCTTTTTCATTGTGCATGTCTTTTTTTTATTCTTTGTTTTTGTTCTTTTGTCAATTTTTAAATACAAGGAGGATAACTTTGGTAAGCCTACCTCGACGAAAGTTGCCAATATGACTAATAATAGAAAAAAGATTAGAAGATGCTCCAAAACAATTTGGTGGGCAATCGTGGAAGTCTCCTCTCTTTCTATATATATATATATACACACATCACATAGACAACTTGTGGGCTTAATGGTGCTTTTAATTAGGTTAATTAATTAACTATGTATTACGATAAGGGAATGCGTGTAACTACGTACATATGCGTGAACCTGTGCATTCTATGTGCCTTGGCTCATACATATATGACTTGAATTATGAAAAAACCTTCATTTTTTAAATCTCCCAAAAGTTTTCTTGGTAACTTCATTAAATGAATGAATTCCCAATTTATCTAAAAAAACCATTATATATTTCTAGTTATCCCGTATATTATGAATAATTCCAGTTTTCTAATTTTTTGGTTCTTTGAATAGTTATGGAAGAAGAATTTGCAATTTTTATTAAGTTTTGACGCGTATATTGCTTTCAAATCAAAACAGTATCTTAAAATTTTCAAAACTATTAATGATATTTTTCCCTATAACTTCCAAATTACGAAATTATGTCTGGTTGAATGATTGCCAAATCCCAAATTTTGTCACTATGATGATAAGTTCGACAATATTTTTGTAATTTGTATACTTATTTACTACAAAACTTCAATAATGTTTTAGAAATTAGACCTGTGCATTTTGTGTGCCTTGACTCACATGCTAATATGCTATCTTACTCCAGGTTCTATATCCAGTTGAAATAAGTAGTACACAAAATTCTTGCCATTGCAGGTTTGGAGAAAATTATATGTATCCTGTCTTACTTTCGTGTATGGAGAAACTATTTTTATGTTTCGAATATGTAACGGCCAAGTCGAAAGGGAACAACATTACAATTGTACCAAGACTGATCATGTGAACATCATAATGTAACATAAACTTGAACCCTAACACTAGGATGCTCCTGCATGTACTTGAATTGATTAGTGAGAGAACTAGAACATATATTGCTTAATTTATTAGTTGTATTCGCTAAATGATCAATTAATTATGCTTCTGGGTGATCTCTCCCTCTCTCTCTTTTTGAAGTTCCATCATATTTAAAGTACTCCAAATGGACTATGCTATACAAGTCTGTATGTGATAGATACAGAATTCTAATGATGTAAGCTGGTTTGAACTCTCCTGCATAACCAGAAAAAATGATATTGAGAGTTCAAGTCTCCAAGGATGGGGCACAACCCATAATGAAATTATTATTTTTTGGCTGGACTACAAAAAGCAAAGAAAACAAAAGAAACAACACAAAACAAGCTATCCTGCAGTAGGGCAGTCATTTTCCAAATTGGAAACAACAGAGGCAGGGATGTTGAAGGCCAAGCTGAAGGCAAACACTCCTCAAATAGCTGAATGCTCAACCCAGTTATGAGCTCCATTCATTTTCCTAGAGCAATGTATGAATTCAGCCAATCATGTCACTCGATTTAGGAGGAAAAAATAATGCCTTTTAGTTTTTTTTTAACAGAAAGACAATTGCATTTAATCAAGGTTAACATTCATTGAAGAACGGGGAGTCTGAACTCTCCTTTCTAGTCTATGACCCTGCTGGTCCATATACAAAACATCTTGAAGCCAAACAGGAGGGATTTCAAAAAGGGAATACAAAAGCTCATTCTCTGCCGCGCCTTTCGCCAAGATGTCAGCAGCAAAATTATCCTCCCTATAGGAAAAGCGCAGCCGGAGAAAGAGGAAGTGCCGCCTCAGCCGCAACACATCATGGATCATCATCTGATGATGAAGAAGGTCCGCCGTTTGCCTCTGCAAAAAATGAAAAATCACAAGAGAATAACTCTCCACACAGATATGCTTGATTCCTAAACGGATGGACTGTTTTAAAGCTTCTAAAACTGCTCGAAATTCAGCTACAACATTTGTGGCGATGCCTGTGTCTATAGAGAAAGCAAAAATCATATGAAAGTCTAAATTTCGTAAAATACCACTAATCCCTGAGTGTCCTGGGTTGTTTTTAGCTGTGTAAAAGCAGATAATTGTTTCCCATTCAAAGTCATGTGAGACAAATTCTCGTAATGTGTAATATAAACGACTGTGACATATATCAAGAATGTGTTAAACTATATAATTAAAACTAGTAATATAAGCATGCTAACATAGGAACCTTACAAGAATGTGTTAAACTATATAATTAAAACTAGTAATATAAGCATGCTAACATAGGAACCTTACAGATTATAAGCATAATGATATACAACCTCATAAATACTTACGGTAGACGCGTGAACTTCAAAACACTAAAACTCCAAGGCAACTGAAAGTGTTAAATATGCAAGAGAGATGGTTTGATCAAGTTGAGTTAAACCACTCTCTCTTAAAGACAGATTCGCCCCCCACAGAGGTGTTAACGGGATGAATGAGTATATGTCTTCTAGGATAAAATGATCAACAATAATGAAGAAGAAGTACTTCAATCTTCATGCTCGACGAACTAAATAATGTTTTAACTCTCTCTCAATAAATGTAATGAAATGCAATGAAATCTACCAAATATCAATGCAATCTAATATGCAACACGTATGAAAAAAATAGAATTTCTTAAAAGAAATTCAACCAGAATTTTACAGAAAGTCAACACATAATTTTGTTCGTAATTCTGAAACCATATACAGAAATTGCCATAAATTTTTGTTAAATAACGAAAAGTAATAAAGAGAATTATGCAAAAATTTTCACTAAATTTTTTTACAGAAATGTACTAGACCAGACCTAAAACGCTATGAACCGTAAGAAAATTGGACCAGACAAAACTTCAATAGGACTGGTCGTAGAGGAATACACGAACAAACTAATCGGAGAAGAACTCCTTGCCACACTTCGTTCTAGAATTGAATTTAATTAAAATCAACGCAACAGATCAAACTGGACCGACCAACCCGGTTTAGTTAATCACACCCGGCTCAATTCGGGGTGGTGCTGGCCTATGGTTTTGGTTTGGGTAGGTCTTTCCCTTTTCACAAAATTTGGGTGCTTCTTCAGAACCAAATCCAACTTCAAGGGAAGATTTTATATGTACATCATTTTTTTTCCTAAAAAATCAATGTGAGACAAGCCACTTATACCGAAGTAGTCATGATAATGTTGGTCACTTTTAGAGCCATTATCTCGTTCAAATCTCTATAAATTTGAGCAAATAGATACTTAATCTTTATCTCCTCATGAAGGAGAATATAAAGCACTTTGGACCTATTTTAAAGAACGTTATCCATTATTATGTTTAGGGATGTTTCTTATTCACTTTGATTAAAAGTTGTACTTTCTAAAACCCAAGATAAAGGTAGTTAATACCCTGACCTTATAATTGCTGAAACTTCTTGGTTCCATAAATGTTAGTGCAATAATTTTATTTTCCTATCACAGAGAGAGAGACTTACCTTATAGGACCGGTGGTACCTGTAATATCAGGGGAGAGACGCTTGCATCTATTGAAATATTTGGTGTGACACATCAACTTTGAGTCATTGTTAAGATGAAATTCACATATCTTTTTAAGTGGATTCAAGATGCTTTGTATTTTCTTCCATGAGTAGATGAAGAACAAACATCTAGTTGCTCAAATCGATGGAGGTTTGAATGAGATAATGGCCTCTAAAGTAGGTACCATGAATATGATTTTGGATGGAACTAAAAGCTTGTCTCACATTGATTTTGTATGAAAAATTTGATGGGTATATAAAGTTTAGGTTTAAAGATAGGTTTGGGCCTCAAGGGGCACCCCATTTTTGTGGAAGGGGGAGGACCTATTTAACCTATGGGTTGACCCAATACTCCATGCGCGCTGCTGCCCATCCGTCCAGCTGGCTCGGCTAGGCTCGGTTTGGGAATGATTAAAATAATATTAAAAAGGCTTAGGCAGGTTTAATATTTTTTGGACGCGATTTGAACCATAACAGTGTGGACTGGGTTGAACTAAACCGTTTTGAAGGGGTGCGATTCTTTCTACATATAGAAAGAATCCCCCTCCGAAACAAATAAGGTTTTTACATATTTCGTTCGTCTCTCTCTCGGTCTCCATCGACGACATACGGTGCCCAGATTCTTCCGCCAACGTCTATCTGCATCTCCAGCGAAGTGCAGCCCAGATTCCGATAACTGTTCCAGGCAGATTCTGACTATTCAATCAATCCTTTCTCGTTTTCATTTCTGACTTATAAATTCTGTAAGAATTTCTATTTAGGTTTCTATCTGATTAATTTATATATATATATTGTGTGATGAATTTATGTGAAAATTTCATTGCTTTCCTTTGTGTTTCTATAGTGAATTTCAGTATTGAAATTTTACAGAATGACTGCAGTTTTCTGTGGAGAAAATACTGCCTGTACATTAGCATATTATATTGATTTTATCAGAAATTCTGTAGGTTTCTGTATGGAATTAAATGTCATAATTCTGCGTAGAATTGGACAAATTTTCCATTGTTTTATGTCATACATGTTATATTCATTCCATACATTGAGAGAGTAGAATATTACCATGTGTTTGTAGTTCACATGATGGGTATTTGGGAAGAGATGGGTTAGAACTGGTTTGATGAGGATGAGTCAGAGAATCCTGCACAATTAGCAAATCCTCCTGTGTTACACACGATGTATCATCTTCATGGTCCAGATGACGTTGTTCTTCTTACGTCAGTGGCATTACCTATTCTGTGAGGGCAAGTGATTGGACCGAATGAGGCAGGACTGAGTCGGTATCGAAACTACTATAGGAAGATTCGATGCACTACTCGCAAGAGCGTTCCATGTCCCGCTTATTTCCAGGGGTTGAGGCTTCTAGCACAACCTAAGGGTTCTCCTAATGTAGACTCTCCTTATTGGCCAAACACCCTTGAGCGTGCACAGAAGAAGACGCTTGATCCTGTGTTGGTAGTGATTGAGAGTTCCTCTTCAGGAGGATTGTCTAGTCCTTAATAGATTCTTGTTATGTTTTAGTATCATTAATGTGTTTATATGAGAACTTATTTAGTTGCTAACTTGGAACACTTTTAGTGACCATATATGTATCTGTGCATATCTATAGTTTGTGACGGTAATGACATATCTAACTTTTATGTTAATTGTCATGTGTTGATTGTATTTCATAGTGTTCCATGAAAATAATGAAATTAAGAAGGTACCATTGAAGAGTATACTTATAGTTATCGACGTTCCTAGTGGTACTACCGAAATAGGATACTTAAAGTTATCAATACACATGTTATAATGTTCAAATGAATGTAAGAACGAATGTAGTAAACGAGGAAAATGTATTAGACATGGTGATGATGTAGCTTCAGTAGCTTAACGTCCAGATTCGCCTGTCTATAAATACCTAGTTGATTCAGTAACTTGATTGTTGGAAAAATGAAATCCAACCCTTTATTGAGTTGATGTATACTACTTTGTTAAATTCTAGATAATCTAAGAAATGTGGGGGGAAGCTGTGTTTTCTCAAACACATGTTCTCATTAGGACACTCCGCAGAACACTGTGTTAACACCGACAAAATTATAGATCGGGTTATCTGTAATCTAAGTTGTGAAATGTTGTGAGTGTGTATTCCCTAGTCCGCATGAACACAGTTGTGCATGTGAATGCCGGGGTAGACGATAATCCGTCTAATACTCTAGAATCATTTGAGAGAATATTTTCGAAATCTAGAAGTGGAACATTCTTTGGGAATGGACTTCCTTGTGCATTTGCTTTCCATCCTAAGAGTCTTGTAGACTCTATGAGTAAGCAAGAGAGCCAAGACTTTAAGTCTATAGTTGGAAGGAAGAATAGTTCTAGATATAAAAAGGAGGGAATAACTGATCCAAATGGTTTTAACTTTCAAAGTCTTAGGTGAAACATCAAGAGAAAAGGAACTAAGTGCAGCCTCGATAACTTTAGTAAAGTAAAGAGATGTACAAAGTTTCGGATATCTGAACCATAATAATAGTTTACATAGTGGTAAAACTAAATGGGTAACAAACGATCTGCTTGATGGATCTAAGAATGAGGTTATCCAAATGGTTCAAGAAGTAGAGTCTAAACTCAAATATTTAACAAATATGTGACGAGATCTAGTCTCGGTGGTGATTTCGTGATATGATTTCACGCAAGTGATAAGGGTAAACATGTCTTGGTGGGAATAAAGTATTTTATTCAAACTCAGGGTTAATCCATTAAAAGGTGATAGCCTTGTGCTAAAAATGAGCTCTGATCACAAATACATCCAGAAGTACTAGAAAGGGTACAACGGGAAAACTGAATTTATGGATCAGGAGACACTAAATCCATAAATGGATAATTCTTATATGACGTGCTTTAATTTCTTAGGAAATTCTCGAAATGGAAATAAATAGCCAAATTATGCGCAGGAATCAAGTGCTAAGGAAGAAGTATCAAGTGACTTCTTAAATGTCTTAAGACATAGAGAATTCCCGATAATGACAAAACGCGACAAACATGTCTGTTAAAGATCATTATTTGCAAGAATGTACTATTCAATGATTAATAATTTAATCAAAGGATATTGAGAAATAATCTCACTATTAGGCCTGGTAAGAGATCGAAATTCATTCATCGAGGGGATTAGGCATTAAAGCCTATTATCTAAAAGTTACCTTAATGGTAACCCAACCTAGTTGACTGGAGATTTCAAGATCTAGGTTCAACTGGACAACCGAATTAAGGATGACTTAGTATAAATCAATGGAGAACTATGTTCTACTGCCTAATTCTATGGTGAAATATTGATTACCTGAATAGTGTAAGGATAAGCTACAACTTTTAATATAGAACGAGTATGACAGAATACTCATATTAATAAGCCTATGCTTTTAATGATTCTTATACTTTGTTACCAAGTGGAGTATGTATGACTACTCACTTTATAAGAAATCACCTATATTAGTGTGATGGGGCCCACTTCTATGAGAATTGTAAAGGCTTCAATTCTCTAGAGCACTCATGAAATCAGGACAGTTCATGGCCAAAACGAACACAACCGAGAACAACCTTAGATAGGGAAGAAACTCGTGTACGTACTATTATCTCAATTTATACAAATGGCATAACAGTTCAAGACATCGTGTTTACTGGTTAGCCAATAAATCCAATAATATTTCTATAAGGAAGGTTCAAAGCCAAAAGCCACATTTCCTGATATGGCAACTTTCCACTTTACTCTCTCTCTTTTACATATTTGCATTTGCATTTCTTTATGTATTATTTTTTGACAGCCAATCTCATTCATGTGGGGAATTTTTGAAATATTTGGTGTGACACACCAACTTTGAGCCATTGTTAAGGTGGGACCCACATGTCCTTTTTAGTGGGTCTAAGATGCTTTGTGTTTTCTTCCATGAGTAGATGAAGAACAAGCATCTACTTACTCAAATCCATGGAGGTTTGAATGAGATAATGGCCTCCAAAGTAGGTACCATGAGTATGGTTTTGGGTGGAACTAAATGCTTGTTCCACATTAATTTTCTATAGAAAACGTAATGGGTATATAAAGCCTAGGTTTAAAGATGGGTTTGGGCCTCAAAGGGCATCCCACTTTTGTGAAAGGAGGAGGACCTATGTAACCCATAGGTTGACCCAATACTCCATGTGCGCCGCTACCCGCTTGTCCGTCCGGCCGGCTCGGCTCGGTTAGGTTCAGCTCGGGTGCGGGTGCAATTAAAATAATATTAAAAAGGTTTGGGCTGGTTTAATATTTTTTGGATGAGGTTTGAACCATTACATTGTGGATCGGGTTCGGTTCAAATTGAAATTCCAACGGTTGCGACCCTTCCTAAGAGCACGCTTGGCTGGCACCATTTCGACGGGGTGCAATTCTTTCTATATATATAAAGAATCCCCCTTCAAAACAGATACGGTTTTTACATATTTCATTCATCTCTCTCTCGATCTCTGTTGGCAACATACGGTGCCCAGATTCTTCCGCCGACGTCCGTCTGTATCTCCGGTAAAGTACTGCCTAGATTTCGGCGACTGTTCCAGGCAGATTCTGACTGTTCAATCAGTCATTTCTTGTCTTCGTTTCTGACTTAGAAATCCTGTACGAATTTCTATCCAAGTTTCTATCTGGTTAATTTTTATATATATACTTTGTGATGAATTTATGTGAAAATTTCATCGCTTTTCTCTGTGTTTCTGTAGTGAATTTTAGCATTGAAATTCTACAGAATGACTACAATTTTCTGTGTAGAAAATACTGCCTGTACATTATCATATCATATTAATTTTATCAGAAACGTCGTATGTTTTTGTATGGAATTAAATGTCATAATTCTGCGTAGAATTGGACAAAAATTTCTCATTGTTTTATGTCATACATGTTACATTCATTTTATATATTAAGAGAGTAGAATCATAAGGTTGATTCGCTGAATCTTGAATATTGTAGTGCTACTTATTCAAGATTGTAATCATTTTATCCTACAGATAGATGTCCATTCATTCCATGAGCACCTATGTGGGGAACGAATCTGTCTTAAGCTAAGAGTATGCAATACTCAACTTGATCTCCTCTTTATTGCATATTTTATTATCTTATCATATATGATTTGTTGAATATACCACATTACGTTATTTCACACACATTATTTAATGTTATTTATCATTATGTTTCATTTCACTTTATTATAGCTACAGTTTATATGGGAAACATTATACAATAGTTTTTCCAACAGCATCAACTGGTGATTGGTACACAGTTGTGAATGATGTTTATGAATGGTAATGGGATGGATTTGGGTTGAGGACCCTTATTCTATTTCTGCTCGGTCATGGTAACCCCTCTTTTGTCATGCCCGCTTTATCCCTCTTCCATTTCTGCGTTGCCCCACCTACTGTATATTAGTAATTTTTTTGAACACATCACGAGTAAAATAAATACCAGAATTATGTAAATAAGAAAAAAATCGGCACTATATGTATTCTAGTATATAATATATATATATATATATATAATAAATAGATACATAAATATATAAAATAGGTAGGTTTGGGTCAGCTTATTACACATTATTCCCAACCCCAACTCCAATCCCAATTAATATCACCCCAAATCCGTCTCATTAAAAGGGGTGGGGCAAAGATCCGAGATGACGAGTTGTTTTGCCATCCTTAACCCGTGTACTTCTATTAGGAGATTTAGTTACTTGTTCTCTTATAAATTGAAAAAGTGAAAAAAAAAAAAAGAAAAGAAGAAGAAGTGAAAACTTGGCTAAAATGAAGTGCAAAATATTTACAAAAAAACGAGGAGGGCTGACTTGGGCATGACATCAAGCAGAAGTTGGGTATGGCTTGTACAAAATTTGATCTGGTTAAGCCCATGGACGGCCCAACTCTCCTTGTCATCTTGAATTAGGAAGCTCTAGGGCATGTTTGGAATCCAAATAATTTTTGGCTCACGTCCCTTCTATTGCTAGGTAGTTCCAAAATGCCTATGTAAGGTATAAATATATCAACAATATGGGAATATTGGAGCCTATTGTAGCTGTTGCTACAACCCATCGATATTAGTTTTTATAGTTTCATGAAATGCCCTATATATTTAACAAAAATACTATACATCAACTAATTTCTAACTAATTTTCTTACTTACAAGATACAAAGTGAATGGGTCTCACATGCATTTATTAATATGCGTTCCACTGTATTGTGTGTTATGGGTGAAAAAATGGATTGAGAAATTGATTTATGTATAATATCACTCATATATTTAACATGTTTTTTTTTTTTTGGCCCTAATTGATGACTAAATGGGTGGCACTCATGTCCGAAAATATGAATTAAAAACCCGATGGTTAATGACTTTGTTAACCCCCCTGAAAACTAAGTAGTGGACCGTATTGGTATTAAGAATGAAATGTCACACGTAGAAAATTAAGTTAGTTGAACTCAACTCATGTTATAGCCTATTAGAGGCTTGTCCAATTTTGTCTCAGGAGATCAACGAGACAAACTTGGTCTATTAGCACTTGCATAACAAAAGGTTTGTGGCCTATGAAGTTCTTATCTCTTGACAATGTACTTTTCTGTTGTAGTTTTGTTTGATTGCTATATACTAACTTATTAATCACAATTTGATTGACAATATATATATATATATATATGTCAAATTCCTAACTATCATGTTGTTAAGTAAATTTAATAGTATTTGGCTAGTTTAATTTCAAGAATTGCCAGGCTTTCAAACTATCACTACAAGAAATTACACCTTTGGCAACCATATTCGGCGACAGGTGCATAATCTTGTTGCCAAAAGTGTACTTTCAGCAACTACAAATTTTCTCATTGCTAAAAGAATAATTTGCGTAACAACCATTCTTTATCGTTGTTGAAAGAGCATTTTTTGCGACAACATTTTGATCTCATTGCCATCAAAATACTTTTCGCTACGAGATTTTATTCTCGTTGCCAATTGTTGCACACTTTTCGCGACGAGATTTTGTTTTTGTTGCCAAATGGTGCCACAAACTTGGCGCCTTCATATTCCCAGAATATTTATAAATTTTGGTGGCAACTAAAGTTATGCAAAAATCTATTTTGTCCCTTTCCTAGTTTTTTCTCTCTCATATCCCTTTGTATATATCTCTCCCCCTTATGTATCTACTTTCTCTCTTCCCGTGTCTCTCTGCCTTTCAACCTCACACCCACACATAAGCACCTCTCTTTCTTTGCTCATTGTTGAGATAAAAAAAATGTTGACGAAGGCAACGAGAAACCGTAGGTTTGTCTCTCTCCACGTCATAGTCTTAGAGGTGCTGAAATGTTAATCGAAGCCTCTTGATTTTTGACTATGTTCTCGATTTGTCTTGGGAAGAAGCCGAGAACACAAACATCATCTTCTTCAATTGAAGCCTTTCTCTTTTAGACAAGTATGTATTTTTCTACTCTTTAGATCTCTTGTAATTTTCTGTCTAGGGTTTCTGTTCACCCTTTTTAATATGATTTGGGTCATCCTATATACTCCATTTATTTAATTTTTTTTATTATCCAAGAAAACCAAACTTTGGGCATCTTGAGGTCAGGAATACCTTTAATCTGATCTAAGCTCCATGATTCAATTAATTTTTCAATTGCCCAACACAAATCAAATTCCCAGTAACTCTTTAGTTTAGAACATCAACAAGACAACCATTGTCTCCAGTCTTCATAACAGGAAGAGGGCTTTTTTCTTTGTGATCCCTTAGCTTCAATATTTTTTTCTGCTAAACCCTTCAACTATTTTGGTTGTGCAAGAATATTTTTAATCGATTTTGTTTTTGGTTTGGGTGATGGATAACTGGATGTAAAACTATATTGGGAAAATTGATGGGTTGATTTAATTTTTTAGGTGCAGTGAATAGTGCAACAGAGAAATGCCAGTTCTATTGATTAACTGGCATGAATATGACTATCTCATTGAGGCTCAAATTGAGGTGTCTTTGGGTAAGGATATCTTTTCTGTTCTTAATTTGGCTCTCACTATGCTTCTAGTGTCTATTCTTATGTGCCTACGTATATAGATATCCCCATATAATAGGTATGATCACATATATATTTATCCCTATTCATTGATTTGCCTTTATGTCCCTAATAGTTTAATTGATTGCCTTTGCATTTATTGCTTGACTGATTTTGGAGGCTATTTAATGGCTATATCTGTAATGCTACTTCTATGTGAATGGAGACAATTTGTTTCTAATTCTATTTTAGGTGGCAAAGTGATGTCAGTTTCTATAGATTTGGTTTTACCCATTTGTTTAATTGGCCCTTAAGAAATTTTTTGAACCTCACAGCTTTAAATAAGGTTTCAAATGTGCTTTTCCTTGCCTCCAACTTCGTTAGCAAATAAAATTAACAGTGGAAGTTCCTATTTCAGTCAGCAAAACAATAAAAAAAAGTGTTGTTGCCTCGTCTTCTCTGTTATCTGCCCCTGTTTCTTGCACTACTTCAGCAATGTCTCTAGGAGTGTTGTATTTTCTGACATTATATTGTTTGGTGGTGATCATTTCACTCATTGCCTGACAAGTTTTCTAATATTCGACTAAAGCTTGTTTGGAACTACCGAGAGTAAGCACCCTATTTTTGACCGTTCGACGGTCTCCAGTCTGTCCAGACTTATGTTTAAGTCAATATGGGCGTATTTTGAATCAAATCAATTTTCCAAGTCTAATCCTGTCTATTCATCACTTTGTGGGCCCCGCCAAGCCCAAATAGAGACAAAATGACCAAAATGCCCTTGGGGGCATCATTCGGTCCAATTCCAAATTAGGCACATCTTTCCAAAGATGGTAAGTCCACTTTTCAATTCCAAATCAGGCACGTTTTTCCAAAGACGGTAAGTCTCCTTTCCAAATCCAATAGGCACGTCTTCCCGAAGATGGTAAATCTCCTTTCCAAGTCCAATTCTGATTCCAATCCCTTTCTCGAGACAGTTGATTCCTCGAGACGGTAATTCTATCCAATCGGGCACGTTGTCCAAAGAAAATCTCTTCAGAACAGTAAGTCCTTTTAAACCTGTCGACCGAGATGAGACCCCAAGTCTCTTAGATGGTAGAACGGTCCACCTTTGGCACCTACTAACCCGCCAATGCAGAAAATGTCCGTTTAGGCATGCCTTCAGAGAAAGTTGATTCTCAGGCGCTAAGTCCCTTTAGCAGCTTCCCGAGATCAGGTAGTCTCGGGAATGATCGCAAACCGTCAGAGTAACGGAAGTACTCATAAATATCTCAACCTTCAGAGCAGAGGAAATACTCGTAAACAGGTCGATATAGGGAATTGCCAACAAACCCCTGTATCACAGGACCGCCGTCAGAGTGGCGGAAACACTAAAAACCCAAGTCAACGCCAGTGCCTGCTAGCCCACTCTGGTGAAAAATGACCAAATTGCCCCTAGGGCCATTTTTCGGCACGTTTCTTAAGAACACACCTAAGTTCTCAGAATGGTAAGTTCACCCTTCCAAGATTGTCTTAAAGTCAATCCGGCATAATTAGGTGCCCTCCAGTCAATTTCGGGTCAATTCCGAGACTTTTTGGTCAAGATGACTATTTTGCCCCTAGGTATCCGAATGCCCCGGGAACCATACCAGCCTTGGGTATCAAATCAGTAACCTCCTGAGAATGCTTTATGTAGTATTCCCGACCTTCCATTATCTTTTCGGATCATTTCAAGTCAATTCCGGCAAATCCTATGCAAAATGACCGTTTTGCCCCTCGTCGGACGGTCGCCTTTTTCGACGACACCGGCTTTGGATATCAAACCGGTAAATTTCCGAGAATACTTTTTATAGTATTCCTAACTTTCCTCTATCTTTTCAGATCATTCCGATTCAGTTCCGGCAAACCCAGTACAAAATAACCGTTTTGCCCCTGGTGGGCCGGTCACCTTTTCCAACCATACCAACTCTAGGTATCAAACCGGCAACCTTTGGGAACATTTTGAATAATGTTTCTAAATCTCAAATCTTCTTCCAAGATATTCCGAGTCCATCTCGGTAGCTTTCTGGCCCGGTTGACCGTTTTGCTCCTAATGGCCCAGTCAACCCCTTCGATACAATCTATCCTCATTTTTCAAGTCAAATACCTCCGAGACACTATTCTAAGTGTTCCTGTCCTTTTCTGGCCTTTCGGGCCAATCTCGGTCCCTTAAATCCTTCCCGGGCTTTCTGGAGTCACTTCTAGTGAAGTCAGACTAACAATTGCATGGTAGTCACTAGTACGGGCACCCAAATCTTCTCAAGATACGTTGCTTGCCAACCTTAAAACTTTCTTAACTGAATAGCGCCACTAGGAGTGGCGCTAAGCCAAGAAATGGCTTGGGGCCACTCTTAGTGGCGCTAAGAGGAAATTTGGCCTGGCGCCATTGCAATAGGCGCCAGTTCTATCCCATCTCTATAAATGCAGAGCCTCTTCCAGCATGAAAGAGATCTGCAAACTCAATCTAAAAATCCTAATATTCGATATACAAAGCTCGTAGCCTCCCTAAGCCCTAGCTTTTCTAGGTTTTCCAAACTCTAGCCACCATACACAAACCCTAGCCTCCTATACACTCATATACACTCCTGTACACTTATACACTAGCCTCCAACCCTCCATTGAAGACTTGGATTACTGCAACTACAAGCTTTGAAGATCAAAGACAAGCCCTCTAAGATTAAAGTGAAGACCAAAGAAAAGCAAGAAAAGCAAGGTGCGCAAAGCCAAGCGAAGTAAACAAGACATACGGTAGGTTTTCTCTTTAAGTTTCTGCACTTCCCCCTCTCTCTTCTCCCTCCTAAACCACTCGGGTTTTCCTCTATTTTAATCCCCCATCTTCTTCCCCCTTTTCTTTGCATGCTTGAAACAAGGGGATTCCCGGTTCATGTGTAGGATTAGGCTCTTGAAAGTCACCGTGTCGGGTTCTTTCTTTTAGTGTAACCGAAGATCACGTGGGTTCGGACTCCTTGATAATGTGGTGAAGCCTTAACCTTGTATGTTCACAACCCTAATCTGCATTGTGCATATCATTATCTTGCATTCTTCCAAAAATTGTTTTCAAACTCGTTTTCAAAACTTACATTAAACTTGTTTTCAAAATTGCATCAAAACCTTCTTTTTTTAAAAAAAACTTGTTTTCAAAATCACAATCCTAGGGTGATTCTAGCCTTTCCATGGCTAGGGTTGCTTTAGGAAAGTGTTACATTTAAAGTGACCAATATGGTCCATATTTTCAAATTCTTGTTGTTTTCAAAATCACTTTCTTAAAGTGGTTCTAGCCTTCTTATGGTTAGAATCGCTTTAGGAAAGTGAGACATTTTTATACTTTCTAAAAACTCTCTTTTCAAAAGTCTCTCTTTCTAAAACCCTCCTTTTCATCATGCTTTCCTAAAACTCTTTTTTCCAAAGTTGTTTTCAAAAACTCCCTCCAAAAATCTATTTTTTAAAAACTCTCTTTTTAACTCCTTTTCAAAACACCCTCTTCAAAATTCCTTTCCTAAAAACACTCCCTAGGTTTCCTTCTTAAAAAACTCTCTCCAATCTTCTTTCCAAAATTGTTTTTCAAAAACTCTTTTCCAACAATCTTTTTCCAAAAACATCTTTCCTAAAAACTTATTTTCAAAAAACGCTTTCCTCAAAGTTCACTCTCCAAAGACGCTCCTTACATTTCATTCCTAAACAATTCTTCCCAAAAATCTCTTTCTAAAAACTCCTTACTAGGATGTCTTTCCCAAAAACTCTCTCTCTTTTCAAGTTCACTTTCTAAAAACTCCTTTTTAGGATTTCCTTCTAAAAATCCCTCGTTTCCAAAAACTCACTTTCAAAAAATTCATTTTCTTGGTGCCCAAGTCAAGCCCTAGAACCACAATTAGGAAACCCTAATTTTCCTTCCCAAAAATATGATTTTCAAACTTACCTTAAAACCTAGATTTCCAAAATCTCCCTTTTCATATCCAAATTATATATTTCTAAAACCTATTTTCTAAGTCAAAACTATAGTTTTCCAAATTTAGGGTTTCTAAAATTTCCCTTTCCAAATCCTTGCCCATATTCAATCTTCCTATTTAGGAAACTAGATCCTATCCTCTGTTTTTGGAAACAAAATCAAAACATATTTTTTTAGAAACAAAATCCAATCCTTTGTTTTAGGAAATAGGAATCTTAACCCTTCCTAGTCTAAATCTTTCCTAATCCACTCTTTCATAATTTAGTACTTTCCTAAACCTTAGGTTTCCTAAATCTAAACTTTTAAATATTTTCCCTAAACTTTAAACTTCCAAATCTTTCCTAATTCCAATCTTTCTTAATTCCATCCCTTTCCAAATCTAAGTTTTCAAACCTTTCTTAAACTCAAAACCTTTCCTAATTTCAAGAATTTCTAAAACTTAAATTTTGAATCTTTCTAAAATTCTAAACTTTCCTAAACTTCAAATCTTTCCTAATTCAAAACTTTCTTAATCCAAAACTTTCTTAAATTGAAACTTTCCTAAAACGAAACTTTCCAAAAATGAGACTTTCCTAATTCAAAACTTCCCTAAACCAAAACTTTTCTAAAACGGAACTTTCCTAAAGTGACATTTTCCTAAAATGAAACTTTCCTAATTTGAATTATTCCTAAATCCAATATTTTCTAATCGTCCAAACCCTTCCAAGTCGAGTCAAATATTTCTTAAACCTCTAGTCTTTCCTAAGTCTAAGTTTCCTACACCTTAATCTTTCCAAAACGAGTCCAAATCTTTCTCCCAAGTTCTATTTTTCCAAATCAAAATCCAACCTTTTAAATTCCAAAATTCTAAATTCCAATTTTCAATCTTCTATTCTAAGTTCAAATCAAATCCATTTTTCAATCAAAATATCTTTCTTCCAATCCAACTTTCTATTTTCTATCGGACACTTGTCTGAACTACGACTGACCTGATTCTTCCAAAAGGATAAGTAGGCAACCTTCATGGTTGCGGTCACAAAATTTTTCAAGTTTTCAATTCCATAACTCTTTTCAAATCTCTTTTCAATTCCAATTTCAAATCTATCTTTTCAAATCTCTTTTTAAATTAAGTCAATTTCTTTTCAAATCTTTTTCCAAATCTATTTTCCAACTCTCTTTTCTTACACTTGCATATCATGCATCATACTTTTAAACATTGTTTTTTAAAGTGGATAGGATTGAACATTTGTTAGTTGAAGACTCTTACAGGTGAATCTAGGGCAAATGGACATGTAGGTACCACAAGGGCAGGGTAGGGTGATGGCTTAGTGCGTCTTCCCTACACGTAACCAACCTCCGAACTTAGAATCATTGATTTCAAAGACCAAAAAAGGAGTTATTTTTCAAAAAGGACTTAAATGTTTTCCAAAGGTTGCCAAACAATCTGTTTTCTTAAAAACCCTCTCTTGAGGAGGTATTTTCAAAATCGTTTTTAAAAACTCTAAGTGTAGTCTTCGGATTATGCTTAGTTTTTAGGTGACCTAACTCACCTTAATTAAGTTAGGTGGCGACTCCAAATCTTTTCTAAAAGCCCTTTATTCAAATCTATTTTCAATTCAAACATAGTCGCACTCATTCTTCTAGGATGGTGAGTTCTAACGAGAGAGTACAGTGTTTTTCCCGCTTGTGTGTGTATTCCTTGAGTGCGAAAAATCTGGGGGCGACACCGAGCTTACATGAAGGTGCTTATTTAGAGGTGTTGAAAGATTATGTTAGAACTGAGTTTGGTAAATGTTATTTAAGAAGTGCTAAAATAGGTATAACTGTGAAAAAGTTATTTAATACTGCCATCTATAAAGGGACAATCGAGTGGGTGTTGGTTATCAAATTATTTGGCACTTTACTTTTCTTTCATTTAGGATGATCTTCATTGACAATCGTGTTAATACATGTTTAAGCTCAAAGGCAGTAGCTTTGTGTTAGTAATATCAATGTATCAAGTTGTATGTAATTTACCTTTGACTCTTAAAACCTCTCAAATTGTTTGAATTCAAGGATGGTAACTTAATGTTATCATGTTTGGAAGTTGCTACTTAGCGCTACATTGTTGAAAATTAGATCTGCCTAATTTACCTCTTAACTCAATTGCACTAATTGTGTTAGTAATATTGAAGTATCAGGTGGCCAGCCTTGAATTACTATTTCCCGAGGATATGTGATGCCTACATTGTTGAAAATTACATCTGCCTAATTTACCTCAATCTGTTTCTCCCTTCCTCCTCCTCAGGTACGATGCTTCTTATGGTTTGCAATCCAATAATTTGATGCTTAGATTATTTATTGATTCGATTACTAGGAAACCCTAGTTGGATGCATTTAAATTTGCTTCTTTGATTTGGTGTAATCAATTTCTAGGGTGATTCAGCCATAATGAGAGCCTCTCATTGCCAATCTCTAACCCTTAATATTGCACATCTCCTCCTCACGATTTCTAGTTTTGTTTTCTTTTCCAGGTAACTTATGAGAGTGCACGATAGCGAGGTATAGCACGTGATAGTACAGTCTTTCATCTTGTGAGAAAACTCTTTATGCTATTAGTGCGCTATTATCGCGCCATCGCAGGATTCCCAACATGTTATGCACTATTTTGACTTCTCTATTTTCAGCTACTAAGAACAGTCCACTGTTTATGCACTATTTTGACCTCTATATTTTCAGCTACATTTATATATGTATATGGCATTGTGAGAGGATATAAAGATAGGGTTGGTGTTGGATAATGGAGGATTTGCACCTGTACGTACCAGTACATCCTTTTGCTGGTTTGTACCTATCTGATTCATGTGTAGCTGGTTAGATGATTCAACACTGATGCTGATTCGCTCTCAAATGTGAAATTGACTTGAGCTTCCCGCAAGGTTTACGGGTGTCGATCAAAGTATAAATCGGTAAGCATCGGTATCGTTCTCCCAAAGGATCAACCAAATATAGGCAATACAAAAGCCGAAACAACCAAACAAATGGGATGAACTAGTGAATCGCTTAACAAATTGAAATTGAACTAAAAATAGACCGAAAATTGATTGGGTGGTGGAATGTTGTAGACTACTCAATTATGCTGATTGCAAGCAAAATAGAAGGCAATTATACTAAATTTAAGTTAAGCAATAAAGGGCTTGGATGCAATTGCTTCAATCTACCAAATCTCTACAAAGTCTTTAATGCAGTTTTGTTTAACTCAAGTCAAGGTTCACTCCATGGAACCTTGACTTGGAGGATTTCGACTATAAACGCTTGAATTCAAGTTCAATTGAGTGTAGATTTTTATTTCATTGTAGGAATCTTAGAATCAAATGCTCAATTATGCAATTCCTATACCAATTAGAAGATTGTGCATAGCAATTACCAACCTAGATTATAAATCTAAGTATTCTATGTGTTTACAACTCAATTGAAGCAAGAATTAGAGAAAACAAAGGACAAATCATTAGAATTAATATACCTCCATTGAAGCCCTTGCAAATCCTTGGTAGATTTCTACAATTACATCCAAGAGATGTCTAGCTACTTGATTCTATAGAAGAAAACATGAAGAATTGATAATTGCTCATTAATTGATGAAGAAAATAGTGTTTGGTAGCTAAGAAAAATAAGAAAATGCAAGAAAATACAAAACAAATCCACTTTCTCTCTCTACATCTCGTTCTAACTGAAAATCTAGCCTAAAAATGAAGTTCGATCCAAAAATCGCGTCATTTCCCGGAGATATAGCTGAAAAATACACACAAGGGGCACCGAGACCATACGTACGATCCAAAATACTATACGTACGGTCAAAATACCATATATACGGACTTCGTACGGTTCCGAATACGCTAAATACAGCCCTCTGAAGTTTAGAAATTTGGCAGACCGTACGTATGGTGAACAGTACCTTATGTATGGTTGAACCATCGTATGTACAGTAGGCTTTCACCGTATGTACAGTCAACGTATTTTGACAGATTTTTGAAAGTTATATAAAATCGATATATTATGAATTCCGGTAGCCTTTCTGGTTTGGGAGATATAGCCCTCCAAAGATTCAGCTCCGCGTGTTTCAACTGGTTGTATCACAGTTTTAACAGCTTGCACCTTGACAGCATTGTCTTGAAAAACACATTCTCCTTTCATCTGAAATGCGCCCGAAACCCCTCACATTAAGCTCAAAACCTATCAAAAGCAAAATAACTTTGTTAATACTAAATTTACTTAATAAAGGATATAAACTCCTAAACTAAGGCTAACAATTGGCAAATTAAGGTGTTATAATTACACTTTTGGAGTGCAATCACACCCCTCAACTTACTTTTTGGTAGTCCCTAGCAAAATACTAAAACTAAAACAAGTATGTAAAAATGATAATCTTCACTTTCGTGGGAGTCCCGAATGCATTTAGCCTATGCATCAAGCCATTAAACCCCTAGGTTGCCTTAGTGGACGAGTGGTATCTCGTGAGAGTTTCCATTGATGATACCTACAAACATCCCTTTATGAGTTGCAACATTTAGACGAGATTAAGGAACAACAACTAATCAAGCCTCGATTAATGTATTCTACTCTCACTTCTTAACACTTACAAGATCATGCCACAAGCCATACAAAAGAGAGGTTTAAGTGAGTGTGTGAAATATCATGATGAAAAGTTCAATTTGAAACATCTCTAAATATAAATCCATCTTTTAAAGCATTGATTCAAACCTCACTAGGAATACACTTTCAATTAAAAGACCCACATGGTTCTCACAATGGTATGTTCAACAATGGAGTAAATGTAAAGAGACACATCAAGTGAACATACCCATTACAAAAACAGAAAAGATAAAAGTGTATTGACTTTAGCATAGCTCCATGAAAGAATGTTCATAGTTAGGAATTGATTCAAAGATATTGACAAAATATAGCTTATTTTCTATTGAAAATTTCAATCAAATATAACTTGGATCACTAATCCATGTAAAAGTGGACATAACAATGTAGAAGTGGTGAAGGGTGAGGGTAAAGAGATAGTAAATGGTCATATCATGTGTGATCAAGACATAAAATGATAAATACAAAGCAACTACAACTCTTTCCCTTTTTAATCATTTGATACACTCTTCTTTACTTATTGTCCTTCCTCGAAATATTTTCACATCAATTTGTTTTTTTTTTTTTTGTTGTCTCGAACTCCTTTTTCATTCTTTTCTTCTTTCCTTTCATCATCCATTTTTTTTTCAACATCTACTTTTTTTATACTTCAAGATGCACTTTTTGTGTTGAAATTTCCAAATCGATCTCTCTCTCTCTCTCATTTTTTTTTTTTCAACTTTAGTAAATGAAGCAACACTCTTCTTTCTTACATAGGCGTCCTTTTGTGATATAAGAGAAGAAATTACTTTGCATTTTTTAAATGATAAAAGCAAAAGATTAACAAGGGTCAAGGAAAATGTATAGTTTGGCAATGGAAGACTAATGGCTATCAAGAATAATATGGTATAAGATCATTTCCAAAGTTGTACAATCGAAGCATTTCATAGAATACAAGTGTCAATATTAAGATCAAAACTCAACTCATGAACCAAATACAAACATAATGAAGCTATTGAATTAAATGAGGGTGAAGAATCTATCCTTGAGTAAATGTAAACGCTCTAAAAGGCGATAAATGCTCTAAAGCTCACAGGATAATAATCTCCACTAATATAAAGATGAACATGCTAGAGGTAGTAAAAATTGATGCTCGTTATCATAATTGTGCACAATAAAGTGGTCTCCTCTCCTTAAGCATGAATGAAGCACAATCTATAAAGAGATCAAGTATAGAGAGATAATGCATTAATCTTAGCAAAATAAAAACACATGTTCCTCTCTTCTCATCTCAAATAGCACTCTCTCAAGTCATGTCATGGTACTCGAAAACAAAGAGTCAACACATCCACCATGCAAACTAGACATCAATATGAACCAAATATAGATGAATGTGCTAAAAACATGAAAGAATTGATACCGAGACCAAGAGATACTTCAACCTCTTACCAAGATCCCAAGTAATTGAAAGATCATCATTCAATATAATACTTGAGAAGAATCAATATACCACAAAGAGATCGAAGTGTAACAAAAGAAATATATGCAATCTAAACTCTACCTCTAACTAAAGGAAATCATGAAATTTTTTTAAAAATTTTTTTTTTATATAGAATAGGGAGCAACACAAATAAACAAAAACCAAAGTGCAACATCAAAGAAACAAAAATACATATAGAAGCAAAACCTTTACTCTGCCCTTAACTAGAAGGATGAATTGTCCTTAATGCATGAAGACAAGACATGGAATGATATGAAAAGATGAAGGAAGAAGAGTTAGGGTGCCGAATGCACCCCCCCAACTAGGCTGAAAAACAAACTAAGAAAACAAAGAAACAAAAATTGTTGGTCCAATAGGCAACCCAAGAGGAGGGTGAATTGGGTTTTTCGAATATTTATACAAGTTAAAATTAATTAAGATTAATCTAAACAATATAGTATTGGTTAATCTATATGCAAAGCAATATTATCATGAGAAACAAAGAAAACAGAGCAATAGGAGAGAGACACAGATTTACCGAGGTTCAACCACAAACCGTGGTCTACGTCCTCACCCCAAGACCTCCTTGAAACCTTCTTCCACTATGTAATCAAATATTACAAGATGGGTTGCTGATTGACAAAGTGCTCAGCTCACTCTACAAGAACTCCTCACCAAGCTCTTCATTTCTCAAGTGGTTTTGTCCAAGCTCCACTCAAACTTTACAAGAGTTTTGCTTTACACAAGATAACTCTTAAACTCTCAGTTACAAGTATATAGGAGTATACAACTCACAAACAAACTCTCTAGCAAGAGTAGATTTACAATCAAAGCTCACAGATGAAGGTAGGAAGAATATTCAGTGTATATCAGTGATTCTTGTCTCTAGTTGTTTCTTCCTCTTGATTCTTGTGTATAAATGCAGTTGGAGGCTAGTATATATACCCTTGCATTCATTCCATCCATTGGAGATGGTTGGGTATCATTAATGTGTGTCCAATCCGTTATAACGTTAAGAAAAATAGTCGTTATAACAGAGGGAGTCGGCTTTATTTTTTGTGGTGTCGACACTTCCTGCTTTTGCATTTACCAGACGATGTTCACTGAGTTCATGAGTCCCCTCTTCATGTTGATGAGGTGACTCCTTGTTCATCCATCTTCTTCATATTAGGCTTCTGCTGTCATGAGGCGACACTTCTGTTTCAGGTGTCCACTCATTGATCATTTAAACTTCCAGCCTTTTGCTTCTGCTATCAGGAGGCGACACTTTATCTTCATGTGTCCGCTCATTGATCATCTTATCTTCAAGCCTTGGCGTCTGTCTTCATGAGGCGACACTTCATTACAATATGTCCACTCATTGTCTATTTGGTCTCCAGACATTTTGCTTCTGAGATCAAGAGGCAACACATTATTTCCATAAGTCCCCTCATTGTTCAATATGTCTTCAGGCCTTTTTGCGTCTGTGATCAGGAGGCGATTCCTCATTTCCATGAGTCCCCTCATTGCCCAGAATTCAGCTTTCAGATTTCTTTTGATCAAGCTTTATCAAAGCACTGGTATAAGAACTTCAAGGAGTATGTCTTTGGGGTATAATGATTAATCAAATCTTCTTGACTCATTAGAGTTAACGTCTATTCAATTTTGGATTGAATCAATCATTGGATGTTGATCTTCTTCCTAAATCTCAAACTATCAAAGCTTCATTTGATCAAGGCTGAACTTTTCTTCTTCATTTGGAAAGCTCCTTCTATCATTGTAGGATATCTTCTTCAATGCCAATCTACCTCAATTGTGTGAAGCTTCACAATGCTTCAATTCTGATTTCCTCTCTTTGATAGCAATTCTTTATTTTTTATTAAACTCACTTTACTGAGACCATTGCAGACTAGATGAAATCTGCTCACACATCTAATCTTTATTGATCCTTTACATTGTAGAAGAATACTTCACTTGGATTCCATGTAGAGATCAGATATTCATTATGAGCCATATTCTCAGCAACTTTAATCACATTGTCTTGAAATGGGCTTAGCATACCAGATGAAATCATCTCTTGAGCATTTTCCAAACTCTTCAACAACCAATTCATCTTCAACTGAGCATTGCACTTCTTCAACTGATCTTTGCAAATTCTGATGAGATCTTCTTTAGGTATTTACAACATCTCCATTCTTCATCTTTAACTGAACATTGCACCTCTTCAACTGATGAAGTCTTTAATCTATCTTGCAGATCTATCTTCATCGAAACTATGCACACTTGAAAGAAGCTTCAATTGAACATCTTCAATCTCTTCGAATGTAAGACATTTGCTTGAAGAAGAGATAGGCATCTTTTTCAGTTTGGTTCATTGCATAGCCCTTTGAATTCATTGCTTTCTTCTTGAACTTGTTGTGCATTCTTCTTGATATGTATTAGACTTAAAATTCAACTTTAAGTCTTAGTTATGAGCTTTGTTAATCTGCACACTAAGTAGATTCATTAGTAACATAACACCAGGTTTAGTTATCATCAAAATCAACATGGGAATTAACCTTGAGTCAACAAGGATCAACCTTGACTCAACAAAAATAACTACTCCTACTCCTAGATGACTTGAAGGGAAGATCACCCAATACCACAAAGTGAAAATTTGTCAACATCCCACACATCGACACGTGCAACTTGTAAAGAATTCAAACACACATAAGAATAGACAATGGTAACCCCTTTGATGAACTCAATAATAGAACATGTAAGCACACAAGGGTAAAAAGTGTCATGATATGTAAAAAATGCTAAATGATTATACACAAAAATGCCAATGAAGCTTATGCGGTGAGGCAATTGACCATCCCCTTCTTTTTGTTGGTCAGCAATTGGAAGGATGATTGGCTCTAATGTTGGGGCATGGAGATCCAACTGCTCCGGAGGTATATGACTAGGTACTAGAGGTAGAAATGTATGGATCTCATAACCTATAGATATGATAGGAATGACCTCTAGACCAACATCATCCTCTTTGACATGCACATCCCTAACATTTGAGAGACCAAAATCCTCACTCTTCTTTTCTTGTTTGGAGTCCTCAATCTCAAACTCCTCTTTCTCTAGTTGTTTGCCTAGGTGAAAGGTAGTTGGTTCGAAAAGCGGGGGTTCAAGCTTCAAAAGAGTTGGTATACTAAGACTAAATTCTAGAGGTTTAAGAGTAGAGGTCGCTTGACCCTCTAACATGGTGGACACATTCTCTAAAATAACAACATCTGCATTCACTTGAACATCCCTAACATCAAAAGGTTCAAGACTTTCATCAAAGGCAATTGTTCTCTCTAGAGTGTCCTCACTATAAACTTCATTATTTTTGACCTTCTTGGACTGCTCTTCTGTCTCACTAGTTTCTCTATCACCCTCATCCTCACTCTTAAGGGTAAAGGTGGGATGGATTTGCTCAAATGAATGGAAGGTGAGATTCGACTCACTTGCAACCTTATTTGGCTTCTCTTTTCTCTTATTATCTTCCTCTCCCTTAGGCTCACTCTCCTCTTTCTTAGGGTCCTCAATCTTGGACTCCTCTTCGTTCTCATTAGATTCTTCATCCTTAGAGACATTTTTAATAATGTCCTCACTTACCTTAAGTTCGTCTTCCTTAGACTCAAAGGCTTGAGGAAAGGAGATTTGATCAATGGTGATGCTCTCATTCCCAAGGTTTGTGATAGGGTGGATGTGCTCAATTGGATGGACTTGCTCTTGGTAAAGAGTTAGATTGGACTCATTTCCAAGCATTTGTTCATGAGAATTAGGCTTAAATTGAGTGGAAATCTCTTCCCCCTCTTGAACACCTAAGGTTTGCATTAATAAGGCTAATTGACCCTTAACGTCATCATGAAGTTGACCTTTGTGTTCAAGGCCTTTGTCTATCCTAGAGTTTACACCATTTTGCATTTGCATGAATGGTTGTAAGGTGTCCTCTAGTGTATGATCGAGAATGAACTCTATTGTGCCATTGTGGAGAGAAGTGGGATGAACTTGTTCTTGGTGGGGGTAAGAATTAGGATGGGTTTCACTAAAGTTCTCATGATAAGGATAAATTGGTGGTGAAGCTTGGGAATGGTTAAAGGGTTCTTGGTAGTGATAAAGTGGAGGTGACGCATGGTAATAGTCAAAGGGCTCTTGGTAGGATTGAGATGAGTCTAGATAATGATGTGAATATATGTTTTAATGTCCCCTACTAAGATTGGATTGATTACACCACCCGAGATTGGGAGATGGGCTAGGAGGCTCCCTTTGGCCATTGGCTTGAAGACACTCTCTAAAAGACATGTTAGATGGCTCTTGGTTTCTCATTGCATTAGCTTGAATATAGTCTCTAAGAGACCAACATGGAGGGGCGTCTACACCACCATTCTCAATCCATTGAGAAGAGTAGTTCATTGTGCCTATGCCAACATGGTAAGATGGTGATGTGTGTGAAAATGAGCCACCAAATATAATGAAGTACACAATAGAATATAAATGCAATGTACAAACAAATTGGCAATCCGTGCCTTAACAAATCAATTCACAATTCCCTTCCACCAATTTGCCTTCCGAACCCTCCAATATCCACATAAATGTACCACCAATTCACAATTCAATTCAATTCAAACCAATCGAAACCTCCAATCTCCTTAGGCAATAGCAATACCACCAATAAGCAAATAGCGCACAAGCCTATCCACCAATTACTATCCACCAATTGAGTTCTCAATGCAATGAAAAATTCTACACTAATCAAATAAAAATAATCCTAAAATAAAAGAGTTATCACACAAAAAGGTGGAACAAAGTTACCCATGGCCTTAGCCGAGGATTCCTCCGTCGAGGGTGAGTGATCAACTCCCACCTGTTTAGTATTCTTGTGCTCCTTTATTTGCTATATATTTTTTTTTGTGTTTTTTTTTATATGCAATTTGCCAAGCGCTTCTCCAATCCGTAACTTGTTCGTGTTCGCCTTATGCTTTTGATCCCCAACAACGGCGCCAAAACTTAATTCGCTTTCAAATGTGCAATTGACTTGAGCTTCCCGCAAGGTTTACAGGTGTCGATCAAAGTATAAATCAGTAAGCACCGGTATCGTTCTCCCAAAGGATCAACCAAATATATGCAATACAAAAGCCGAAACAACCAAACAAATGGAATGAACTAGTGAATCGCTTAGCAAATTGAAATTGAACTAAAAATAGACCGAAAATTGATTGGGTGGTGAAATGTTGTAGACTCCTCAATTATGCTAATTGCAAGCAAAATAGAAGGCAATTATGCTAAATTTGAGTTAAGTAATAAAGGGCTTGGATGCAATTGCCTCAATCTACCAAATCTCTACAAGGTCTTTAATGGAATTTTGTTTAACTCAAGTCAAGGTTCACTCCATGGAACCTTGACCCGGAGGATTTCGACTATAAACGCTTGAATTCAAGTTCAATTGAGTGTCGATTGTTATTTCATTGTAGGAATCTTAGAGTCAAATCCTCAATTGTGCAATTCCTATACCAATTAGAAGATTGTGCATAGCAATTACCAACCTAGATTATGAATCTAAGTATTCTATGTGTCTACAACTCAATTGAAGCAAGAATTAGAGAAAACAAAGGATAAATCATTGGAATTAATATACCTCCATTGAAGCCCTTGCAAATCCTTGGTAGATTTCCACAATTATATCCAAAAGATGTCTAGTTACTTGATTTCATAGAAGAAAGCATAAAGAATTGATAATTGCTCATTAATTGATGAAGAAAATAGTGTTTGGTAGCTAAGAAAAATAAGAAAATGCAAGAAAATACAAAACAAATCCACTTTCTCTCTCTACATCTCGTTCTAACTGAAATTCTAGCCTAAAAATGAAGTTCGATCCAAAAATTAGGTCATTTCCCGAAGATATAGCTGAAAAATACGCACATGGGGTGCCGGGACCGTGCGTACGGTCCAAAATACCGTACGTACGGACTTCATATGGTCCCGAATACACTAAATACAGCCCTCTGAAGTTTGAAAATTTGGCAAACCGTATGTACGGTGAACAGTACCGTACATACAGTCAGCTTATTTTGACAGATTTTTGAAAGTTATATAAAATCGATATATTATGGATTCTGGTAGCCTTTTTGGTTTGGGAGATATGACCCTCCAAAGATTCAGCTCCGCGTGCTTCAACTGGTGTTACCACAGCTTTAACAATTTGTACCTTGACAGCATTGTCTTGAAAACACATTCTCCTTTCTTTGAAATACGCCCGAAACCCCTCACAATAAGCTCAAAACCTATCAAAAGCAAAATAACTTAGTTAATACGAAAATTTACTTAATGAAGGATATAAACTACTAAACTAAGGCTAACAATTGGCAATTTAAGGTATTATAATTGCACTTTTGGAGTGCAGTCAGATGCCCACTCTAGGAACCTCTACCAAGTCCATGTAATAAAACTCCTCTGAGTTCAATCTAGGATATTATTCTGATTTGTAATTGTTTATCTAGAGAAAACAATTGGGAAGTCACTGAATTTGTAACAAAATAAATTGCCTCTCATTTATACTCAAAATCAAATCGACCGTTGGATAATGAATAAGACACAATGGTTATTCTCTTTTTTTGTTCTACCTACATTAGGTTTAGATTTTGTAAATCTTTTGTAATCATATCAAAATTTTTATTTTAGGACTGTTACTAATGAAATCTTTTGTTTTGTGTTTATTCTTTTAAAGATTGCTGATGGACGAAGATTTTAGATGTTGATATTACGGATAATTGCACATGTTATTTTAGGCAAGTTCGTACTTATGAATAAAGGTTTACAATTATGAATACTAGACTTGGTTGGATTTTACATGTATTTTAGAATTCTATTGTTTAGATAGGTGGATATAGTTTTGTGGATACTGGCACTGATATTTTTATTGAAATTGAGTATATAGTTTCTTTATACAAAGCTCTGTGTACCTGTTAAGTTAGAATTGATTGTGATTCGTATAGGTTTCGGATAATGGTCGTTTTCAATATCTTCTTAATAAATGAGCAACTAATTATTTGGCTACTAACATATTTTGGTTGCGAAAGTCCTTATGATCATGAGATTTGTGACTACTTATATTGGTCACTATAAGATGATTTTAGCGAACAATTAGCTATAACAACTAATAATTAGTCGCAAAGTGTTGTCACCACTGACTAAGTATTGGCAACTATAGGAGTTTGGCGACTAACGTCAATGGTTGTCGTATGACATCTTTTGGTGACAAATTACCTTTTAGGGACTACCAATTTAGTTGCCATGTTTAGTCATCATTGATCACATATCAGCGACTAACCAAAACTTAGTTGCCATAACATTTAGTAACTTCTAATAAGGCACTAAATAATTTAGTCGCTCCCTTAGTCGCGAATTCATATTGGCGACTAAAAAAGAACATTTAGTGACTATTTTATTTGTTATTAAACGTGTTTACACTACAAGTCTACATGGGTTTGGCTCCTGTCCAGTGAGTTCTGTCTAATGAATTCCTCTAGGCCATGTTTACCCAATTCTTCTAAAGGTTTTGAAAATTTTTCAAGAACACACAACCTTTAATGCTCAATACTCATTCAATCATACATTTCACTGCCCACAGAATGTGCTAAATAAGTTTACTAATTCAACACCTAAAATAAAAGTTTTTTAATCTCTCATAAAAACATGGCGAAATATTATACATTTTTGAAACATACACACCTCTCTACATGTATATAGGTCCTCTTTTGAACATTTATGAAAGAATAATTTTGAAGGTTTAAAGCAAAAGTGCAGGTACAAATTGAATACATAATTTTTAGGTCCTCGAGCAACTGATAAAGTCTCCCGGTATCGAGAAAATATTCCATGCAACAATGATACCACGTTATCATTGCTGATGTGGCATCATAAGCCAATGATATACACCCACATGAGCATGTTGTGATGAGATGTCATATTAGTTAGTGGGGTAGTGTGGATAAAATATTTTAACTAACTCCTTAATTCTAAGTGATAAGGACAATAACCGTATTTTGATATAATTTTATTGGCTTATGATACCATATCAGTCTAATGACGTGGTATCATCGTTATTCTGAATATTTACTTCCCGGTATCAGTCGTAAACCCTAATACAGAAATCAATGATGGAAGTTTTAGGTAAACCACATTATGGATGTCAATTAATTATGGTGAATTTTTTTGTATAAATTTTCTGAAAGAATATCATTTTCTTTATTATGACAACCATGTTATTGGCAGTCCTTTCAGTCAGTGGACAATGTGGAAGTGGTAGGGTTAGTTTAAAGAGTCTTGCATGCTGCTGTGTTATCAACCAAAAAAAGTCTTGCACCAATAACACATGCTTATTTCCAAGAAGAGGATATGTGCTACTATAGATGGCAAATGCAAGCTTTCTTGATCACATTTGTGCCCACAACAACTGTATACATAATTATGTATGCTAGAAAATATTGATGAACCATTGCAGAGGACTTGATACGTGCATAATCACCATCAGCATTACAGGTGGTCTCTTAACACATGTTACAAAGTTGCATTGGTGGGGCACAAACGAAGATTTAGGATTTTTGTTTAGTGAGGTCGAAATTTACATAAAATCATATAGGAAATTGTGACTAAATTCTAGCTGCTAACAAATTAAAATTTAACATGTGACAGATTTTCATTGGACGGAAACATGTTAAAAAATAAAAAAAATCACTAAATTAAGGGACGAAAAATATTGTATTGACAATACAATATCATAAAAATGCATATACAAGAATATATATACAAATATTAATCTTATTTAAAAGTTGAAACCCTAAATTAGACATATGGAGATCGGTTAAACTAGGAATGAACTAATTTACAAAAAAAATGAGTACTAAAATGCTCGAAGATTTGATATATTTAAAGAAAACTTAAAAGCCAAAAGCCAGCATTGTTAGAACTAAATGACATTGAAAAGTTAAAAATAAACAAATAAATGGCCAGATTTGGGTAGTTATTTTAATACTGTAAATAAAATATTGAATGAGTAAAAGTATAATATTAGAATATGAGAAATTAGTGAGGTTCAGTGAGTGCAAACCAGTGTACTTGTAAGAGTAAAAAAATACAGATTAACAGAGTTACAGAAATAATGCATATGTGCATCCGCCCCTGGGGGGGCATCTTTAAAACTTTAAAAGCATATGCCAAAACTACCTTGACAACCCAAGATTGCACGTAGATTGCGGCATCAAGCTTTAAAATAATGAGGAGACGAGGGATCAAGTCTTAAACACCGTGATTAAAGAACAATTAGCTTTCTACTTCTTCTCCCACGCTGGAATATTATGCCATGATATAAAAGCAAAGCCTTTGTTACTAAGGAAGTAGTTTTTCTGAAGACCAACAGCACTAAGGAGAACAAGGATTGGTCTAACCTTACGTGATATTAGGTCCATTTAGGCCAGATGATGGGTTCTACTGTTGGCTAGCTTGGGATTTCTTCACGCTCTCATTGCGAGATCAGTAGAGCGGTAAACGAACCTAGCCGAGCAGTGAGTTGTACAATATTGGTTTGAAAATATTAACGAGCTTAAAATTATATTTAAGTTCGGTTGTTTAACTTTCGAATTGATCTCAAATGAGCTTTAATTGAGCCATTCATGAGCCGAGTTCAAGTAGTTTAAATGTTTTAGTATATTTTTGTTTATTGAGCCGAATACAAGCCGGTGTATTTTTGCTTATTGAGCTGAGGAGCTCTAGTAGCTTAAATGTTTTAGTGTTTTTTTGCTTATCAAACCAAGTTAAAGCGGAGCTCAAAAAATTAACGAACTTTAAAATGTGAACAAGTTTGGCTTATTTATATGATGAATTGATCTCAAATAAGTTTTTAATGAGCACTCGAGTAGCTTTATTTGTCTTACAACCCTAGAGATTAGCATAGTTAAGCATGAGACCAGAGCTTGCTCAAGGTAATTTAAAGCCGAAAGTGACAATTAAAAATGAGACCTTTATAAAAAAAAATTTTGAGACTTTTTACATTTTCATTATTATTGAAAAATTATTATTTTAAATTTATTTTTCTTGCTTTTAGAATTGCAAAATTATTAATTAAATCTTTATATTCAAGTTTATCTAACAAATGATTTTCAATCGATAGTATAGCTAATCCATTTAGCCTTCTTGTAACATAGTTGATTTTAGATAAGATTTTATCAATTTTAATTTTGAAAAACTTTTTTCCGTAGAACTTACTAATGCATGTATTGTCCACACTGTTCTATAAGTAATATATACATTTAGAAAAGAATCTATTCTTTTTATATAATTTAATATGTTAATTGGAGTACTTTATTCTATTTGTAATATTTCTTTTAAAACTCTAGGTCCTGAAAATAAATCTAAACCATCAATATCAGAAAAAGTATATGTTTTAAATTACACTCGAGATTAAAATAATATTTCTTTAAACTATCATCGTCTAATAACTTTATCTTTTTAAAATTAAATAAAAAAAACAAAAAATATTGTTGTATATTTGAAATAGTTCAAACTTATTTTGAAACGAATAAATTGCTTGATCTACTATATATAAAAAATAATTTATTTAAAAAAATTGGGTTGTCTAATCATTATCATTCTCATCAAATTGTTTTTTTCCTACAAAGTATACTTTTTTCATGAAATTTTTTTCCTAAGAAATAGCTTGATCTACTAAATATAAGAAGTAATTATGCGTTTATCAAACCAATGAAATAAAAAAAATGATAATTTTTAAAACTTTCGTTCCATGGCACTGTTTCACAAAAGTCACCGAATTAAACAACTTAATAAAAAATTATTTTTCATACCGAATGTGAATCGGAATCACACAAACAGAATATCAATCGAATAAAAAACTCATTTTGGAATCCCTAATGTTCACAAACAGAGTATGAATTCGATAAAAAACTAATTTTTGCGTTTCATTGAGAGAAGTAGTAACTAATCATAAGTTAAAACAAAAAAATAAAACAAAAATCAATCTATACAAAAATTTAAAAATATTACCTTAACAAACCGTTTGATTGATGATGTTATTAGTAAGCTTTATTATTTTATTTTTTTAGCTTGAAACTTTGAGAGAGAGAGAGAGAGAGTGTGTGTGAGAGTTTGACTTTTAAACAATTATACGTTAGAGAGAATTGTATATGTTAGACTTTTAATATTTTTTGTACTTATAATGACGTATGTAATGATATTTTCTAAAATTATTTTTTTTCAAGATAACTAGTTTAATTGATTTGGATTTTTTCTTTTTCTTTTTTTTTTTCATTTGGATTGAAGCTTACTTTTGCCCTTTTCTCTCTCTTGTGAGCATTTTTCTCATTTAGATTGAGGCCTTCTTATTTTTCTTTTGTTGGTTTTCTTTTTCATTTATACTAGGCCTTCTGAAAGTGGCAAGGAAAGAATCAAAGACAACTAAGAGAGAGAGAAGGAGGATCACAAGCATGAGTGAGGGAGGTTAAGAGCATTCAATTTTGTCAGTTGGGCCATAAATGAATAAGCTATTTATAGTGAGTATGATGATTGATGTGGCGAAAACATGGTGCCTCCTGATTGAACGGGTTTTGACATAATCATGACTTGGAGTGGCCATGTCAACGCCGCGGTCGCGTGATGGGATGTGGGGATAGGCTCAATCATTAAACTCTTGTTCAATCAGGCCACGCCATGTGTCTGCCTCATTAAATGTAGATTAGGCCTGCATTTAATGCATGGATCTTGCACTTGAGTACGTCTGGAGATTGAAGCTCTCTCTCTTTCTTAGCTGGTTGATTGGACGGGTCCTTGCGTGCCTGAGGAGCAAGCGGCTCAATGATTCCCTTTGGTTCTTGCCTCTTATTCACAATCTGTGTAAGGTCTCGAGCAAGGATGAGAGGGAGGATGTTGAGGCACGGGGCTTGACTTAGATAATTGACAGAGCCTGGCTTAGGACACGAGAATCATACGAGGTCAAGTTCCGACTTCTACATAGAAAGATATATAAGATCTAAAAATAACTAAAAACGGCAAAATTTTTATTTGAGGCCCTGAAAAACAAAATTTGTCGAGATTTTATGTTTTGCCATTGGATAACATCGTGATGGGTGTAGGAAGATATATAAGATCTAAAAATAACTAAAAACGGAAAAATTTTTATTTGAAGCCCTGAAAAACAAAATTTGTCGAGATTTTATGTTTTGCCATTGGATAACATCGTGATGGGTGGTGTTCAAAATCACGTTTTCTATCAACCTATCAAATTTTGTGCCATTTTAAGATGTTTGCGCTGATTGCCTATTTTTCCATTGAATAAGTCCAATTGTTTAATGTAGTCCAATCCCATACATGCTATTGCAATATTATCTCTGGCTAGTGAAAGACTGCAAGAGACCGTGCCTAAAGATGACAAGAGTCAAGAATATATTATGTTTGCATTATTGCACATGGACATGATGTTTTTCCTTTCAACTCCATAAAGGAAATTCCGAAATTACATAGGTCATTTCCTGTTTTTATGTCCATCCAGTGCAAGACAATCTTCATTAATTGTGCTACGCAAAGGGATAAAAACAAAGAGAAGGACAAGAAATCAAGAATCATACACTTGGAAGAAATTGGCCTGGATTGCGTATGTGTCCCAACCCTGAAACATGCTTCTTTACTCTAGCACCACAGTTGAATTATAGCATTCGAAAGATCTCACACAGAATCCCATATATAAAGCACGCCAAACAGGATCTTCATGCTTTGACATCATGTTCACACTTCCATGTACAAATTAAAGTGGTGTTTGGACTTAAGTTATTTAGTAGCTTATAATCTAAATTTATGACTTTTTTAAATTATGTTCGGCTGATGATAAAAAATTTATTTATATCTAACACGATGTCCTTAATTCAAATGAAGTGTTTGCGTGTGTGTGTCTGTATTCTACAGGTCGATGGAGTTATTGAACTTGTATGTATGTGGGTCAAGTTGTGAGATGCGGAACCCATTTAGAGATCCCGTATGTATAGAGCAATTTTAATTGTATTAGAACTAAGATTTTTAGAATTTGCCTACAAGTAGATATTGAGGGGGATTGTATAGTAGAGACGTGAGGGAGAGATAGTGAAACGCCGAGAGCAAAGAAGTGGGTGTGGCTTCAGGACTTGGGACATCGGAAGGAGCAGGTGAAATGGGGATTGTTTTGGGACTCAAATTATCGGTGTCGGTTTTTGAGTGTTTTGGATTGTTTCCAACCTGTACTCTATCAATTTGTAGTAGATGTTTTACCCAGGTTTATAGTGAATTGATCTTTCTCATCAGAAGTCATTAATCTTTGGTGCATTTCGTCTATCAAGAGCCTGTTTGGTTGGACCTTTTTTGAATTGTTTTTTTTTGCTCATTAGTAAAAAAGACAAGATTTTAAAACTTTTTTTTACTTTTTTTTTTGTTTTTGTTTTTTTGCTTATCTTATTTTGTTACAAATAAAAAATCTAAAATAATCTTTTTTGTTTATAAACTAAAAAAGCAAAATAAAAAACTTCAAAAAGCAATAGTGAACGTGCCCTAATTGTGTCTACATTGTCCAATTACTCTCGAGTGCTGTATCTTCGCAATTGATCGATAGATTTCAGCATACAAAGTTATGGTTAGAGCCCGTAAAATTGTACAAAATTCAAATAAAATGAAAATTCAAAAATTGTATAATTTTCATCGAGAAAATTCGATACTCATCAACTGTTTCTTTTTTGGGGGACCATTTCAATCCCATTGCTATAGTGGTAGGGCTCTGTACTGTCGTTACTGTGAAACTGGATTGTTGCACCAAGAACACATGCTTATTTCCTGGATAAGGATATGGGACTAATAGTTAGTAACCATCCTTACATCACAGACAAAACCTAATAATTATTCATGATTTGTTCATTGACTTATATCTAATGCGATAATGCAACTATTATAAAATCCACCGTGCAAGTTTTGAAGGCAAGGCATCGAAAATGACGATAACTAGCTACAGGGACGGCTTTAAGTGTAAAGTGATCAAGCTGATTGCTTTAGGTCTTCTATTTTTAAAAATCTTACTTTATTATAGTTAAAATTTTATATAATTTTGACATATTTTGTTAAAAAAAAAAGACTCAATCTAAATAATAAAAAAAGTTCATAAGAAAAGAAAAAAAAAGGCCCCAATCTCTATGAGAAAAGATCCCAAAAAAAAAAAAAAAAAAAAAGAAAAGCATACTTCAAATGAAAAAAAAAAAAAAAAAAAAGACCCATAAAAAAGGGTTCCAGATTAACCTCTAATTAACTTAAAAAAAATTATTTAAAAAATATAATTATACGCACTTTTATCAATATAAGAAAGATCAAAAGTCTAACGTATACAACTCTATCTCCTTCTAACATATAGATATTTAGAAGTCTAAATCATCATAACACTTTCTTCTTTCTATTGAATCACCAATTTTGTATTATGTTGATTGAATCATTTAGTGAATACTCCATCAAAAACCAATTTAATTTCGTGAATACTCCATTAAAAATAGACAAAAATAAACTAATTAATAATTTTGCATCTCAAAACACAAGAACAATTAAATTTTAAATAATAAGTGTACTCTACTATTAAAAATGTAAAAAGTCTCACTAAAATATTTTTACTTTAGGTCTCCAACTATTTTGAGTCGGCCCTGCGTAGCTCAACCTCTAATATTAAAAATGTAAAAAGCCTCACTGAAAATTTTTACTTTAAATCTCAAACTATCTCAAGCCGGCACTGACTAGCTCAACCGTCAATAATTTTGCATCTCAATACACAAGAACAATTAAATTTTAGTTTTGCATCTCAAAACATAAGAACAATTAAATTTTGAATAATAAGTGTACTCTTGAAGCAGCATCTTTTTAGCATGCACCCTAACATGCAGTAACCAAGTGAAGCCACTATTTGACGAGATTCTTTGTAGATATCACAGTTACAAGAAATTAAAATTATTCAATTATCTAATTTTAGTCATCTAATTTTACACAAAAAGATTTCATGGTAGAATCTTTTTATCAAACTGATTTTAAGTGTCGTGCCTCCAGACAAACTGGTGAGTCCTGAATTTTGAAAAGAAAAATAGAAAAAATTTAGGCTGATAATACACCAATATACACTCCTCGACAACACCAAAACTCTACATGTAGTAAACTTGATTTTAGATGTCTCTGCACTGTAATGGACATGATTTTTTTTTTTTTTTTCCTCTCCCCACGTTTCTTTGTCTTCTCTAATCGCAATCCATTAGTCCTGTGTTGGTTTTGCATTCGACAACACCAAAACTCAACATATTGTAAGCTTGATTTTAGATGTTTCTTCACTACGATAAATTCGATTTTTTTTTTTCTCTCCCCACGTTTCTTTTTCTTCTTTAGTCGCATTCCATTAGTCCCGTGTTGGTTTTCCGTTCGACAACACCAAAACTCAACATATAGTAAACTTGATTTTAGATGTTTCTTCACTGTAATAAACTTGAATTTTTTTTATTCTCTCCCCACGTTTTTTTTTCCCTCCTTTAGTCCCAATCCATTAGTCCCGTGTTGGTTTTGCATGATAGGATAATAAAATAAAAATCTTAGGATATTAAAATCTTGAATTACAAATCCCTGGACATTAATTCAGGAGGGAATAAATGGCCCATAAAAAATGTACTAAAGAAAAAGTGAATCAAACCAGACATCCGGCCCCTAAACCGTATTTCCATCAAATTTTTGTATGTGATGGAATCCGGCACTATTTGATTCCAATTAGAGCTGATATTTGTTAAGTGCATATCCACTCAACCATAAATCACAGTAGTCACTTTTAATAGCACCAAACTTATCAATTGATGGGATGGTACTGGAGTAGAATCGTTCTCCCTTAGAGAACTTGCACTGTCTATATCTCTCTCTATATATATATATGTTAATGTCTTTAATCAAGCTCTCTAGGCCTATAGAAGGAATCGCGTATGGAATTGTAGGGTCTCTGAACTAATTAAAATGGTGAGCACAATTCTTGTAGTTTATGAACTCCAATTGCTTTGTTAGGTGGTGATCTAAATAATTACAAGCGTGCTAATGATCAAGACTTGTAGTCATGTGGTAGTGCGGAGGCCTTATCTTTGTTTTGCTAAGACAAGACAATATAGGGTTGGAAGATTAAAGAGAGACATTTCTTTCTTTTGTTTTCTTTCTTTCTGATAAACAAGCTTTGAGAGGTTTGCTTGTTCAGGAAGTCCTGTTTCTTTAAGCTTTTTTCTTTTTTAACAGCAAAAATATTTATTAATAATGTAGGGATACCAGAGAGATAGCTCTACACTTCAAGCCAGAAAGACTTTTCAAGAGAGCTAAACAAAACATCAAAGGAAAAAAAAAAAAAAAAAAAAACAATGGTTGAACAGGGATCTTTCTTTTGTTTTCTTTCTTTCTGATAGACAAGCTTTGAGAGGTTTGTTTGTACAGGAAGTCCTGTTTCTTTAAGCTTCTATAGTTCTAGCATGCAATTTGTAGGCAAGAATCACGTCAAAACTACTGTAACCTAAAAAAGGTACATATCAGGTAAGGGAAGATCTTGCCTTAATTGGTCCTCAATTCAAATGTTTAGAAATGGGAGAATTGGGTGACAGTTGAATGAGAAAGGTAACACCAAAAAAAACATAAAAAAAAACTCATACAGGATTACTATATATAATGATGTGTTGAATTGCAGTCTTATACGTTAAAATAAAACACTCATTAAGATAGTTTTTAGTTACAAAAAGTTTCATCTCTACATCATTCTAATAGAGGTTTTTTTTTTTTTTTTTGTAGAACTTTTTTTTCCCTATTAGATTTTTTCTTGTTCAGTTTTTTTTTTTTTTTTTCATATTATGAATGTAAATAGTTGACCCCGCCTTGATATCACTTGGTGGGGAAAGTACTCATGCATGACTAATTTGAATGCAATAAGGCTTCTCTATAAATTGAACAGCTTTGGAATCTGAATACCTCTAAAGATAGTGCAACATGAAGGGTTTTGTTTTGGTTTTGGAGAGCAATAAGCCTTATATTGCAATGCTTTTTATACAGTTTGTGTATGCAGGCATGGCCTTGTTCTCCAAGGCAGCAATAGCTAAAGGAATGAATCCTTATGTATTTGTGGTTTATCGGCAGGCATTCGCCACACTTGCCTTAGCTCCATTTGCTTTCTTGATTGAAAGGTTGCTAAGTACTTTCCAATTCTGTGTATCTCGTGCTCCATCGATCTGTTCTTTATCAACGAACCAAACTAACAGTAATTAGCTTTTCTTTGTTGGTTATCTTCTCTTTCCTCCAATCTTCAGAAAGAAGTCTGCTGCTCTCTCATACAGCTTACTGTGGAAGATCTTCTTGATTTCCTCAGTTGGGTGTGTACTTGGTTCTATTTTTTGTTTTGCCACTAATAACTTTTGGACTAACCTTTCAGTTTTTAATTAGATTGTTGTTACGATCCTTACGAAATGCAAAATTTCAGGCTCACCCTGAGTTTGAATCTCTACTATATTGCAATGAGCTACACCTCTGCAACATTTGCTGCTGCCACTACAAACACAATTCCTGCCATTACCTTCATAATGGCGATCCTCTTAAGGTATGGAGGGGAGAAAAAGGAAGACAAGAATAAAAATATACTCGACATTCTCATTGATGAAGACTGGATTTGGTTGTTACTAAAAAGAAAAAATTGGTTCGGGATATATTTCAGGATGGAAAGCATTTCAATAAAGCAATGGCATGGAGTGGCCAAAGTTTTCGGTGCAGTGCTGTGTGTTTCAGGGGCTTTGGTGTTTGCCTTTGTCAAAGGGCCTCCTATAAAGTTCATGAACAACTACTCAACTAGCCAAAGTGAAGTTCCTAGTCCATCCATGAAGTGTAATTCCAGAGGGGAATGGGCAAAAGGTTCTCTTATCATGCTCTCGGCCAATACAGCATGGTCTTTGTGGCTTGTTATGCAGGTCCATTTAGACTCTCTCTCTCTCTCTCTCTCTCTCTCTCTCCTACCTAAAGCAGTGATATTGTTTTCAGGTTCCTATTGTCAAGCAATATCCAGCAAAACTACGTCTTACGACTCTGCAATGCTTCTTTAGCTGCATACAATCAGCCGTTTGGGCTGTTGCGATGGAGAGGAATGCGTCGTCATGGAAGCTTGGATGGGATGTTCATCTTCTTTCAGTGGCCTATTGTGTATGTTTCTCCATCCATTATTGCGTTAGCTTAGACATATATCTGAATTTTTTTTTTTTTTTTGGATATTAAATTGCCTAACTGTATTCGTAATACAACATTGTGTGAATAGGATCGATATTATAAGTTATGCCAATTTTTAATGAAGCTAGTCAATGTCATGGTATTTCCCAACATACCTTATTGTTTGAGTTTAGTCTGAAAAACAAATAACAAATACTAGGTGTTTCACAACTTCAAAGCCTCATTCAAGCCAACACTGCCTTTGTTCCAATAAAATAATTTTCTATAAACTATCCAAATTGCATGTACTGGACGTGCTTTTTGAGCTATCCAAAAGCCTCACCTTTGTTTGATTCACCAATCGGAACCCATCGAGATGCTTTTATGTGTTATTTTCACAGCTTATATATATATATATATATCGAGCAGCACCGAGCACTCTTAACACAAGTACCGTGAACACAGTGTATAAGAGAGAGACATAATATATATTATTATCGGTGTGGGCCATCGGGACACATCCCAAAAAACTGTAAGCGTGGGCAGTGCACACGTGACTTTACCACCTTTGGGCGACACACCCATAAGCCTACAGCTTAGTTAACCAATCAACTAAAGGAATCGATAAGCGGACCATTATGCACGTTAGTTTGTAGAATAGAAGTCGGATTTTCTTTTTTCTTTTCTTTTCCTTTCTCTTTCTTTTTCCCTTGGTGGCTACTTCCTCCAATGTGTCAGGATTATAATAGTGGAGTCCTCGACCCACCCATTGTCTAGTGCATAATCATACGATGAATATATTGCTCCCTATCACACCATAATTGACAAGACTAGTTCCTATAAAATCTCACACCCACACGCACACCTACACCCACATATGCATGATTTATACGCGCTTAATATTTAAATTTCCTTATGTACAAGTATACATGAATATTTTTTTTTCTTCGCCAGAATGACAATTTGATGTAAATTGCAGGGAGTAATTGTAACTGGGATTACTTACTGGTTACAAGTTTGGGCAATAGAGAAGAAAGGCCCTGTATTCACATCCATCTTCACTCCGTTAGCACTTATTATAACAGCTATCTTCTCATCATTCTTGTGGAAGGAGATCCTTCACTTGGGAAGGTCCATATGCTTACATATCTACACATATTCTGACACAATACACGGCCATTCATTTCTGAGCATTGATAAGGGTCAATTTTTGTTGATTTTTGTGGCAGTATTTGTGGTGCCTTTTTGCTGGTGGGAGGACTGTATGGTGTTCTTTGGGGGAAGAACAAAGAAGGAAAAAGGGAAGCAATTGAAGAAAAATCAGAATCCAAAGAGGAAACAGTGTTAGAGTGCATTACACATCAGTGACTGATGATAAATGATGGGATGGGGCTGCTGGCTCCAAATGGCTTTCATGAAGATATGTTTCCCCAAAGATAGGTGATGCCTAATGATATATCTTTACTAGCTTGCAAAGGAATCATTTCTAACTTTGAATAGTATATAGCTTGTAAAGTTCTCAACTTCTTCCTTTTTCTTTTCTTTTTCTTCCTTCACCTTTTGTCTTGTCGTTGAGAAAACTATTATGTTTTTATGTTGCAATTAATGGAAAATATGTGTATACTACCGCATATCAGAGCTAAAACTAATATCCAGTTCTATGGTTTTAAGTTGGTATAATCGGTTGAAGGCCTAACACCTTGTATAAAATAAAAATAAAAATAAAAAAACTCACATGATTAAGCCATGATATCAATTCACTTTGGACTCGATCATACATAAAGAAAAGGTAATGCGATTGATGCAAAAAAATTTATTTTTTAAATTTTCCATCCGTGCAAATGACTTGTAACATTTCTTATAAAACTAGTCCAAAATCTATATAAAACTAGTCCTTTGTAGTTTTCTGAATGGGGAGCATGACTAGATCGGAGCTTGGCGAAGTGGGGAATTGTACATCTTCTGGGTCAAGTCGGAAAATATCTTAGAAAATAGCTGGGCATAGAGCAATAAAAGAAAGTCCTTTGATTTTTCTTTTCCATTGGGAGGCCTCTTTTTTTTTTTTTTTTTTTTCCAACTTTTAGATACCTCGATTAGTGCCACCAATTTCAACTTCTCTAATACTGTGTTTGGATCTTAAATTTATCTAGAAAAAAAAATAACAATTGTAAAAAAAAAATGTAATTGCTTATACATATTATTTTTTTAAAGATAACAAAACAAGAAATTGATTTCTTGATAAATAACCTACTCATTCCTCTAATCTCGAAAATTTCCTTTTCATGTTCTTATATTTTTCCTTCATGGTTTAAGAAGTTTTTTTTTTATCAATCACACATTAATAAAACAATCTTTAACAAGCAATCCAGTTGAACTCTGAAAAGCTTGAATTTGGGTCAAGCATTGTCCACATTTAATAAATTAACGCACATGTTTGCACCAGGTGACCTTTCCCTGTATGCACAAGTGACTGCATGCAGTAATTAAGAAGAAAAGCATGAATTCAAGAAACAAACCATTTTTGTTAGACTAGGATTGGATTAAATTTAATTCAAATACTATCAAAACAAACAATGCCTTACCAATACTATGACTATTCTTTTGATTAGAGTTCTTTCTGGCATGAAATGAAGTAGACACGAACTGTATAGGTCACCTAAGAGCCCTTCCTAGTTGCACCAGGATGTCACATTAACCTATGACCAACTTTCATCGTTTAGGGATGAGCTGTAAACTCACTCGAAACTTAGCAATCGTCTTAATTGGGGCCAAACCGATATGAATGATTTGCCTTTGGTCAGATAGGAAGGAATTAGTTGGAGTGTGTTTAAGTAGTCCGAACACTCTCCTAACCCATAACTAAAAAAAACCAAAAAAAAAAAAAAACCTTTCATCATTTAGGATTCTTAATTAATTATTTTTTTGTTTTTGTTTGTTTTGTTTTTTGGTACATTAATTGAGACCGAAGCACATGACGAATCCCTCTCTCCAGTCACCTAAATATTGCACATAACAGTTGTATCCCCTTCTCATACTAATGTGGTGCAACAGTCATCCAAAGCTAGATGAGAGGGTAACCGAGACAGGCGGCTAATAGAAAAGTTGAAGTTCCACAGAATCCAGAAGAACCTCTTTAGCCAAATTGTCCGCACCAGTATTTGCTTCCGTCAAATGGCTGCAGGTCACAATACAAGTCTCTGGATTATGAATTCAGGAATGTGCAAAACCAGATCAGTTGTAGGAGGATTTCCAGTTACAGATCATGCAATTGCAGCTAAAATGGATTCTGAAATTTTATTCCCTCTGTGGTTGGTGTATCTATCCATCTTTGGTAAGGTTGTGATAAAACGATGATTTTGTCGAAATTTCCATTGTTATTGACATATTGTTTATGAAAACATGAAAAATGAAAAACGAGAATTCCGACACCCAAAAGGATTTTATTTTATTTTTGTACATCTAGCAACTATCGGGCCAATGAAATTCCGACACACAACTAGGCTTGAAAATGGGCTGCATTCGATTTGGGATTCATAGATTTAGACACAACCGTAACTTTTCTTTTTGGAAAGTCCACAGTACCGTTACTTTGATACGGCACCTCAATTAAGATCATGGGTGGCCCAATTGCACTGTTTTGATGTATATACTTTTCTTTTTGTAAGTCCACAGTACCGTTACTTTGATACGGCATCTCAATTAAGATTACGGGTGGCCCAATTGCACTGTTTTGATATATATATATATATACATGAAAATATATATACTATTATAAAAAACGAACACCTTCAGATTCGTGAGAATGGGTAACGCTATTTAATTTTTTTAAATAGTCCTAAACAATTAAGAAAATGAAGTACAAAAATCTTATCACTTAAAAGAATACTATAGTAAATTATGGAATCCGTTTTTTAACCACCGACATATTCTTATTTTTTCTTCACGTAGTGATCTCTATTTTTTCTCCACACTTATAAACTGATCTCATCCATGTAGTAATTCCTATTTGTTCTCCACACTTATCCAAATTAATCTCATTCACGTAGTGAAGGCACCCTTCTAGTATATGGATATATCGGGCCTTAAGTCACCTTATCCTTCAAATTACATGGATGAATTCCAATTCAGTTACCAAATTGGTAAATTAAGAGCAAATTTCTATTAGATTTTTTAACTCAAATGATCAAATTCTTGAATTCTAGTTTAGACGTAGTTGATTGTCAATTTATGACGTGTATAGTTATTATATTAAAACACAAAAGAACAATTTTTATTAAGAGTTTAAATAAATAAATGCCTGCTGTAATATTTGTATTTCTTTATTTATTTTGAATACTCTAAATTTAGGTATTTTAAAAGAAATTGATGCATAAAAAATTAAATATTATTTAGATAAATGTATATATTTATATGTTTATATTTAATTTTATTAAATATTGATGTGGGCAAGTACTCTGGAAACTATCCCACTCTCGAGATTTTTACAAATGATGCTCTTGCAAATCCATTCCCACTCCCACTTTAATCCACTGTTGGTGGAGAGGACCCGAGAGAGTTGATGGGTTAGGAAGGGCTAGCCCTTTTTTTGTTGGCTCTTTCTCTTTAACCGAATATATATATACACACACATAAGATCTACACGAATTTAAAGAGTAGTCAATCGAAGATCAGAACACTTCGTAAAAAAAATATTACCGGACACAAAATACACAAAGTTAACATCATTTTATACACTAAATCGGGCCAAAGCTGCGCCTAAATTCTAGAGTTCGAATTGCTAGATTTAAAGAGTAAAAACAAACAGCTTTTGACTCTCTGAAAGCCAAATAAGTGATATCTAAATGTTAAAAGGTTTGCGAGCTCAATCCTAATATAGCAAAATGAGATTTGATGTAACCATTCTCCCTGGTCAATGCTTTTGATTCAATGGGATTTTCTTTCTTAACATGTAGTCATTCAGCGTTCTGAGAGAAAAAGAAATCTAGAATAAAAAGAAAAAGAAATCAAGACCACTGAGAAAATGAAAACTAGAAGGAAATACAAAAAGAAATACGATCTTACGCTCTTTGGTCCGTGTTATTCCATGTTTGGATGGGATTAATTAAAAGATAAGGAATGACACTGCTATTTCTAGGCATCAAAAAAAATCTGTCAGGATGGCACCCATATTTTTTGGTGTGCTACTTATGTTATGATTTTTACATTCAATTTATTTGATAGGTCCCGTAATGTAATGCTTAAATCTTAATATCTATAATAGTTGATACTGTCTTATTATTGAAAATTTGTTGATAAACACCTTACATCTCACTTAAGGGTCCAATATATATATATATATATATATATTTTAGTTATATATATTTAAAGAAAACAAGTACTTTCAACTGCACTACAAGAATTTGACATTTCAAAGGATGGGAGGGGGTGCAAGTATGAGATTCCCACACTTATGCAACCTTATTCTATCTTAACAATTTAATCTGGAATGACATTTAATGTTTTAAACACACCTAAACAACAACAGAATGAAGGAGGCATGTGTTGGAAAAATTGTGTTTATTCACAATGTTTAAGCCATTAAAATTGTGGGAACCACACATCCTTTTATGTGGGTCCAAGGTGCTTTCAATTAACCTCCATAAAGAGATTAATTATAAGCATTTACTTATTTAAATTCATTAAGAATTGAATGAGTTATTAGCCCAAACCCAACTCCATAAGTTTATTTGGGTGTAGGGAGCCTGTCTTATATTGGTTTCCATAGGCCCACCACACACGCACGCTGCCCGCCCCGGTCGGGCTCAGGTACGAGTCAAAGATCCAATCTGATTTATTTCTTTTGGGCCAAAAACATTGAAATTTTAATTTTAATTCAAATTTAAAAGAAAGCGACTGTTGGCTGATGTCTCTTTAGTAAAAGGCACTGGTTGGCTAGCTGGTGTCTTTTTGAACCAATGTTTCAAACAAACACTTATTATCTGTAAATACCTAGGCATTCTGCATTCATCAAATATTGATTTTTTCATATTTTTTCGTTACATAAGAGAGAGTCTCAGACGTAGTTTAGTTCACCGAGCACGATTAGAGGGGGTGGGGAGGCTAATTTATCTTAAGAACAAAGTGTGGCACACTAGCTTTGATCGAATCGTTTGTCTCTTGTGATAAGTAATTCCCAAACATCGATTTTCGTGGATATTATTCTGTCATCCCTTTCAACCATGAAATAATTACTCCTTCTATCCTATTTTACGTTTTATTTTTCAGTTTTGGCCGTTTAGTATTATGTGTGAATATCTGACAGTCAAAAACATTTAATTCTTAATTTTTCATATTACTTATTTTTAGTTAGAGTTTAATTTTGATGTACTGTTAGCGTAGAGTTTTTTTTAACACAAGCATGCACTAAAATGTGACATGTGTTTATAAGTATTTTTTTATTATTTATATTTTGTACTTCAGTGTTAAAGGACATATGCCACATTTTGGTATCTCACTTATGTAAAAAAAAACCTTTACACTTACAGTGTATCAAAACTAAGCTATTTTAGTTATGAATTTAAATACAAACCTGTTTTGAAATAATGTTTGTTGTGAGGGCATTTTTTAAAGGTTTACATAAAGTTTACACAAGTACTCTAAAAATGCACTAGTACAATCAAACACTCTAGAAAACTTACTTAAATAGGGTGACACATAATATTAAGTTTTTTTTTTTTAATTTTTCAACAAAAAATTGTGCAAGACCTCATGTTTTGAAATAGCTGGTCAACTAATTTAATACAAAAATTGTGATTTAATGGCCTAAAAATATTTAGTTTGAATTAAAGGTCACTAAAGAATAATTTCTTTGTAAATTTATTCATTCTTATTTTCATATACCATGAGCCAATGTAAAAAGTTTTGTTACACTGTCAATGTATGTAAAAGCAGAAATTATTGGAAGCTCACACATTAGGAAAATTCTAACTTAAATCTCTACTATTTTGCTTTAAATTACACGTCGGCGACATTAGCTGCCATGAGCACTAACACAGTTCCTACCATTACCTTTATTATAGATGTTTTCTTATGCTCCGTTTGGAATCCTAATTTTTAGTGAAAAAAAAATAAAAGAAAAGGAAAAAGAAGAAGTGAGAGAAAATAAAATAAAAATACTCTTTCATTTTATTTTCTTTTCTTACACATTTTTCTTTTTTAACCAAAAATTTGAGTTCCAAATGGAACTCTAAGGTACATGAGAAGAAGAAAAAATGTTGTCAAGTTGATAAAAAGGACCAACTTTTACTTTAAGAAAATAAGACAAAGAATTTGGTACTTGAAATTTCAGGATGGAAAGCATTTCCATAAAGAAATGGCATGGACTGGCTAAGGTGTTGGGCTCTGCAGTGGGTCTTTTTGGGGCTATGGTGTTTATTTTTGTTAAGGGACCTCCTATGTATCCAGCTAGCCGAAGGGAAATTTCGGACCCATCCACTAGGGAGTAGTTCCAAATTGGATTGGATAAAAGGTTCTCGTATCCAACACAGGGTATGAGCCTGGAGTATCATGAAGCAAGGAGACATAATTTTGCTGGCAGTTCCTCCATCCAAAAGGCTTCAGCTGCTCAGCATCAGAGTCATAGCCTACGCGGCAAGAGCATGTGCAACGCTGTTGGCTGTTCTTCCGATATGCCCAGCTGTATTAAATTTCTTCAGAATTATTTTATTATGCCCAGCTGTACTGGGTTTATTAAATTTCAAAATATTCTTATACTGCTCAGTTCTTTAGAATTTATTTATTTTTCTCCAACCATATGTAATTTTACATTTTCATTATTTTATCTTGGATGCCATTGACCGACTGACCTTATTGTTCAAATGTTGATAAAACTGAGAAACAAAAGAAAAGGAAATAGCAACAACATTTGGTATTAATTTTTTGTTGCCAAAAAATAGTAAAATATCCGGACGAAAGGGCAAATATGTAATTGCACCGTCAAATAGAAAGAAAAAGCGACTGCTCTTCCAACATTTATATAATAATAATAGGTAATAGATATAGGTAGACTAAGTGTTCATGCTAGGGGGAATACGGATGCTAGGCTTCCCTACAAAGGAAGAGCATCTGATTTTAAACGACTTCACATTTGAAAGCTGAAGAGGGTGCAACATGAATAGCTCATCTGGATGTCTGATGGTTATGAAGAAGAACAAGCCTGATATAGGCATGTTCATTATCCAGTGTATTTATGCAGGCATGACTTTGTTCTCCAGGGCAGCAATTTCTAAAGGAATGAACCCTTATTTTTTTGTTATTAACTGGCAAGCTTTTGGTACAGTTGCCTTAGCTCCATTTGCTTTCTTTCTTGAAAGGTTAACCCTAAGATTTTCTAATTTGCTATTTCTTATACTCCATTTTTTTCTGCCTATATAGAAGTGATATGATTTTATTTATTTTTTTAATTGCTGGTGAATTTTCTTCTGAATCTGCAGAAGGAACTCTCCCCCACTGTCCCACAAACTAATCTGCAAGATCTTCTTGCTTTCGTTATTAGGGTATGTGCTTGGACTATGATTGATGTCATGACTCAATGTTGGACTGACTTACTTTACAATGCCTAGTGAGACAATAATATCCTTCTGTGCACAATTTCAGGATTACTCTTAAGCTTAAATCTCGACTATTTTGCTTTAAATTACACGTCGGCGATATTAGCTGCGGCGGCGAGCACTAACACAATTCCTGCCACTACCTTTATCATAGCAGTTCTCTTATGTTTTATTTGAAATCCGAATTTTTGGTTAAAAAAATAAAAGAAAAAAAAACGTACAGAAAAAGTAAACAAAAATACTTTTTTATTTTATTCTCTTTTCCTTTAAATTTTTTTGTCTCACCGAAAATTCAAGTTCCAAACGAAGCGTTAAGGTACATGAGAAGAACAAATGGTCAAGTTAATAAAAAGAGAGATCAACTTTTACTTCAGGAAAATAGGACTAAGAATTGGGTGGTTGAAATTTCAGGATGGAAAGCATTTCCATAAAGAAATGGCATGGACTGGCCAAGGTGTTGGGTTCTGCAGTGGGTCTTTCTGGGGCCATGGTGTTTATTTTTATTAAGGGACTTCCTATGTATCCAGCAAGCCAAAGGGAAATTTCGGACCCATCTACAGAGAGTAGTTCCAAATTGGATTGGATAAAAGGTTCTCTTATCATGCTCTCATCCAACACAGCATGGTCTATGTATCGTATTATGCAGGTTCATCTCTCTCTCACAAAAATGAATTTTTATAAATTTCTCTCACTTCCTTTTGTTCTTACAGGATCCGTTTGTGAAGCAATATCCAGCAAAACTGTGACTTACAACTCTACAATCAGCAGTTTGGGCCGTCGCGATTGAGAGGAACATATCATCATGGAAGCTTGGATGGGACGTCGATCTCGTTTCTGTGGCATACTGCGTAAGTTTCTTCAGCCATGCCAAGTAAACTCATCCCATGGAAGTTGAGAGGCACAGTTTCAATTTAAAAGTGAATTTGTGAAATTTCGGAGAAAGTCCAATAATAAGGTAATACTGAGTGCTCGGTAATAATTTTTATCAAATAGTGACACGTGGTGAGTGTATACTTTAACAACTTAAATTTGTAGTACAGTAAAAAGATTTTTAAAAAAACATCCTATCAGATTTTGTCATATGTTTTTTTTTTTTTAAAAGTCCTTTCACTACACTGCAAATTCAAATTATTGATGCATATACTCATCATGAATTATTATTTAATAAAAATTATTACCGAGCATTAATGATGCCTAATCACTAAACTATTTTCCTTCTCGTGAAATTCCATTCATCTGAAGTGGCTATAGAAGATAATACCAGCTTTCTGATTTAAAGTTCAACATTTGACGAGGTTACAAAATACCTAGTGATGTGTGAACCGTCCAATATTGTTTTACTATTTTTCCACTTTACAAGGAACATGTATCTTGGAAAGCCAAGTAAAGCTAATATATACATATATATATATATATATATATTTTTTTTTTCGTCTCTAAATGTCTGAAGTAGTCATGCATAGGCATTAGTATGATTTCACTTCAAAGTTACAAATCAATATCTTACAATACAAAAATTAAACAGAATTTGTGTATGTTATGATGTGGTAGACCGTAATTTTTAGGCATTTTTAATTTAAAACAAAGAAAAAGACTACACGCATCAATCATTTTACTGAAGTGTTTATACCTTGACCAAAACAACGGTTTGTTCAAAATGTAAAGAAAAGAAATGCCTAAAAATCATAATTTCAAAAACAAAACAAATATAAAACCCCAACCTTTCTGAAATCTAACATCAGCCTATATTCTCATGTCATAAACCTTTCTAAAAAGACACTATCAAAAATAAACTTAATAAAAATAAATAAATACTGTTGAAAATAAGTAATACTCTTTATTTTTAGCTGTATTTAATTTTTTATTAAGTTTTATTTTTTACAGTGTTTTTTTGGAGAGGTTTATGACTTGGGAAGATTGGTTAGTGTTAGATTTCAAAAAGGTTGAAATTTTATATTTGTTTTGTTTTTTGAAATTCTGATTTTTAGGCATTTCTTTTCTTTACACCCTAACCAAAACAACGTCGTTTTGTTCCGGGTGTAAACACTTCGGTAAAAGGATCAGTGTGTGTAGTCTTTCTCTAAGACAAAATGCCCATCAAGATTACTCTTAGCCATAAAAATTGCAGCAAAACTTTGTTGCAAAATCAATTTATAGAAAAGAAATATTATGAAAATGGGTTGGAGAAAGGTTGCCTAAGTAAATTTTATTTAGCTATAAACTGAAATTGTAAATAAATTATGGGATAAATATAGTTTATCCCATTGTGGTTTGAGCGAAAATCAAATGACTCTCTTGTGATTTAAAAGTGAACACATAATCTCCTTATGGATTAGACGTAATTGTCACATGGACATAAACCGCTAGATTTAACGACGGTTTTGTCAAAGAGATATTTATGTCATTTTATCTCTCTCAAAAGAAAACATAAAAAAGATGATTTTTTTTCTTTTTATGTCAAAATAAAGTATTATCCTTCACATGGATATTTTTGTTATTTTACCAAATTTGTCAAGATTCCATCTACTTTGTAGATAAATCCAAACAACAGGGAGGTTTTGTGTTCACTTTAAATGATAGGATAATTATTTGATTTTCACTCAAACTATAAAAAGATAAAGTATAGTTACTCCATTAATTATTGTTGATTAACCCGAATTAATAAAAAATCTACCTCCGCCTCAAAGCATCAACGGTCGTAAATGGTGCCCTACTCCAATATGTCGGTGCATAAATGGGATTTCTCATTTTTGAATTAATAGTTTGATAAAAAAAAAAAAAATGGCAGGGTGTAATTGTCACTGGAATTACTTACTGGTTGCGAGTTTGGGTTACAGAGAAGAAAGACCCTGTTTTCGCAGCCACATTCACTCCATTAGCACTAATCATTATAGCCATCTTCTCGGCCATATTCTGGAAGGAGACTCTCCATTGGGAAAGGTCCATTTTCTTATTTGCTCTCCATTTGGAAATAGCTTATTTTGAGTATTTTTTAAAATATTTTTTTCTTAAAATAAGTACTTTATGTTTAATAGTAAACTTTTTTAAGCTAGTTTTGTTTTTCCCTTTCTAGGTTAATAAGCCAAAAAAAAAAAAGCAAAAATTTTAAAGTTTTTTTTTTACTTATTCTATTGTAGTGGAAATTTTGAAAAATAATTAATTTTAAAAATTTAAAAATAAATTGGTATATTATCATAATTAATATTGAAAATTTTTTTAACTTTACAAAACATCACGAATATTCAATCTAATTTTCTTATTTACTGCCCGTTTGAGAACAGCTTATTTCGAATATGCTAAAAAACAAAAAAAAAAAAAAAAATTTAAGTTAGTACTAAATATCTCAACCAAGTTTTTTTTAAATCAACTTATTCTTTTATACTTAAAAAAAAAAAAAAAAAAAAACTGTTTGTAAACGGCCGATTCGCTTATCTGAAAGAGAAAAACAATAGCAGACCCTATATTTTAACATTGATGAAAGCCATTTTTTATTTTTTACTTTTGTGTCAGTGCTTGTGGCGGTGTACTGCTAATTGGGGGACTTTACAGCGTTTTGTGGGGGAAGCACAAAGAAGTAAAAACTGCTGCAATTGAACTGAACGTAGAAGAAACCAAAGAGGAATCCACACAGGAGTGCACTACTCATCAAGTGATTGACGAGATGGGACTGCGGCAAATGCTTGATTTGTCCTAATTTTCTCTAGATGTATAAGCCTTCATTATTTGGTCTTTGTTTTTATTAAAAAGGGGTTGGATATAATTTGGTTACGAAGCATGTATTTTTAATGCATATTTATGTTGTTACATGTACACCTAATAATTAATAGTATGGTTAGACGGTAATTGTGAGTCAGTTTGAGTCTATTGTAAGCTTTTTATTGAATGGCTCATTAAACTATATATATTAAAGATACATGGCTAGACATCCTCTCTAATATGAACTCTAAACAGTTATCTCCAGTGATAGTTTTTTTTTTTTTGGAAATAGCAAAATAAATCAATTATTTAACAAAGTAAACATGGTACAAGAACAGAGCAAGGGCTAGGCTCAGAGCAGCCAAGGCAAAGCCTAGCTGCAAAGAAACCTTACCAAGCAAATCCAACCAATTGTAAACCACTACATAAGGCTCAGCTGGTGAGTACCAGCAAAAAAAATATATCAAAAGGAAAAACACCCTCTGAAATCATAGCAGCACACCTTTCCTAAGATTAACTTTTGATACTTCTTACCCCATCCAAGGAGTACAGAATATTATAAACTGATATGGACAACCCTGCATATCCCACTTTCAGCCATATAGCTACTTGAAATTTAGCATTTTCCAGCACTTTCCCCCACTTTACTTCATTCTTGATGAAAGATATCTCATTCCTAGCCATCCAAATGTGCCACAATACTGATATGAATAAAGAAACCCATAGCTGCTTTTCTACCTTTCTGAACTTAAAGCTCCACTACCATAGGGCCTGCTCTCTTAAGGACTTGGGGCTTACCCACTGCAATCCCCACTATTTAATTGTTGCACTCCAGATTTTTCAGGCGAATTGACAGTTAAGGAGAAGGCGGTTTGAGTATTCCTCAGACTGCTGACATAATACATAGACCAAAGAGCAACATGGAGGAAGGCTCTCTCTTGATGCTAGCATTACTTTTGACTTGATCTTCCCTTGAATAGCCATCCAACCAAACACTATTGCCTTCAGAGGAGCCTTCACTTTCCACAATTTTGATAAAACTGGGTCATCATGACTACCCCAATTCCTAACTTCATCACTGACTTGGCTCACTGAAAATATCCCTTCCTTTCCATAAATCCAAATAATTGAATCTTTTTTTGAATTCTTAAAAGGAACAGATTCAGTCAAAGATAATAACCTACTTTGATCCTCAAATTCCCATACAAACAGATTACTTCTATATATCAAGATCCAACCCCCCTATCATCCCTTACCTCGGCTATACTAGCTTTTTTTTGGATTGACAAACTAAATAACCTAGAAAAGGCTTTTTTTAAACTTTTTTCCCCTACCCACACTTCCTCCTAGAAACTTGTGTTCATACCATTCCCTACCTTTATCTTTAAATTGCTAGTTAGAACATATTTGATTACTCTCTACTCCTTACCAATCGATAATATATCACCCATAAAACTGATCCTTTGTTCCTCTGGATTTCTCCTAGAAGCCATGCATCCTTGTCATGCTTATATTTTTGACACACAATTCTTCTCCATATTGCCTCCTTTTCCTTTGAGAACCTCCACCACCATTTTGATAATAATGATTTGTTCCTTACTATTACAGGAGTTATCCCGAGCCCTCCTTTACTTTTACATCTAGATACCTTGTTCCATCCTACACAATAAATGTTCTTCTTCCCCACTTAATCCCCCCACAAGAAACTTCTATGCATCTTCTCCATCTTCTTGCACACCTCCATTGAGACCCTAAACAGGGACAGGTAGTAAAGGGGAAGACTTGCCAGAGTTGATTTTAATAAGGTAAGCCTTCCACCTATGGATAGGTAATTCCTCTTCCAAGCAGCTAATTTTGATTTCAACTTGTCCAGCACTATCTCCCATGTTTTGACAAGTCTTGGATTAGCACCTCTTGACAACCCCAAATATTTCATAGGAAGCTTTTGAACATTGCACTTGAAAATTTGAGTTGCCTCCCTGAGGAAAGAACCCTCCACACATATTCCACTTATGGCACTTGTTTAAAAATTCAAGCTAACACCAGAAATTAGTTGAAAAACTCTGAGAATTCTTTTAAAGTTCCACAACTCTACTATATCTGCTTCATAAAAGAATATTGTATCGTCTGCGACTTGCAAGTGAGTAATACCTGGCCCAGAACTTGAAATTTGTGCTCTTTTTATCAATTTTAACTCTGCTGCTTTATTTAGAAATATATTTAAGCCTTTTGCTATAATGAGGAATAAGAAAAGTGAAAGAAGGTCCCCTTATCTGATGCCTTTATGCATAGAGAATTCTTTTGTAGCTGATCCATTCACCAACACTGAGACCCTTCCTGATTGCAAGCACTTTCTGATCCATTTTATCCACATTTTGCCAAAGCCCATCATCTCCATCATTTGGAACAGAAATGACCAATTTATTGTGTCATAGGCTTGAATCGCTCCCAGAAATGATATAGACTTGAGCTTCCTTGCAAGAGAATGGGTGTGCGATTAAAGTATAAACCAGTGGTGTCTGGTATCGTTCTCCCGAAGGATCAAGCCAAATATAAGTGTCACATAAAAAAGCAAACAACCAACAATTGGTTTGAATTAGAAAGTTACTTAAGTAAATTGTAATTATGTATAAAGAAAACCGAAAATATGTTGGTGGAGAGAGGATTTTAACTACCAAATTAAACTAATTAAACTAAGTGTTAAAAGCAATTCTAACTAGATTTAAAGACAATTAATGAAAAGCTTGGATGCAATGGCTTCAATCCACCAATTCTCTACTAGGTCTTCAATAAAGATTTGTATAACTCAAGTCAAGGCTCACTCCATGGATCCTTGACTCGGAAGATTTCGACCATAAACACTTGAATTCATGTTCAATTGAGTGTAGATTAATGTTCAATTGTAGGAATCATAGAGACAAACTATCAATTGTGCAATTTCTATACCAATTAGTTAATTTTGCATAGCAATTTCTAACATAGATTATGAATCTAAGTCTTTTATGGATCTACAAATCAATTGAAATAAATTTGGAGAAAAACATAAGATAGATTATTGAAGTTCTTTTCACCTCCATTAAAGCCCTTAAAGATCCTTGGTAGATCTCCACAATTACATCCAAGAGATGTTTAGCTACTTGATTCCATAATAGAAAACATGAAGAAATGGAGATCTTGCATTAATTGGAGAAGAAATTGATGTTTGCTTACAAGGAAAATGGAAGAAAATACAAAGGAAACTAACTTTCTCTCTCTAAAATTTATACTAACTGCCAATCTAATCTAAAATGGTGATAGATTCAAAAAATCTCGTCATTTTCTGGAGATATAGCAGTGAAAATTACACAGGGGATGCCAGTATTGTACGTATGGTACTATTCATCGTACGTATGGTGAGCATACCGTACGTATGGTCGGCCTTACCCTAATCCAGACTTTTTGAAGTTGGGAAATCCTCTGTAGGCGTACATAAGGTGGAACTTACCGTACATATAGTGAGACCACGTACGGTGACTCCAACGGTACGTACGATCCAGGCATTTTTTTGCTCCTTTTGCTCTAAATCCACCATTTCTTCACTCCAAACCTCCAAAATACTCACAAATACTTATTAGAACAATTATTATACTAAAATGAGGCATATATACAACATAGTTGGACTAACAATAGCTATTTAGGGAATTTAGATTACACTTTAGGAGTGTAATTACCACCCCCCACCTAGCTTTTGCTAGTTCCTAGCAAAATGCGAAAAATAAAATGAATATGTACACAAAGATAATCTCTACTTTCGTGGAAGTCCTGAATGCATTTAGCCTATGCATCAAGCCTTTGAACCCCTAAATTACCCCTAGTAGGCAAGTGGTGTCTCGTGAGGGCTTACAGTGATGACACTCACAAATATCGCCATATAATCAACAATCCTAGATGTAGAACAATTTAGGAGAAATCCATAAGGGTGTATCACAACACTCAAAACAATGTATCTTTACTTTCCATACAAACAAGATGAGTCTATGAAGACATTATGACAAGATTCATGAGTGTGTGTGTGCTAGGATCATACATGGTAGTTTACAGTACTTCACTTCACATCGTCAACCTTAGAGCCTTGATCCAAACACTCTTCGGGCATACACTCAAAGAGTAATCGAACACACAATTTATCTCACTTGGCTGCTCTTAATAAAGGAGTAAGTGTGCAAGTCATACAAAAGAGCAAACCAAACTAGGAAAGACGATATAATGTAAGTGTATCAACTTAGCATGACTTCATGAAAGTATGCTTTATAGCATAGATATCAATTAAGCATGATATGCAAATAATGTCTTACATTCCATCAAGATCTCAATTGAAAATCATGCTTCGAATCATCAAGGATTTTGTAAGAGAAGGCCAAGAGGTATCAAGGTATGTTAAAAAGGAAAGGAAAGGTGTGAAGATGCAAAACATGTGTGATTCAAGGCATGTAATGCTCATTAAAAGACATTATCTTTTTCCAACTTTTGACTCTTATAATATTAACCTCACCTCTCTTTGAGGTGTCAACTCCCTTCATCTATCACACATTTTTGTTCTTTTTTTTTTCCACTTTATCATATGCTTTCAATTTCTACACATGTATTATACTTTTTTTTCCTTTTTCTCTTTTTTTTTTTTAAATCAAAAGAATAGGAACACTTTTCACTTGCCATTAATGATTTTTTTTTTACTTCTTCTCTTTTTTTTTTTTTTTTTTTCTCATCTCTTTTCCCATGAGATTTAGAATTGCATTACAAAGAGTGAGAAGATGTGGTGATAAAGAGAAGGAAAATATCAATAAAAACTTGGCGGCTCAAAGTGAACAAAGAGGGCCTAAAATCATTTCCAAAGCAAGTATTGTATATATAGATCTTGATAGAATGCAAGTGCTAATCAATGCAAATCGATATTAGACCAACAAACCAAACACAAATATAATGAAGTCATTCGTAAATGCGAGAAGTCAATAAGAATTCATTCGAGTAAGTGTAAAAATCTCTCCAATGAAGAAATAGGCTCTACTCTTACCGGGTAATGATCTCCACTTAATTAGGTCATAGATGCAAAGGTCAACAATGTACACTATGTAATATGATCCGCGCTTGTAAATGCAATCATTTCATCATAATGTAATTAAAACCATATCGCATTCATATTGAAATCAAAGAATAACAACGCTCATCATATTGTGATCATGCCCCATGCTAACCCCTAATCATATATGAATCTCGAATTGAATCTCATAAGATATGCTATGGCCCCTCATGCGAAGAATCAACACATCCACTATGAATAAAAAAGGTCAACTAATAGATCACTGATGGATGTTAACAATAGGAAGTACATAGTGAGAGAAACCATACAATACTGTCAACCTCTTACCATCATGCAATAAATAAAGATGAATTATCCACTAACTCATATCTGAAAAAGAACCTGTGTATATAAGAGGTCGACATACACTGAAATAAATATATCATATAAACTCAAAACAGCCATGTAATCATATGAAATTGAAATGGGCTACATAAAAAATGGCATAAATTTTTAGATACATCAATGAATGAAATGTATACATAAAATGTACATGAGATGCAATACATAAGATGCTATTTAAACTCTACCCTACCCAAGTCTGAAATCATCATCATCTTGAAAATAATGCCCTCATAAAGATGTAGGGTCTGTAGTATCAACAGTTAAGTCAGGAAAATTAGGCTCCTCATCCTCCCGAAGTCTGGCCAAAAGTCAGTCAACATCTAGCTCTTACGTGTCTACTCCTATCGAATCTCATCTTGAAACTTGGTCTGAGAGGTCTGAAGCTCTACAATCTGAGTGCCCAAAACTATCTGTAAAGCAGTGATCTGTGCTGCATGGGCTGTCTTTAGAGCGGCACACCTCTGACCGAGCTTGGTATGGGCTATCTGAAGACCTGCAATAGTCTGCTGTATCAATTGAATGGCCGTGGTTTGCCTCTCAATGTGCGCACTCTGTTGGTCTAACAGCTGAGCGAATGCCTGTAATGCTGGACTAGCCTGAGCCTGTTGCGGCTTAGCCTCAGCCTGTGGCTGCTGTCCTTCTACTGGAACCTATTGCTGGGCCTAAACAAGAGCCTCAGCCCATCTTTAAATGCCTGCCAACTGACCCGCATTCGTGTTCTGAGTAAATAGGGGGATCGGTACAAGTACCAGAGCTAAAGGAGTGTCATTTGGAACGGCTACTCCGGCACGCACAATTAATTCGGTCATCATGCCTGCGAAAGGTTACTCATAGAAAGCTCCAAACATGTGTAAACACCCGTTTTTGCCCGCTCGGCAGTCTCCAGTCCGTCCAAACTTGTACTCAGGTCGATATGGGCGTATTCCAAGTTTAAATCAATTCTCTAGATATAATTCCGTCAATCGATCGCTTCGCAGGCCTATTAGGCCCAATAAAGGCAAAATGACCAAGGTGCCCTTGGGACACTATCCGGTCTAATTCCAGTGGGCATGTCTTTTCAAAGATAGTAAGTCCCCGTTTAAATCTTAAATCCAATTTCAAGTCCAAATCCAATTCCAATTAAATCTAGCACGTTTTTCGAGAAAGTTGATTCCTCAAGGCAGTAAGTCCATCTTGTTCGGCACATTTTCCAAGATAACTCTTTGAAATGGTAATTCCTTTCAAACCCGTCGCTTGGGATGAGACCCCAAGTTTCTGAGATGGTAGAACGGTTCACCTTTGGCGCTTGTTAGCTCGCCAATAAAGAAATGTCCGTTATTCAGCACGCCTTTCAAGAAAGTTGATTCATCAGGCAATAAGTCCACCTAACAGCTTCTTGAGATCAGGCAATCTCTGGAATGATCGCGAACCATTAGAGTAACGGAAGTACTCATGAACATTGCAATCGTTAGAGTGACGGAAACACTCATAAACAGGTCCATATAGGGAACTGCCAAAAAACCCCTATGTCATGGGACCACTGTCAGAGTGACCGAAACACTTAAAACCTAGGTCAACACCAGTGCTTGCTAGCCCACTACGGTGAAAAATGACCAAACTGTCCTTAGGGCCATTTTCGGCACGTTTCTTGAAAAAGTACCTAAGTCCTCAGAAGGGTAATTCCACCCTTTCAGAATTGTCTTAAAGACAATCTGACAAGATTAGGTGCCTTCCAGTCAGTTTCGGGTTAATTCCGAGACCTTTCGGTCAAACTGACCATTTTACCCCTAGGCATCCGAGCGCCTCGAGAACCACACCAGCTCTAGGTATCGAACCAGTAACCTCCCGGGGATGCTTCTAATAGTATTCTCGGCTTTTCGATACATTTCTGGATCATTTCGAGTCAGTTCAGACAAGCCCGATGCAAAATGATCGTTTTACCCCTAGTGGGTCGGTCACCTTTTCCAACCACACCGGCTCTGGGTATCAAATCGGTAACCTCTTGAAATATTCTAAATAATGTTTCCAAACCTCGAGTCTTCTTCCGGGATATCCCGAGTCCATCCCGTTAGCTTTCGGCCCGATTGACCGTTTTGCCCCTAATGGCCCGGTCAACCCCTCTAACAAATCCTGACATCGTTTGTCAAGTCTACTACCCCCGGGACACTATTCTAAGGGTTCCTGTCCCTTTTTCCGAAAATTAGGCCATTCCCAACCCTTTAAGTCATTCTGAACCTTCCGGAGTCACTCCTAATGGAGCCAGGCTAAAAATTGCATGGTTATCACTAGTACAGGCGCCCAAACCTTCTGAAGATACGTTGCCTGCCGACCTTAAAACTTTCCTAAGTGGCTGTAGTGGCGCTAAGCTAAAATTTGGCCTAGCGCCACTCCTAGTGGCGTTAGAAGGAAATTTTGCCTGGCGCCACTGCAACAGGCGCCATGTTAATCCTCTGTCTATAAATACAAAGCCTTTTTCAGCGTGAAAAGGGTCTGCAAACTCAGTCCAAAAATTCTGTTATTCAAGATACAGACCTCGTAGCCTCTCCAAACCCTAGTCTTCTTTAGCTTTTCCAAACCCTAGCCCCCATACACTAAACCCCTAGTATACATACACTCTCATACACTCAAATACACTCATATACTAGCTTCCAAAGCCTCCATTGAAGACTTGAAGTGCTGCAACTCCAAAGCTCCCGAAGACTAAAGTAAGCTATCGAAAACCGAAGTAAAGCAAGCCAGCAAAACCAAGCAAAACAAAGAAGACATAAGGTAGGCTTCTTATTAACGTTTACGTAATTCCCCTTATCTCTTCTCTCTCCTAACCCACTTGGGTTTTCTTCTATTTTAATCCCCCATCTTTTACCCCCCTTTCTTGCATGCTTGAAACAAGGGACTCCCTAGTTCATGTGTAGGATTAGGCTATTGAAAGTCACCGTATCGGGGGCTTTCTCTTAGTCTAATTGGAGACCACGTGGGTTTGGCTCCCTTGATTATGTGGTGAAGCCTTTGATCTTGTATGTTCACGACCCCAACTTGCATTGTGCATACCATGATCATGCATCTCTCCAAAATCTGTTTTCAAAACTTGTGTCAAAATTGTTTTAAAACTTGTGTTAAAATATTCTTCTTCAAAACTTGTTTTCAAAATCGCAATCTTAAGGTGATTCTAGCATTTCATGGTTAGGGTTGCTTTAGGAAAGTGTTACATTTAAAGTGACCAATATGGTCCATATTTTCAAATCCTTGTTGTTTTCAAAACCACAATCCTAGAATGGTTCTAATATTCTTATGGTTAGAATTGTTTTAGAAAAGTGAGATATTTGTAGAGGTTTGCAAAAGTCCACATTCAAATCCTCTCCAAAATCTCTTTTTAAACTTACTTTCTAAAAATCTCTTTCCTAATACACTTTCTAAAAACTCTCTCCAATCTCCTTTTCAAAATTGCTTTCTAAAAATCGCTTTATAAAAACTCCCTTCAAAAAATTTATTTTTCAAAACTTCTTTTCAAACTCCTTTCCAAAAGCTCTCTTCAAAATTCACTTTGTAAAAACGCTCCTTAAATTTCCTTCTTAAAAAAAACTCTTTCCAAAAATCCGTCTCCAAAAACTCTCTTTTTCAATTTTACTTTCTAAGAACTCCTTTTTAAGATCTTCTTCCAAAAATCTTTCTTTTCAAAAATTCTACTTTCCAAAATCTCTTTTCTTGGAGTCCAAGTTAAACCCTAGAGCCATGGTTAGAAAACTCTACTTTTTTTTTCCAAAAATATGATTTTCAATTTCCTATTTTGGCCTCAAACTTGAGGTTTCCAAATTCTATTTTCTACATCAAAATCATGTATTTCCAAACACTATTTTCTACACTAAAATCTAGGATTTTCAAAACTTCATCTTTCCAATTCCATGTTAAATCAAATCCTCCGTTTTTGAAAACAAAATCAAATAACTTCTTTTAGAAACAATATCCAATCTTTTGTTTTAGGAAACTAAATCCAAACCTTTCCTAATCACAATCCTTCCTAATCCAAATCATTTCTAATCCAATCCTTCATAATCTCATACCTTCCTAAGCCTTAAGTTTTCAAAACTTAAACTTTAAAATATTTTCTTAAACTTTAAGCTTCTTAATCTCCCTAATTCCATACCTTTCCAAATCTAAATTTTCAAATATTTTTTAAACTCAAACCTTTTCTAATTTCAAGTATTTCTAAAACTCAAACTTCGAATCTTTCTAAAATTCTAAAGTTTCTAAATTCAAAACTTTCCAATTTCAAAACCTTTCCTATTTTAAACTTTCCTAATTCGAAATCTTTCCTAAAATGAAATTTTCCTAAAACGGAACTTTCCTATTTTGTAACTTTCCTAATTCGAACTTTTCCTAAATCCAATCTTTCCCTAATCTTCCAAGTCCAACATTCGAGTCAAATCATTTCTAAATCCCTTCCAAGTCAAGTCCAATTTTTTTTGAACCTCAAGTCTTTCCTAAATTCTATCTTTCTTAAGTATAGGTTTCCTAAATCTCAATCTTTCCAAAACAAGTCCAAATCCTTCTTCGAAGTTCTATCTTTCCAAATCAAAGTCCAATATTTTCAATTCCAAATTCCAATTTCAAATCTTTTATTCTAAGTTCAAATCAAACCTTTTTTCAAATCAAAATCTCTTTTTCAAATCAAACCTTCTATTTTTTATCGGACTCTTATCCGAACTACAACTGACCTAATTCCCAAAAAGGGATACGTAGGCAACCCTCATGGGTGTGGTCATAACCTTTTTCAAATCTCCAATTTCATAACATTTTTCAAATTTCCAATTCTATAACTATTTTCAAACTTCCAATTCCAAAAATCTACTTTCAAATCTTCAATTTCAATTTTCAAAAATTTCTTTCCAATTTCAAACTTCAATTTTTCCTTTCAAATCAATTTTCAAAATGAAATATTTCTTTCAATATCTATCTTTTCAAATCCATTTCAAAATCAAGTCAAGTTCTTTTCAAATCTATTTTCAAGATCAAATCCTTGCACTTGCCTATCATGCATCATGTTAAACATCTTTTCAACATTCTTTTCTAAAGTGGATAGTTTTGGACATTTATTAATCGAAGACTCTAATGAGTGAACCTAGGGTGAATAGACATATAGGTACCGCAAGGGCAGTGTAGGGTGATGGGTTAGTGCATCTTCCTTACACGTAACCAACTTCCGAACCTAGATCACTGTTTTCAAGGAACAAATGGAGTTATTTTCAAAAAGAGCTTAAATCTTTCTAAAGGTTACCAAACAACCTATTTTCTTAAAAACCTTCTCTTGAGAAAGTATTTAAAAAAAAAACATTTTTCAAAAAACCTAAGTGTAATCTTCAGATTGTGCTTAGTTTTAGGTGACCTAACTCACTTTAATCAAGTTAGGTGGTGACTCCAAATTGTTTTCCAAAAGCCCTTTACTTAAATAAATTTTCAATTCAAATCTAGTCGCACTCTTTCTAGGAAGATGAATTCTAACGAGAGAGTACAATATTTTTCTCGTTTGTGTGTGTATTCCTCGAGTGCAAAAAATTTGGGCGCGACAACATGTAGCAAGGAAGATCAATGGTCCTACCTGTCCCTAGGGCATAAAGTAATTGGCCTCTATGCCTACTCACCTCTCCACGATGCTCTAACGAATAGATCGAACTGTAAGTGAAAATGAACATCGGGGCGTACCTCGGAGCAAGGAATGTCTTCTCAATCTGAGAAAAAATCCACTGGGTATCAGGCGGGCAAATCTCGATGACCATCACCTCATGATCAACCTCATCTTATTGGCGCCAACTCAAAGCTAGGTCATAAACCCGGGGAAGGCCAAAGAACTCTGCAAAAGTGGCTGGGGTGATGGTAATGGTCTTACCCCTAACTGTGGAAACTATATGCTCATCCCCAGTAACATCCAAAAGTGATAAGATGTTGGCCATCAGCTCAACAACTAGCCTAGTCCTATGCTGGCCACTGTACTGTGCCAACCAAAGTCTACAGTGAGCTTTAAACATCTCTCTCCACAAATATGGCTCGCCCTCAAAGCGCTTAAGAGTCATCGCTCTCTCCAGCACTAGACCTCTCCGACTAAAAATCTGATCATAACGCTACTGGGCCTTCCTGTCAACAAACCGAGAGGCATCAAAAGCGATGGGGGTCCTGTGGACCTTCTTGGTCCGCGGAGCCATCTATACTAATGAATTAGCCAAACTACTAAACTAGAAAGAAACTAAAAAGAAAGGCAAGGAAATGAAAAAGAAAGGCTCTAGGAATACCTAAAGGTGGATTGAAGACGGGCACGGACAAGTAGGACTATGGCTGGAATCCGGCAAGGCTTTGCTGCACACTCAAAACACTCCCTCATGCACCCTCACTGAGTCAGCTTTGAGTCTACTTAGTTTAGAAACGAATCACAATTTGAAATGAGTGGTATATATAGAAAATCTGGGGCACTGTACGTACGATGAATAAGTGCGTACGTTTGGTGTCGGAGTGCTGGCGTATGCGTGCTCAGGCGGCCGGTACCGTACGTATTCACTAGTTCACCATACGTACGGTCGAGAGAAATCTGAACCATTAGCCAATAAACATATGCCACGTCAGCATACGCAACGTAGCTAAACCGTACGTGTGCTTCCACCACCGTACGTACGGTAGGCTAACCGTACATACACTAAAGAAGGAAAACATGCAGCTCATAGAATTGATCTACTCTGCGCGAAAATGAAAAAAAAAAAAGTTGGGCCCAAAACAGCATGAACAGAGGAGAATGCTCTATAATCGACCCTCACCCCCCACTTAGAACAATGCATTGTCCTTAATTTATAACAAGAAGCAACAAAAGGGAAGAATCAAGGCAACACGAGAGTGATTATGCGACCCACCATTTCATTAAAATAATGAAATTGAACAATACAACGCCAAAGATGGCATGAATAACAAGGAAACGAGAAACCAGGGACCCCTACAAAAGAAGTTCGGAACAAGCCAACCTATGTTGCTAACTATCACCTGATGGAGCATGCGAGCCTATTTCTTAGAAGTGTTGGAAACGGAAGATGCGGTGGCATCCTTTTTGGTGGATCCAGAAGACGATGGAGATGACTCGTCAAGGAGACGAGAGGCCACCAAGCAAGCTACAGCGATGGCATCATCCGCTGGAAGCCAAGACAATGAAGTGTAAGTGTAGGCCCACAAGAATGGCACGTAGTCCAGATCCTCTAACTCTTCAGAACTCAGGACTTGAGAAACAATCTTGTTTGCCTTAGAAGTCTCCTTGGATGCCATGGAAGGGAAGGAATGCCAAAAGGAAAACCAATGCAACAATGTGGCAATGTAGGGAGAGAAGTGAAGCGTAAAAACTATGGCCAGGAGCCCCCTCTTAAAAGCTTAAGGTATCACATGCAAGAGAATCAATTGAGTGATATGAAAGTTCCAAGTGGTTGGGATTCCCTACACAAAATCAAAAGCATGTGACTCTCCTAAGAAGCAATTGAATGGGCCCATAGAAATAAACTAGCTACTCCTAACTAAACCAAAAAATGGAAAAAGAACTAACTACACGAGCAACCTCACTTAAAAGCTAAACTAGAATACTATAAATAGCGAAAGTCTACTCCTAGTTAAATGAAATCAACCAAAACTAAGAATGAAGGAAAGAGAAAATAAAATCAATCATACAAAAAAAAAAAAAAAAAAAAACTAAGGAAGAAATAAGAAAGCTAACCTAAACTATTCCTTCTCCTAAAAGACTAGAGCATAGGCCATCATCAATCAAAAGAAGGTGTAAGATCCACACAATCTAAGTCGTCCTGAAAAGTCTCAAAATATGATTTCAACCTTTGGGCACTCACTTTGAAAGCCGACCCATTAGTGAGATTCTTCACTTCTATAGCACTATGGAAAAAAATATTGGTAACAAGGTAAGGACCCACCAACTTACTTCGTTACTTGCCCGGAAACAAATGAAGGCGCGAATCATAAAGAAGAACTTTTTGACCAATCTTAAAGGATTTGCAAAGAATGTGTTGGTCATGAAATTTCTTAATGCGGGCCTTAGCAATTTTAGCATTTTCAAAGGCATCATTACGGAGTTCATCAAGTTCATTCAATTAAAGCTTCTGATGAGCTCCCGTGGCATCAAAGTCTTCATTACATTGCCAGATGGCCCAATAGGCTTTATGTTCAATTTCCACTGAGAGGTGGCAAGCCTTTCCATAAACAAGCCTATATGTTGATACACCAAGCACGGTCTTGTAACCCATGCGGTAAGCCCACAATACGTCAGTTAACCTAAGGGACCAATCCTTCCTATTGGGTTTAATGGTTTTTTCAAGGATTCTATTGATCTCCCTATTGGCTAACTCGACTTGCCCTTGGGTTTGAGAATGGTAAGGTAGGCCAACCTTATGAACCACACCATACTTCTTTAGTAAGAATGCAAAGGGTCTATTACAAAAGTGTGAACCACCATCACTAATGATGGCTCGGAACATGCCACATCTTGAGAAGATGTTCTCCTTCAAAAAGCGGACCACCACTTGGTGGTTATTGTTCCAGGAGGCAATGGCCTCCACCCATTTTGAAATATAGTCCACCGCTATTAAGATGTAAAGGTAGCCAAAAGAGTTAGTGAAGGGTCCCATGAAGTCAATTCCCCAACAATCAAATATTTCTAAGATGGTAATGGGTTGAAGAGGCATCATGTGACGCTTAGTAAGAGTTCTTAAATGTTGCAACCTATCACATGCCAGACAAAATACATGAACATCCTTAAACATGGTTGGCCAATAAAGGTCACATTGAAGAATCTTAGTAGTGGTCCTTTTGGAGGAAAAGTGTCCTCTACAAGCTTGGGAGTGGAAAAACTCCATAACTTGTTTTAACTCATGATTAGGCACACAGCGTCAGATAATTTGATCCAGGCAATACTTAAAGAGGTGAGGATCATCCCAAGAAAAATAACGCACATTTCGAAAGAACTTGGGTTTATCAATGGACGACCAATGCGATAGAACCTCACCGGTCATAAGATAGTTTGCAATATCGACAAACCAAGGAGGAGGAACTTTCTCCAAAGCATGCACATGCAAGATTTGCTCATCCGGAAAATGTTCATTGATAGGGGTGGAGTCGGTGGCTCTTCCATCAAGGGGGAGCCGAGACAAATGATCCGTTACTATATTTTCTACCCCTTTTTTTATCTCGCATTTTAATGTGAAATTCTTGAAGCAATAAGATCCACCGAATGAGGCAGGGTTTTGCATCGGGTTTGGTGAAAAGATACTTAAAGGTCGCATGGTCGGTGTAAATGATAATTAGTGACCCTATCAAGTAAGAACAAAATTTATCCAATGCAAAAACTACCGTGAGAAGTCCCTTTTCAGTTGTGGTGTAATTGATTTGGGCATCATTGAGGGTTTTAGAGGCATAATATATGACATGAGGCTTCTTGTCAATTATTTATCCCAAAACTGCCTCCACAGCGTAGTCACTAGCGTCACACATAAGCTCAAAGGGGTGAAAACAATCGGGTGTACACAAGATTGGGGCGGATGTCAATAACCCTTTTAAAATGTCAAAAGCTTGTTGACAAGTTGGGATCCACTCAAATGGCATATCAAGAGGCAAAAATTGACACATTGACCTAGTAATTGCACTAAATCCCTCAATAAAACGCTGGTAGAAACCGGCATGTCCAAAAAATGATCGCACATCTTTCACACAAATGGGAGGAGATAGTTTTTGGATTAATTTAATTTTAGCCTTATTAACCTCTATCCCTTTAGAAGACACGAAGTGATCCAACACAATTTCACTGGTAACCATGAAATGATATTTTTCCTAATTAAAGACAAGGTTACTCTCCTCACATCGTTCTAATACCTTTCCTAAATTCTCAAGACATCCTTCAAAGGTGTCTCCATACACTGAGAAATCATCCATGAACACTTCTACAATATGCTCTACCATGTCACTAAAGATACTCATCATACACCTTTGAAATGTGACCGGTGCATTGCACAAGCCAAAGGCATGCCGCACTATGCATTTGTACCAAATGGACACGTAAAAGTAGTCATGGATTGATCCTCTAATGCAATCTTAATTTGGTTGTAATCGGAATAGCCATCAAGAAAGCAATAGAAAACTTTTCTAGATATTCTCTCTAGAATGGTCAAGAAATGGCAAGGGAAAGTTGTCCTTTCGGGTCACGGCATTGAGACGATGGTAATCAATACACATTCGTCATCCGGTTTATATACGAGTGGGCACTAATTCATTCTTATCATTTCTAACTACTGTGACACCCTATTTCTTAGGTACCGCTTGGGTAGGACTTACCCACTTAGAGTAAAAAATGGGGTAGATAATACCCGCATCAAGTAATTTCAACACCTCACCCTTTACCACTTCCTTCATGTTAGGATTTAATCTTCGTTGCATTTGACGCACGGGTTTAGCCCCCTCTTCTAGGAAAATGCAATGTATGCACAAAAGAGGACTAATACCATAGAGATCGGTGATGGTCCACCTTATAGCTTTCCTATGGTGTTTTAGCAAGGCTATTAAGCTTTCCTCTTGGCTCAAAGATAGGGTGAAAGAAATGACAACGGGATATGGCTCACCATCACCCAAAAATGCATACTTCAAAGTGGTCGGTAATGGTTTCCTCTCGAGATTGAAAGGCTTTATTTTCGATGGAATTGGTTTTATATCACTAGGTTAGAGAGGTTCAAAAGAAGGGATCCATTAACCCACATGCATACATTAGGCACTCTCACGACCTAAAGAAGAAATTTCTCCTAAAGCCTTAACATGCAAATCCAAAGCTTTATGAGGCTCGCTCCTCAATAAAGCTTTTTCCAAAGAGTCCTCAAAGAACTCATTCCCAAAGTGGTCTTACACTATTATCTCAATGATGTCGACCTTTTGGATATCCTCACACTTACCCAGGTTTTTGGCAACCAAAAAAATATTAAATTCAAAAGTGGTATTGTCAAATGAAAGCTTTACTTACCCATTCCTACAATGGATGATAACATTGGAAGTAGCTAGGAAAGGTCGCCCTAGAATGACGGGGATTTGGTTGTGAGCTATATAATTCTCCACTGGTTGAGTATCCAACACTATGAAATCAATGGGGAAATAGAAGTTATCAATTTAGATGAGCACATCCACAATGATACCCCTAGGAACCTTTATAGACCTATCCGCTAGTTGTAAAATCACACGAGTATGTTGTAATTCTCCTAAACCAAGTTCCTTATATACCTAAAATGGGAGAAGATTAACACTAGACCCTAAATCCAATAAAGCTCGATCTATCCTAGTGTTCCCTATGGTACAAGAGATGGTAGGATATCCAGGGTCCTTAAATTTTGGAACGGTTTTGCATTACAAGATTGCACTTTGATTCTCATTCATCATAGCCATCTCCTTGACATGTAACTTTCTTTTGAAAGTACATAAGTCCTTTAAGAACTTGGTATATGATGGAATTTGCTTAATGGCATCAAGAATAGGGATGTTGATCTCAACTTGCTTGAACACTTCATAAATTTCGGCATTCAAAAGTTCATTCTTTGGTTTGGTCAACCTTTGAGAAAAAGGTGCATGCTTCAAGATATCTTTCCTCTTATCCCTAATGGTCTCACTTAAAGTATCAAAAGGAGTAACAACAGACTCCTTTTTCTCTTGATGCTTATCACTCTTTCCGTCCTCTCTCGATTCTTCCTTTTCCTCAACCTCCTTTTCTTTTTCTTTTCCCATTTGGTCAACACACGGTTTAGAAGTTACATCCTTTGAGGGAATGGTTTTATCAATGTCTTTACAGCTTTTAAGAGTGGTGATGGCTTGTACTTGTTCATGACTTGTTTGAGGGTCCATGCCACCCTCAGTGATGTGTACTTACCTAACCACCGGATTGGGTTGAGGTTGAGCCGGGAATCTCCCCAAGACCTTTTGAGTCAAAGCTTGTGTCAATGTAGACATTTGCTTTTGTATGTCCTCAAGCATCCTAGTATGTTGATCCAACACCCTATCTTGCTTATCTACCCTTGCATTAACCCCTCTCATGTCATTGGATATTTGATAAAAATGATCTTCCATAGGTTTCCTATGAGGAGGTTGACACATTTTGGGTTAATTTGGAAGTTGTGCCATGGGTTGGGGTTGGTAAGCTTGAGATTAAGGTGCTTGGAATGGAGGAAGAGGTGTGGAATAGTGTTGAGGGTTTTGATACCTTCCTTGGTAAGATTGGGAGTTTGAACTCCCCTCATTCCTCCACCTAAAATTAGGGTAATCCCGCTATCTCGAATTGTAAGTGTTAGAGTAAGGGTTTCCCCCTCCTCTTTGGAATTGGCCAATTGCATTGACTTGGCCATGTAAAGCTTCTTTCACCCTCGGAATGATTCGGCATGAAGATGTGTCATGGTCGATGGGGTCACACACTATGCAACAAGTCTTTTTCCTCACCTTACTCTCAGCCACTAACACCTTCTTCCCTTCTAGAGCCTCTAGTTTCTTTGTTAAGGTGGCCCCTCTCGCATTAAAATCATCAATCTCTTTTAATTGGTATCGCCCTAACCCTTGTTGAATGGAACGACCCTTAGGATTTTGGGTCCCGATAAGTGCCCAATGCCTAGCCTTGTTTGCTAAGATGTCAAAGTATTCATAGGCTTCATGGGGTTGTTTATCAAAGAACGTCCCAACACACATTGACTTAATCAAGTGCTTACATTGAGGGGTTAGAGATGAGTAAAAAGTATTGATGATGTGCCATTCGGTGAAACCACGATGAGGGCATGTATTCAAGAGGTCCTTAAACCTCTCCCAATATTGAAAGAACGTTTCCTCCATCATAGAAAAAAATTAAAAAATTTACCTTCGGATGCTTTCTGTTTGGTTCTTGGGAAAGAATTTCTTTAAAAACTCTCCTTAGAGTATGGCCCATGAATGAATAGATATAGGCCTTAAAGAATTGAACCAAAGTTTGGCCTTGTATTTCAAACAAAAAGGGAAGAGTTTTAACAAGAAAACTTCCTTCGGGCAAGAATTATCCATGATAAGTGAGCACGCATCCTCAAATTCCTTAATGAAATCGTATGGTTGTTCGGAGTCTATTCCAAGGAAATGAGGAAGCATTTTCATGCTTCCCGATTGAATGTTAAGTGAAGTGTAATGTGACGGGAATACTATGCATGAAGTTGGTGCTTGACGTGGAGGATTCAAGTAGTCCCGTAAGGTTCTTTGATAGGGGGCCGCCATATTGCCATGGTGGCTCCCTCTTTCCATATCATCATCGCCTCCTACATTGGGATCTACCCCCGGCGGAATGGGTTGAAGATTAGGGTGGATTTGTGGGTTAGGAGCATTGGGTGCAGCATTAAGATTCGGATGGAAGACGTTGGATAAACCTTGGTCATTCATGTTTTCCATTGGAAGAAATACTAGGTCCACAACTAATGGAAATCTCGGTGTGAGTGATGATGAACTACTCACACTCTCAAGCCTCACAAGTCAATTATGAATGTCCCGAGTGAAATGGGGCATACAAAGATGAATGCAACAAATAATAGACCGTCTAGGTCATACAGCACATCATACACAAACGTGCATTGCCGGACAACAACTTTTTCTCTTGTTCTCCAACCGATCCTCCAATCTCCTTATGCAAAGCAATACCACCGATTTGCAAATTAAGCACACTATCTTACCTCCACTAAATGTCTCCACACAAGAAGTCCAAGCAAAATGCAATGCAACTAAACCTAGGTCAAACAAAATAAACTAAGAAATGAAAAACAAAAAATCTATGCACATTAAGGGAGAAAGAGATTACCAAGGCCCGAAGCCGTGTATGCTTCCGTCAAGGGTGAGTGATCAAATCCCACCCATTTGCAATTTTGTTGTTCTGTTTAGTTTTCTTTTTCTCCTTTATTTGCTATTTTTGTTTTTTTTTTATATGCAATTCACCTAGTGCTTCTCCAATCCTAAACTTGTTGGTGTTTTCCTTATTCTTTTGATCCCCGGTAACGGCACCAAAACTTGAATCGCTCTAAAAAATGATATAGACTTGAGCTTCCCCGCAAGAGAACGGGTGTGCGATTGAAGTATAATCTGGTGGTGTCCGGTATCATTCTCCCAAAGGATCAAGCTAAATATAAGCATCAAATAAACAAACAACCAACAATTGATTCGAATTAGAAAGTCAATTAAGTAAATTGTAATTTTCTACAAAGAAAATCGAAAATATGTTGGTGGAGAGAGGATTTTAACTACCAAATTAAACTAATTAAACTAAGTGTTAAAAGCAATTCTAACTAGATTTAAAGGCAATTAATGAAAAGCTTGGATGCAATGGCTTCAATCCACCAATTCTCTACTAGGTCTTCAATGGAGACTTGTATAACCCAAGTCAAGGCTCACTCCATGGATCCTTGACTTAGAAGATTTCGACCATAGACACTCGAATTCATGTTCAATTGAGTGTAGATTGATGTTCAATTGTAGGAATCATAAAGACAAACCATCAATTGTTCAATTCCTATACCAATTAGTTATTTGTGCATAACAATTACCAACATAGATTATGAATCTAAGTCTTCTATGGATCTACAAATCAATTGAAATGAATTTGGAGAAAAATATAAGATAGATCATTGAAGTTCTTTTTACCTCCATTTAAGCCCTTGAAGATCCTTGGTAGATCTCCATAATTACATCCAAGAGATGTTTAGCTACTTGATTTCATGATAGAAAACATGAAGAAATGGAGATCTTGCATTAAATTGGAGAAGAAATTGATGTTTTCTTACAAGGAAAATGGAGGAAAATACAAAAGAAACTAACTTTCTCTCTCTAGAATTCGTACTAGCTGCCAATCTAATCTAAAATGGTGATAGGTCCAAAAAATTTGGTCATTTCCTGGAGATATAGCAATGCAAATCACACAAGGAATGCTGGTACCATACGCATGGTACTGTTCACTGTACTTATGGTGAGTATACCGTACGTACGGTCGGCCTTACGCTAGTTTCGGCTTTCTAAAGTTGGGAAATCCTCTACAGGCGTACTTACGATGGAACTTACTGTCACGCCCAGTTTTTTCACCCTTGAGGAATACACACACAAGCGGGAAAAATACTGTACTCTTTCGTTAGAACTCATTCTCCTAGAAGGACGAGTGTGACTAGGTTTGAATAGAAAATTGATTTGAATTAAGGGCTTTTGGAAAACAATTTGGAGTTGCCACCTAACTTGATTAAGGTGAGTTAGGTCACCTAAAAACTAAGCACAATCCGAATATTACACTTAGGGTTTTTGAAAAATACTTCATCAAGAGAGGGTTTTTAAGAAAAAAAGTCATTTGGCAACCTTTGGAAAATGTAAGCCTTTTTTGAAAATAACTCCATTTGGTCTTTGAAAAGAGTTATCTAGGTTCGGAGGTTGGTTACGTGTAGGGAAGATGCATTAAGCCATCACCCTACCCCGCCCTTGCGGTACCTACATGTCTATTCACCCTATGTTCATCGATTTGAGTCTTTGATTAATAAATGTCCAATAATTATCCATTTTAGAAAATAATTTTTAGAAAGAAATTGACATGATGCTATTGCGCCCAGATCGTTTGCACTCGAGGAATACACACACAAGCGGAAAAAATACTGTACTCTCTCATTAGAACTCATCCTCCTAGAAAGATGAGTGCAACTAGGTTTGAATGGAAAAATTGAATTAAATAAAGAGCTTTTGGAAAACATTTGAAGTGGCCACCTAACTTGATTAATGTGAGTTAGGTCACTTAAAAAGTAAGCACAATCCGAAGATTACACTTAGGTTTTTGAAAAAAGGTTTTTTGAAAATACTTCCTCAAGAGAGGGTTATTAAGAAAATAGGTTGTTTGGCAACCTTTGAAAAGATTTAAGCCTTTTTTTTTTTTAAAATAACTCCATTTGGTCTTTGAAAACAGTGATCTAGGTTCGAAGGTTGGTTACGTGTAGGGAAGACGCACTAAGCCATCACCCTATCCCGCCTTTGCGGTACCTATATGTCTATTCACCCTAGGTTCATTTATTAGAGTCTTCGATTAATACATGTCTAATAACTATCCACTTTTGAAAAGAATTTAACATGATGCATGATATGCTAGTGCAATAGAAAGATTTGATTTTGAAAATAGATTTGAAAAGGAGAATTGAAGTTTGAAATTGGAAAGAAAGTTTTGAAAATTGAAATTGAAGATTGAAAATAGATTTTTGGAATTGGAAGTTTGAAAAGAGTTATGGAATTGGAGATTTGAAAAAGGTTATGACTGCACCCATGAGGGTTGCCTACGTAACTCTTTTGAGGAATCGGGTCAGTCCTAGTTCGAACAAGTGTCTGATAAAAAATAGAAGATTTGACTTGAAAAAGAGATTTTGATTTGAAAAAGGGTTTGATTTGAAGTTAGAATAGAAGATTGGAAATTAAAATTTAGAATTGAAAAGATTGGACTTTAATTTGGAAGAAGGATTTGAACTTGTTTTGGAAAGATTGAGATTGAGGAAACCTAGACTTAAGAAAGATAGGATTTAGGAAGGACTTGAGATTAAGAAATATTTGAATTGACTTGGACAAGATTTTATTTGATTGTTGGACTTGGAAGATTAGAGAAGTTGGAATTTAAGAAAGATTGGATTTAGGAAAGATTCAAATTAGGAAAGTTTCAAAATAAGAAAGTTCTCATTTTAGGAGACTTTCATTTTGGGAAAGGTTTTGAATTAGGAAAATTTAAAATATGAAAGGTTTTGAAATTGAAAAGTTTTGAATTTAGAAAGTTTTAACTTAAGAAAGAGTTGAATTTAGAAAGTTTTGGATTTGGAAATATTTGAAATTTAGAAAGTTTAGAATTTTAGAAAGATTTGAATTTAAGTAAGGTTTGAATTTAGAAAAGATTCAAAGTTCGAGTTTTAGAAATACTTGAAATTAGGAAAGATTTGAGTTTAAGAAAGATTTGAAAATTTAGATTTGGAAAGTTGAAATTTGGAAAGGTATGGAATTAGGAAAGATTGGATTAGGAAAGATTTGGATTAGGAAGGATTTGGATTAGGAAGGATTGGGATTTTTATTTCCTAAAACAAAAGATTGGATTTTGTTTCCAAAAAGAAATGATTTGATTTTGTTTCAAAAAACAGAGGATGTGATCTAGTTTCCTAAATGGGGAGATTGGATTTGATTACCTAAAACGGAGGATTTGACTTGACATGGAATTGGAAGGGGCAGTTGTGAAAATCCTAGATTTGGTAGTCTACGATTTGATGTAGGAAATAGGTTTTTGGAAATTTATGATTTTGATGTAGAAAAAGAAATTTTGGAAACCTAGGTTTTAAGGCAAGATTGGAAATTATGTTTTAGGAAAGAAAATTAGGGTTTCCTAACCATTGGCTCTAGGGCTTGACTTGAGCTTCATGGAAAAGAGATTTTGAAAAGTAAAACCTTTAGAAAGAAGAGTTTTTAGAAGGGCATCTTAGAAAGGAGTTTTTAGAAAGTAAACTTAAGAAGAGAGTTTTTGGAAAGGGATTTTTGGAAAGAGTTTTTTTAGGAAGGAAACTTAAGGAATGTTTCTAGAAAGTGAATTTTGAAGAGAGTTTTTTGAAAAGGAGTTTGAAAAGAAGTTTTGGAAAATAGATTTTTTTTAAGGGAGTTTTTAGAAAGCAATTTTGGAAAGGAAATTGGAGAGAGTTTTTAGAAAGTATGTTGGAAAGAAGATTTTAGAAAAAGAGATTTTTAGAAAGTAAGTTTAAAAAGAGTTTTGAAAAGGATTTGAATGTGGGCTTTTGAAAGCCTCTAAAAATATCTCACTTTCCTAAAATGATTCTAACCACAAAAAGATTAGAACTATTCTAAGATTGTGGTTTTGAAAACAACAAAGATTTAAAAATATGGACCATATTGGTCACTTTAAATGTAACACTTTCTTAAAGCAACCGTAACCATGAAAAGGCTAGAATCACCCTAGGATTATGATTTCGAAAATAAGTTTTGCAGAAGAAGATTTTAACACAAGTTTTGAAAACGATTTTGATGTAAGCTTTGAAAACGATTTTTGATGCAAGTTTTGAAAACAATTTTTGGAGAGATGCATGATCATGATATGCATAATGCAAGTTAGAGTCGTGAACATACAAGGTTAAAGGCTTCACCATATAATCAAGGGGGCCGAACCCATGTGATCTCCGATTAGACTAAGAGAGAGTCCCCAACATGGTGATTTTCAATAGCCTAATCCTACACATGAACTGGGGAGTCCCTTGTTTCAAGCATGCAAGAAAAGGGGGGTAGAAGATGGATGATTAAAATAGAAGAAAACCTAAGTGGATTAGGAGAGAGAAGAGAGAGGAGGGAGTGCATAAACGTAAATAGAGAACCTACCTTGTGTCTTCTTTTATTTGCTTGCTCGGTTTGATTTTTTTTACTTCGATCTTTGCTTTGCTTGATGTCGATCTTTGAGAGCTTGCCTTGATCTTTGGGAGCTTCGGAGTTGCAGCACTTCAAGTCTTCAATAGAGGCTTTGGAGGCTAGTATATGAGTGTATAGGAGTGTATGAGAGTGTATGTATATTAGGGTTTAGTGTATGGGGGCTAGGTTTGGAAACTTAAAGAAAACTAGGGTTTGGAGAGGCTACGAGCTCTGTGTATCAAAGAGGAGGGTTTTTGGACTGAGTTTGCGGACCCTTTTCACACTAGAGGAGGCTTTGTATTTATAGACAGAGGATGGACCTGGCGCTTGTTGCAGTGGCGTAAGGCAAAATTTCATTCTGACGCCAACCACTTAGAAAAGTTTTAAGGTCGGCAAGCAATGTATCTTTAAAAGATTTGGGCGCCCGTACTAGTGACTATCATGCGATTTTTAGCCTAGCTTCACTAGGAGTGACTCCGGAAAGTTTGCGAATGATTTAAAGAGCCGGGAATGGCCTGGAGGGTCAAAAAAGGAAAGGAACCCTTAGAATAGTGTCCTGGGGATAATAGACTTGAAGAACGATGTTAGGATTGGTTAGAAGAGTTGATCAGGCCATTAGGGGTAAAATGGTCAATCGGGTTGGAAAGCTACCGGGATGAACTTGGAATATCCTGGAAGAAGACTCGAGATTTGAAAATATTACCTTGAATGTTCCATTAGGCTACTGGTTTGATACCCAAAGCCGGTGTGGTTGGAAATGGTGACCGGCCCACTAGGGGCAAAACGGTTATGTTATATCAAGCTCATCGGAACTGACTCGGAATGATCCAGAAATATATCAGAAGGCTGGGGATACTATTAGAAGCATTCTTAGGAGGTTACCGGTTTGATACCCAGAGCCGGTGTGGTTCCCGAGGATTTTAGATACCTAGGGGCCAAATTGTCATTTTGACCGAAAGGTCTTGGAATTGGCCTGAAACTGACTGGAAGGCACCTAATCATACCGGATTGTCTTTAAGACAATGTTGGAAGGGTAGACTTACCGTTCTGAGGACTTAGGTACTTTCTCGGGAAACGTGTCAAAAATGGCCATACGAGCAGTTTGGTCATTCTTCACCGGAGTGGGCTAGTAGGCACTGGTGTTAACTTGGGTTTTGAGTGTTTCCGTCACTCTAACAGCGGTCCCATGACATAGGGGTTTGTTGGCAATTCCCTCATGTCAACCTATTTACGAGTGTTTCTGTCACTCTAATGGTTGCGATGTTTACGAGTACTTCCGTTACTCTAATGGGTCACGATCATTTTAGAGACTGTCTGATCTCGAGAAACTGCTAGGTGGACTTATCGCCTGAGGAATCAATTTTCTCGAAAGGCGTGCAGGATAACAGACATTTCTTCATTGGCGAGCTAGTAGGTGCCAAAAGTGGACCGTTTTACCATCTCGGGGACATGAGGTCTCGTCCCGGTTGACTGGTTGGAAAGGACTTACCGTTTCAAAGAGTTTTCTCAGAAAATGTGCCAGACAGGATGGACTTACCGCCTTGAGGAATCAACTATCTCGAAAGGCGTGCCAAATTTAATTAGAATTAGAATTGGACTTGAAATTGAATTTGAGATTAAAAAGGGGACTTACTGTCTTCGAAAAGACGTGCTCACTGGAATTAGATCGAACAATGCCCCATGGGCACTTTGGTCATTTTGCCTTTATTTGAGCCCAATGGGCCTGCGAAGTGATCAATTGATTGGATTAGATTTGTGTAAGCACCCCATTTTTTCCCGCTCGGTAATCTCCCGCACGACCAGACCCAGTTCTCAAACATCACAACACATGCAACCCAGGACGAGCCTTTCGAACTCCATTCCAATCAATTAGTCGCTGCTCGGGCCCACAAAGCCCAATTGAAGCCATAAAAATCACTTCAGGTAGCTTTCCGGGACTGGGCGGAACCAACGCCATCTAGGTAGCTTCTTGAGATAGGGCGATCTCGGAGATCAACACCTTATCAAATTCTAGACGATTCACTTCTAGCACCTGCTAGCCTGCCAATGTAGAATGTATGTCATTTGGTAGTTCTCCGAGACTAGGCGTTCTCGGAGACCAACACCACCATCACAGGTAGCTTTCTAAGACCAAGTGTTCTAAAAAACCAACACCACCCTATAGGTAGCTCTCTGAGACCGGGCGACCTCAAGGACCAATACCACACAGGTAGCTTTTCTGGACTAGGTAGTCTAAGGAACCAACACCTAGGTCAACGCAGGTGCCTGCTAGCCCGACTCGGTAAAAAATGACCAAGCCTGCCCCTTGGGCCTCCAGGCACGTTTTGAGAAAGCTTAAAATCCCTCAAAATGGTAAGTCCACCCTTCCAAAATGGTGCTAAGCCCTTAGGCGTACTCTGTACACCATTCAGTCCGATTCCGGTCCCATTCCGGCTGACTCTGGTCAAAATAATCGTTTTGCCCCCGAACGCCCTAACACTGCACAGATGCCACCAAACAGTAAAAGATTCTCCTGGGATTGTCCCTGAACAACCCTGCACACTTAACATAGCATTACGATCTATTCCTGACTGTTTCCAACCAAACCCGGTCAAAATGACAATTTTGCCCCTGACAACCCGAACGCACCCTAAAACAATATCGGTCTTAGGATATTAAACAGCGGGTCTTGTCACACACCCCTATTTAACCTAAGAAGGACCTTATAATGCTAAACACCCACGACTCGATAGAAGCTCCTCGGAGCGTCTTGTTGACGCTCCGCTAAAATTGCCTGTTTTCCCGATTCCCTAATTATAACGCACCGTCAAACAACTTGAAAAATTCGTAAATTAGGAAATTTCCGAAAGTATTTTTAGAGTACTTTCCATCGGTAGGGCTCGATCGGTGAGATCGCTTCCTGAAGACCTCGATCATGCGACACAAAAACAGCTACTTTTGAACCCTCACAGAGCGTATCACAAACGCTCCTCAAAGATGCAATTTTATGCACATTTCTCGAGATGATATTCCACACTTCCTAACACCATTCCAACTTCTTGAAAACATGAAAGTTCACGAGAAACCCTAAGAGAACACCTCGGATGCAACTGATTCCTCCGAAACCTTCCCGGTTGGCTTAATTATCGAGGCAAAGTTTAGACGAACACTTCCGGTGACGGAGCGTATGCTACATGCGCCCAGATTTTGATCAAATCGACCAAAGTTTGATCAATCGTCAGGATTTAGCTAGTACAATGCGTGGTACGTGGCATTCTAGCAATGGAACAGTACTGGTGTATGTGTTACATATGCCAGGGCAAATTTTGGCCAGGCTTTTCCTAGGTTGCCTATAATTACAGGCCTCCCCCTTTGTATATTTCAGAATAAAAATTGATGCGAAGCTCTATTGAAACTGCTCCAGAATCTCGAATTTCTATATACATCCCACTTCTCTAACACTTAGGCTAGATTCCACCTCCCCCTAACCCATACACTTCACCTACATAGTCCCATACACTATAGAACTCCACCTTCCAGCCCCTCAAGCACACTTAAAGGCCTCTTAGCTCAAGTCCAAGCATCCATAGAAGATTGCAAGTGTATTGAATGCAAAAGGTGGTATTCCTTTTACATTTTTGTCTTCCCCCACTCCTCTCTTCTCCCTCCTAGCCTACTTAGGCTATTCTCTATTTTAATCCCCATCTACCTCCCTTTCTTGTATGCTTGAAGCAAAAGGGCTCCTAGTTCATGCCTAGAGGAAAGTTAGTGAGAGTCACCGTGTAGGGGGATCTCTTACTAGCCTATTTTAAGATCGTATGGCCTAGGAGCCTCTTGATTATGTGGTGTAGCCTAAAGCCTTGTATGTATTCATGACCCCCTTGTATATTGCTATCTTATTCATGTCTTGTGTGCTTGGCTCTATTTTCATGTTTATAACCATATTTTTCACAACTCACTCTATCCTCACTTCCATGCCATTTTCAAGTTCAATATTCCATTCAAAATGGTTCTAAGAGTTGGTCCCTTGAAGGTTAGGATGAGATTCTAAGAAGTCATGCCTTAAAATCCCCATTAACCCCTAACTCACACTTTTGCATCTTTCAATGGTTTTCAAACTCTCTAATTCCTAAGGGTTCTATTCTCTCAAGTTTAGTGGTTGGAATAGCCCCATGGAACCCTCTCTCGAGTGGTCTCCCTTCTATATTGGCCATAAGAGCCCTAAATTGTTAGAATGGTTCCCTTCTCTTTTTGTTCTTACACAAAAGTGATTTTCAAACTCTTGGATTTCTAAGGTTTCTATTCTCTCAAGATTAGTGGTTGGAATGGCTCCATGGAACCCTCTCTCGAGTGATCTCTCTTTACATTGGCCATAGGAACCCTAACTTATTAGAATGACCCCTAACTTGTTATAAGGGTTTCCTTTAAAAAAGCTTTCCAAAATCCTCTTCTCAAAAATGGTTTCCAAAGATTTATTCTCTCCATCTTTGCATTCAAAATGGTTTTTCAAAAAGTTGCCATTATTATGTCAATTTTTAAAGCTCCTAATTTTTTCAAGATAAATGTTATAATGACCCTAAGAAAACCTTCTTTGGAATGGTTTTCAAGCACCAACCATATAAACCATATTCTTGGCTAGAGTTAAATTTTCATGGAAATGATCTCCAAAAGGGTTGTCAACCAAAGTCCTTTGCATAACATGATTTGTTTTTCAAAACTCTTTTTAAAAATGCATAAAATCACATTTCAAAACCATCCTCCAATCCAACCCTAGGTTAACTTGACCCTAATTGTCCAACCCTAGGTTAACTTGACCCTAGTTATCCAACTTTAGGTTAGCTTGACCCTAGTTACCTAACCCAATGTTAATCTAACCCAAGTTAGTTAACCCTAGGTCACCCCTAACCATAGGTCAACCCATCCTAGGTTAGTATGCTTCAAGGTTCCAAACTCATGAACTTCTTTTAAATGATCTTTCTATTTAAAACTATTCTCACGACTCATTTTTCCAAAACCTCCTACTTTCTTGAGATTTCAAAAACCAACTCTATAACCTTTTTCAAATACTCCTACATTCTATTTTCAAAGTATTTCCAAAAATATTTTTAAGAACTCACAACCCTAAGGTGTTCCTACACCCTTTCATGTTTAGGGACTCCAAAGGAAAGTAATATATCAAGAATAACCTCAAAGGTTGTCCATATTAGAGTTTCAAAGTAGTAAGTGTTTTCAAAAACCACTTTCGAAAACTTTTCAAAGATCACTTTACTAGAACACTCCAAAATCATACCACAAAGGTTTTCAAAACAAGACTTTAAAACTCTCTTGAATTATTTCAAAAGCACTTCCAAAACTCCCTTGAGTTGTTCCAAATACATTTCAAAATATTTCAAAACCCCCTTTCAAAAGTTTCAAAGTTTTATTTCCAAAAACACTCCACTACTCAATTTCAAATCAAGACTCTCAAGTTCTCTTTTTCTAAAGACCTCAAAGTGTCTTCACATTTCTCCAAAGGCCTCAATATGTCTTCAAAGCATTCTAAAGGCCCTAATGCGCCTATTTTCCATCAGGCTCTAGCCCGAACTACGAATGACCTGATTCTCGCCAAATGAGATACGTAGACAACTTAAAATGGTGCGGTCATAACTTCTATTTCAACTTCAATCCCTTTTTAAAAAATTTCTATCAATTCAAAGTTTCTATTTCAAACCCCTCCAAAACTCTCATGCTTTTAAACTCCTTCCAAACTTGCATCAAGCATCATTCGTCCAAAAAGTGATGATTAAATCCCGTTTTCAAAATTCTAAAGTGGATATTAAGTGGATAATAGTAACCGATTATTCTAAGTGAGTTAACAAAGGGTGATTAGACATGTAAGTACCGAAAGGGCGGGGTTGGGTGATGATCTTAGGATATATTCCTTACCCGTAACCAACTCCCGGACCATAAATTTCTGTTTTCGAAGGACCAAAATGGAGTTACTTTCAAAAAGGGCTTAAAACTTTCTAAAGGTTGCCAAACAACCTATTTTCTCAAAATCCCTTTCTCGAAGAGTTTTTAAAACCTTTTTCAAAAACCCTAAGTTTAATATTTGGATTAACACTTAGTTTTAAGTGACCTAACTCACCTTAATCAAGTTAGGTGGCGACTTTTATTTTTCTAAAACGCCCTTAATCAAACCAATTTCAAGGTTAAACCTAGTCGCACTCGTCCTTCTAGGTGGATGAGTTCTAATGACAGAGTTCTGCACTTTGTCTTTGAGCCGAAAGGACCTTGGACCTAAAAACCAATGCGGGAAAATTTGGAAAATTGATTTAAATTAGCATATGTCCATATTGACTTAAGCTCAAGTCTGGACAGATTGGAGACTGCTGAGCGGGTAAAAATGGGGTGCTTACAGATGCATGATATGCAAGTGCAAGAAAAGACTTTGATTTTGAAAATAGATTTGGAAAAGAGATTTTTGATTTGAAAAAATTTGATTTGGAACTTAGAAAAAGGATTGAAGAATTGAAAATAGATTGAGGATTTGAAAAATAGATTTTAGAATTAGAAACTTGAAATAGATTATAGAATTGGAAACTTGAAAATAGAAAGTTGAAAAAGGTTGTGGAATTAGAGATTTGAAAAAAGTTATGGAATTGGAGATTTAAAAAAGGTTATGGAATCGGAGATTTAAAAAAGGTTATGACAGCACCCAAGAAGGTTGCCTACGTATCCCTTTTTTGGGAATCAGGTCAATCGTAGTTCGAACAAGAGTCCGATAGAAAATAGAAGGTTTGATTTGAAAAAGAGATTTTGATTTGAAAAAGAGTTTGATTTGAACTTAGAATAGAAGATTTGAAAATAGAATTTGGAATTGAAAAGATTGAACTTTGATTTGGAAAGATTGAACTTGGAAGAAGGATTTGGACTTGTTTTGGAAAGATTGAGATTTAAGAAACCTAGACTTAAGAAAGATAGGATTTAGGAGGGACTTGAGATTAAGAAAGATTTATCTTGACTTGGAAGGGATTTAGAAGATTTGACTCGAATGTTGGACTTGGAAGATTAAGGAAGTTAGAATTTAGGAAAGGTTCGAATTAGGAAAGTTTCAAAATAAGAAAGTTTTGATTTAGAAATGTTTCATTTTAGGAAAGTTTAAAATAGGAAAGGTTTTAAAATTGAAAAGTTTTGAATTTAGAAAGTTTCAGATTTGGAAAGATTTGAATTTAGAAAGTTTAGAATTTTGGAAAGATTTGAATTTAAGAAAGGTTTGAATTTAGAAAGATTCGAAGTTGGAGTTTTAGAAATACTTGAAATTAGAAAAGGACTGAGTTTAAGAAAGATTTGAAAACTTAGAATTTGGAAAGGTATGGAATTAGGAAGGGTTGCAATTAGGAAACATTTGGATTATAAAGGATTTGGATTTCTATTTCCTAAAACAAAATATTGGATTTGTTTCTAAAAGGAGGTAATTTGATTTTATTTCCAAAAACAGAGGATAAGATCTAGTTTCCTAAATAGGGAAATTGGATTTGTTTACCTACAATGGAGGATTTGATTTGACATAGAATTGGAAAGATGAAGTTTTGGAAATCCTAGATTTGGAAGCCTAGACTTGATGTAAAAAAATATGTTTTAGAAAATTTATAGTTTTGATGTAAAAAAGAGTTTTTGGAAACCTAGGTTTTGAGGCAAGATAGGAAATTATGTTTTAGGAAAGAAAATTAGGATTTCCTAATCATGGCTCTAGGGTCTGACTTGGACTTCAAGGAAAGAGATTTTTGAAAAGTAAAACTTTGGAGAGAGTTTCTAGGAAGGAAACTTGAAGAGTGTTTTTTTAGAAAGTGAATTTTTTAAAAGAACTTTGAGAAGGAATTTGAAAAGAGTTTTTAGGAAAGTAAGTTTTTGAAGGAAATTTTTAGAAAACAAATTTTAGAAAGCAATTTTTGAAAGAAGATTGGAGAGAGTTTTTAGAAAGTATATTGGAGAAGAGATTTTAAAAAAGAGATTTTTAGAAAGTAAGTTTAAAAAGAGATTTGACGAAGATTTGAATGTAGACTTTTGCAAGCCTCTAAAAATATCTCACTTTCCTAAAACGATTCTAACCATGGAGGGATTAGAACCATTTCAGGATTATGGTTTTGAAAACAACAAGGATTTGAAAATATGGACCATAATAGTCATTTTTAAATATAACACTTTTCTAAAGCAACCATAACCATGGAACGCCTAGAATCACCTTAGGATTGTGGTTTCGAAAACAAGTTTTGAGAAGAAAATTTTAATGCAAGTTTTGAAAACGGTTTTGATGCAAGTTTTGAAAACAAGTTCAAAAACAGATTTTGGAGAGATGCATGATCATAATATGCACAATGTAAGTTGGGGTCATGAACATACAAGGTTAAAGGCTCACCACATAATCAAGGGGGCCGAACCCACGTGGTCTCTGATTAGACTAAGAGAAAGCCGCCGACACGGTGACTTTCAATAGCCTAATCCTACACATGAACCGAGGAGTCCCTTATTTTAAGCATACAAGAAAAGGAGGGGGGGTAGAAGATGAGGGATTAAAATAGAAGAAAACCCAAGTGGGTTATGAGAGAGAAGAGAGAGGGGGGAATTGTGTAAATGTAAATAGGAAGGCTACCTTGTGTCTTCTTTTATTTGCTTTGTTATGCTAACTTTCTTTACTTCGATCTTCGCTTTGCTTTGCGTCGGTCTTCAAGAGCTTGCTTTGATTTTCAGGAGCTTTGGAGTTGCAGCACTTCAAGTTTTCAATGGAGACTTTGGAGGCTAGTATATAAGTGTATTTGAGTGTATGAAAGTGTATGTATACTAGGGTTTAGTGTATAGGGGTTAGGGTTTAGAAAACCTAAAGAAGACTAGGGTTTGGAGAGGTTACGAGCTCTGTAACTTGAATAACAGAATTTTTGGACTGAATTTGCGGACCATTTTCACGCTGGAGGAGGCTCTATATTTATAGACAAAGGATTGACCTGGCGCCTGTTGCAGTGGCGCTAGGAAAAATTTCCTTCTGGCGCCACTAGGCGTGGTGCCAGCCCTTTAGGAAAGTTTTAAGGTCGGCAAACAACGTATTTTCAGAAGATTTGGGCTCCTATACTAGTGACTATCATGCAAATTTTAGCCTAGCTTCACTAGGAGTGACTCCGGAAGGTCTGGGAATAATTTAAAGGGACAGGAATGGCCTGGAGGGCTGAAAAGGAACAGGAACCCTTAGAATAGTGTCCCGGGGGTAGTAGACTTGAAGAACGATGTCAGGATTTGTTAGAGGGGTTGACCGGGCCATTAGGGGTAAAACAGTCAATCGGGTCAGAAAGCTTCTGGGATGGACTCGGAATATCCCAAAAGAAGACTCGAAGTTTGGAAACATTACTGAGAATGTTCCAGGAGGTTACTGGTTTGATACCTAGAGCAAGTGTGGTTGGAAATGGCGACCAGCCAACCAGGGGCAAAACGGTCATTTTGCACCATGTCTGCCGAAACTGACTTGAAATGACCTAGAGATGTATCGAAAGGCCGGGGATACTATCAGAAGCATTCCTGAGAGGTTAAGAATTTGATACCTAGAGCCGGTGTGGTTCTCGGGACTTTCAGATGTCTAGGGGCAAAATGGTCATTTTGACCGAAAGATCTCCGAATTGGCCCGAAACCGACTGGACGGCACCTAATCATACTAGATTGTCTTTGGGACAATCTTGGAAGGGTGGACTTACCGTTTTGAGGACTCAGGTACTTTCTCGAGAAACATGCCAAAAAGTGCCCTAAGGGCAGTTTGGTCATTTTTCACCGGAGTGGGCTAGCAAGCACTGGTGTTGACTTGGGTTTTGAGTGTTTCCATCACTATGAAGGCAATCCCATGACATAGGGGTTTGTTGGCAATTCCTAATGTCGACATGTTTACTAGTGTTTCTGCCACTCTAACGATTGCGATATTTACGAGTACTTCCGTTACTCTAATGGTTCGCGATCATTCCAAAAACTGTCTGATCTCGGGAAGCTTCTAGGTGGACTTATCGCCTAAGGAATTAACTTTCTCGAAAGGCATGTTGAAACGAACATTTCTTTATTGGCGAGCTAGTAGGGGCCAAAGGTAGACCGTTCTACCATCTTGGGGACTTGGGGTCTCGTCCTAGTCGACGGGTTTGAAGGGACTTACCGTTCTGAAGAACTCTCTCAGAAAACGTACCGGATAGGATAGACTTACCACATTGAGGAATCATCTTTTTCGAAAGGCGTGCCAAATTTAATTGGATTTGGAATTGGACTTGAAATTGGATTTGAGATTAAAACTGGGACTTATTATCTTCGAAAAGACATGCCCACTGGAATTGGACCAGATAATGCCACTATGGCACTTTGGTCATTTTGCCTCTATTTGGGCCCAACGGGCCCGCAAAGCGATCGATTGACTGGATTATGTCTAGAAAGCTGATTTAAATTGGAATATATCTATATTAACTTGAACTCAAGTCTGGACGGACGAGAGACTGCTGAGCGGGCAAAAATGGGGTGCTTACACTTATCGTACGTATGGTGACTCCAACCGTACATACAGTCCAGGCATTTTTCAACTCCATTTGCCCTAAATCCACATTTTCTTCACTCCAAACCTGCAAAATACTCACAAACACTTATTAGAACAATTATTGTACTAAAATGAGGCATATATACAACCTAGTTAGACTAACAATAGCTATTTAGGGACTTTAGATTACACTTTTGGAGTGTAATCAAGCTTTCTGGAAATCAACTTTTAGAATAGTGCCTCTATTTTTCCTCATCTTCCAATCATGAGTAATCTCATTTGCAATTAGAATGCCATCAAGAATCTGTCTCCCCCCAATGAAAGTTGACTGATTAGAACTAATGACTTCCTCCATCACCTTTTTTAATTTATTAGCCAGAGTCTTAGATAATATCTTGTATAATAAGGAAACTAAACTAATGGGTTTGTAGCTTGATAAGCTGTCTGGAAAATCCATCTTTGGCTCTGTAGCTTGATAAGTTGTCTGGAAGGTCCATATTTGGTACTAGGACAATGAAATAAAAGTTTTTCCTACTTATCAGTTTTGCATTTGCATGAAACTCCTCCATGAATTTTATAGTATCACTCCTTATAATCTTTTAATACCTCTTTATGAAACTCATTTTGAAGCCATCAGGCCCCCCTAAAGCCTTATTCCCATTACATGGCTTAATTGCCTCCCATATTTCTTTTTTCTCAAACTTCACCTCTAATATTTCTCTACTCACAATACTGAGCTTACTTTTCAACAGTCGCTCCACCTTTGGTCTTACATTCATAGGTTCCATGAAGAAATCTTCATGGAACCTATGAATTTTCTCCTTCATCTAATGTGGCTCACTAATAACGTCACCATCTATGATTAGCTGCCCCATGAAATTCCTGCTTTGCCTTACCCTTCTGTAGTGCGAAAAAAACTTGAGTTACTATCCCCTTTCTTCAACCATAATTGCCTTGATCTTTGCCTAGCATCATTTTCTTCCTTTAGGTACATCTTGCTTAGCTCGAATTTAAGATCCTTGATGCTTTGATACTAGCTTAACTGAATACCTTCCTTATCTCGAACCTCAAACATTTTGATTTCTTGCTTTAGAGCTTTGATCTTCTCATTCCAATTCACACTGCCTGAGGCCTTCCACTCTTTGATTATGGCTTTCAACATTTGAAACTTTTTTTGCACAATAAAACCTCCCAATCCTTGAATAGCTGTATCCCTCCGGTGCTCTTTTACTAACTTAGAGAATTCTTTTACTTGGTACTAGGATTCATACACCTTTAGGGGCCTTGGGCCCCAATCTTTTTCTTCATCAAATAATAGAATTGCATAATGGTCAGAATTAAGCCTTTGTAAACCCTATTGAAAGCATTTGAACTTAGCTCTCCAGTCCTCACAAATCAAAAAACAATCCAGGTAACTCAAAGTCTCATTTAGTTATAGTTTTGACCATGTGAACTTCTTTCCTTGCATAGGCAAGTCAAAAATTTTAAGCTCTTCCATAAACTCTTTGAACCTTCTCATTCCTGATGTTTCTGTGGGACAAGTAAATCTCTTCGAGGATTTCAGAATTTGGTTAAAGTCCCCTCCTAGGCAAATTAGAACTTTGAAATGCTTTTGTAAGGTTTTCAATTTATCCCATACTTGCCTCTCAAAACCTCCTTTCATCTTACCAACTAGAAATATGAAACTCTTGTCAATTATTTTATTTGACACCTCAAAGTAACACTTTTTTCACATTGTGATTAGGCCCCCTAAAGCCCCTTCTGAGTTCATTACTTCCTATTCAATGTTATCATTACCCATATTGACTTGACTTGATTTTCAACTAATTACACTCCCCCTATTTTGTTTCCTGAAGCATTATCATATCTAGACCCCTTCCAATAACCATTTTCCTCACCATACTTTGTTTAATTCTGCCCCTTAATCCTCTAACGTTCCAAATCAGTAACCCCATTGTAACATAATGTCAAACACCTTATGCTTCACCCTTTATGATACTTCTATTTTTGATTTCCTCTCCCTTTCTTGTGGCTTCTCTCCACGTCCTTCCATTGAAGCTTCTTCAGATTCTCTCTACATTGGTCTTCAATGGTATGAAACTAAATTCCTAGCATTTTCCCATGGCTATAGAGTTATCAGCTTCTTTTAAGCATTGCTCTTCAACTTGCCTGAGTATAATGGTATTCCTATTTCTTATATTCCAGGATGGCAGAGTTGAGGTTGATGAGTTGCTTAAGGAATTGACTGTATCCCCCTCTCCCCTATCCTTGATTGTTCTTAACCCTTCCTTGTTATTTGTCTGAACTCCACTCTTCATCTTATTGTCTTTTCCTCTGACTTCAGATTCGATATCCTCTTGGAGCTCCTTAATTCCATTTCCTGAGTTCCTTTTTGTACTGCTCCTCTTCGCAGTTGGTTTCTTTCTTATCATCGACTTCTAATTAGGCCTATGTTTCTGCTGCTTCTGATTTCTCTTCCTTCTATAACCACCACTTTTCTTGTGGGCCTCCCTTTGATTTTCCCAATGTAAAGATCTTTATCTATCCTGGGTTGTGTGTATTTGCTCCGGCACATAATCCTCATCTTTCCTATTCATGAAGCCCAAACATTCCTTATTATAGTCCTAATCTTTCTGTTCCTCTTCATGCATCTCCTTACCTAGCAATTCCTCCTTTGATTTATTCACATTAATGAGCTTTTCTCCCACCATAACCAATATGTTTGCCTCTTCTTGTTTTCCAATGTCAATACCATTTGTTGGGAATAAGGATATCTCCTTATGCTTGTTTAATGACTAAATTTGAATTTCCAAATCTTCAACAACCAGATCTTGACCCTTCTGTGCCTCCCAGCTCAAAAATTTAGTCATCCCCATCGACATCCCTGATTCGTCCGCCTCGCTGATGAGAGCCAACTCATTCTCCACGTCATCCTCTTCGTCTTTTGCCTATGATCCCTCGTTCTCATCTTCCTTCTTGTCGCTTGTTCTAAATTCTGATCCTCCCTTTGTTGTGCTCTGCTCTTCCTTACTCTTTGTCATTGAGATTGCTGGGTTATGATTTCTTCCAATTTGCTATCGTACTTCTTTACTTTGGATCGATTCATAACTGTGTTCCTCCATTACCCACACTTCATATAAAAATCTTCCCACTTTTAAAATACATCCCTCTTGGATTCTTCCTTTGTTTTCCATTTGAATAAGCACTCTGCCACAGCCCAACACTTCCTTTGATGGTGTGTTGTGATCTACTGCAATAAACATTGCCCCAAAGGCTGCTGATCTTCGAGAATGTATCTTCATTCTAGGCATTAAGTGGAACTCCTCTTACGGATATCCAACAATTTCTTGATAGGTTGAACTCCCTGTGTGACCACAAATACACAACAAAGAACCATTACTCCAACCAAGATCTTATTTGCTTCATCATCGCTATTCTATCCCCCTCATCCTCAAACTGCAGTAGAACATTCCATCGGCTTACTGGCTTTACTTTGATGCAACATACCCCTTCACTTTTCATCTCCTCCTCTATTAGATGTATAGTGTTTCTGTTCTTGACTATGGCCATCGCACAACTTTTAAGCCATTTTTCATCTACTATTTCTGCTTCAATCTGACTATTCCTTTGTTGAACTCTTTCTCTTTGATCTCTGTTAATTGATCACTTTTGACCACTTCTTTATACAATTTTTGGTCCCTCAATGGCGTTTTGTACACCTTTTTGACATTCTTATTTCCCCCTGCTGCATCTGTTTTGCCATTCCCGCCGTATGATTTGCTTGTCATCTCCTTATCCTTCTGTATTCTATTGCCGTTAATCCCATACTTTGCATGATTTACCTTCAGTTGATGATGTAGCAGTCAAATTCCTTGCATCGATCCACCTCATCAGCTTCCTTTTTGCTTCCATATCAAATGAATCCAAATCGTGCATTATTTTCTTTGATCTTTCTTGGCACATAACAGTCCAATACCTTCTCAAATCTGGCGAATATTCTTTTCAGCCACATGTTATACATATTGTATGGTAGGTTCTTTACAAACACTGAAAATCCTTTGGTTCATCGTCATATCATACCCCACAATTCAATTAAACCTAGGACTTTCTTGAGACCTTGATAACTCGCACTGGGCTTGATAGTTGCCATATAGTTATCAAAGAATGAGAGAAAAACACTAGCCGTAATATTTACACGGAAGATTTTCTACTCTGCTACTTTTATCAATTAACTATATTATTAACAACCACACTTCCGCATACTTTCTTTACATATCGATATTCTAAATTCATGTATGTTCTATATTAATGGTAACAAGTTGTATCATAGCCACGTATATAGATTTAGAACTCCAAATATTTTGAATTTACGCGATAAAATTCGTATTTAGGGTTTTATACTTGAAACTTTGTGACGTTTAATCTGAGTTCATGCATCCTTTTGAGAAAACAAATAAGGGATTTTGTTCCTTCTGGAACGACAATTAATTTGACATAAGACATGTAGCCTAATTCGATCTATAGAGAGAGAATCGAATCTTTCAAGTTTCGACCTTACTGAACAATAGTTGGTCAAAACCCTTGGATTTAATATTTAAATCATTGAATTGATCTCATATTTATGATTTTTGCCTTTATGATAGCCAGGGCCCAATGGCCGAACCTTGCAATTTTTTATAACCCAATTTTCATGAGGATGTTAAAATAATATTTTGAGAGTGTATGATACCATCGTAGGCTTGATAGAGTACTAAATAAGACATATACATATTATATATATATATATATATATGAAGCAGCAGATAATGGCGTGGAACCAGTGAACAAATAAAGCAACTTCTTAGCACCTTTTTTGGGCCGAGTTTGAATTTTACACATTTATTCTTTAAAAAAAATCACGTTCTTGTCATCAGCGAATTTTTTGTCTATTTTTTAAACAGAAGATTAGCATTGCAACATATCAAAAGTATAAAAATTTAATTGTTATAATTAAAAATAAAAATTTTAAAGTAAAATTTAATATAAAGTGCAGTCCTAAAATGTAATTAACTTACATTTTAACTCATTTTTTAAAACCCAATTTTTTATTTGTTCATTTTACATGAGGATGTTGTTTTGTTTTTGTTTGTTTTATTTTTTATTTTTGAGCAAATACATGAGGCTGTGAAAATAACATTTTGAGAGTGTATGATACCACTTGATAGAGTGATAAATAATACATAAACATATATATAGTCGATTAGCATGTGCACCATACGGGACGTGCTGTGCGATTGCTAATCAACTGCTCGTCATTGTCGGTTTGACTGAGTTTAAAATAATTGGACCAATCAATGCTAAACTAACATTTGGCACATGGACCCCCGCTTGTTGATATATTTTGTTTTAATATGGGCTTGTTGTAACGCAACAGCAAAGTTACAAACTTACAATGACGATTGAGCCTGGGAGACCTGACCCACTTACAGCCCGTTTAGAACTCAGGGGAGGGGAGGTGAAAAGAGGTGAGGGGAAGAAAGTAAAAGGAAAATTTTACAAGTTTTATCTTTCCTTTTTAATTCTACTTATGAACGAAAGGGAAAAGAAAATGAGGAAACAGAAAACACAGACACCCTCTTTTTCTCTATTTTTTTTTGTAAAATTAAATAGAGAAGGAAAAATAATTTTTCATCCTTTTCTTTTTCCCTTCCCTTTTATTTTCTTCCCTTCCGTTCTCCAAGTTCCAAATAGGCTGTTAACGACAGACATGGATTTGTCCTTATTTTGTATGGCCACTATCATTATTTTCAAAATTAAAATCACATTAGTTTTCGAGTGAAAATTTTAAAGCATGTATTTTGAGTTGTGATGCAAGATAAGTATGAACAAAAAAACTTTTTATTTTGTATTTTCTTGTGGAGTTGATCACACAGAAAATTTGAGCAAAAAATTGAAATAATGCTTTTTTGACGCGTTCATGTATTCTAATATTCTGAAATATTATTATGAGCGCATTCTTATTTCAGATAGCATGTATTTTAATATTAATGTGATTTATGACCGTATGGAGTTATTTTAGTTTAATTCCATATTAATATTTTTTTTCTGCATGCTAAATTTCTAAAATTATATGAACATGATATAACATGGAAAGATAATTTTTTATATCTTCAATCATGTCATTGGTAATTTTAGGCATTATAAATTTAATTATAATTCTTTATATCATTCACGTGGAGAAATTTTAGGCAGTTGGACACGCTAGGCCGGATCTGATCTTTTTAAACTCAAGGGTTTGTCAAGCTAGGTGCATCACCTACCAAAGTGATATAGCAAATCTTGGTACCGCTGTGCAAAACCTAATTCCTATGCCCAATTGCGTGTGACTACTTTAACCTTTCATCTCCAAAAGAAAAAATACCTCTCTCTCTCTCTCTCTCTCTCTCTCTCTCTCTCTCTCTCTCTCTCTCTCTCTCTCTCTCTCTCTCTCTCTCTCTCTCTCTGTGTGGAAAGCATGCATGCATAATTCTCCATCCATGGTTAATCTTGTGTACACCATGCACATAGTTTCTATAGCTAGAGGGAGAGGACACAAAAACTATACATGTAATCAGTGGTGGAGCGACTGCGTGGCCAGAGGGGGCAAGTGCCCCTCTCAAATGTTGAAAAATGCACTTTTATGTATAGTTTTTAAAATTCTTTTCAATTTGTCCCTTAAAAATTTAAGAATGCCCCCCCTTAAATGTTTAAACATTTCATTTTTCCCTCCAAAAGTTTATAAATGCGCCCTCAAATTTTTAAATATTTTTTTACTTACAATTTTAGAAATATTTTTTAATTTTTGCATACTAAAACTTTGTAAATGCATCCTTAAATAGTTGGTTTGTTTTAAAAACCCCCACATATATATATATATATATATATAATAGTATACATTATACATATGAAAAGCCAAGTGTCTTATTGTTAATTAGAAGAAAATGTTTTTTATTAGGATTAATAGTTGCCCCTCTGAATGAATTTTCTGACTCCGCCATTGTATGTAATAGCAAGTTTTCAATGGGAAATTGGGTTTTGTTTGATTAAAACAGGTTGAATACAATTGGATACGAGATGGGCATGTTTGAGGCCCTTTTGTGTTGTGATCTAGTTATTGGGTATGTGTGTGCACTATGGATGGCAATAGATTGGGAGAAGGTGGAGATCCGACGAACCCACCCCATTTGGGGAGGGTATGGAGGATTCAAAATAGGGATGGAAGTGTTAAACTAAACTCGTACGGTATGGAGGTGGGGATAGACCTAGGTTCTCCTCCGCCCCACCCCCGACCCACCCTACCCTACCCTATCCTACCTTACCTTACCTATTAGGAGGTGGGAATGTGCTTGTACCTTTATATGAAAAATTGCCCCTTGAATACTTTAACTTGTACTTTGAGCTTTGAGTTTTTAATTTTATTGTTAATCTCTTTAGTTAACTATAAAATCAATTCATGTTGAAGTGTTATGAGGGGAATAAGAGTTTTTGAAAGAAGAACCTTTTGGTTCTTGACGAGTGCAAGTGCAGCCGCAGGGGGGGGGGGGTGGGGGGGTGGGGGGGCGCGGCAGAGGTGGACGGAGATTGTACCCGTGGAACGGGAATGGACCTCTAAAAAAATCTCTATATGGTTATGGAGACGGGGATGGAGGTGCTATCCCCCGCCTTGCCTCGGCCTACTGCCATCCCTAGTGTGCACCTAATGTTCATTAATGTCGTTGAATGGTAGTGTGAACCAATTTGAGTTTGTTGTGAGAATTTTTATGGGAGAATTGGATAGAATATATTGTTGGAAAATTGTGACTTTTGAGTCACAGTTGAGCATCTACAAACGTGGGATCCACTCATCTTTTGGTGTGGGTCTATGGTGCTTTGAGTTAATCTCCATGTCGAGATTAATTTCAAGCATTTATTTGCTCAAATCTATAAAGGATTAACTGAGATACAGGTCATTAAAGTGACCAACTTGACCATGTTATACTTGGGTTTAAGACTTTTATCCCACATTGATTGTAAAGGAGTTCCTCAATAGGTTTACAAAGTGTTGCCTTAGAGTAAGATTTGGGTCCCAAGTGCCACTCTAATTTTCTAGATAGAGGAGGACCTACCCAAACATGGGTCTACCATACGTCCCACCTCGCCCCGTCCCAAATCAGGCCGGGTTCAATTTCAACAAGATATTCAAAGCCGGTCTAATATTTTTATTGGAAATTCAAATTTAATAAATGTTTATTTTATTTTTTATTTGAATCAATTATGATCGTCGGGGCGTAAGGGCGCGTCTGGCTGGTGACTATTCTAAATTTTGAAATAGGTACTATTTGGTGAATAGGCAACTGTTCAGATAGATCATAACTATCTTGAACAGGTTTATCGAAGCCTATTTAAAGCCAATTTTCTTACATTCTGCATACTCTCGAAAAATCATTTTTCTTCCCAGTTTTTCTTTACATTTTTAGCATGCCATTATTACATACTCTGAAACTCATCCGAGAGAGTACAAACCCATAGAAGAGTTCTCAAGAATACACAGATTGTAGTGATGCATCTGTGTGTGTGTGTGCGTGCGCGCGCGCGCGCGTGATGATCACTGTATCCTGGAAGATAAACACCCAATGCAACCATTAATTAGCATCATTGTGGGGGCGTAATTGTCTTAAGGACAAAGTGTTTAACACTTGCCTTGATCTCTTATTCTTCTTCTTTTGATTATGAATTTTGCAAATTCTAGAACTTTAATTCTAGTAAGTTCTTCTTGATTTGATTCAATTTTGTAATAGTACATGCATGTGGAATTATTTGCTTTTCGAATGTTGCATTCTATAAAAGGAATAGTTAGAATTCTGTATTAGACATTCTATTTATATTTTGAAATTTTGCAAATGGCTTTATTTGCTTACCATTTCTTAAATTCTGCAATTGGTATGATTAGAATTTATTATTTATATGAACACTAATTTCTTACATAGTTTCTATAACAATATTGAACTACATATTATATCTATATGCAAATGTAGTGGGAGGCTCACACGCCTTCAAAAATCAATCCCTATTTTTCTAAAAATCTTAATTAACTGTAATGCCACGTGACACACCTTACTCTTTCAATCAATCAAGCTCTACTTTTTCTCTCTTATAAAGAAAAACAAAAAATTAAAAAATAAATAAAAAAAATTATTCATAGAAAATAATTAAAGGAATGAAATTTTGAGAAGGAAACATAGAAAAATAACTAAAAGAAATAACTTGATTGTTGGCAAATTTATTACAATCTTCTCCCTTTTTCAATTTCTCTTACCATGATTACTTTATAAAAATAAACCAATTTCTCAAATCTCTCCGCAAATCCTAAAATCTTTCCTTAATTGATCGAGATAATCTCCCTTAAATCAATTCCTTAAAATCTCTCCACAAACCTTAAAATCTCTCATTAATCAATTGAGATAATATCCTAAAAACCTTCCTCCTTTCATCTATTTTCCTTCCGTATCTCTCTACAACCCAACATAACCATCATCTCTTTTCCCTTCTTCTTCTTCCAGCCATAGATTAGATGAAATAAAGACTGTGACATATGGTCGGACTCTCTCTCTCTCTTGCCATGCTTGCTACTAAAGTGCAGGACGATACGTTTCTTTACAGTTAGTTTCTTTATTATAAACACTATTAGTTGAGAGGTATTGTATTTTTTCTTAATCTCTTTTTCATTTTGAGGGTGTCTTTGGGTTTTTATTTCACATGTTATGCATAAATCAAGAGTTGAGTTTCATAGAGCACAAAGCCGTCTGAGTTGGATTAAGACTTAAGAGTAAGCTCTCTCGCTCTCGCTCTTCCTCTGCCTCTTTTCTTGGGGTGAATTATGTTGCACTGAATATATTAAAAGTTAATATCTTTGGTTCTGTTGTCAGCAATAAGAGAAATGCCTTGGATTATAGATCCCGACTCTACCCCTTAACACAACCATCTATATTATATCTGTGGGAAGCTCACATGCCTTCAAAAATCAATCTCTATTTTTCTAAAAATCTTAATTAACTGTGATGCTACGTGGCACACCTTACTCTTTCAATCAATCAAGCTCTACTTTTTCTCTCTTATAAAGAAAAACAAAAAATTAAAAAATAAATAAAAAAAATTATTCATAGAAAATAATTAAAGGAATGAAATTTTGAGAAGGAAACACAGAAAAATAACTAAAAGAAATAACTTGATTGTTGGCAAATTTATTACAATCTTCTTCCTTTTTTAGTTTCTCTTACCATGATTACTTTATAAAAATAAACCAATTTCTCAAATCTCTCCGCAAATCCTAAAATCTTTCCTTAATTGATCGAGATAATATCCCTTAAATCAATTCCTTAAAATCTCTCCACAAACCTTAAAATCTCTCATTAATCAATCGAGATAATATCCTAAGAACCTTCCTCCTTTCATCTATTTTCCTTCCTTATCTCTCTACAACCCAACATAACCATCATCTCTTTTCCCTTCTTCTTCTTCCAGCCATAGATTAGATGAAATAAAGACTGTGACATATGGTCGGACTCTCTCTCTCTCTTGCCATGCTTGCTACTAAAGTGCAGGGCGATAAGTTTCTTTACAGTTAATTTCTCTATTATAAACACTATTAGTTGAGAGGTATTGTATTTTTTCTTAATCTCTTTTTCATTTTGAGGGTGTCTTTGGGTTTTTATTTCACATGTTATGCATAAATCAAGAGTTGAGTTTCATAGAGCACAAAGCCGTCTGAGTTGGATTAAGACTTAAGAGTAAGCTCTCTCGCTCTCGCTCTTCCTCTGCCTCTTTTCTTGGGGTGAATTATGTTGCACTGAATATATTAAAAGTTAATATCTTTGGTCCTGTTTTCAGCAATAAGAGAAATGCCTTGGATTATAGATCCCGACTCTACCACTTAACACAACCAAGCATATTTTGGGTCAAGTCACGAGAATTTTTTTTTTTTGGTTTCCCAAGGTATCTCAATGCTAGCCACTTTAAGGCTTGACCCATGACTAATCTTTTGAGGTACAGGCGGGCACCGAAGCGGAGACCTCTCTTAAGAAAATTTGCAACATCCACAAGGACTTGAAACTGAAACCTGTTGCTTAAGTGACCTCTCATAAAAACTTTGTCAACCATCTTTAAATCATTTAGTGGTTAGTATTTTTGCCTTTGCTTATTATGTTACTTTTAATCTAATAGTATTGTGCTTTGAATTTTGGCCCCTTAAAGATGCAATCTTGCTACAAAATCACAACGTCGAAATGGTATGGATTGAACCTATGAAACTTCACATTACAATTTTGTGTTCGTCCATGTTTCAATTAATCCTGTCAGTTGATTTTTTTTTTTTTTTTACCTAAAACTTATTGTATGTGATTTTTACAAGTGTTTGATATCTTCGTCTTCTCAAACTTTGAAGTTGTCCTGTTTTTTCTTAGGTACTTGAAATTTAAAATTGGATCTTTTTAATTTCTATGCTTGACCATATTATGTTTTCGCTATGATTTTTATGCTTCTATAAATCTAGGATTTTAATTTGGGTGATGATCATTTCAGATTGTTGTACTTTTAATATTTTTCTGATACAAATTTTTTTACTCATCTCTTTTATCTCTAGCTTTCTTCTACGATTTGACCTTTTTTTTTCTTTGTGCAACCGTTATGGCTCTTTTTTGTTTTTTCCCTTCATATTGTGGGTTAATTTTAGAGTTCATAAACATTGCTATGTTTAATTTTCACAGATTAGATGAATTTGAAGTTGCCAATATACATTAGAATTGAAGACAGATAATATTCGCAATGAAAAATTTCAGTAGGACAATAACTCAGCTATGGTCAATAAGATCTATGTCTTTTAAGAGGTAAGATTTCCTTTCATTTTACTGAATCATTTCTACGAAATTCTTTTTATTTGTTTAGATTATACAAGTTAACTTGAATTTTGATAGAGGAGTTTCTTCCTCCCCTTTCCTCTCCTCCTTATTTTAATATAATTTTTTTTAATTTTTGAATTTGATAGATATTGTATGCCTACATTATAGTTTTTACAGTTTGTTCACTTAAAAGAGCAAAGGCTTTTTGCAGGCTTTTTTTATCACCAAATACTTAATATGCACAGTATAATATGGTTTTCTCATTTATTATGAAACTTACCCTTACATAACTAAAAATTAAATACTTAAATATTAGCAGTAATAATTCAATAGTTGTGTTTTAGTATATCAAACATGCATTTGAATCTAATAATCATTTTAAGGAAAATTTAATTAAAATTTTAGCAAGCTCCAATTTTGGAAAACTCAAATACTTTTTTAGGTAAATTATTAGTTTTAAGTTGTTATTTATGCATTATTAAATGTACTTAATAAATAAATCATATATGTAAGTTCTAAACTTCATCAATGTAGCCCTTAGCAAGATTTTAAGGTGAAAAAATGTACTTGAGAATGTTCACATTAAAACTTTTAGTTTCTTATTACAAGTTAAGGTTTTTTTTTTTTAAAATAACAATCAAAATTTTATTTTATTTAAGATTATATTGGCTATTATAATTCATATTATTAGTGTATATAATTGATATTTATTTTTCATAATACTTTTATATTTAAGATGCATTTTTTTCATTCCGTGCTTCATTCCGAAGCTCGGGTCAGATGTCAAAGTTATATTCATGCTTATTGGTGCCCCAATATACCTTCATCTCGAATAAAATACACAAACACATTTAATTGGAAAACAAGATTCATTATTTTCATAAATGATCAATGATTCATTTTTCAATGCATGGGATTTTATAATTTCAAAAAAAAAATTTGATTCCAATTATTGAAATAAATAATCATTATGCAAATGTTTAGCAAGTTACCGCCTTTAAATTCTATTCCACTTTATGATCTCAATGTACACTTTTTTATTCTATGCCACCTCATAATAATAATTAGTGCATAATATATATTATTTTTGGTTATAAATTCGTGCACTATCTTTTTTATTATATTATTTGATGCACCCTTTTATTTTAGTCATTTTGTTATGAGTTATGCCAAGCCATTTGAAGCACGGTTACTGCTTTTATCAAGCGGGGCTAAGCGTTTAACATATAACAATTTTAATTAACTAAACACTTTTAACCTATACAAATCTTTTTAAATTTATATTATGGTAAATTTTATTAACCCAGTGCATCGCACGGGTCAATGCTAATATTCTATATGGCTAGGTCTCTTCTCCAGTTTGTACTTTAGACATTATTCTCATTGATAGTCATCAAACTGTTATTGGACAAGGAGAGGAAGACCTAGCCCTAGTATTTGTTCAGAGAATTATACTGTATTTCAAATTTTCAATCCACTATGAACAAACGGGGTATGTTTCCGCTTTTGCACAGAAGGATATTACTAGCTCTCTAGACATTGTAAACTTAGTCAACAATATTGAGTCATAAAGTGTTTATGAGCCTTGTTTTTTCATATTGTACTTAAACTCTAAAACTCATGTACTGCATTCTAATACTCCACTTTTATAAAAAAAAAAGTATACACTGCCAATATATCAAAATTAAATTTTACTTGTATTGTCAACAAACTTCATTACGAGGTGGCACCTTAATTGTTGTACGACATCAGTTCTGAATTTACAACCGAAAACATTGAATAACATCCTTTTGGAAATTTGCAGATTTTTTTTTCTTGAATAGTATTACTCTTTCTAAATAAAAGAATGTGATGAAATACATTAATAATGATTTTATATATTTTTACATAAAACACACTTCCATTTACTAATTAAAATTTAGAATTTCAATTAATTTGATAAATTATTGGTCTTCTTCTTCTTCTTCTTCTTCTTCAATTTATAAATTAAAATAGTAAAAGGAAACAAAAAGAAATAGCAGTGCATTGTTCCATCATCTATGATAAGGTTTCTTACAATGTAAAGACATGTTCAAATCGCTTAATTATAGTTAAAAACATCTTTAATCTTGCTATTTGACCACTCTTAATTACAAAATGTCACTGTCATGTCATTTTGGTTAACTTTTTTAGAAGAATAGCATTTTTAATTGGAATAAAATATCGAGATGGATGAAAGATCTTTTTGTTGAAGGTAGGATATGTAATTTATTAGGACAGGCAGGCATGCCCTACTTATTAATAAAGAGAGGACCATCTCTTTTTAACATGAAGCTTAAGTACAAAATCCATGGCACCTAATACTGTTGCCATTGAAAACAGCCACATGATCCGTACGTGATGTCCTTCTCGCTCTTCTTTTTAATTCCTAACATCGTCCCAAGCAAAGATCAAAATATCATACGAAACATTATTCTATTTGTCCATATTTTCCTCCTTTGGGGCCTAACAGAAGCTCCAGAATAGAGCCAAGGGGAAAAATAAAAAGAAGACTTGCACAAAACATTGTAAACTTCGCTTACATAGCATCACATGTTCTATTATTTTCTTGCCAACTCTGTGTTCGTACACCCTTTCCACTGGATTTTCTCTTTATTTTTCTGACGTTATGTTTGGATGAAGGATTTGAGACGAGAAAATGAAAGAAAAGAATATACGAAATTACATCGTATGTTTGGTTGTTAGAGAAAGTAAAAAGTAAGACAACATAAAAAGGAAAGAAGTAACGATTTTGAATATTTCATTTTGTTCTTTTTTTCCTTACCTTTTTCTTCTTGATAAAATCAGGTTTCACACAGCAGGAAAAAAAAACAACTAATTTTGGAGAGAAAAGTCTGCAAAAAAAACAATAAGAAAGATTTGGTCTCATGCGATACAGCTTGATTAACATCTCAAGTACACTTAAATTCAGTTGACCAATTATGTTACTCCACAAAACCAATCAACAGAATTTCATTTGAAGACACCCGTATCCACTTAATTCTATATGAACTAATTTTGAACATAGAAAAGTTCACAAAAATGAAGTTGTCGTGCTACAAGGACTGTCGTACTCTCTTCGTCATCCAATATATGTAACATATATATACACATACACACAGGTTCTAATTGCTAATGAGATAATACATGGTTGGAAGGCCAACAAAAAGCAGGGAGTTTTGATAAAATTGGATTTTCAAAAAGCCTTTGATAGTGTGAATTGGAATTTCTTGATGATGGTAATGGAAAAAATGGGGTTTGGATCAAGGTAGTGTAAACGGATTTTTGAATGTATATCTTCTGGGAATATCAGTCCTTGTGAATGGTGCTCCATCAAAAGAATTTACTATGCAAAGGGGACTAAAGCAAGGGGACTCTTTTTCCCCTTTCTATTCAACATGGTGGCAAAGGGGCTTAATGAGCTGCTGAGCAGAGCCTTAAGCTTAAACATCATTAAAGTAATCAAAATTGGATTGAATGGCCCGACTTTGGTGAATTGACAGTTTGCATATGACCTTATTCTCTTTTGTGAAGCTGATTTAGGTGAACTTGCTAAGAATCTTGAGATTCTTTGAACTGCTTTCAGGTCTTACAATTAACTTTCAAAAGTGTACTGTATGTGGTGTCGGGTTAGATGATGGATTTCTAGACAAGGTGTCTTGTTTATTCAAAAATGTCTTATTTGGTCTGATGTTGTGGACATTGCAAAAATCCAGGCTGCAATGTGGTGAATGCAATGGTTCCAGGCAACTTCTTCTCTGTTAATGATGTGCTATACTCAATCCAAGGTGTAAGGAATCTGAAATTAAAATAGCTATAGCCTGGATCAGCTTCTTCTTGGAGATGCCAGTTGCAGGAAGTGAGCCTGTTGATCTGGAAGATGGCTTGTGACTGCTCAGGGGTGTTCGTTAGTTTCATTTTGCTTAGGCCCTTGTCTCTTGTTGATTTTTCTTGTTCTAGTTTGCGGCTAACCTCTGGTTGGCTTGCTTTGGTGGCGGTGTGGCGGTTTTTGTTCCCGGCTTGTTCCAAGGTCTCCAACCCTTCCCTTTGCTCTTGTATTAAGCCTTCTTCTTTTCATTAATTTTTCTGTTAAAAAAAAAAAATTTAGTATATTGTTAGAGGGGAGGGAAGCGGGATAGGGCCTTATGCATAAATAAATAGTGGTTTATCTGTAGACTAAGGATGCCTATCCTATAATTCTACTAACACTTTGGGTAATAGTGCAACTTTAAGTTTAATTTCATAAAAATAAAATGGCTGCAAATTAAAATTCAAGTTAAAAGGGCTAAATTCTAATAAATTTTTTAACTTTACAAATGTTGGTTTCTTCATCCCAAAAGCCTTTAAAAATGTGAAATTATTTTGGTTATATGGGAGACTAACAAAACATTGACAATTATAAATTAATTTCTTACAACTTATTTGGGAAGGAGGAACATTCGAATAAAATGATAAAAAGGAAACGAAAAGCCTAAAAGCAAAAAGTATAATTCACTGCCAAAGCCCAGGACCATGAAACGGCAAATGAAAAAAGAAATTATCGGTGCGCTAATTTTTTCTTCAAAATTTACGGTTTTATATTAATTTACAAATTTTTTAATTTAAAATTTGTTATTGTTGTTGTTATTTTTTGATTTATGAACACTTTTTACCTTTTTAATTATTACTTAAAATGATTTTCACTTTTTATTCTTCCAAGAGAACAATTAAGAATTATAAATTTCTCTATTTGCAAATTATTTGTTTTTGTAGTTAATTCATTTCTTAATAATTATGGAAGTAAATTATATATACACTCATGTTTATTTCTTTTTGGTATATTATATGTTCGTGTTTATTTACATATATTATCTCATGACGTAAGAATTTGACCACTTGGCTATAGTTGACCCGTGAAAAATCATAGCTCCGCCATTGCATATAGCTATACATCATGGACACTAACCCACCTTTGAAAAAAGAAAAATATTATTTTTTTAAAAAATTTGTATAGAAAAATTCACTAGAATAATATAACAGTAGTATTTTTATAAATAAGAGTTACCATGATAAGTATTATGTTTTTAAGTGAATGTCCCTCATTCAATCAGATTATTCTTGAGATAAATTTCGTATTAATTTTTTTATTTATATAATATTACTCTTAAAAACATTAAATCGTTAATTATTAATTCAAGTCCTATTTGTAGACTGTTAGGAAAGGGAGCTATTAAATATTGAGATGAGTAGTTGTAGACTGACAGGAATGGGAGCTATGAAATATTGAGATGCGAGACCATAGAAAGAGCGACTGTTTCTACCCCTTCACCATTGCATCAATTAGGTGAGTCAGTATGTTAACTTTGATACGGCCTATCAATTAAGATCATGGGTGGCCCAATTGAACTATTTTGATATGTTTGCTTTATATATATATATATATATATATATCAGGCCCTAGGTCACCTTATCCTTCCAATAATTAGATGGATGAACTGCAATTTAATTCTTGAGGTGGTAAATTAGGAGCAAATTCTAATCAAATTTTCAAATGCAAGTAATCAAAATTTTAAACTATAGTTTAGATCAATAATTAGTTGTCATGTGTACTGATATTGTGTTAAAGCACAAAATAACATATCTTTATTAAGATTTTAAGTAAAAACTTTAGTAATTAAGAAAATGCCTACAGTAACTAATCCACGGTTGGTGGAGAGCGTCCGAGAGGGAGAGGGAGAGGGTTGATGGGGGTAGGGAAGGGCTAGCCCTTCTTTTGTAGCCTCTTATTACTGTTGAATTTGGAAAAAAAATTATACATAAGCTTTTTGTCAACTTTAAGTTGAAATATCTTTCTAATAATCTAGAATTGCATCTAGATCTACATCTATATTTATCCTACCATAAAGTTTCTTGAGGTTTAAACCATTGGAAAAATAATATCTCCATTAATCGAAATACATGACGAAAAATAGAACCTCTAATTCTATCAACTGTACGATTTGCCTACTATCAACCCTAGAAAGAAAGATCGTGAAAGCAAAATGATTGCAGGATAGAATGCAAAAGTTCTCTGTACAAGAGTAAATTATACAGAAGTAAAATCAAGAGGGAAGAAAGTGTTTCATTATTGATTTATTACTTGAACTGTAATAGTAATATCCTATAATACAACTACAATAAATGGCTCAGTAGTTGATTGGCTTTTCTACTAAGTATGAGGTCTCCAGTTTGATCTCCTTTGCTTTTGTGCCGTCTTGTGGCCAACTTTTATTCATACAATGCGTAAAGTTTATATAGTATCATTTATTTGTGTTCGTTATATAATTTATAAAGTTTATATAGTTTGTGTGAACGGTAGCTTTGCTTGAGTTTAAGAGAATAGTCGGTCCAAAACCTGAACACTTTGTTTAAAAAAAAAAAAAAAAAAGATCTCACTTTATGTATACAATACGTCAATACACAAAGGTACACCTAAATTGGAAATCTGGGGTTCGAATTACGTGATTCAAAGAGTAAAACGAAGAGCTTTTGACGCTTAAAAGCAAAATAATGTAACAAAACGAGATTTGATATAACCATTTTCCCTGGTCAATGCTTTTAATTCAATGGGATGGTCATTCTTTTATCTTCTAGTCATTCAGCTTACTGAGAGAAAAAGAAAACTACAATAAAAAGAAAAGAAAACAAGACCAACTAAAGGCGAAAACAAAAAGGAAATAAAAAAGAAATACGATCTTACTTACGCTCTTTTGGTCAGTTATGCCATGTTTGGATGGCATGATTTAAAAGATAAGGAATGACAATAGAATTTCTAGACATCGAAAAAAATCTACTAGGAACGTACCCATATTTTTAAGGCTCTATTTCCGTTATGATCCTTACGCTTAATATATTTGGTGGGTCTCATATGTAATGCTTAAATTTTAGTGTCAATAGTTAAAACTACCTTATCATTGAAAATTCGTCCATAGATCTCCTGCAGGAGAATTTAACCAACTTAAAAAAAAAAAAAAGAACTTTTAAATGCGGTCCAAGAATATGAGATTTCAAAGGAGGCGAGGGGTGCAAGTATGAGATTCCCACACACCTATGCAATCTTATTGTCTTTAAACAATTTAATCTGGAATGACATTTCAAGTCTTGAATGCACCTAAACAACAGAATGACGGAGGTTTGAAATCAAATTCCCATTCCGCTAGTCTATTCATGTCATATAAAACATATTATATGGAAGATCTGTTTTTCCAAATATACATGAGAAAAAGACTATTCATTTGTCAAGCATGGAAAGAAAAGCTACTCAACAATTAGAGATCAATGAGCTAACTTCTTGTAGAATTGTTTAATATATGTAGTACAGGATTCGGTTCTCTTTCATATGAAATGAAGCTTTCAAAGTAATAGTTAAGCAGCATAAGTACTGGCTGCGGTTAGCCTAAGCATCAACAGGAAAAAAGATTTAAAGTTAAAGCTCTAATGGTTATAAGATTAGTTATGTTATGTTGCCGTGTAGAAGAATCTTTCACCAGAACTTTTTGAATGGGATTATCTCACTTGGATTCAGAGACAGATGACCCTTTCATTAAAGAAAATGGTTGTACTGCATTTTGAGAGATTAAAAGGTTCGAATAAGGAACCACTTTTGTTCGGAAGCACAAGTATGGGGCATCTACAAAGGCCTCACTATTATCCTGAAATACTGGCATTGAAGTGGAGACAGAATGAAGCTGATCCAAGAAAACCTTACCTACAAGTCACTAGTGGAGAATGCAAAAAAAATATACTTGTAGAAGATGCAACTGTGCTTTCAAACTCATACCGAGTGATAAGTTGGCAAATTTAAAAACTGACCAAGGTGACCCTTTTGTTTATCCTGAGGATTCTCCTGTCCAACTGGGACCATTGTCAGTGGATGATATAACAGGAAATTATGTAGTGGGAGAGTAGTTGTTGTCTGTATGCTTTTCTTTCCGAAGAATAAAAAAATAAATAAATAAATAAAGAAACACTTTGATTCAAGGAATGGCAGATGATGGCTTTGGTTGGGTTACTTTTCTCAAAATTAAGACATGATGACGACTCAAAATATAGACGTATTGAGTGGAAAGGAATGAAGTCCAATAAAAAGAGTGGAGAAGAATGTATCATAAAAAGTACCACCTTTAATTATTTGGATGTTTTCGAAACTAAGGAAGTTGTATAGCCTTTGTGTTTTGTATTTCACCAAATGTAATGGTTGCTCTAACAATAGACAAAGAAGAACAATGCTTGCTGAAACTTAAGGAATTGATGAAGAAAAGTTCGCATGATCATTACTTTCGGTTAGAGCCTATACGCATGCGTATGGAAAGTTCCAAAGGCGTTACGAGATCTACTGTTAGAAGTCAAAAGTTGAGAAAATTTGACAAAGTTTCTAATACCCATTTAGGGTTGATTCTTGGTGTTTCAGGAAATTTAAAAAAAATTTTGTTTTTTGGGTAATGAATTGGTTAGTGATATTTACTAATCCAAGATAATTTTTCTATAAGTCAGGCTTTTAAATTTTTGGGAATAGACTATTTTTGGTAGAATTTGGAGTTGCCAAGCTTGCAACTGACGAATTCAATTATTAATCAGATCTGCAAGACTTGAGGCCTTTTGGATTCATGCAGGTTTTTTCAACCCAGGGACCAAATTTTTAAGATTCCTATTAAACAGCGGTTGCTTTCATTTGAAAGCAGAAGTGATAATAAAGTTAAAGGCATACTGTGCTTTGATGTCTCAATTTGATAAAGCCCAAGGCCCCAGCAATCGTTGCAAGCTTGAGGATGGAAAATGGAAATTAAAGGCAAACAACGATTTTCATGGATGTTAGTCTGTCATCCCTTTCAACCTTGAAATAAGTTCTCCTTCTATCCTATTTTACGTCTTATGTTTCAGTTTTGGCCATCTAATTTTATGTGTGACAGTCAAAAAAATTTAATGTATTTTTAGTTGTTCATTTATATACAAACCCGTTTTGAAATAATGTTTGTTGTGAGGGCATTTTTTTCAAGTTTTTACTGTTAGTGTACACGGAAAATTTATATAAGCACTCTAAAAATGTCCCATTAAACAATCATGAAAACTTACTTAAATAGTGCCACAAGTAAATATTAATTTGTCAATTTTCAGCAAAAAAATTGTGTAAGACCTCTTGTTCAAAGGAATTTGTTATCAACCAACCACCTCTTGAAATAGGTGGTCAACTAATTTAGTACAAAAACTACCATTGAATGCCCTAAAAATATTTAATCTGAATAAAAGATCACTAAAGAATAATTTCTCTGTAAATTTATTAATTTTTATTTTCGTATAGCATTTTTGAAAACCTCATTTTAGTATGCATTAAGGTACAAAACAGGTTTCGGGCTTGAAAGAAAATGATAACAAGTTGAGAACTACATTTATTAATGCTACATTAACCTGAGTCTTTTTCAGCACCCTGTTTATTCGGAACACATCATTATCAAGCCATTTACCGCAGTCCCATCTCACCAACAACTGGATGTGTAGTGCACTCCGGTGTGGATTCCTCTTTGGTTTCTTCATCTTTTGGTTCAATTGCAGCAGTTTTTACTTCTTTGTGCTTTCCCCACAAAACGCTGTAAAGTCCCCCCACTAGCAGTACAGCTCCACAAGCACTGCCACAACCACCAAAAAAAGTGGCTTTAATCTTTGTGAAAAATGTTTTTTCATTTTTTGTTTTTTTATTTGAAAGTGATATTAATTTTTATTTTTTGTTATGTGCAACAAGTGTGTATTTTTATTTTTTATTTTTTATAGTCTTGTAATGATATTTATAGGTTACCGTTCTGCTAATAGTACCAGACCATTATTTTGAAAACAGAGAATACACCTATTTTAATATTTTTTATTTTTTAAAAAATAAAAAAACAGAAACATAAAACATTTAGCAAACGGAGGTTTCCTTTGGTGCTTGGATGACAACTTAAAAAAATTATAAGTCAAAAATTTAAGTTATTTTAAAAAAAAAACACTTAAGAAAGTGACTTTTTAGAAACTTAAGCTAGTTTTAAAAGTGTATTTTTTAAATTGAAAGCGAAACAAAATTTTAAAAAATCATAAGTTTAATTCATAAACAGTTAAAAAGTTCACGTCCAAACACTTCATAGTAGATTAAAAAATGAACCTTCCCCAGTGGAGGGTCTCTTTCCAAAATATTGCCGAGAAGATGGCTGTAATGATTAGTGCCAATGGAGTGAATGTAGCTACGAAAACAGGGCCTTTCTTCTCTATAACCCAAACTCGCAACCAGTATGTAATTCCAGTTACAATTACACCCTGCCATTTTTATCGAATTGTTAGTTCAAAAATGACAATAATTAACTTACAATTTCAGTTTATAGTGTAATAAGATTTACTTACGTAAACTTTCTCCAACCCATTGTCTTAATATTTGTTTTCTATAAATTGACTTTGCAGCAATTTTGCTGCAATTTTCACAATGAATGATAATCTTGATGGACATTTTGTTTTAAAAGGGAAAAGGCCTCAATTCTACCACATCATAATATTTACATATTCTGTTTAATTTTTCTATTATAAGATATTGATTTGTAACTTTGAAGTGAAAACATTCCAGTGGAGACATGAATAAAGCACTAGAAGTACTTGTTTGGGAAAAAATATGCATGAACACTAAAGACAATTAAAGACAAACAAAAAGATATGTGTATATATGTGTATATATTTACTAGCTTTACTTGCCTTTCCAAGATACCAGTTCCTTACAAAATGGAAAAATTCTAAAATTATTGGATACTTCACACATCTAAAGGTATTTTGTAACTTCGTTAAACGTTCAATTTCAAATCAGATAGCTGCCATTATCTTCCATAGCCACTTCAGATGGATGGAATTTCACAAATTTACTTAAAAAATGCTACCGGACCTCTCAATTTCCATGGGATATAAGTTTGCTTCCAAGAAACTTACACAATATGCCACAGAGAGAAGATTGACATCCCATCCAAGCTTCCATGATGATATGTTCCTCTCAATCGCGACAGCCCAAACTGCTGATTGTATGCAGCTAAAGAAGCATTGTAGAGTTGTAAGTCGCAGTTTTGCTGGGTATTGCTTCACAATGGGATCCTTGAAACAAGAACAAATAGAATTGAGAGAAACTTATAAAAAAATTCATCTTTTGAGAGAGAGATTGAGAGAGATGAACCTGCATAATAAGATACAAAGACCATGCTGTGTTGGATGAGAGCATGATAAGAGAACCTTTTATCCACTCCAATTTGGAGCTTCTCTCTATAGATGGGTGTGAAATTTCCCTTTGGCTAGCTGGAAACATAGAAGGTCCCTTAACAAAAATAAACACCATAGCCCCAGCAAGGCCAATTGTAGAACCCAATACCTTGGCTAGTCCATGCCATTTCTTTATGGAAATGCTTTCCATCCTGAAATTTCAACCACTGAATTCTTAGTTTTGTTTTCTCAAAGTAAAATTTGATCTTTTTTTTATCAACTTGACCATTGTTTTTTTCTTCTCATGTACCTTAAGAGAACTGCTATGATAAAGGTAATGGCAGGAATTGTGTTAGTGCTCGCCGCAGCTAATGTGGCTGACGTGTAATTTAAAGCAAAATAGTAGAGATTTAAGCTTAGAGTAATCCTGAAATTGTGCACAAAATGATATTATTGTCTCTCTAGGCAGTGTAAATTTAGTCAGTACGTCCAACATTGAGTCGTGACATCAATCATAGACCAAGCACGTACCCTAATAACGAAAGCAAGAAGATCTTGCAGATTAGCTTGTAGGACAGTGGAGGAGTTTTCTTACTGCAGATTCAGAAGAAAATTCACCAGCAATTTTAAAAAAAGAATCATATTAGTTCTACGTAGGCAGAAAAAAATGGAGTAAAAAAGAGAGCAAATTAGAAAATATTCTTTGGGTTAACCTTTCAAGGAAGAAAGCAAATGGAGATAAGGCAAGAGTACCAAAAGCTTGCCGATAAACAACAAAAACATAAGGGTTCATTCCTTTAGAAATTGATGCCTTGGAGAACAACGCCATGCCTGCATAAATACACTGGATAATGAACATGCCAATATAAGGCTTGTTGCTCTTCATAACCATTAGACATCCGGATGAACAATTCATGTTGCACTCTCTTAATTCGGCCTTCAATTTGAAGTTGTTTGAAACCAGAAGCTCTTCCTTTTGTAGGGAAGCTTAGCATCTATATTCTCCTTAGCATGAACACTTTCTCTGCCTATATATATATATCATTTGTCTTATCTTAAAGATATTAAAGTGGGGATCTAAGATTCGAAACATAATTGTACATTCTTACAAGATGTGTGGTTCTAGGCATTTTTACCTGCTACCCACTAAATTTAATCTGCTTAGTAAAACAAGGATGTGACACCGCAGGCATACTGGCATATTGTTAGAGGGGAAGGAGGGAGGATGGGGACCTCTTGAATTTCATTAAAAAAAATGGTCCCTTCGCATAAATAAATAGTGGCATATTTGTAAATTAAGGATGCCTCTCTATAATTTTATTAAAATTAGTACAAGTTTAGGTTTAATTTGATAAAAATAAAATTGTTGCAAATTAAAATTCATATTAATAAGTGCTAAATAATAATAAAATTTTAACTTACTAAATGCTGGTTTCTTCATGCCAAAAGCCTTTGAAAATGTGAAATTATTTGGATATGGGGTATGCAAGACTAACAAAACATTATCAATTAAATTACATGTTTTGCAACCTATTAGTGCGCTAATTTTCTCTTTAAAATTTAAGGTTTTATATGTACCTTTATTTTTTCTCATTCTTGTTACTGTTGTTGTTATTGTGGTTGTGAAGATTTTTGTATTTTGACTTGACTGATTGAAATAATTTTATGAACTCGTTTTACCCTTTTAATTGTTACTTAAATGATTTTCACTTCTTATTCTTCCAGGAGAGCAATTAAGAATTATAAATTTATCTATTTGCAAATTATTTGTGTTTGGAGGTAATTCATTTCTTAATAATAATGGAACTAAATTACATGTACACTCATGTTTATTTCTTTTTGGTACATTATATGTTGGTGCCTTTTCACTCATGAAATAAAAAATTTGACCCCTTGGCTATAGTTGACCCATGTGAAATCGTTTCTCTCCTACTGTATATGGCTATAAATCATGGACACTAATACGCGTTTACAGAATTGGATCATTAATTATTAAGCACGCCGTGTTTGTGGAATAATAGGACTAGCTGGTATTAAATATTGGATGATGGAGAGACCATAGAAATCGCTTTCTAAAGTTCCGTAAGAGACTTATAGAAACATTATTGTAGTGCAAGAGCGACTGATTCGACTCTTCACCGTTGCATCAATCCGGTAATATTAATAGAAACTAAAATGGTTGAGTGGGGATTCTCTCCATTCTATAAATTGAAATAGAGATCTCCATTTCATAGTCAATGGCCTAAATATAACCTTATCAAATGTCTGACCAAAAGTATGTCGTTTTGTATTAAAATTTATTTCCTTATATATATTTATAAAATTATTTATTTTTAAATAAATTTTAAGTCAACTCATCTGAACCCTTTATTTTTATGTTAGCTGACGTGTCAACACCTCAATTAATAGAATGGAATTCTCTATTCCAATTTATAGAATAGAAAGAATCCAAATCCATTGAGTGGCTATGCATTCGAGGAAATGTCACCCTAAATAGGATTGGAGAGAACCATATTCCATCGGAGGTAAAGTTGGGAGATTGGTTTGGGGATTAACCTTTGCATTGATTTCTTTGATTAAGAGCACCAAATTTTCAACTTCTTTAAGGAAGGAGGAGTGATTAGATCCTTTGCCATGGTATCAATTCGGTGCTTAATTTATTAATATGCACCAAAATATTTGTTCACAGCATAGATAGGCATTGGAGGAATGTCAGCTCAAATAGGAATAGCGAGAACCACATTCCGTCACACGGAGAGAGAGAGAGAGAGAGAGTTGGGTGATTGGCTTGGGGACTAAGCTTTGGATTGAGTTCTTTAATTAAGAGAAAGGATATACTAATGGAAATATAATATTATGTATTTTCACAACTTGGAGATCAATGTCTGTTATTGCTCCTTGTTTCAAGACCTTCTTTACGGGCATGCTTAAAATGCCCCACTATAAGAAGAGCCCGGCTCGTCAAGTAAAAAGGTGCAGTCAAATATGTTTGATTGGATCACATATTCCCTCTATTTGACATATCGTAACACGGTTTAATAGCCCCCTAAAAAGTCATCTTCCTAATTTGTTCAGTTGCCGATCGAAGGCCTTAAGAATACAAGGCTACCATCCTAGATATTATGTTATTTATGTGAATTTTTATGTTCTTTTTCTCGTTCTTTTGGGCATAAAAAACAAAGATTAATCACTAGTTGCATAAACTGTCGAATATATATATACCTATGAAAAATATTATTTTTTCAAAAAATTTGTACAAAAAATTCTATTAGAATAATGTGGCATTAGTATCAGTGTGATTAAGAGCTATTATGATAGGTATTTCGTTTTAAAGTAAATTATTTTTATCTAAACAAATCATTTCGGTGATAAATTTTATATGAATTTTTATATTTGTATAGCAATACCCTATCTATATATATATATATAATAACTGTTCATGATACAGCCTTTGATTCAAGGGAGAAAGGGAAAAAAAAAAAAAAAAAACAGGAGAGAGATAAAGTGAAGAAACAGAGAATTCATCAATGGAAAATAAAGATAAAACAATCCAGTGAGCCTAATCTCTTTGTGGGCAAAGAGCCAATGGGCTATGGGTTTATAGATCGGTAAAAAAAAAAATAATGGTGAATGAAAAAACAAAAGCAAACTAAACGAAAGAGAACAACAGAGAAGATAAGGAGCAATTTGTGGAAAAGATAAGAGTTGTATTATTGTGTGTTTTGCAGTTCGATAATATACTGCTTATGGCTGACATGAACAAATGAAATGTTTACTTTAGTTTAACTTTAGAAGATCTCAATCCCCAAAAGAAAGGGTTAAAATAGTGCTATACACTGTTTGATCATGGCATTTTTGGAATCAACTTCAAAGGACCAATTAGGACTGTAAAGGGCCAGATGGATGATCAATTATGGCATGTTTCAAGTGTCCCTTATCAGTTATCAAGAAAACAAAATCAAAAGCAAAGGAATAACTAATGGTAAGACTATACAAAGGAAAAGTTTTTGGGTATGTAGTTAAAGGCATCTAACTTGGAGATTGCAAAATGCAAGTAACAACCAAAATGGTGTCTGAAGTTGGTTTTTTTTTTTTTGGGTTAAGAGGTGTTTAAAGGTTAGCTAAAACTATGTTTAGTAATGAGTAAGTTGGAATGGTACAAGTGTAAGTTCAAATGATCATTTAGTTAGAATGACTACTTCTAAATTTGATATAACTAGTGTAAGTTGGAATGACCGGTCTTACAATTTTTTGGCTTGACCATCGGCTTTGAGAGGAAATGAAATGGCTCATAAAATCAAAACGTGGAACAAAACCTCCTGTTCGAAGCCAAAAAAAGATCATAACGAAAGTAGTATCCTAAATTTATAGATGCTACTTACCTATTAAAATTTTTCTCTATCTCTTTTAGATACACATGCGCATCTATATATATATAGGTATTTATTTGTATCAATTCTCATTCAGGGGAGAGGGTTGCCCAACTACAATTTTTTTTTTTTTTGGGTACTTACCAAAAAAGAGAAAGTAGCTTTTGCGAATGTGAAAATCCTTTGCATCCATAGAACTACACTTGTCCAACCTCATCCACACCATTGCTTGAAGACTTGGAAGTCCAGGTTTCCAAAGGCCATTTCTTTGTCATTAAAAATTGGTTTCTGATAATTTTATTACTTAAAACACAAGAGAGTTGCATTTCATTAGAGAGCTTTGTCGGCCGCAGATTACAAAATCCATCCAAGTAAGACAAAACAAATGTGACGAAAGCAGTTTCCACTAATTGAAAAGCTTCCGTTACATTCACGTTCAATATCAAAATTGCGCCTTATCTAAACAATTTTTTTCTTTTTTTTTTTTTGGGTGTAAATTATACTAACTACCTCTGAAGTTTCGTAATATGTAAGCAAGCTTCCCTCACTAACTAACAATTACACTGCCCCTCCCTGTCAAAGTTGGTCAAAAAATTGTGTTAATGTGTTAAAATGAAATTACCAAAATACCCTCATCGTGAAAATTTTTTTGAATTGATTTTTTTGGTCAAAATCAACAAAAGTACATATACACCTCCACTCTTACTTTTCTTGTTAGGATTAAGTACATAAGGGTGTGCATGGGTCAGTCTAGGTTAAAACTAGAATCGATCCGATGTTAATTAATTTCAAAATTTTAAACTCAGAACCAAACTGAATTCAACCGAGTCGGTTCGGGTAGGTTCGGTTCAATTTCATGTCTTGAATTGATTCGAGTCAAGATCAGATTGGATCGGGCAGGATTCATTTTTTATTGTACAAAACATAGCTTATCTATTTAGGAATTTAAAAAAATTAATAAAATAACATATAAACAGAATTTAATAATAATTAAGTTCAAATAAGTATGATTTAAAAATATATACACAATATATGTAAACTTTATGGTACATATAAGTTTGGATATCAAGTCGATTCTTGAATTGAGTTGGTTCGGATTGGATTGATTTTCGATTCAGTTGGGACCATATAATACGAATCCAAGAACTGAATTGGACCTTTGAGAGACCCGAACCAAACCCACCCAACAAAATTAGGTTAGTTCAGTTATCAAGTTATTCGATTTTTTTGTGCACTCCTAAGCACAAGTCTTTTTTTTGCAAACCCATCTTGTCCACGCACAACATCTAATAACAATCAGCAAATTTGGCTATATATTTACATTTATATATATTCTAATATATAAAATGAGAAGAATCTTAATTAGTATCTTTAAAGTTAGATAATGACAATTATTTTGATAATTACTATATTTATTTAAAAATTTCAAACTCTATTTATTCTATCTACTTGTCGATATTAATAAAGTCATTTTCAGTGATTTAATCAACAACCATGTCATTTTCAGTGATTTAATCTACTACCATTTTCAACAATAATAAAAAATTACATACGCATCACATATGTCCACCCACTAGTATATATAACTAGACCAAATTACTGGGTATTACCATTTAAGAAGCCTCCATCACCAAATCACCACCGTCCAACCCACAATCTCCACCCAACAACACATTCCACCACCTTCACCATTGATTTAAAAATTACAAAGCACGAAGGCAGGTAATTAACCCCAAACCGACCACCACCATTAACCCCACTGTATGTCACCAAATTCAATGAAAAAAACTCACTGTTCATAAAAACTCACCAAATCACTAATTGAAAATGAGTATTTTGTCTACTATGTTAACAGTAAGAGCAAAAAAAATATCCATAAAATCAATTGTGCAGCAAAAAAGGGCAATCCATAAAACCAAACTCGATCACTGTGCATTGTAAAGGGGAACTAATCAGATCGATAACTCACTGTGGTGGCCTGGCGAGGCAACAACGCCGAGATTGGGCAAAGGTAGTAGGCATCAATTGTGGCCACGGTTGGACCCCTTCTCTCTCTCTCTCTCTCTCTCTCTCTCGTTTTGCTTTTAAAATCCATCGACATTGTCGCCAATCCGAGACCCGCCAAATCCCCCGTCTTTTGGTGTACCCTCGCTCCACATAATCAACCCACTGTACCTCTTTTTTTTTTTTTTGTTTTTGCTGATTAACCCACTGTACTTATATATACACAAATATACATATATGTATGGTAGTAATTTGATTTTAAGTTTGGTAGTTGTTGAAACATGGTGACCCCATTAGTGGTGCTAGGGAGCTACGATGGAGGTTGGAGATTCGGCGATGGTTGTGTTCATAGTGATTGATTGGGGTTGCGGGCCAATGGTTGCCGGACTGGTTTAGGGAGTGGAAGGTTGAAAATGGGTGTGAGGGGAGTTATGTGTTGGGAATTTTTGACCCTTTCAAACGCACTCCTTTTGGAAATAAAAAAGATAGAAATATCAAAATAAATAAAAAAAAAAACATAATAAAAGAATTAACGTGAAAAACTCTCAAAAAATGAGAAAAACTATCAGCCCCAGAGAAAAATATACTATGTGAAAAATTATTATAATCACATAATTTTTTTTCCTCACTCACAAATACACTCACTAAGCTTTCCCACTAACTAAACTTTAATTTTCACATCTTTAAGAAGAATTTTACTAAAGTTAAAAGTTACTAGCTAAGCTATTCACTGGTGCACTTAACCAATGAGACTTAACCCTCCTTATATTAGCATAATCCCTTACCCCCCTTCCCACTCCCAACTAATGTGGAATTGGGCAAGAAGCAAAAAACTCTAACAATCTCCACCTTTGTGATTTTGGCTGATCCCACAGCCACACTCCACCTTAATGAAGATCTTCATAACTTCTGTTATCATACTCCACCATAAAAGCATATGCATTCAGAATAAAACCAATTCCAAGCATTTCACTTTGACCTATGTCAAAAAACAACCTTGCTGAAAAATATGGTGCAACTCTCACACTTAGCTTTTCTAGAAGTTCATTAGCCATCAACATGAATTTTCACCACACACCCTGCATCAATGTCAAACCAATGCCCGTGTGCAAATTTGTAGACCTGATAATAGTAACACATCATCTATCATGCTACATTATCGTCTATGCAGAGAGACAAAATGTTAGTTTCATTATCAATATCTCCATTCACTGACTTGGAGCATTTTGCCAAACTCGCTCTAACTTTTGGACAATTTTTCTTAACGTGCCCCGATTGTCCACACACCCAGCAGACTATTTTCTTTTTCATGGAATTCTTCTTTCAATAACTCCAGTTGCCACTGCTAGGTTCTCAAGTAAAGATTACTTCTACCACATAGTCTTCTATATTCAGAAAACAGTTTACTAGTAACTTCTAACAAAATTATTTTTTCCTTTTCATGTATTAAAATAGGCTTCATATGCTCATAGGAAGAAAAGACCAGATAAGCCTCAAAACTTGATCCTCATCTTTAATTTTAACTCCAATAGATTCGAGTTCAGAGACAATGCTATTGAGAACACTTAAATGATATGAGATAGTTGTACCTTCACTTATTCGCAGTGTATGAAACTGTTCATTTAGATACACCCAATTCGAGACGCCCTTCATCTGATACAACTCTTCAAGCTTTACCCAGAGTTCCTTTGCCGTAAATATTTCATGCACATTTGCAAAATCATTCTTGGTCAAGTACAGACGTATTGCACTTGCTGCTCTTAAGTCTAGATCCTCCCAATCTTCATCGCTCATTTCAGATTTACTCGCACTAGTATCATTGCTAATTTCAGGGATTAGTCTGCCCTTCAACGCTTTGTGTAATCCTGATTGAATCAAAACATCTCTGACTTGCACTTGTCACGAGCCAAAATTGATTTGCCCATCAAATTTCTCCATATCAAATCTTATAGGATTTGAAGCCCTACTTCATGACATGACCTTGATGAATTTTTTTTTAATGTAGAAATGAATAATACTCACTAAGTGAGTTCCTAGGAAAGACTTAAATCTTTTCCATACAGAATTTTAAGATTCCCAGAAAAGATTGGAGGGGTCACACTAGTCTCGCTTAAAGCTCAATCTCCTAGACAGAACCTTCTTAGACTGTACGTATCCACACTACCATACCAAAGCTCCACCCCACAAAAAGGATAACAACACCAAAGCTCCACCTTACCAAAAGGAACATTTGATAATTTCAAGAAAATATTTTCTAATGTGGAAGATTAGTCAAAATTACAACCACAGAGCATACTAAGAATTTCAAGAAATAAACAAAATAACCGAAAAGGCTCTAATACCACTTGTTGGGAATTTCTAGCCCCCCCAAATGCACTCCTTTTAGAAATAGAAAAAATAGAAATATCAAAATAAATAAAGAAAAACACAACATAAGGATTTACATGAAAAACTCTAAAAAACAGGAGCAAAATCACCAGCTCCAGAGAAAAATATACTATGTGAAAAATTATTACAATCACACAAATTTTCCTCTTCACCGCAAAGACACTCACTAAGCTTTCCCACTAACTAAACTTTAACTTTCACCTCTTCAAGAAAAATTTTACTAATGTCAAAAGTTATTGGTTAAGTTATTGACTGGTGCACTTAATCAAGGAAATTTAACCCTTTTTATATTAGCATAACCCCTTACCCCCTTTCCACTCCAGCCGATATGAGATTGGGCAATGAGCAAAAAACTCTAACATTATGAAGGCCAATGATGGTGGCCTGAGAAGGAATGGGGAGGATTTGGCAGAGGTGATGCCGGGGATTGTGGTCGTTAGTGGTGGGAGGCAGGACAGGTAATGAGGGAGATTCTTGGGTAGGGAGGAGTGAGAAGCATTTTCTTAGATTTCTTTATCCTTTTTCTATTTTATGTTGTGTGATAGGGATGTTAATTTGGTTATTAAGCAATCTCAACTACTTGGAAAGCAATGACATAAACCATGTCCTTTTCAGTTTAATAAAATATGGACCATTTTGGTGGTTAAGTGTAGCTTTTTAAGCTTGACATTACACGTCCCCTTAATTTTGTTTGGATGAATTCCGTATTATAAAAGAGCATGTCCTAGTCATTTTAGTGAATCATATATAAAACATTTTGACGATTGATTTAGTTTTTAGCTCAATGCTGTAATGGCTTAAACTTTGTTTGGACAAATTTTCTTTCCACATGAGAGAGAGAGAGAGAGAGAGAGAGAGAGAGACCTTGGATTTTCTCAATAATTAAAAGGAATAATTTCTAACATTCATTAATTGGAAATTATTGAATTCACGGGTAGAGTCAAGTAAGACCCAGAGGGGCAACTCCACCCTCCTGTTTTTAAAAATTATATTTTAACTTAAAGTTTTCTACCTTGAACAACACTCAAGCCAATGATTCACTGCAAGTTGTTATTATTATTGTTTTTTTGACGAAAAGGTAAGAGAATTTACTGATAATAAAAAACCAATCAGTGTACAAAATGGCTGGAGCAAGATTGTACACCAGGGGGGAAGTGGCCATATCAGGTACCAGTTTCATCACCAATAATAGCAGCCTTAGCACATTCGTGCGTTGCTTCATTCTCCAATCGACTGAATATGAGAAAAATTGTAATTCGTAAAGAACGAACCTAATCGTTTATAACAAAAAAAAAAAAAAAAACACAAAAGGAATAGATGCAATGTCCCAAGGAAATACCTTCCATATTTTGGATACAGACAGCTGGTATGATAGTACCTGTCTTTCATGGTCTCGGGCTACAACTCCTATGCCTGTCTTAGGCGAATCTTATGTCGGAAGTATCCTTGTCGGTCGAGGTGCTTGGACACTCCTTACCTTTTGTTTTGTGCCTTATATATAGTATATATAGTGAATTAGTAAAACTTTGATGTATTGGCATTTCAATTTATGTATTGCACATCCTAATTTTTGTATAATTTTTCTTTATGTAGTATGTAAATATTATCCTAGAAAAAAATCTAATGTAATAGAATCCCCGCAATTTAAAATTAAGGCCATAACCTGATATATAATATTAAAATTTTTCTATAGTGGACTATAAGACTTATTATTTTTTTTTCTTGTACATCCGAATTCCTAACCCATTAAATTTAAAAGATTATGGACTTCTAATTGACATCATTCAAAACTCGAAAACATCAATAGTTAATTTGTAGACTGCTAATGTGCACCAATCCAACAAATAAGCTTACCCATCTAATACAAAAAAAAAAAAAAAAAAAAAAACTAAAAAGGATAAATAAAACCATTTGAGATTTCAGGTTCAATATCTCCTCACGACTTCTTGTGGCAGCGATAATTCATAAAATGTATTATGTTTACATAGTTTATGTGGGTCCTACATCAGTTTGAAGGAACAGTCGACTAAAAATTTGAATATCTTGTAGCAAAAAAAAGAAAAATTTAGCACTTGAAACAAATTCTTGGCTCTGCCCTTAATTATTGTGGAATACAACTATGGCTGTGATTTGTGCAAAAAGAAAGAAAAAAAAAGTTATTTCCTCTAATATGCGTATCATTTGTTCATGAATTTCAAGTGTGACTGTCAATTGATTAATGGTTATAGTACTAAGATCTTTTGACTCTTCAATGACAACAATAACATGCTCAAACTTGGGACTTAGAGACAGTAGAACTTTCTCCATTACAATTACATTATTGAGCTTTTCACCAAGTTTTCTAATTCGATTCACAATGACCAAGGTCCTTGTGAAGTAATCCGAAATGGATTCATATATGTAATGCTTCAAATTCACCCCTTAAAACTTGAAGTTACAGTCTCACTGTTTTATCAATACCTCTATAGGAATTTTGAAGAATTTTCCAAGTTTCTTCAGAGGTGGTGGCGGAGTAGATTTTCTCATAGCTTAATTCATCAATGTCTTGGTAGAGTAGAAACAATGCTTTCTTGTCCTTCTTTCTAAACTCCCTTAGTGCAATATTTTTATTTCTTGACAATTTCTCTTCTTCTTTTGAGGAGGGTTGTTGATAACCATCTTTAACTAAATCCCACAAATCTTAAGAGCCCAACAAAACTTTCATTTGAATACTCCAATTTTTGTAGTAATCTTTTTGCAATCTAGAAAATTGAGATTGAAAGAAATTGTTCATGGCAGCCATTACAACCAAATCATAAGAAACCCAAATACAAGTCCTAGTTTCAACACCAAACTCAATCAATAAACCCTAAGCTTTTATACTAGATTTTGTTAGGGGAATTTGGGGTAAATACACTCACAAAATCATACAATACTTAAGCAATAATAGGGCATAAACATAGCACTACGAATTTGAAAATTTCTATACTCCTAACATGCAAGTTTCTAGCAAAACAGATCAGAAAAATGCAAAAGCAATAGACTTATCTGGGGCAACACATAGAGTTTTCTTCACTGAAAATCATCCAATACACACGAGTTTTACTCCTCCTTCATGCACCAAAACAGCCACACACAAGAGAGCACTTTTTTCCTTTTTTTTTTTTTTTTCTTTCTTACATATCTGCGGCTACAAAGAAGAGCTTTATGCTCTATTTCAGACTTCAAAAATCAGCCACTGTTGTGGCATTTTCTCCACCATACACATTACGTACTCTATATATTTTAGACCCCATTTAGCCAGGTACAACAAGATGTAAATATTACAGAAAAGCCCCCAAAATATACATTAAACTATTTACCAAAATGGGTTTATACTTACAACACCCTTGTGCTAAAAACTAATGACATATAATTGTTATTGGCTTTTCATTTATTCATTGCTCCAATTCCCAATTTTTGAATTTTTAATGGGTAATTCTGCCAGCTTACATTATCTAGGCCTTTACTGCTGTTCTGGTCTTCCATATGCCGAAAGCATCTATATATTGGGCCAGGAGCCATTATCGATAAGAACTCCCCTCAGACTTATTCAGGGGAAGACAAGCCTGGTTATTGGAATAGAGAAGTATCGAGCTTTATTCTAGATGTTCTAGTGCCTTATTCCTTAGATTCTTTGCAGCAAGTATCTGAAATAAGAAATTTATTTCAACTCCAGCTGTTTCAACATAAACTAAAGGTATATCAGTGCTATCGAACGCCGTGTGTATAACCTTCCAGTGCTGTAGATTTAAGGTATGATCTGTAGGTATGAAGTAAATTAGATTCCATACTACCCTTTTTTTTGTTTTGTTTTGTTTTTTTGCTTTTTTTTTTTGTTTTTTTTTTGTGAGAGAGAGAACAATGTGTACAGTACAAAGGAACAAGGGACCATAGGAGAGGCATTGCTCTTGGATAAAGAAATCATACATTTTTCATTCAAAAAAAAAAAAAAAATCTTCCATTTTAATGCTTTCCAATAATACCAAATTGATGTAATGGTTACACTCATGCACAATTGGAAGTATGAGCAAAGAAATCCCACTAGGGGATTTGTCTCGTTTGTCATCCCTCACCTAAAGTAGCATTTTCTAATACAAAATCGATGTAATGGTAATTGCACTATCATAATATTTGGAAAAGATCGATAAGAAACCCCACAGGTATTTGTATTGTATCTAACTGTTAACCCCAACAAATAATAGTGAGTCATATCGCACAGACCACCAATCGACTACTTAATCATTGATGAACGAAATAATTAAACGCGCGTAGCTCATGGATACACCCATGTCTATTGGGTCATCATCCTTGCTAGACTAGCAAGTGAGAGAGAGAGAGAGAGAGAGAGAGAGAGAGAAAAATGAAATTTGCTATATATTTGGAGGGAATATGCCTTTTAGCATGGTTAGAGGCATATTTTTATTCAATAATAAAGTGCAAACATATTTTTTGCGCAGAGTAATATGTTTCATTGTGTTTTTGTTATTTCAAACCAAAAATTCATCACTTTGAATTTATATATTTCAAAACATCGATGTATGGCTGCTACATATCCTAGATTAGCTTTTTGAAAAAATTTATTGCTTGTGTGACATTTGTTTGGAAAGTGTTTTTTGTTTTTTGTTTTTTCAAAAATTAAAACATAACAAAAAAATAATAAAATAAATATATTTTCTGATTCTATAACATTGATATAGTATTTTTAGTAGAACGGTAACCTATAAAACTTATCATTAGACCATAAAAAACAAAAAACAAAAAGAGAAATTAGAAACATACAACAAAAAATAAAAATTGGCAGCACTTCCAAACAGACCCCTAAGGGTCTGTTTGGAAGTGCTGCCAGTTTTTATTTTTTTTAATGTCAGGGCAAGAAACACCTCAACCCCCACTTTTTAAGGGTCTGTTTGGAAGTGCTGCCAATTTTTATTTTTTTTAATGTCAGGGCAAGAAACACCTCAACCCCCACTTTTTAAGATGTACGAGTCATTGAGAGTCTATAGCCTCCCTATAAATTTTAAATCTTTCCCAGTAGCTAGTTAGTTGGTTCTCGTGTTTAGCATGTGATCTAAAATTTGATCTCTTCTCCTAATTTTTGTGATTAATTATCATTCATATAATGCATGAGATTAACTTGTATGGTTTGTGTGAACAGTAATTCTGCACAAATTCAAGTCAATAGAAGGTCGAATGCCTAGACATCCTATAGTTACAAAAAAAACAAAGCGAGAGAGAAATACAAAGTTGACTAGTTCATAATACTTCATATGGAACGTTGTAATAAATTGATGTCCACGCACGCACACAAGTACCTATATATGAAAAAAGCTACACATAATCTCGCTGAATTATTTCACTCTTAGAATGGCCCATGTGAGTTCTTGGTGTAAGTTCCACCTGTGCCTAGCTAGGGGCAAGAAAATAGAGTGAGAAATAAAATTATAAATTGCTTCAACTTACATATAGATAAAAAAAAAAAAATGGTATTCTTCTTAAATCTTTGTAAATAATCTTGCACTAGAATAATAAAGCAGTGACAGTTTCATTAGTAAACGACATCTTAGTGGTTTTTTTTTTTTTAAGTGAAAGGTGTACAACTTATCCACATTATTCTATATTTTCTCTATATGTATATATCATTTCACACATATATTGAGGACTGGTAAGTGTTTGCACTAGGCATCGGAAAATAATATTTAGTTAGAAAGTTTATATACAAAATTTTACAAGAATGATATCACAATAGTATTTTATAGTTAAGAACATCATAATGAGTGTTCTATCTTAAAGTGAAAAACTCTCATTGAACTACTTTATTCTGTATAGCAATTCTGTAAAAAATTTTGTTGTTGTATAACATTATCCCTAGACATATCTATAAATTACAGAGCTTCTGATTCAGAATAACTTTCAAGGAGACCAAAGATAGTAGAAGATGAAGAGTCCATTTGGCTTTCCGATTGTAATAGAGAGCAACAAAACTTATATTTGCATGTTCTTCATCCAGTCCGTGTATGCAGGCATGGCCTTGTTCACCAAGGCAGCACTTACTAGAGGAATGAATCCTTATGTGTTCGTCTTTTATCGGCAAGCTTTTGCTACACTTGCCTTGGCTCCCTTTGCTTTCTTCTTCGAAAGGTTTCTAATTTTCTCTCTCATCCTCCATCAATTTTTGGGGCCTAATGTTATCTTTTTGTAATTCATTTTGTTTTTCTCTTCGAAACATGTAGTAAGAATTCTGCTCCGCTATCACACATCTTACTTTGCAAGATCTTCTTTGTTTCTTTATGCGGGTAAGTCCTTGGGTTATTGACATTACGGTGTCCAGTGAACTTATGAGAACACAGCAAGAATCTTAATTCATTCCTAACTATACTTCCTGTATGGTTAATTTCAGGATCACTCTGAGCTTAAATCTCTACTGTTTGGGAATAAGTTACACATCTGCGACATTAGCTGCAGCTGCCTCTAACACAACTCCTGTCATTACCTTAATCATAGCTGTTTTTTTAAGGTAGATGAAATGGGAAAAAATAAACGATCAAATTTGAAATAGAAAAAGAAAATTGAAGATTGACGAAAAGACCAAATTTTATAATTTGAGTGAAGATATAAAATTTGGGGTTGAACATTTCAGGATGGAAAGCATTTCTACAAAGAAATGGCTTGGAGTTGCCAAGATGTTGGGTTCTGTGGTATGTCTTTCTGGGGCTATGGTGTTTATTTTTGTTAAGGGACCTCCTATATTCCCAGGCAGCCAAAATGAAATCTCAAGTCCATCTACAAAGGGGAGTAGTAAAAGGGAGTGGATAAAAGGTTCTCTTATCATGCTCTCGGCCATGATAGCATGGTCTTTGTGGCATATTATGCAGGTTCTCTCTCTCTCTCTCTCTCTCTCTCTCATGAAATGATCAATTTATTTCAATTCACTTTGTTGTTGTTTCCAGGGTCCCATTGTGAAGCAATATCCAGCGAAACTACGACTTATAGCTCTACAGTGTTTCTTTAGCTGCATACAGTCAGCAATCTGGGCCATCGCAGTTGAGAGGAGCATGTCATCATGGAAGCTTCAATGGGATCTTAGTCTTCTTTCTGCGGTCTATTGTGTATGTTTTCTCAACAATAATGAAAACAACGTTTTCAGATAAAGCTTATGTTCTATGTTAAATTCTGTCCATGTGAAGCAGCTATATGTCATACATATTTGCACCTATATCATAGTTGAAGATTCAAATCCACATCTGATGGAAGTGTAAAACTGTTAGTTATGCCTTTACATGGTGAAGCGTCCAGTATTTCTAACGTTATGATTGATTTGTAACTTGAAACCCGAATTTATAAAGCCTTAGCTTGGACTCAGATTTTCAGTAGAAAAAAAAATGTGAAAGAAAAATAAATAAAAATATAGTATTTTTATTCACTTTTTTCTTTCACATTTTCTTTTTTTTTTATTATTTTTATTTTAACTAAAAATTTAAATTCCAAACACAGCCTTAGAGTTACAAATGAAAAGATGAGGAATTTTGTAAGAAAAAAGTAAAGAAAAAAAAATGAAAAGAGAACAACATAAAAGAGAATTTCTATTCTCTTTTCTCATATCTTTTTTTTTTCTTTTTTCTATCACCAAATCTTTAATTCAATCAAATATTTAGATATATCAAAGTCTATGCTTTGATGGCGGAAGGAATGCGAATCTTGTTTCGTATCTTCTTCATTTTGTCATTTGTGTGGGTGGAGACATAGCATTAATTGAATCCCGCAACCCAAATCTCACATTCGTAGACTATTTGAGAACAAAAAACAAAAGGGTCGATGATTTTTAAAATCTTATCACTTTTGCACAAGATTCACTACTCCAAATGCTTGAATAATATTATTGTACAAATCCCATAACTGGTAATTTGCTTCCTGATGAATAAATTTCGTTCTATCTTGGATTCCAAATGGGGCGAAATGCCTTTACTTCTCTCGGTAATGTCGAGACAAAAGTAATTCAAGTACCAATGGATGTCATGTATTAGAAGGGTTTACTTACATGCTGTGGAATTTTGTAATTGCTGAATTGACAGTTTCAAAAGAATTGCAGGGTGTGGTAGTCACCGGGATGACTTATTGGTTGCGAGTTTGGGTTATAGAGAAGAAGGGACCGGTTTTTGTAGCTATGTTCACTCCGTTAACACTTGTCATTACAGCCGTCTTCTCGGCATTCTTGTGGAAGCAGACCCTCCGTTGGGGAAGGTCCATACCCTTATCTCCCATTGACTCTGTAGGCCCTTTGGTACAGATTATTTTCAGCTTTTCTCATTTAATTTTTTTTTCTTATAAATCAAAAAATTAATTTTTGTTTATTTTTTGGCTTTTATAAGCTAAGATAAGTAATAAAGAAGGAAAAAAAAAAAAAAGAGCCAAAAAAATTAGCTGACATAAAAGCTAAAAAAGCCAATCCAAAAAAGTTACAAAAGCGTTATATTACAGAGAAAACTGACCAAACAAACCGACATTTTTTACAGTCTGATGAGGGTTCTTCTGTTTTCATTTTTATATGTTTGTGGCAGTGTGTGTGGAGCTCTACTGCTAGTGGGGGGCCTTTACAGCGTTTTGTGGGGGAAGCACAAAGAAAGAAAAACCATTGCAATTGAACTAAAATCCAAAGAAACTGAAGCGGAAACCACACAGGAGTGCAGCACACATAAGGTGACTGCAGGTGATATTGAGATTGCAGCAAATGGCTTGATAAAGACATGCCCCCACTAAGGTACTATCCTCATTTTATATCGATTGCAATGAAGAAATTTGTAGCTTCTAATATTCTGCTTGGTTATTGGGAAATCCAAGGGGAAAGAAAGCTTCAATGTTCTAAAATTATGGCAAGAACAAGCACAAGCTTATGGTGTATTCATGCTTTGAACTCATATCAATTCAAAACTTCAAAAGACAATCACTTCTAGAAAACAGAGTTTTGCAATATATTTGCGATGGCATATCTATCTCCTGCAAAAAGAAATTTAAAATCCAGAAAAAAAAACATTGTAAAAGAAGATTGGCCATCGTTAAACATGGTATTAGCGATGGTATTTCTGCCATTGCAAATAGTATTTTTTTTTATTTCTTATAATTTTGCCGTCAAAAAAGATTCTGTTGCTAACTTGCCATCACTATACTATCGCAAAAAGTATTGGTAACCTTTTTTTTATAGCGATCACCCATTTGTCATCGCAAATATTTTTAAAAGCATGCTATATACATAGAAATGAAGGGAGAAACAATTTGGCTTGTGAGTTGAGAAAACAAGTGTTCTTGTAGAAGGACTTAAAACATTGTATATGAACCGAGAGGGGGGGGGGGGGGGGGTGTGAATAGATCTCTACTTATTTTGATGCAAGTGCTAGCAATAGTAAATCTAAACCAAACCACACACAACATCACATGCAACCAACACGACACAAGAGATTTTAGCGTGGAAACTCTTGTGAGAGAAAACCACGAGGCCTAGGCTAGCTCCAACCAAGCACTATTATATGAACACATGGTACAAGAGAGCTTACAACCCTTTACACTTGTAGAATCCTCAACACTAGACTTGAATATACAACTTGTACATCTTCGAGTCTACAAGCTTGTTCACAAGTACTTGGCACTTCATTGAATCCTTAATGATTCTTCCAATGACTTGAACTCCTTCAAGCCACCATAACTTCTTCAGATGAGAGGGATGAAGTGTAGTAAAGTCTTCTTGGATCTTTTGACAAACACTTGAAAGATAATGTAGAAGACTCAAATTCTCTCCTACAAATTTGATGAACCCTTTCTCTTGTAGCTTTGGAGAGAGAGATGTCATTATGGAGAGAGAAATAAAACTCATAGATATATGGAAGACTTAACACCCCTTTTCTTTCTTGGTTGTGATACTTCCTTCAAACGTATATACACAAAAAGCACCTCTCAAATCAATCTTCTAAAGTCACACTTTTTGTATTTTTGTTGACTTGGAGAATTTGAGAGATGGATAATAGTAGCTAGAAAGCACTATCTCAAGTTCCAAAGGTGAACAAAAGTTACTTTTGTCGTGTCTACTTCACAGTAGAAAAGTATTGGCAGGACATTGATTACACCCTAAAAGTGTAATCATAAGCTCTTAATTTGTACTTTGTTAGACTTATATTGTAATTAATTATCTTATTTTAGTTAGATATTTGTTTGAGTATGTTTTGTATGTGTTTTGTAGGTTATATAAGCTAATAAAGGTGAAAAAAAATCAAAAATAATCAAAGCGAGTTCAAGGCGAATAATTTGTTCATGAAAATTCAGACTTGTCTCGGTATTTTTGCCATAACTTTTTACTCCGATATCCAATTGAGCTGATTTTTGTGTCATTGGAAAGAAGACTTCAAGCTCTACAACTTTGTGTCTAATGTTCATTGGCTGAATCAAACTCTAGGGTGGCCAAATCAAGTTTTGAAGTTTCTACAGCTGAGTAGTGTGAATAGTACCCGTCCGGACGGGTACTGTTCACCGTCCGAACGAACTTTAAACGGGCATCGAACGGACTGTCCAAACGGTAGTCGGACGGTTATTGTTCATCCAGATTGTGTTTTTTGCATCCGAAGCAGTGTTTTTTAAGATTTTTTTGGTATAGTTTTTGAGGAGTTAGGGTTTTTTGGAGCAAGGGGTCAGCGGGAGAAGCTCTCCAATGTTAGATTTTTTCATTTTTCTTTATTTTTAGCTTAGATTTAACTTTGTAATTGTAGTATAATATAGAAACTTGTAATTTTTTTCATTGTATTGTATTTTCTTTCACTTTTTTGCACTTTCTTGCATTTTCTCTCATTTTCCTTGTAACCAAACAGTCATATTATTGTAGTTAATTTTATATTTAAATCTCTTTATGCTTCTTTTTTTATTTTTACAAGTTTTTTATGATGTATTCAAGTAGCTAGAATTTACATTGGGTTTAAATGTGAAAATCACCCAAATAATCCAAGGAATTCATTTGGAGGTATCTTATGGATTAATTGTCATATTTTCTTCGAATTCAAATTTCTAGTAATTAGGTGTGGAATTTTTGAAAACTTAGATTATTGACTAAATTTGGGGATTTTCATCACCCAAATCAATGGTATTAATTTAGGACTTTTGACTAAAAAAATACTCTACAATTGTTAGAAATTCATTCCTAACAATTGATTGAAGATGCTTTAGAAAACCTAGGTTATTGACTATGTTTGGCTAATCAATGCACAAACCACAAATTTGGTATTGACTAAGTTGAATCGATAGTATTAACCTTTGATTCCCCATTGAACATGTATCTAATTTCAATTGCTTGAGAATAATTGGTCTTCAAAGCTAAATCCTCCGAATCAAACACACTTAAATGTTGTGTTTGATTTGAGTTATAAACCCCATTAGAAACCTTGGATGAAATTGAGTGGTTGGATTATTTGAGCCCAATTTCCTTTTTAATTGCTTTAATTCTATTTTCACTTTGCTTTAATTTATTTGTCTAGTGTTAATTCTCTTTATTTTCATTGCAATAGTTTAGGAATTCAAAACAACCATCAAAACCTAAAAGATTTTCGGTCTTTTTATTTTAGATCTAATTCCCAACATAATTGCATCCAATCCTAGGTTAGGTTAGTGTGAGTTGAGTGCTAGAGCCTATATTTGGTTAGGTCCCTTGGGAGAGAATAATACCGGATTACCGGTTTATACTTCATTGCGACCCCCGTACTCTTGCGGGGTGCTAACTCCATTTTGTAGAAATACCGCATTACGGAGGCGAACCAGACATCTTTTAGCTGGAGCAAATATCGCGCCAGAGCACAATCACATGCAACTGAGAGCGCACTTCACTGGAACAGACCAAGATAAGGAGAAATCGAAGCGCGCTAGAGCGAGGGCTCCATCCGCCTGATAGCGGGGTACACTGGATTTCATAAAGGCTGATGAGACTGTGTCCCGCCAGAGCGAGGTGAAGACCCGCTTGAGGGTGGGTGCCATTGGAGTGACTTGGTTAGAGAGGAACTGGAGGCCGCCGAAGAGGGGTACAGTCCGTTCTTGAACTTTGACTTGCACCTTGATTTTCCTTGATCTTACACTTTGACTTGGAGTTTTGTCTTGAACAAGATTTCATAGACTTAAACACTCAACCGCACCTAACTCAGCTTAATAATGCATAAATGGCCAATATCCTAACAATCTCTCCCTTTGGCCATTTTGGGACAAAACCCAGATTACATAGAAATCTCTCATATCCCAAAAATACAAATTGAAGACATTCAATTCCAAGTAACATGCTATACCTGTGCCAAAACTACAAATACATACAATTGTATCCAAAACTCAAAAAAAATCAAGCGAAGTATGACAATTCAATTGAATATGTAAGCACAACTATCAAGGTATACTCCCCTTCAACTCATGCATCAAGCTAATTAACCATACAAGACTATAACAAAAACAACCGACTTTCATTTCATTAACACATTTAAAAAAAACAAGTTAGTACATTAAAGAAATACAACAAAATATCCAAACAACTATAGACACACAACCCAACCATCCCAAAAATAGAAAGGCAGTCTAAAACTACCTACAACCAACAAAGCAGCCAAGAAAGCACCTAAACCACCTAAACAACCAAAGCAGACTAACGACCAAAACTACTACCCCTTTTTGACACAAAATACTCAAGGGGGACCATCCCAACGAAGATGGTGGACAAGATTGCTATGCAACTCATCCACATTATCAGTCATTTCGTCAACATGTCCATCAAGATGTAGGATGTTGGAGTGAATGACATCAAGGGAAGCCTGGAAACTCGTCCAGAGACCCGTAATAGCGACCAACATGAGACTAAAGTCAACCCCGCCAACAATAGGAATAGGAGCATCAACAGCAACCAGAGGAAAAATAGCATGATCATATGTCGAAGGGTAAGGATGCTAAAGAGCATGAAATTCACTCTTACTAAGAGACTTTGCATTCAACTAGGGAGCAATCAATTGAACTTGTTCATCAAGAATACCAGGACACTAGGACTGCTCGAGAAAATGGGTCAAGGTCACACCATATGGAAGGGCAAGATTGTTCTGCCTAGACTTGGCAGCACGAACCATATGATTATAGATAAGAGAGGGAGGTCAATGGAATAGTCATAGGCAATAGCATATAGCAAACGGGAGCTTTCCTTATTAAGAGAGGATTTATGACTTCGGGGAAGAAAATTGGCTGAGAAGATGAGATTTAGAGCAAGATGGGTAGGAACAAGACAAGAAGCAGGGGTTGTGCCTCGTCCTAGTGTAAACGTGCCACTGGTAAGATCGTGTTGAACTTAAAGGTATTTGGGAAACTCAGGGGGAAGAGCATCTGTGTACTGGGGGTCCTCAACACTAAGAATGTGAAACATCTCAGCGAGGTCATCCTTCGAGATGGTGAAATCAACCCTGCGGACATAATTAGTGAAAAATCCTATCCCCATTCGGTGACTCAACAAGGTGAGCATAAAATTTGCAGACCAAGTCCGTGATAATCTGACCCTCAATATACAACACATTGGTCCACTCACGTTCTTGAAAAACATTAGGGAGAAAGGTATTAACAAGGTCAGGCAAAAGTCTAAGGGTAAGAAAACAAGTGTTCTTGTAGAAATACTTAACACATCATATGTGGACCTAGAGGGGGAGTGAATGGGTCTCTACTCATTTTTCATGTAAGTGCAAGCAATAGATAAACTAAATCAAACTACACACAACATCAAAAGCAATAGACAAGACACAGGTAATTTTAGCATGGAAACCCTTCTGGGAGAAAACCACGAGGCCTAGCCTAGCTCCAACCAAGCACTATAATATGAATAATGATACAAGAATGTCTTACAACCCGTTACACTTGTTGAATCCTCAACACTTGGCTTGCATCCACACCTTGTACTCCTTCGAGTCCATGAACATGTTCACAAGCACTTGGAACCTCATTGAATCATCAATGAATCACCAATGACTTGAACTCCATCAAGCCACACAAGTCTCTTTCAAAAATGGAGAGATAAAGAGGAGTGGAGTCTTCTTAGGACTTTTTATAAACACCTGGTGGACAATATAGAAGACTCTCTCACCTATTGAATAAAAAACACTCTCATTTTATGTATATCACCACCAGGAGAGAGAGCGAGAGAGGTGTCTTAGCTTCTTGTAGGGCACATCTCACATCATGGAGTCATCATCACTCTACAATCTTTATAAAAAGATTTTCAAGTTGCTTGAAGAAATGGAGAAAATCTTCTCCTTTTTGGAAGCACAAGTTTATGCACAAGCGCCCTATCATTCTGCCATGTCTACTTCATAGAGTGTATCACTTTGTCAGGACATACTTGGAGAATGCGCCGCATTAGAGTAAAACCTAGAAGTGGCATACTCTTTGTCGGCAAGCAATTGTTGAACTATCGGGACCTCGCTTTAGTGGGGTGGAGTCTGCCTGACAGCAGGCTTCACTGGAAGAATATTTTGCTGAAACAACTAGACCCCGCTAGAGTGGGGTGGAGTTCGCCTAACAACGGTCTTTACTAGAGGAACAAAAATTTGAAGGAGTTGGACCCCGCTAGAGCGGGGTGGACTTCACCTAATAGTGGGGCTCATTAGAAGGGGTCTTGTGTTGGAGGAGCTGGAGCCCGCTAGAGCGGGGTTGAGGTCCGATAGAGCAGGGTGCTTGGGCCTAAGAAAATTTTGCAACTACTTGTTTTCCCTTTGTCTCTTTGGCTTTTGGAGGATGGTTTAAAGTTAATGTTTGAGCATAATTACACACATTTAGAAACTCTCAATCTCACTTTTGTTTATACAACACACACATGACCAATTTTCCTAACAATCTCCCCTTTTGGCCATTTTGTGACAAAACCCCATTTTACATAAAAAAAAAAAAAAAAAATTGCTCAAGCCCCATGACAACACAAGACGGACACTCAATTCCATGCATGGTTCGATTTGCACCTGTAACCAAGGCTTAAACTACTATCAAGTGACGATATGAAAAGCAAATAAAACACACTCCCCCTCAGCACAAGGATACAAATCAACCGATTATATCATCCAACGTAGGCAATGAAACAAGAACAACCAATGTCATTATAACACCAACATCCAAACATGTATAAGCACATTTAAACACTTAACAAGCCATACTCCCCCTTTGAATGCATTAAGACAAATCAACACGACTATCAAGGCAAATATAAAAAATAACCAACTTCCATTTCATAAACACTTTCCAAAAACAAAGCTAGTACATTAAAGAACCAAGACCGACTATCCAAAACTAAGCAAGACATTAAGAGACAAAACATCATGTACCAATTTTGACAGAGTCATGCCAATACATCAAAATTAGCTTACTACATCAAGATTAGCTCACTATCTATAACCACTACAAAATCTCCCGTTCTTTGGCACAAAATGAGCACGGGGACTAGTCCTAAAAATGGTAAGGAGTAAAGCAACGAAGATAAGCAAGAGAGGTATCAAGGTCACATCGCATCCCACCAACTAAGTTAGGGAGCTTGTCAACTCGCTCATCCAGGTGCTCGATGTCTGAATGAATGACGTCAATGGAAGTTTGTAAGCCTGTAATGGCCTAAAGAATAGGACCGAAGTAAATACCACTTGGAGCAGGTGGAGGAGGAGCAGCAGCAGCAGTGGCAAAAGCTGGAGGAGGGGGAACAAGCAGAGGATGAGGACGCTGAAGACACGAAATTCACTCTTACTATGGGACTTCTCATTCAGTTTGGGAGCAGTTAGTTGAACTTCTTCCTCAGGGATGCTAGGATACTTGGACTACTCGAGAAAATGGGTCAAGGTCACACCATAGGGGAGGGCAAGATTGTTTGGCCTAGACTTGGCAACACAAACAATGTGGTTGTAAATGAGAAAAGGAAGGTCAATGGAATACCCATGAGCAATAACATGCATCAACTGAGAACGATCTTGATTAGTAAAGGATGTATGACTTCGAGGAAGAAAATTTGTGGAGAGGATGAGATGGAGACCAAGATGAGGAAGAACAACACAGGAGGTAAGGGTGGTGCTACGGCCTGGTGCAAATGAACCACCTGAAGATCATGTTGAACATGAAGGTAGTCGAAAAACTCAAGAGGAAGATTGTTGGGGTACTGAGGGTTCTCAACTCGAGGAATATTGAACAATCCAGCAAGGTCATCCTCTAAGATGGTGAAATCAATCCCTCGGACAAACATAGTGAAAGTTTGATCCCTATTTGGAGATTCGACCAAGTGAGCATAGAATTCACGAACCAAGTCCGTGATAATTTGTCTTTTAACATAGAGTAATGGGACTCAGTCACGATCTTGAAAGACTGTAGAAACAAAAGTATCTACAAGATCAGGAAGAACGTGAAGCTAGATAACACGTTCACTAAGAATAGTGCGAGTGGAAAACAAATCATCGAAACATTTTTTAAAATCAGAGTTTTTAAAGCACTCAAAATTGAGGCGGGGTTGACGTTTCGATGGATGATGCACTCTTTCCCTATAGGGTTTGGCAATGGATGCACACCATAAACTAAAATGAAGAGAGAAAAAGCTAGGGATAGAGAACACACGAAAACCCTAGGTGGAAAGGGAGAAAACATGAGAGTGAGGGAAGAATGAGAGAATTCTTACAAGCATATAGAGTTTCTAATGCACAGTAGCAACAAAGGTCCCTAGCAAGCAACAACCCATCAAGTGCAAGAGAGAAATAGACACATAAATACATAAATAAGATCTCCCCCCTTTTTGGAACAAATTGACAAATGAAGCACGAGAGACAAACCATGCCAAGGGAAAGATGCAAAGAAAGAGATATATATAAGTAAAATTGTCCAAAATAGAAACCAACTATCTATAAGATTAACAAAATCCTAAAACTTCACAAGATAACCATCCACTACGTAAACTCCTAATGACGTCAAATGCTCTGAATGAAGTCATTCACATCAATAATGAACTCAATATGCACCTTTGAAAGAGTGTTTAGTATGTCACGAATGCATACAATATCTCACTCCTATTGCTCTATAATAAGATCAATATGTTCATGCACAAGTCCAATGTGCTCCACCAAATCAGTGTGAAAAGTGGTCGGCTGGGTACAAAGAGTAGCAATGGCAGCATCAGTGGCTGTGGTAAAATCAGGAGCTGGAGTAGAGAGTCTTATAGGAGTATAAGCAAAGGGAGGGACAAAGGACAAAGATAAAGTAGTGGGATCAGCCGGAGTAGCCTCATCATCTAAAATGTCCATAGCAGGGTGCTTTAACTGTGGAGGAAGAGGAGCTACTCCCAGATGCGCATTACTCATCTTAAGGGTGTGACGAGAGATGGGTTTACCAACGGGTAGACAAATCTCATGAGGCTCAGCCACCACCTTATGACGAGTCAGGAAATCTGTGATCATGAGCCCGAAAGGAAGGTAGGCTCGAGAAAAGTTATCATCAGAGGCCTCAAGAATGAGATTGAACATGAGGCGACCCACATCCACAGACATGTCCGTGATAATATCACACATGAGTTGGGCACGAGACTCATCAACCTCAATCACATGAGAAATACACAGAAACAAGTCACACACCACATGCTTGAGAACATGAAAGACATCCTTCAGCATTTTTTGTTTCAAGTGACTTAAAGGACCAGGGGGCTAGTCACCACCAGCAGTTAACAAGAGTTGAGCCAGAGATTTCAGAGAAGGACTAGTCCTAGTAGAAGGATAGGGAAACTCAGAAAGAATAGGACGAGTGATGTTGTGAAAGGTGCAAATGTCAGAGATAGAGAACTCAAGAGACACCCCATGAACAAAAGACCTCAGAGTCCCAGCCTCCTTGTTAGAGGCATGGATATTAACATAAAACTCTCTAACGAGTTCTTGGCAAGTAGACTCAGAATAGAGAGGAAGTTTACCCCAAACCCACTTGGTAAAATAGGCAGAAATAAAGGTCTCATTGAATTAATCAAGAATGATTCCACGAGACACAAAAACAAGTCTAGAATTAAAAGACCTATTTAATCGAGACTCGGCATTAGAGTCAAGTCTAAATTGAGAAACCTTAGGAGGAGAAGAATTTGCCCCTCAGTGAGAACTTGAAGCATCAGGAGTGCTAGAACAGGGGTGTTTGTTGGGCAAGTCAGCGGCCTGCGATTTGTTCGGTAATCCCACAGAACGGCGAGACAGTAGGGCAACAGGTCCCTTCCATTTTTGAGCAGTAGGGATCATAATGCAAGGAGAAAAAATGAATATATGATAACCAGAAGCAGACGCACCAGTCCAATAATGACTAGTCCAAAGCAAACCAAAAAACCCAAAGCAGCAGACAAGTCACAGGTTGGTCTATGACCACAACAGACGCAGACTTAGGCAAGGAAGCCCACCAATAGCAAGCCGACACCACACAAATGGGCACTCAACCGCCAATTGACACAAGAAAGGCTGACAACCCAAAAAGCCCAAACAAACGAAACCCTAGGGTTCTAATAAACGAAACTGAAACGCCAAAAGATAAAGAGGAAAGGGGCCAAGTGGTTACTTATGGGACGAGCCCGATGAGACGAACACGAAGAGAGGCTCCAAGCTCACTGGATCAAAGGAGAAGAGGCGACCAACAATCGCCAAACGTTAAGGGCTCGAAGGAGAGAACACGACCCAGAAGAGAACAAACCCAAATAATGAAGTAATTGTCACTAGATCTCGCGGATGCGAGATACAGTGAAGTCTTCTGATACACAAAGAACCACTAAGGATAAAACTTACACACGTCATACGCATCAACACGAATTTAAAAATCAACCAATAAAATTTAAGATGCCTTAAATGTGAACAAACTAACATCAAGTATGATCAAAGATAACATAAAAATAACTCAATAGATGAATTGATGATTTGAATCATATTAGCAATAATGAGAATGAGATGCAAGTCCGTCCGTCAGATCAATGAGAATATGGACCCTAGAATAGGATCAAGGCAGAGCTCATCATGGAAACCTCAACTTAGACAAGAATGCCGTAAAAGTCAAACCTATGCCATTCTAATCATACTATTCAAGTATTCTACTAGTACTTTATGACAGACTCTACTGTTGACCTTTAGAATTTCCAACCCTATCTCTCTAAATTTGAATCAAGAAAAAAACACAGGGATGGTGGCTTTTACATACATGAGCAGGTACCATCTTCTCTTGTCACATAATAAGGGTAACTTCTCACACACTTACTGGTAGCTCTTTTCACCTAACACATATCTATTTTACAAGAGAGGGTATACAGGTGAACAAAGGTCAATCTAGATAATTCATGTACAAGGGAAGTCATCCATGCTAAGAGCTACAAAAAGATCATAAAAATTGAATTCCATATTCTAAGAGATCTTAAAAGGTGAGCACCGAACAAACATGGAGCATGAGCATGACAATAGTCATCAATGTCACTTAAAGCACTAATAGTGAATCTAAGATGCACACAAGATTCAATTTAAAACATGCTCACACATTAAACATTTCATGGGAAGTGTTTTAAACTACTGATAAGTACGCCAAATACAAGAAAGGACAAAAAAATACAAAAAAAAAAAAAAAACTAAACATAACGCATATGAAATAAGGCTTGAGATAAGATAAAGGAATAAACACACTCAAGCTTGAACCCTAACAAAACACACTACTCGAAAGAGCACACTCGTAGGAATTTTCGCAGAAATTTGATCCTAAGAGTATCAAAGGGTTTAGTGAAGAGATCAGCATGTTGATGTTCAATTAAAACGTGCTCTAGTGAAATGGCCTTCTCTTCCACTAATTCTCAGATGAAATGATATCGAATGTCAATATGTTTGGTGCAAGAATGTTGAACAGGATTCTTAGAAATACTAATCGCACTCATGTTGTTACGAAAGATAGTCATGACATTTTGATTTGGACCATAATCACTTAATATCTGTTTCATCCAAATGAGCTAATACAATAGCTACCAGCAACTATGTACTCAGCTTTAGCAATGGATAGGAAGATTGTATTTTGCTTCTTACTATGCCAAGCAACGAGATTGTTGCCAATATAGAGACACCCACCAGAGGTGCTTTTGCGATCATCTGCAGAGCCTATCCAATTTATATCAGTGTAGCCAGCAATGTCAGAATTAGTGTTGAAGATAAACCAAATGCCATAGCCAAGAGTTCCATTCACATATTTAATGATCCTTTCAACAACAAACAAATGTGACTTTTTAAGGCTTTCCTGGAATCTGGTACAAACACCAACACTAAAAGCTATGTCAGGTCTACTGGCAGTTAAATACAAAAGACTCCCAATCATGCTTCTATATAGGGTGTGTCCAACATCTTTTCCAAAAGCATTTTTATTAAGCTTAAGACTAGTACTCATATGAGTTCTAGCATGCTTAGCAACTTCTAATCCAAATTTTTTCACAAGGTCTTTAGCATATTTGGATTGAAAAATAAAAATTCCTTTATCCTTTTGTTTAACATGAAGACCTAAGAAATAATTCAACTCACTCATCATGCTTATTTCAAATTGACTCTATATATCATTAGAAAATTTACGAGCAAGTATATCAGAAGCAGACCCAAACATAATATCATCCACATAAATCTGAGCAATAAGAATATGTTTAGATTCCTTCTTAATGAATAAAGTCTTACTAGCTCCCCCTATAGGGAAGCAGAACTCTACCAAAAAGGTGGTGAGTCTCTCATACCAAGCTTTGGGAGCTTGTTTCAAACAATATAGGACATTTTTTAGTTTATAGACACGTTCAGGATTATGTGGATCCTCAAATCCTTTGGGTTGTTCCATATAGGCCTCTTTTTTAATATACCATTCAGAAAGGCACTCTTCACATCCATTTGATGCAACTTGAATCCTAAATGACATGCAACAGCAAAAAGGATACGGATTGACTCCAACCTTGCAACAGGGGCGAAGGTTTTATCAACATCAATGCCATTAATTTGAGTGTAACCTTTAGCTACCAACTTAGCTTTATTTCTTGTGATAATACCATGTTCATCATATTTATTCTTAGAGATCCATTTAGTTCCTATCACATTAAAATGCTTTGGTCTATGCACAAGGGTCCACACATCATTCCGCACAAATTGACTCTACTTCTCATGCATAACAATTATCTAATGTTCATCATTCAATGCTTCTTTTATATTTTTAGGCTCAAAAGTAGAAGTATAATACATGTAGTTTACCTTATTTCTTACCTAACGCCTAGTCTTCATTGGCTCAGTTACACTACTGATTACTTGATCCGTTGGATGATTTAGCTTCACTCTAGATGAGAGTTCTAAAGTCACTTTGTGCTCAGCTAAGGATTGATCACTTTTAGCCTCCTCCACTATAGTCACCTTTTCTAAATTCTTAGATTCCTCCATAATAGGCATACTACCTGGATCACACTATTCATCAAGAGAAGGATCAACAAGAGTCTCCAAATCATCAATAAAAACACTAATAGATTTCATCATATTTAATATGCGCAAATTAAATACACGATAAGCTCTACTATTGATGAAATACCCAAGAAAACTCGTTCATCGCTTCGGGAATCAAACTTACCCAACTACTCTTTATCCTTTAGGATATAACATTTACTCCCAAATACTCGGAAGCACTTAACACTGGGCTTCTTACCTTTCCACAACTCATAGGGAGTCTGCTTGGTACCAGCTCTCAAGTTAACTCAATTGGCAGTATAACAGGTAGTGTTTACTGTTTCAGCCCAGAATTTTTGAAGAATCTTTTTACCATAAAGCATAACTCTAGCCATCTGTTGAATGACCTTATTCATCCTCTCTACTACTTCATTTTGCTGTGGAGTCTTTGGAGCTGAAAACTCATGTCTTATACCTTATTCATCACAAAAGTTAGCAAACTTAGAGTTTTCAAACTCTCTACCATGATTAGTTTAGATTCTACGAGTACAACCATTTTTGTGCCCTTCTTTACCTATAATCTCAAACATAAGGCTTTGAAAAAAGAGAAGGTGTCAGATTTTTCTCTAATAAAATTAATCCATTTAAAGCTAGAGAAATCATCAACTGCCACAAAAATATAGTTCTTATAACCTAAACTCTCTATTCAAGTAGGACCCATAAGATCTGTATAAACAAGTTCAAGGGGTTTAGAGGTAGACATCTGCTTAACTTTCTTGTGTTGATTTAATTCGTTTTTCTAATTGACATAGTCCACAGATACGATTTATGAGTTTTTCAAGTTTTGGAATCCCATAGATAAGTTCTGAACTAAAAAGTCTAGACAAATCATTAAAGTTCACATGGCCGAGTCTTTGATGCCACATTTCAGTCTCATCAAGTTTTGCAAAATTGGAACTGATACCCTTCTCAAATGTCATCCTATAGTAATTGTCAGTGGTGTGTAAGCACCCCATTTTTGCCCACTCGGCAATCTCCAGTCCGTCCAGACTTGTATTCAAGTCAATATGGACGTATGCCAATCTAAATCAACTTTCCAAGTCTAATCTTGTCAATCTATTGCTTCGCGGGCCCTTTGGGTCCAAATAGAGGCAAAAGGACCCAAATACCCTTGAGGGCATTGTTCGGTCCAATTCCAGTAGGTATATCTTCTCAAAGACGGTAAGTCCCCTTTCTCAAGTCCAATTCCGATTCCAATCCCTCCCTCGAGAAAATTGATTCCTCGAGGCGGTAAGTCTATCCTTTCTGGCACGTTTTTTAGTGAACTCTTCGGAATGGTAAGTCCCTTCAAACCCATCGACCAGGACAAGACCCCAAGTCCTCGAGATGGTAGAATGGTCCACCTTTGGCCCTTGCTATCCCGCCAATGCAGAAATGTCTGTTTTGGCACTCCGTTTGAGAAAGTTGATTCCTCAAGCGCTAAGTCTATTTAGTAGCTTCCCGAGATCAGGCAGTCTCAGGAATGATCGCGAATTGTTAGAGTAGCGGAAGTACTCGTAAACATCGCAACCGTCAGAGTAGCAGAAGTACTCGTAAACAGGTCGATATAGGGAATTGCCAACAAACCCCTGTATCATGGGACCGCCATCAGAGTGGTAGAAACACTTAAACCCAGGTCAACACCGGTGCCTGCTAGCCCACTTTGGTACAAAATGACCAAACTGCCCCTAAGACCATTTTCGGCACGTTTCTTAAGAAAGTACCTAAGTCCTCAGAATGATTAGTCCATCTTTCCAAGATTGTCTTAAAGGCAATCCGGCATGATTAGGTGCCTTCTAGTTAGTTTCGGGCCAATTCCGAGACTTTTCGGTCAAGATGACCATTTTGCCCCTAGGCATTCGAGTGCCCCGGGAACCACTCCGGCTCTGGGTATCAAATCGGTAACCTCTCGAGAATACTTCTTATAGTATTCTTGACCTTTTCTTACCTTTTTGAGTCATTCCGAGTCAGTTTTGGCAAACCGGTGCAAAATGACCTTTTTACCCCTGGTGGGCCGGTCGCCTCTTCTAGCCACACCGGCTTTGGGTATCTAACCGGTAACCTCCTAGGATATTTTAAATAATGTTTCCAAACCTCAAAGTCTTCTTCTGGGACATTCTGAGTCCGTCCTGGCAGCTTTCTGGCCTGGTTGATCGTTTTGCCCCTAATGCCTCGGTCAACCCTTCCAACATATCTTGATATCACTCTTCAAGTCTACTACCACCGGGACACTGTTCTAAGTGTTCCTGTCCCTTTCCGGCCTGCCGGGTCATTCTCGACCCTTTCAAATCATTCTCGGACCTTCCAGAGTCACTCCTAGTGGAGCTAGACTAAAAATTGCAAGGTAGTCACTAGTATAGGCGCCCAAATCTTCTGAAGATACATTCCTTGCCGACTTAAAAACTTTCCTAAGTGGCTGGCGCCACTACTAGTGGCGCCAAGCCAAATTGTGGCCTGACGCCACTCTTGGTGGTGCTAGAAGGTTTTTTGTCCTAGCGCCACTGTAATAGGCACCAGGTCATTCCTCTGTCTATAAATATAAAGCCTCTTCCAACGTGAAAGGTGTTGCGCCCCGGTTTTTAGGTGTCCAAGGTCCTTTCGGCTCGGAGACCAAAAGTACGGAACTCTGTCACTAGAACTCATCCTCCTAGAAGGATAAGTGCGACTAGGTTTGAGTGAAAAATTGGTTTGATTAAGGGCTTTGTAGAAAAATAGGAGTCGCCACCTAACTTGATTAAGGTGAGTTAGGGCACCTAAAACTAACTGCTAATTTGAAGATTAAACTTAGGATTTTTTAAAAGGACTTTGAAAACTCCCTCAAGAGAGGGTTTTTTAATAAAATAGGTTGTTTGGCAACATTTGGAAAGATTTAAGCCCTTTTTGTTTTTTAGAAAATAACTCCATTTTAGTCTTTCAAAAATAGAAATCTATGGTCTGGGGTTTGGTTACATGTAGGGAAGATATCCTAAGATCATCACCCTACCCCGCCCTTTCGATACCTACATGTCTAATCACCCTTCGTTCACTCACTAGAATAACTGGCTACCTTTGTCCGCTTAATATCCACTTTAGAACTTTGAAAATGGGGTTTAGTCATCACTTTTCGAATGAATGATGCATGATGCATATTTTGGAAGAAATTTGAAAATGTGGGAGTTTTGAAGGAGTTTGAAATAAGAACTTTGAATTGATTGAAAGTTGTTGAAAAGGGGAGTAGAGTTGAAATAGAAGTTATGACCACACTATTTTAGTTTGCCTACGTATCTCATTTGGCGAGAATCAGGTCAATCGTAGTTCGGGTAAGAGCCTGATGGAAAATAGGCGCGTTAGGGCCTTTGGAAAGTTTGAAGACGTTTTGAGGTCTTTGAAAAAGTTTGAAGATGCTTTGAGGTCTTTGGAAAGGTTTAAGACATTTTGAGGTCTTTGGAAACTTTGACTCGAAATTGGATGGCAGAGTGCTTTGAAAATATTTTGAATCAACTTAAGGGAGCTTGAGAGTGTTTTTGAAGTCTTGTTTTGAAAAGCTTGGAGGTATGACTTTGGAATGTTTTGATAAATTAGTTTTTGAAAGTGGCTTTTGAAAAATGGCTAAGGGTTTGGAGTCCTAATATGGACAACCTTAGAGGTTGCTCTTGCTATATCACTTTCCCTTGGAATCCCTAACCATGAGAGGGCTAGGGACACCTTAAGTTTGTGACCTTTTGAAAATATTTTTGGAAATGCCTTAAAGATGGAGTGTCAGAACATTTGAAGAGTTTATGGAGTTGGCTTTTTGAAATCAGGAGAGGAGGTTTTGAAAAAATGGGTTCTGACAATAGTTTAAAATTGAGTGATCATTTAGAAAAGGGTTCAAAAGTTGGAACCATGAAGTATTCTAACCTAGGTTGGGTTGGCCTAGGGTTAGGGGTGACCTAAGGTTAACTAACTTGGGTTAGGTTAACCTAGGGTTAAGATGACCTATGGTTAACTAACTAAGGTTGGGTTAACCCAAGGTTAAGGTGACCTAAAGTTAACTAACTAGGGTAGGGTTAACCTAAAGTTAGGACGACTTAGGGCTAGATTAACCTAAGGTGAGTGAACTAGGGTCAAGTTAACCTAGGGTTGGATTAAAAGATGATTTTGAAAAGTTGTTTGATGCATTTTTAGAAAGAGTTTTGAAAAACAAAACATGTTATGCAATGAACTTTGGTAAGGCATCTTTTTGAAGATCATTTCCATGAAAATTTTGATTCTAGCCAAGAGTATGGTTTGTATAGATGGTACTTGGAGACCATTCCAAGGAAGGCTCCCTCATGGCCATTATAACCATTACCTTGGTAAGAGTGCAAGGGGTCAAAAATCAATATGATGACAACTTTTTAAAGCATCATTTTTAATGCAAAGATGGAGAGAATGCATTTTTTAAAATCATCTTTGGAGAAGAATTTTGAGAACCATTTTTCAAAGGAACCATTCCATCAAGAGAGGGTTCATACGGCCAAACAAAAGGGAGACCACTCAAGAGAGGGTTCCATGGGGCCATTCCAACCACTACACTTAAAAGAATAAAAATCTTAGAAATTAGAGAATTAGAAAGCAACCCTTATGCAAGTTAAAATGTCATGATACCAAAGTGAGAGCTAGGGGGTTAGTAGGGGATCTTCTAAGGCATGATTTGTAAAGTCCTATCCTAAGCTTCAAGGAGCCAACTCTTAGAACAATTTTTGAAAGAAATATAGAGCTTGGAAATGACATGGAGCTTAAGAGTAATGTAAGCATTATAGAGCATGGTAATAAGCATAAAAATGAAGCCAAGCACACAAGACATGATTAAAATAGTAATATGCATGGGGTCATGATCACATACAAGGCTTTTAGGCTACACTACATAAACAAGGGGCTCCTAGGCCATACCATCTTAAAATAGGCTAGTGAAAGATCCCCCTACACAGTGACTCTCACTTGCTTTCCTCTAGACATGATCTAAGAGCCCTCTTGGCTCAAACATGTAAGAATGGAGGGTTGAAGATGGGGATTAAAATAGAGAATAGCCTAAGTAGGCTAGGAGAGAGAAGAGAAGAGTGGGGGAAGATAAAAATGTGAAAGGAATACCTCATTTTGCCTTCAACACACTTGTAGTCTTCAATGGATGTCTTGATTGGAGCTGGAATGACTTCAAGAAGGCTTGTGGGGCTAGAATGGAGTGTGTAATGGTGTACAAAGCCTTGTAAGTGAATTGTATAGGCTTAAGGGAGGTAGAATCTAGCCTAAGTGTTGGAGGGGTGGAATATATGTAAGGATTCGAGGTTCTGGAGCGGTTTCAGCAAAGTTTCGCATCAATTTAAGAGATGCAATATGCAAAAAGGGGGGTCTGGTATTTATAGGCAATCTGGAACAGGCCTGGCGCATGTGCTACATGCGCCTGGCCAAAATTTGACCTGGCGCATGTAAGACATGTGTAGGTACTGTTCCATTACCAGAATGACACGTGGCACCTTGTGTACTAGTTAAATCTCTACTGTTGATCAAAATTTGGTCGATCTGATCAAAATTTGTGTGCACGTAGCATATGCTCCATCATCGGGAAGGTTCATCCAATCTTTGTCTCGATAATTGAGCCAATCGGGAGGGTTTCGGGGGAATCAATTGCACCCACGGTATTCTCTTAGGGTTTCTCGTGAACTTTCATGTTTTCGAAAAGTTTGAATTGTGTTTGGAAATGCGGGATATCAGTTTGGGAAGCGTGCATAAAAGGACCTCTTTACAGAGCGTCTGGGATACACTCCGAGGGTGTTCAAAAATGGCTGTTTTCGTGTCGTGTGATCGAGACCTTCGGGAAGCGATCTTTTCGATCGGACTGTACCAATGGAAAGTACTCTGAGAATACTTTCTGGAATTCCTAGATTTACGCATTTCTTAAGTCGTTTGATGGTCCGTTTTAATCAGGGAATTGGAGAAAAAGTCAACCTTGGTGGAGCGTCTATGAGGTGCTCCAGTGGTTGTCAAAAATAGTAGTGTTAGAACTGTGCGATGAGGGGCTTCGGGGAACGATCTATCCGATCAAGCCGTACCAATGGAAAGATCTATGGATGAACTTTCAAGAATTCCCTGATTTACGCCTTTCTCAGGTTATTTAACGATGCGTTATAACTAGGGAATCGGGGAGAAGAGACAATTTAGGTGAAGCGTCTATGAGCCGCTCTAGGGAACTTTTATTAAGTCATGAGTGTTTAGCATCGTAAGGTCCTTTTCAGCTTAAACGGGGGTGTGTGTCCAGACCCTCTGTTCAAAATCTTTAGACTGGTGTTGTTTTGGGACGTAGTTAGGCCGTTAGGGGCAAAATGGTCATTTTGACTGGGTTTGGTCGAAAATGGTTAGGAATGGTTTGGCGTGTTGTGTCAAACGTACTGGGTCATTCAAGAATGGTTTTGGGAGAGTCTTTCACTGTTCGGTGGGGTTTGTGCAGTGTTGGGATGTTTAGGGGCAAAACGGTCATTGTTACCAAAGTTAACCGGAATGAGACCGAAATCAGATTGGAAGGCGTGTGGAGTACGCCTAACAATTTAGTAACACTTTGGAAGAGCAGATTTACCATTTTGAGGGATTTTGAACTTTCTCAAAACGTGCCTAGAGGCCCCAGGGCAGGTTTAGTCATTTTTCACCAAGTCGGGCTAGCAGGCGCCGGTGTTGACCTAGGTGTTGGTTCTCGAGACCACCCGGTCTCGGGAAACTACCTGTGCGGTATTGGTCCCTTAGAACACCCGGTCTTAGAGAGCTACCTGTAAAGGTGGTGTTGGTTCCTAAGAACGCCTGGTCCTAGAAAGCTACCTGGAAGGGTGGTGTTAGTCTCTAAGAACGCCCGGTCTCGGAGAACTACCAAATGACAAACATTCTACATTGGCGGGCTAGTGGGCACCGGAAGTGAACCGTCTGAAATTTGATGAGGTGTTGGTCCCCGATCCCAAGAAGCCACTTGGATGGCGTTGGTTTCCAGGACCACCTGGTCCAGAAAGCTGCCTGGAATAATGGTGTTTATGGCTCTAACGAGTCTTTGTGAGCCCAAGAAGGGACCAATTGGTTGGATTGAAGATCGAATGGCTCGTCTTGAGCTTGCATGTGCTAAGGTGTTTGAAAACTAGACTCGGTTGAACCGGAGAGTGCCGAGCAGGCAAAAATAGGGTGCTTACAAAAGAGGTTCGCAAAATCAGTCTAAAAACCTTACTCTTCGATATACAGAGCTCGTAGTCTCCCTAAACCCTAGTTTTCTTTATGGTTTTCCAAACTCTAGCCTCCATACACAAACCCTAGTCCTATACACTCCTATACACTCATACACTAGCCTCCAAAGCCTCGATTGAAGACTTGAAGTGCTGCAACCTGAAGCTCTCAAAGATCAAGACAAGTTCCCGAAAATCAAGATGAAGACTGAAGCGAAAATCAAAGCAAAGCAAGAAAAACAAAGCGCGCAAAGTAAAGCAAAATAAAAAAGACACAAGGTAAGCTTTCTATTTAATTTTACGCATCTTTCCCCCTCTCTCTTCTCCCTCCGAACCCACTTGGGTTTTCTTCTATTTTAATCCCCCATCTTCTTCCCCCCCCCCCCCCCTTCCTTGCATGCTTGAAACAAGGAACTTCCCGGTCTATGTGTAGGATTAGGCTATTGGAAGGTCATTGTGTCGGGGGCTTTCTTTTAGTCTAATTGGAGACCACGTGGGTTCGGCCCCTTTGATTATGTGGTGAAGCCTTTAACCTTGTATGTTCACAACTTTCTTTGCATTTCGCATATCATGATCTTGCATTCTTCCAAAATTCGTTTTTAAACTTGTTTTCAAAACTTGCATCAAAATCTTCTTTTCAAAACTTGTTTTCAAAATCACAATCCTAAGGTGATTCTAGCATTTCTATGGTTAGGGTTGCTTTGGGAAAGTGTTACATTTAAAGTGACCGATATGGTCCATATTTTCAAAATCTTGTTGTTTTCAAAACCACTATCCTAAAGTGGTTCTAGCCTTCTTATGGTTAGAATCACTTTAGGAAAGTGAGATGTTTTTATGGACTTTCCAAAAACTTTCTTCTCAAAAATCTCTCTTTCTAAAAAACCTCTTTTCAAATACACTTTCTAAAAATTCTCTTCAAATTTCTTTTTCAAAATTCCTTTCCAAAATTATTTTCTAAAAACTTCCCTTCACAAAACTCACTTTCCTAAAAACTCCTTTCCAAAAGGCTCTCTTCGAAATTCACTTTCTAAAAACACTCCCTAGGTCTCTTTCCTAGAAAAACTCTTTTCAAAAATCCCTTTCCAAAGACTCTCTTTCCAAAATTTCCTTTCGAAAAACTCCTTTTTAAGATCTCCTTCCAAAACATCTCTTTCCAAAAACTCTCTCAAAGTTTTTACTTTTCAAAATCCCTTTCGAAAAGCTTTCTTTTCAAAATTCACTTTCTAAAAACTCCTCTCTATGATTTCTTTCCAAAAATCTCCCTTTCTAAAAGTTCACTTTCCAAAATCTCTTTTCTTGGAGTCCAAGTTAAACCCTAGAGCCAACGATTAGAAAACCCTAACTTCTTTTCTTAAAACATGATTTTCAATCTTACCTTAAAACCTAAGTTTCCAAAATCCCCCCTTTTACATCAAAAATCATAAGTCTCCAAAATCTATTTTCTACATCAAAACTATAGTCTTCCAAATCTAGGGTTTCTAAAACATCCTCCTACCAAATTCATACCATATCCAATCTTCCCTTTAGGAAACCAAATTCAATCTTCCCTTTAGGAAACCAAAACCAATTTTCCATTTAGGAAACTAGATACTGTCCTCCATTTTTAGAAACAAAATCAAAACACTTTTTCTTAGAAATAAAATCCAAATATTTTCTAATTCAAATCTTTCCTAATCCCGACCTTTCCAAATCCTAAACTTTCCTAAAATCTTTCCAAATCTAAAACTTTCTAAATTTCAAAACTTTCTTAAATTCTACACTTTCTAAACTCAAAACTTTCTTACTTTCAAAACTTTCCTATTTCAAAACATTCCAAATTCAAAACCTTCCGATTCCAATTCTTTCTTAAAATGAAACCTTTCCTATTTTAAAACCTTTCCTATTTCGAAAACTTTCCTAATTCGAAAACTTTCATAAATTAAACTTTCCTAATTTGAAAACTTTCCTATTTTGAAACTTCCCTATATTCGAATCTTTCTAAGTCCAATCTGTCCCTAATCTTCCAAGTCCAACATTTGAATCAAATCATTCTTAGTCTCAAGTCCCTCGTAAATCTTATCTTTCCTAAGTCTAGATTTCCCAAATATCGATCTTTCCAAAACAAGTCCAAATCTTTCTTCTAAGTTATATTTTTCCAAATCAAAGTCCAATCTTTTCTAATTCCAAATTCCAAATTCCAAATTCCAATATTCTATTCTAGATTCAAATCAAATTCAAATTCCAATTGAATTTCTTCTTCCATATTAAATCTTCTATTTTTTATTGGATTCTTGTTCAAACTATGACTAAGTTGATTTCTCAAAAAGGATACGTAGGCAACCCTCATGGGTGCGGTCACAACCTTTTTCAAATCTCCAATTCCATAAACTATTTCAAGTTTCTAATTTCAAAAATCTATTTTTAAATCTCTATTTCTAATTTCTAAAATTTTCAATTTCAAATCTATCTTTTCAAATCTCTTTTTAAATCAAATCAAATTTCTTTTGCAAATCTATTTCCAAATCAAATCTTTCTATTGCACTTGCATATCATGCATCATGTTAAATTTCTTTTCTAAAGTGGATAGTTTGGACATTTGTTAATCGAAGGCTTTATTAGGTGAATCTAGGATGAATAGACATGTAGGTATCGCAAGGGCAGGGTAGGGTGATGACTTAGTGCATCTTCCCTGCACGTAACCAACCTCCGAACCTAGGATCATTGTTTTCGAAAGACCAAAATGGAGTTTATTTTCAAAAAACAGCTTAAATATTTTTTAAAGGTTGCCAAACAACCTATTTTCTTAAAAACCTTCTATTGAGGAAGTATTTTCAAAATCTTTTCAAAAACCCTAAGTGTAGTCTTCAGATTGTGCTTAGTTTTTAGGTGACCTAACTCACTTTAATCAAGTTAGGTGGCAACTTTGAATTGTTTTCCAAAGGCCCTTTATTCAAATCAATTTTTAATTTAAACCTAGTCGCACTCATTCTTCTAGGAGGATGAGTTCTAACGAGAGAGTATAGTATTTTTCCCGCTTGTGTGTGTATTCCTCTAGTGCAAAAAATCTGGGCGCGACATGGTGAACACTCCTTTTATTACACAAGTACGCTTTTTATCAAAGATTAAACATTCAGTTTTAGAAAAATGTACTTGGTATTGTGCATCACATAGCTAACTAATGCTTATGAGATTAGCCTTTAATCAATCAACAAGTAACACGTCATTCAAGTTTGGTAGACCTTGAGATTTGATATTACCTTTTTCAACAACTCTTGAGGTTTACCATCCCACCATCGTATTTGGTCACAGTGTCAAATTAGGACTTGTCTTCACACATATGCCTCGAGCACCCACTATCTAAATACCACATATTGGAACTATAAATGTTCAAGGCTGTATGCACAACATATCCTCTAAGCTCAGCTTTTCTAATCCAAATAGTTTTGGTTTAAAATTTTCAACTTTCTTTGAAAACTGTTGGAAATTCTGAGTAGTCCTAGGTCTTGCCATATAGTTCCCACCGTTTCTAGGCTTAATAAACCTTTTAAATCTGAGTTCGCAACTTGAGTTGTTTCAGCCAAAGCATGGAATCTATTGGACAAATTATTGTTATATGGTTTACCTTGATTGTAATGCTTCTGAGCGTGAATAGAGTCAACCGGTAGGCCATACAACTTATGGCACTGCGATCTAATGTGACCTCTTATATATAATAGTGACAGATAGGTACAAAATGAGAAGGATTACCTTGATTTTGAGGAGTATTATACATTCCTTCAAGAACAAATTTGATGGGTTTATTGTATTGGTGTTGCTTTGACTTGGATGGTTTGGCATCATACCCAATACCACGTGTATCCCAAGAATGCTTCTGATCCAAGCATAATTTCTCTTTCAAGGATGCACTTCCCTTGTACTTTTTGAATGTCAAATTAGACTAAAAGAGATTAGCTTCAAGTTTCAGGATTTTTTCTTCAACTGCCTTTTTAAAACCATCTTTATCAAATGCATATTTCTGAAGAAACTTAACTTTAACAGTCAGTGTTGTTCGATATTTCTTCAACTGACTGATTTCTATTTGAGGATCGACATTCACCTTTTTTAAGGAATCAACTTCTTCCAGAGCCTTTTTCAACTTCTTACCTAGTTTAACATTCACATTGGTAAGCTTGTATGACTGCTTGTACAGTTGATTATAAGCTCACTGCAGTTCACTTTTATCTTTATCATTTGATTCTCCCTCATCTTCCTTGAGAAAACCTACTGTACCTTCTGATTTATCAGATTTTCAGTTTCTAAGACCTTGGCTATAGTATCAGTTACATCAGAAGCAGAGGTTATAAATGTAATGAAATTCTCATATGCATCATCTCTGTCAAATTGGTCTTCCTTTTTGGAGTCCCTCCATGTGACTGTCAAAACTCTGCTTCCCTTGTTCTTCTTTTTGTTTGGAGAGTCTGTAGCAATATGTCCAAAGCCATGACATTCGAAGCATTGTTTTTTTTACCAAATTTAACATATAACTTCCTTACAAACTTTATTTTGTCAAAAGATTTTCATTTAGTTTTATCAAAAGAGGAAGACTGATCTTGTTGTGGTTTATTGAAAAACGTTTTGACCTTTTTGATAAACAAAGCCATCTCCTCAATACTCATATCAGATTACTATCATTAACCTCATTTGTGCTTTCCTTAATGGAGTTTAAGACAACACCTTTATTCTTTCTAGGTTGACAAAAATTGGCTTCAAATGTTTGTAAAGATCCCACTAAGTCTTTTACTTTTAAGGCATCAATATCCTTACTTTCCTCTATAGCTGTAACCTTGACTTGAAATCTCTCAAGTAAAGATCTCAAGATTTTTCAAACTACTTTTGAAGTAGATATTTGTTCACCACGCTTGAAAATCGAGTTAATGATATCACTTAGCTTAAAATAAAATTAATCAAATGTTTCATCATCTTCCATTCTCAGAGTTTCAAAAGCAGTTGTCAATCGCTGAAACTTAGCAATTTTTACAGTTGTAGTACCCTTATAGGTGATCTACAAAATATCTCATGCTTTTTTAGTGAGTTCCCAGTTCGAGATTCTGCGAAACTATTTTGCTATTATAGATGGCATTTATAGTTTTACTATTCCATCCACAGTCCTCATAATCGACTCTATTCTAAGCCGTAAAAGCTTTTGAAGTAGTAACTTCATCGATTGTGACTGTGGGTGGAGTCCAGCTATTAACAATTACTTGCCAGACACGTCCATCGATTGATTTAAGAAAAGCCTCATTTTAGCTTTTGAATAGGGATAGTTAGTCCCATTATGCAATGGAGGTCAAGAGATTGAACTACCTTCCTTTGGCCAATCCATAGACACAGGCAAGCAAGACCTCACTCTTTAAAACCATCAAAATGATTTTGAGTGTCCTGCTCTGATACCAAATGAAAAACCTAGCCTTAGTCTATGTTTTGTCTAAGAGACTAATAACAACAATATTAAGTCAAGGTGTAATGACTATAAACAATATTGTACAATCCAAGATAGAAGAGAGAACAAACCATTCATCCAAGAACACACCAGCTTTTGCCATGAAAACTCTAAATGGAAGAAAAATCACGTGCTCCCTTTTCCAAATAAAGATCATGCATTATAACTAGTAGTTCAGAAGGTTACAAGACTCTATACAACCAAAACCTATCAACTCCTTGATATAATGATTGCCTAGATCTTGTTCATATCCACAATTCACTATCTCCGTGCTTGATCACCGTTTAGATTCCCTTAAAATGGATTTCACACCTTGAACTCCTTTAAAACTTTCGATCTCTTCAATTGAGATGAAGAAGACTATTGCTAAGACTTGTTTCTAAACTTTTGGAAGGTGAAAAAATCTACTCTCAAAGAGTTTTAGATATAGTGGCTCAGATAATGTTCTAGGAAGGTGTGCTGGTACTTAAATAGGTGAAAAACCCTAGTAGCGCCAATCCTAAGATTCCTAACTCTGCGCATCTCGCAATTGTGAGATCCCGCGAACTTAATCTCCAAATTTTGTATGCTCACTATTTTTGCCACTTATGTCCTGTGACAACCCGTAAAAAACCTGCAACATCTAGTCCCTTTATCTGCCCAAAATGTATCATACAAGTCTTTCTTAGCTCCAACTTGCATGAATAAGCTTCAAATCCTTTATGAATGCTTGTGATTGATATCCCAATTCCCCAAATTACATCAAATAGGACTTGTCACGAAATTTAGCCAATTACATAAAGTTACAACACTATCTTAAGTTCCAAAGGTGGGCAAAAGTTACTTTTTGTCATGTCCACTTCGCAGTAGAAAAGTATTGATAAGACACTTTTGAGCTAGACAGACATTGTGCCAGACCGCAATCACAGGCGCTTGAGAGCGCACTTCACTGGAACAAACCAAGACAAGGAGAAACCGGAGTGTGCTAGATCAGGGGCTCCATCTACATGATAGCAGGGTATAATGGATTTCACAAAGGCTGACAAGACTGTGTCCTACTAAAGTGAGGTGAAGGCTTGCCTAAGGGTGGGTGCCACTGGAGTGACTTGGTTGGAGAGGAACTCGAGGCCACTAGAGTGGGGTATAGTCCGTTCTTGAACTTTGACTTGCATCTTGATTTTCCTTGATCTTGCACTTTGACTTGGAGTTTTGTCTTAAACAAGATTACATAGACTTAAACACTCAACCTCACCTAACTTAGGTTAACATTGCACAAATGGCCAATATCCTAACATGAGTAAAAGAGGAGCGTAATTTTTGTCTTAAAGTCATTGTGCCACCCTAAATGAAGGTAGTGGCGGTCAACAATGACTCCAAAATCCAATTCAAGTGCTTACAGTCACTCTTTAGCGATCATCCATTTGGTTGGCTATTAAGTACCTTAGTTGTTGAGGTTTTGAGTTCCACTCTCCCAAGTGGTATAGTGGTTTATTTGTGATTATTATTGAGTTTGTTGTGATTGCTTGTTTGTTGGAATTTTTCAAATAAATAATTGTCCAGTGCAATGTATTTCTCTTAATGTAATTATTTCCTATCGATTGGCAAAAAAAAAAAAAAAAAAGAGCCTTCTGTTAGGAACTTAACGTATATAAAAAAAAACCCACTATTGAACCCGTCCTATTTATATATAAATAATTTTCTTTGCAGAAAGAACTAAACCAGTGTGTTTAACAATTTTGAAGAATTGTTCAAGATGTGTCCAGTGTTGAATAATAGAATTAGAAAAGATCAAAACATCATCAATATAAACAATTGTGAACTGAGAATGGGGATTGAAAATATCATTCATAATTTTTTGAAATTCAGAGGGAGCATTTTTTAAACCGAATGGCATTACATTCTATTCATAATGTCCAAAAGGTAAAGTAAATGCAGTTTTATATCGATCTTGTTCAGCTAATTGAATTTGCCAAAAACCAGATTTCATATCAAATTTTGAGAAGATTTTTGCATGACAGAGACGTTGAAGAAGATCTTTTTTATTGGGAATAGGATACCGAATTCATTGAAGAGCATCATTTAGAGGTTTATAATTAATTACTAAACGGGGAGCACCTCGTTCAATCTCAGCATTTTTATAAACATAAAAGGTAGCACAACTCCATGGAGATCTACTAGGGCGAATTAATTTTTTATCAAGTAAATCCTGAATTTCTTTTTTACAATATTCAAAAAGTTCATGGTTCATTTGGATTGGACGAGCTTTGGTAGGAATTTTGGCATCAGAAAAATCAAAAGCATAAGGTAAAGTAACAACATGTTTGTGCCTAGACCAGAAAGTATTGGGTACATCAGAACAAACTTCTTGTTGTAATTTGGTTAAAAATTTACTGATGGCTAATTGTAAAGTACCATTTTGTAAGCTACGTTCAATTTGAGTATTAATTTTTTCTTCTTTTAAAAATAATAAGTGTTTTTCTTTTCAAATGATAAGATTGAGAGTTTTATGGGAAATAGCAAAATTTTTTAAAGTATTGAGATCTTTGGTACGAGGAGGACTTACAAAGGGGAAAATAATTTGATTATTATTAAGAGTAGTAGTGATACCTTTGGTAGTAACTTGAAAGGGTTGTAGAAGACTAAGGAAAGGAGTCCCTAATATAACTTCCCTAGAAAGGTTTTTGACAAGGACAAAAGGAGTTTTGATACATATATTATTATTGCAAATATGAGCAGTAGAAAGTTTATATTGTATTTGGAGTGGAGTTCCACTAGCAGCAGAGAGACGTTCACGTGTTTTTTCAAAATAGTTAGTAGGGATCAAACCTTCTTGAATACAATTAAGATCTGCACCAGAGTCAAAAAGGGCAATAGTGTCAAATCTAAATTTTTGGTTAACAACAAAAGTAATTTTGACATTCCATTTTTGATAAGAGATTTGGGAAAGTAAGAAAATATCCGTAGGATTGGGAATATTAGGCTGGCTAGAAGAAGAGGAAGAGTGTTGAAGTAATAACACTTGATTCTTAAGATTATCAAGATCAATTTTGGAAATATTATGTTCATGTTTTAAATCACGTAATTCTTTTTTCACAGAGTTGATTTCAGTTTGTAAGTCTTGAATAGTTATAGGGGAAGACTTAGAAGTTTGATCAAATCTCTTGAGAATATCATTAAGATTATAAGGGTTATTTAATAATGAAATATCTTGGGTAGGTTTGTCAGCAGAAGTTAAACTTTGTTTAAGTTGGAGTAAATAATCTTTTTTAACTTGAGGATCAGAAATTTTATCTATAACATCAAGAAGTAATTCTTGTTCTTTTGTAATAACATTAATAGTACGTGTGGTTGGACATTGACAATTGGTTTTTATAATTTGGTCAGGTTCAGGAGAAGAAGAAGAAGTATGAGGTTCGTCTTCATCAGAAGAAGATTGGGATACAATTTCATCTATTTGTAATGCATCATCAGAGAGGGAAGGATTATCAGAAGCATCAGAGTTTAAGAATAAATGCATAAGTTGTTGTTTAAGTGTTTCATCAATATCTAAGGAATTAATTTTTTGATTCATTCGACACTGATTTTTATAATGGCCAACTTTACCACATTTGTAACATGTGGGGACTTTTCTGGTGTGTTTAGAAACATACCTCATACTTCTTCTTCTTATCCTGAACCTGACCAAATTATAAAAACCAATTGTCAATGTCCAACCACACGTACTATTAATGTTATTACAAAAGAAAAAGAATTACTTCTTGATGTTATAGATAAAATTTCTGATCCTCAAGTTAAAAAGGATTATTTACTCCAACTTAAACAAAGTTTAACTTCTGCTGACAAACCTACCCAAGATATTTCATTATTAAATAACCCTTATAATCTTAATGATATTCTCAAGAGATTTGATCAAACTTCTAAGTCTTCCCCTATAACTATTCAAGACTTACAAACTGAAATCAACTCTGTGAAAAAAGAATTACGTGATTTAAAACTTAAACATAATATTTCCAAAATTGATCTTGATAATCTTAAGAATCAAGTGTTATTACTTCAACACTCTTCCTCTTCTTCTAGCCAACCTAATATTCCCAATCCTACAGATATTTTCTTACTTTCCCAAATCTCTTATCAAAAATGGAATGTCAAAATTACTCTTGTTGTTAACCAAGAATTTAGATTTGACACTATTGCCCTTTTTGACTCTGGTGCAGATTTTAATTGTATTTAAAAAGGTTTGATCCCTACTAAATATTTTGAAAAAACACGTGAACGTCTCTCTGCTGCTAGTGGAACTCCACTCCAAATACAATATAAACTTTCTACTGCTCATATTTGCAATAATAATATATGTATCAAAACTCCTTTTGTCCTTGTCAAAAACCTTTCCAGGGAAGTTATATTAGGGACTCCTTTCCTTAGTCTTCTACAACCCTTTCAAGTTACTACTAAAGGTATCACTACTACTCTTAATAATAATCAAATTATTTTCCCCTTTGTAAGTCCTCCTCGTACCAAAGATCTCAATACTTTAAAAAATTTTGCTATTTCCCATAAAACTCTCAATCTTATCATTCGAAAAGAAAAACACTTATTATTTTTAAAAGAAGAAAAAATTAATACTCAAATTGAACGTAGCTTACAAAATGGTACTTTACAATTAGCCATCGGTAAATTTTTAACCAAATTACAACAAGAAGTTTGTTCTGATGTACCCAATGCTTTCTGGTCTAGGTACAAACATGTTGTTACTTTACCTTATGCTTCTGATTTTTCTGATGTCAAAATTCCTACCAAAGCTCGTCCAATCCAAATGAACCATGGACTTTTTGAATATTGTAAAAAAGAAATTCAAGATTTACTTGATAAAAAATTAATTCGCCCTAGTAGATCTCCATGGAGTTGTGCTGCCTTTTATGTTTATAAAAATGCTGAGATTGAACGAGGTGCTCCCCGTTTAGTAATTAATTATAAACCTCTAAATGATGATGGATTCGGTATCCTATTCCCAATAAAAAAGATCTTCTTCAACGTCTCTGTCATGCAAAAATCTTCTCAAAATTTAATATGAAATCTGGTTTTTGGCAAATTCAATTAGCTGAACAAGATCGATATAAAACTGCATTTACTTTACCTTTTGGACATTATGAATGGAATGTAATGCCATTCGGTTTAAAAAATGTTCCCTCTGAATTTCAAAAAATTATGAATGATATTTTCAATCCCCATTCTCAATTCACAATTGTTTATATTGATGATGTTTTGATCTTTTCTAATTCTATTATTCAACACTGTACACATCTTGAACAATTCTTCAAAATTGTTAAACACACTGGTTTAGTTCTTTCTGCAAAGAAAATTAGTTTATTTCAAACTCTTGTCAGGTTCTTAGGACATTATATTTATCAAGGTACAATTACCCCTATTGAAAGATCTATCCAATTTGCTAATAAAATTTCTAATGAAATTAAAGATAAAAATCAATTGCAAAGGTTTTTAGGAAGTCTCAATTATGTCTCTGACTTTTATCCCAATTTAAGTCAAATTGCTGCTCCTCTCAGGCAACGGCTTAAGAAAGACCCTCCTGCTTGGTCTAATGAACATACTAAGACCGTTCAAACCCTTAAGCAATACGTTCAAACCCTGTCTTGTCTCACCTTAGCCAATCCTACTGCTTTCAAAATAGTTGAAACAGATGCCTCTGATATAGGTTATGGTGGTATTCTTAAACAAGTCCTCAATAACAAAGAACAATTAGTTAGGTTTACCTCGGGTACCTGGAATCCTACTCAAAAGAATTATAGCACTATTAAAAAGGAATTATTAGCAATTGTTTTATGTATTTCCAAATTTCAAAGTGATTTGTTAAATCAAGAATTTTTACTTCGTATTGATTGTCAAGCTGCCAAAAATATTATTTTTAAAGATGTAGAAAATATAGCTTCTAAGCAAATCTTTGCTCGATGGCAAGCTATTCTTTCTGTTTTTTATTTTAAAATCGCTTACATTAAAGGCACTGATAATTCACTTCCAGATTTTCTTACTCGAGAATTCTTACAGGGAGATTCACACCATGCCTCCTAAACCCAGTCGAGATCCCGGCAAAGCCCCTGCTCAAACTCAACCTAAAACCAAAGCCTCTTATGCCATGAAACCAATTCCTCTCCAAACACTTCCTCCCATGTCTCCCAGTGATTGGTATAACCAAACACTTATTGACCAAACTCAACAATTATCTCAAACTTATGCTCAAACTACCACCATTTCCTAACAATAACAAGTGGTGGCTCCTCGCCCCTCTACTGCTTCTTCTGTGGTGGCTTCTCGCCCCACTTCTTCTTCTTCTTCTTCCTCTGTGGTGGCTAATAACCTGATAGTCAAATCTAAATATTTTCTCAAAACTCAATGCGAACAAACTATTGTCCTTTTGGAAAATCAAATATGGAATGAGGATCCATTTCAAATTCCTCCTAGAGTGTTTTCCCAGAACACACACTTTCTCCAAATCTCCCCTTTACATACCCAACAATTTTATAAATTTATCCTCATTGACACTGATTTCATTTCCCTCAAAAATCATTATAATCCTGATCAAACCCACATTGCCTATTCTACTGTTTACATTAACCAAATCTTAACCCAAGAACAATGGGGGCCTCATCCCCTCCGTCCCTGCCGTTTTTCTGAAGTTTACAACCCTCCTACTTTCAATTATTATGATTACCAACAAGCCTGATTCAATACTTTCTTCTTTTAAAATCCCAAATTCAGTCACTCTTGGATGTTTACTTTGAAAAAAGACTTTCCTTTTATTTTTACAAACTGGTTCTTTTTATGGTGGAATCACTTTGGGTCCGTACCTCAAATTTTCCCACCATCTATCCATGAAGCATTCCTTCTCTATCAAACCCAGTTCAAACCTGATCGGGCTTTATCCAAATTCCCTTGCATTTTACCTTTTATGATTCAATTTTTCATCCCATGGATTTGTGCTTGGAACTACACCATCATTTCTCAAAATTCCTTTTCCTATCTTGCCCGAAGCTTTCAGGTCAAATGGTGGGATAATTGGCCCGCTGCCCAAACTGTCACCTCTCAAACAGTCCACAAATTTTTCCAACAACACCCAGCCATTGCTATGGCATCTGATCCCCAATTTCTCCTCAATCGTAGCCAATTAATTCCTCAATTAGCTGCAGCCAAATCCAAGAAAGAGCTTCGCCAACACCTGCTTGAAACCTTATCATCTCTCTCTGATAGTGATGATGAGGCTTCTCCATCCAATCCAGATCAAGATTCTCAAGTATCTTCCACAGATCTTGCCCAGGACAATGAAGATGTCTGTTTTGGCATTTTCACTCCAGTCAAAACTCGCTCCAAAAGTCGACAGGAAGTGATCAAAGCAAGACAGACACACCACTGATCAAGCCATCAACTTTCAGTGCTCTCCTGACAATTTTCAGCAAAAAGTCAACACTGCTACAGTAAAAGCGACTTTTACTGTTCACTATTCACTATTCACTATTCACAAGAGACAAACAACTTGCAGCCACCGACAGTTCCTATTTCAACAGTTCTAGTTTGGCAACCGACAAACCGGCACTATTTCAACAGTTCCAGTTTTCCTTTTCTGTCTATTTAAGCACTGACTCTTCCATTTGGAGGGCAGGCCAAGTTTTGAGTCCAACCTCTCTCTCTCTCTCTCTCTAGAATTCTTCTGTAATCAAGATCTCAAGTTCAAGTATCAGTGATTTCCAGATATTACCTGGTAATCCTCAAATGTTTATGTAATTTTCAATTTGTTTATGTGATTTTATTTTCAATCTTCAATTTCAATTTCAAGATTCAATGTTGCAAAATCTAGTATTAATAATTATTTGTTTGTTCATTATCTTCTTTTATTTTATGATTATACCGCCTTATTGGCTGGTTTTAATTGCTTTCATTATTTATTATTTATTATAAGCCGCAAACAACGTCTGGTTGACCCTCTGGGCGTGCCTATAAATCGTTGAGGCTTACTAATCATCTTCTTCTATTTTATGATTATATCGCCTTATTAGCCGCTTTTAATTGCTTTCACTTACTACCTGGGTTAGTAATGGTCGTGCAGAAGTAGTGCGAGGTTTACGTCAGGAAGGGGGTATGATTTGTGTGGTACTTTCAAATCCAAATTGTTGGCAAAAGGTACCTAATTCACGTTTGGAAGTGGCTAAATCCTTTTGTAATTGTTGGTTAAGTTTGAAGTTGGTACAAAGTTCAAGACCTTGGGTTTGGATGGCATTAATTAAGTCACCATAAGTGAGTTGTTCATAAGGGACAACGCCATTGTTGTTTTCTTTGAGTTTGTCTTTGACTTTTTGAGAAAATAGTTTGGGAAGACCATCTAAAAATTTTTCTTTCCAATGTGTTTGACGGCAATCATCACGTAACATAACTTTAGTTAAGAAAACATCTTTATACCAACGGAAATCTTGAAGTTTTGGACATCTAAGATTATTGAGGATTTCAGAGGTAACAGCTTGGACTTTGGAAGGACGCCCTAAGAAGTGCTTAGAAATGGAAAAGATAAGAGTACTGACTGCATCTTCAATTGTTTGATTGTCTTCAATTTTGATGGGTGTACCATTTGAATCAATTTTGATTGCAGTAAGGATTTGAGTACGTTCACTAGAGGTGAGAAAATGATCCCACCATCCTTTAAGATGACCAGTAAAACCAGCAACTAAAGCTTGAGCAACAGCAAAATCAGAAGATTTTTGTTTAGTTTTGTAGGCTAAAGCAACCATTGTCATTTCTTGAAGTTTGTTAAGAATATGATGTTCAGTCATACCATCAAAATTTCATTCATAAATGGTACCACCATGATAAGCAGCTTGAGTGAATTGATTTTTTTCTTCATATTGCATATCAGGAAGAGTAGGACGAGGATAATAATTTTTAGTGTTATTGGATTCATAGCGGTTTTGCTATTTCCATTTTTGTTTTTTATTCTGGGTAGCATTGAGTTCTAAAGGTTGGGAATAAATTATTAAAATACATATAGTGTATTTTTTCCCTTATTTATGTGATTTTGGTATTTACTTTGCCTATGATGTGTTTGAAAAAATTATTAATATAAAAGAGGTGGGGCGGGAACAAGGGAGAGGTTAAGCAGGGCGAGGCAGGGGTCACGATGGGGTAGTGGAGATAGGATATAGGGGTCTTCGCAGCTCAGGTCTAATGGAAGGAACACATGAGAACAATTTTTATATCATGTCCATACCTGAATAGTCCAATTAATATATCATACCATAGCTTGGACCTGTTGGGTCAAGGACAATCCCAAGAGGGGGGGGGTGAATTGGGATCTTTAAAATTACTAGATTTTTTAGGTTAATTTAAAATCAGTTTTAGGCAATAACAACAAACAGGAGATGAGGCACTTATGAAATTAGATTGCTGGCAATCAAGAATAACATGCACAATCATTCAGCAAAAATCATTCACACACATGAACAAAAAGGAACAGAGAACAAGAGATTTACAGAGGTTCGGCTTAAACCTTGCCTACGTCCTCTCTTCCTCGATCCTCTCAAGGGGTTCCACTATGTAATCTTCTTCTTACACAGCTGCTAATTTTTTTTAGTGGCCAGCTCACTAATACATCTAAGGATTTACACCAAATCCTTCCAGCCGAGAAGCTTTAACCAAGCTCTTGGTTTTTCCGAGTGTTGTCAAGCTACACTCAAGCTCATAGAAGTTACAATAACCTTTTGAAGGTAATATAGTTACAAAACCATTAGTGTCACTCTTAAAAGTGAGGATAATGCAAGTTACAGCTCAATAACACCTCTCCGATGATGACAGTTATGAAGTAGTGAGGGAATTTTAGGGCTTTTGGATTTTTTCACTTTAAGATCCTTGTCTCTTACCCATAAATGAGTTTGAACTCATATATTTATAGTTTCTCACAAGAAATAGCCATTAGAGCCGTTGGAGGAGCATTTAATGCGCGAACAGCTAAGATAGTTTTGAAAATTCTGACCGTTGCAGCGTATTTTCAAATTTTTGTTTTCTACCGAGATTGTCTGCAGTCTTCTACTGGTGCTGCCAATCAAGTTCCAGGCATTTTTCCGTATAGCATTGTCAGCAATTGTCTTCCTAGTGTCGCCAATCTCGACTTGCCACTGTATTGGTTATTGCTCTTCAACGATGTTGTTAATGAACTTCACTTCGTGCTTCCCACCTGTATCTTTGCTTCATTTGAGATTTGATCTTCCATATGGTTGTTAGCAATGTTCAACTTGTGCTGTCAATCTGTCTCCTTGTCTTATTTTCTCATTTGCCTTAGATCAAGATTGTCAGCAATCTTGATGGGTGCCAGCCATCTGGCTCTCTGCTGTAGTTATTGTTGCTTTTCACAACCTTCAACTTATCCCCTTTGACAATCAGTCTTCGATAGTGTAGACATGTCTTGACTCTACTGATTTTCTTCACATCTTTGAAAACCTCTTAAATAATTCATATCATATTGTAGCTCTTTGGTTTGTCAAACCATTTTACGTTGGCAATCTGGTTCGCTGCTTGTATATAGAAGTCTTCTTACTTTGTCAGGTTATCAAGTGTTACCAATCATCTGTATTGTCATCAATCTCAACATACTTCTCACTTAGCCTTCTCTCAAAATGCCTTTAAGAGAGGCATGCTCAAGCATGCACAATTCTTTTAGTGGAACTGAGACATGAGGATCGAAGGTCTTCAAAATGAGCTTGGCATAGAGATCCACATCAATATCCATTATACATGTGTCCTGAACTTATTCAATTTCTCACATCTTGCTCATATACCCATTATGGTGTTGGCACTCTTATGAAGTGCTAGCAAGATCGTCTGTGATAGTTCATGAATATTCCATAAATCTGATCCATTTGAACTAAGCTGCATACTTGAGTCAAACATGTTAGATCATAATGACTAGGTTTTGTGATCATCAAAATCAATTACAAACAATAGAGATCACCTTTTGGGTCAACAATCTCCCCATTTTTAATGATGACAAAACCTCCTTTATAAACATACAACAAATATGAAATTTATTGAAATGTATTGTCATCCCCCTTAATATGAGATCCTCCCCCTTAAGAATAGATCAAAGTAGCTGACTATCAATCCATCAATTCAATCACAAGACAATGTATGCAATAATCAATTTATCAATGCAATAACAAGGCAACGTATGCAACCAGCAGGATACTTGGTCTCCCCTTTTTTGTCAAGAAATCAAAAAGGTATAGAGATAAAATTGACAGGTACAATAGCAAAAAAAAATGGTAAAATAGAAATGAAGTATGTAAAGGGAGCAAGCAACCAATCAATAGCATCCAAATAGAGATAAAGCATTAAAGCAAGAGCAACACAAAGTAAATGCATAGAAATTTAAAGAGATTGTTCAACAAGCTAGTCCAAAAGAGGCCAACAATATCCCAAAACAGAGACAAGATAAAAAAAAAAAAAAAAGTGATATGTAGGGTCACAGAATGAAAGGATCATCAGGAGGGTTAGAGACTCCTTTGCCAGGCATGTCTCTAAGGCCATAGGGTTTGGTAATAGGATGGAAGGGGACTTTCTTTCTAGCTTGTTGCTTGTATCTGGGTTTAGAGGGAGGAGCAGAAGGGTCAACACTTGCAGCCGGGCTTTCCCTTGATCTAGAACTTTAGATTGCTCAGGTGCTGATTCTTGTTCTTCTGTGGCACTCTTCTGAGACTTATCAACAGCTAGGGCTTTAACCTCTTTCTCCACATCTGGTTATTTCTTAACCTTTGCAGTTTCCTTTTCCAATCCTAGGTCTGCTTCTGCAGCTTTTTGGCCCTATTCTAGTTCTTCCTCACCAAGTCCTTTCTCTCTAGGAATTTCTTGTTTAGGTTCCTTCACACCAGATTCCTTCACGCTAGACACCCCTTGGTCAGATTCTTCTTCAGATTCAGCTTCTTCTTCTCCAAATGCAGAGGCAGCCTTGTCTTTTTTCAAAGCTCTCAGAATTGCCTCTTTGATTTCCATTTTGATGTTCTTTATTTCCATGGACAATTGCCCCACTCTTGTTTCCAGAGACTCAACCACAGTTAGGCATTTGTCAAGTTTGGAATTAAATTGATGCATCAGTCCAACCATTTTGGTTTCAAAGTCAAATCCTCGGGTTCCTCTGGCTTTGCCTGTGATGGTGAGGCAGTAGCAGGGTGACTGTCTTTCTTTCTAACCCATTGGTCTATTTCAGTATTCTTCTCATACCTCCTGCTCTTTAGAGTTGACTCATTAATCCAATCTAATCTTTCCTTCACAGCTTCTTAATTTTCTCCTGTAAGCTCAACACCAAAGTGTTTGAAGATCCTAGTAAGGGCCATACCATATGGTAGACCATTGGTCTTGTGTGTAGAAGTTGCGCTCATTTTGTCTAGAAGGATAATAGTCATGTGAGGTTTCTTGTCCTTACTTGCACAACACCACAGAAGGAGCATCTCAGTCTCAAAGATGTAGTCAAATCTGCCACTCCTTGGAGCTAGGCAATGATTTAGGAAGTGATGAACTATTTTTAGTTCCAAAGAGAGTTCATCAGAGGTTATTGTTTTCCTTTTCTTGCTTCGTACTTCTGTTTCCAAAATTACAGAGAATACTTCCCTAGGATTCTTAGGTTGATTCTCAATGCCAGCCCTAGGAAGGCCAAAGATGCTTTCTAAAACCCTTCCGCTAAGTTTTATTTTTAGCCCCTTCACAAAACTGGTCAATCTGTTAGGGTTACTGGTGGATGGCTTGAGATTGGCATAAAAATGCCTCACCAGTTATGGGTAAACCTTCTCTTTTAGGCTAGCCATTTCTAGCCATCCCAGATAAAAAAATTTTTCTCTAAACTTGATCCTTATCCCTTCAAAGAAGTCGAAATCAACAAATCTACCCTTCATAACTTTTCTGGTATAGAAGAAAGCTTTATACCTTTTCTTTAGTGAGACCCGATTGAAATAGAGATCATCCTTCAGAACATCAGCGTCTGATACTTCTTCTTCCACATTCTTTTCTTAATCACCCCGATCACCCATTTTTCTTTTCTTTGATGCTTCTCCCATTTTGCTCGATTCTCCCTTTTCCTTTCCAGTTTTCTTCTTCGTTCTTTCATTAGTGGCGAGAGGAGCAGTTATCGGTTGTTCAGTGCTTGGATCCTAAGAAATCTCTGCCATTCTTCGATTCTTGCTACTACAAGTGCTTCTTAAGAAATTTTGGTGGGAAAGAGGTTTGAATAGAGGAATAAGAAGGTGGTTTCGAGGATTTGAAAAGTGGAAGGAACGGTTATCTTTAGAATAGGGAAAGCTAAAATGTCGAAGTGGGATGACATACTAAGGCTTTGAGTATTTATTAGTGGTGACCAGACAGTTTTAAGTATGCAGAAGTACTGACACTTTTTATAAGTGCTGCCAATGTGTAGTGATCATATAAAATTTTCAATAAGAATTTAGTGATTGACAACACTAGCCAATATTGGCGAAACTCGTGCATCTTTAAACAATATTCAAATTAAAATAACTAAGATCATGAAAGAAGTCCATAAAAGAGAAAAAAATAATAGCACACAATGTCTATTAAACAGGATTGCACATACCAAGTTCTCTTCGAATCATGCAAAATCTATCTTCATTCAAAGGTTTGGTAAAAATGTCAGCTAATTGATGATTAGTGCTGACAAACTCCATATTGATATCACCTTTTTGTGTATGGTCCCTAATAAAATGGTGCCTAATCTCAATGTGTTTAGCTCTGGAATGTTGGATAGGGTTCTTGGTCAGATTTATTGCACTGGTGTTATCACATCTGATAGGGATATGATCATACGAGAATCTATAGTGCTCAAGTTGATGTTTAATCCACAAAACCTGAGCACAGTAGCTGCTAGTAGCTATGTACTCAGCTTCTGCAATTGAAAGGGCCACTGAATTTTGTTTCTTGCTGGACCATGATACTATCCTGTTTCCAAGAAATTGACATGGACCACTGGTGCTTTTTCAATCAGTTTTACTTCCAACATAATTTGCATCAATGTATCCAACAAATTCAAATGATGTACCACTTGGGTACCAGATACCAAGATTGCAAGTCTATTTTAAGTATCTAAAAATTCTTTTTACAATAAGGAGGTGTGACTCTTTAGGACTAGCTTAAAATCTTGCACACATACACACACTAAATATGATGTCAGGTCGACTTGCAGTTAAGTATAGCAGAGATCCTATCATGCTTCTAAACAGTTTTGTATCAACAGACTTACCTGCATCATCTGCCTTTAATTTGGTTGACATGTTCATACGTGTACTGATCTCTTTTAGATCTTCAAACTTAAAATCTTTTCAGCAGATCTTTGATGTACTTGGACTGACTTATGAAGATTCCATCTCTTGATTGCTTGACTTGCAACCCAAGGAAGAATGTCAATTCCCCCATCATACTTATCTCAAATTCCCCCTGCATGCTTTTAGCAGACTCCTTGCATAGATTTTCATTAGTAGATCCAAAAACAATATCATCTACATATATCTGTACAATAAGTATGTTAGAATTTTTGTTTTTGATAAATAAAGTAGTGTCAACTTTGCCTCTTGTAAAATCATTTTTCAACAAAAAACTGTTTAGTCTCTCATACCAAGCTCTAGGTGCTTGTTTTAGGCCATGTAATGCCTTGGACAATATGAAAACATGATCAGGAAACTTATCATTTTCAAAACCTGGTGGTTGCTCAACATACACCTCTTCACTTATAACACCATTTAGGAAGACACTTTTGAAATCCATTTGATAAAGCTTAAAGTTTTTAAAACATGCCAAAGCAAGAAGCATCCTAATTGCTTCCAATCTAGCAACAAGTGCAAAAGTTTTATTGTAGTCAATATCTTCTTCTTGACTATAGCCTTGAGCAACCAGCCTTGCTTTGTTTCTGATGACAGTCCCAGCTTCATCTGCCTTGTTTCTGAAAACCCATTTGGTGCCTACAATTGGATATCCTTCAGGTCTGGGCACTAGGTTCCATACTTTGCTCCTTTCAAACTAATTTAGTTCTTCTTGTATAGCATTGATCCAACATTCATCTTTCTCTGCTTCTTGAAAGGTTTTTGGCTCTATCTGTGATAAGAAAGTACACAGATTTCTAATTGAAGATCTGGTCCTTACTCCTTTTAATGGATCACCAAGAATTTGATCTTGAGGATGATGTTGTACAAATTTCTATTCTTTTGGTAGCCCCTTATTAACTTCTATTTGCTGCTGAGATATGGTTGGTCTTGGTTCTTTTTCTTCAAATTCAGCTTCTCTTCTTTTTGCTGGTATAGATGCTCCAGGTGCTGGCACTTCTTTTATATTGCTAGCACTTGGATTTGGTTCATCTGTTTCATCATTTCTACTTGCAGGAGAATTAGTTTCATCAAATGTAACATGAATGGATTCTTCAACTACCAAAGTTCTTTTGTTAAATACTCTGAAAGCTTTACTATGCATAGAATATCCAAGAAAAATTCCTTCATCAGACTTAGCATCTAATTTTCCTAGATTATCTTTGTTATTATTAAGAATAAAGCATTTGCAACCAAAGACATGAAAATAAGAAATATTTGGGTTTCTCCCTTTCCATAACTCATAAGGTGTCTTTTTTAGATGTCGTCTAACAAGAATTCTGTTAAAAACATAACAGGCAGTATTCACTGCCTTAGCCCAAAAATATTTAGGTAGAGCATTCTCACAAAGCATAGTTCTTGCCATTTCTTCTAAATTCTCATTTTTCTTTTCAACGACACCATTTTGCTGAGGAGTTTTAGGAACAGAGAAATTATGCTCAAAACCATTCTTATCATAGAAAATTTCAAATGGGGAGCAATCAAATTCTCCTCCATGGTCTGTTCTAATAGCAGATATGGCAAAGCCCTTTTCATTTTGAACTCTTTTGCAAAACTTGACAAACATAGATATAGTTTTATCTTTGTGAGCAAGAAAGTAAGTCCAAGTATATCTAGAATAATCATCCACAATTACAAAAGCATACGTTTTTCCTCTAAGACTAAGAGTTCTGGTAGGTCCAAATAGGTCCATATGAAGTAATTGTAGTGGTCTTGTGGTTGAAATTTTTGTTTTTGATTTAAAAGATTCTCTGATCTGCTTACCCTTTTGACATGCATCATATACTTTATCCTTTTCAAATATGATTTTGGGTAGGCCAATCACCATGTCATGTTTTCCAGCTTTAGAAATTGTGCTTATACTGGTGTGTCCTAATCTCCTATGCCACAACCAAGCATTAGGTTTATTTACAGCAGATAAGCATATCAAATTTGATACAGACAGATCATTCAGATAGAAAACATATATGTTACCTGGTCTAATTCCTATCAAGGCAGTATAACCATCAATGATATTCACCACAAAGCATTTTGAGGATTCAAAAATCACCTTGAAGCCTTTGTCACATAGCTGACTAATGCTCAGTAAGTTATGCTTAAGACCTTACTATAAAAGTACATTCTCAATTACAGTGGAGGATTTCTTACCAATGTTGCCAATTCCAATAATTTTACCCTTGCTATTGTCACCAAAGGTAACCATTCCTCCATCTTTGGGTGTAAGTGAGGAGAAATAACTTTCGTCTCTAGTCATGTACCTTGAACAACCACTGTCCAAATACCATACTTCTTTCTTCACATGGGATCTTAAGCAGACCTGCACAGAGCAGATTTCAAGTTCTGATTTGTGGTACCCACTTCATATTGGGTCCTGCAGAGTTAGTGTCAATAATTTCCTTGGGCACCCATTTCATCCTGTTGTCTTTTAAAGAAGTTTTTCGTAACCAAGACTAACTAGCACAATGACCAGATTTTTGACAGTAGAAACATCTATTACAAGAGGCATTCGATTGAGCAAAGAAACTTTATATGACTTCTTTTTCATAAATAGATTGTAATCAATTCCTTTTCTATCAAAAGTACATTTTTGATTTGCTAAAATTGAGTCAAGGTTTTCTCTCCCTTTGACAAATTTTTTACAAGAGAGTTTTCCAAATCTCTAATATTTTCTGTTAAAGAATTATTTTCAAAGATCAACATTTCATTTTCTTTAGTCAAAGTAGAAATCATTTTCTTTAGAAAACAGTTTTTGGCTCCCAATTTTTCTACTTCATCCATTAAATCATGAAAGGTATCTTGAAGTTCATCTAGAGTATAGTCAGAGCTAGATACCTCATTTTCTTCTTCTTGGGCCATCAAACAGAGATTTGCTACTTCTTCTGTGTCAGAATCATTACCTGAGCTTGATTCTTCACTACCACTCAAGGTTGCTGCCATTGCTACAGCTTCCTTGCTTCTTTTTCTTCTTTTCTTGTACAAAGGACATTCAGACTTGATATGTCCTGATTTCTTGCATTCGAAGCAAATTATGGTGGAGTCTCCTTTGCTTGTTTCTCCTTTAGCTTCAAAATTTTTGCCTTTCCTCCATTTCCTCGTTATGAACCTTTTGAATTTTTTTGTAATGAGAGCTAAGTCTTCATCCTTTTCTTCATCACTGTTTGGTTCATTTGAGGTAGACTTGAAGGCCACTGTTCTCTTCTTTTTCTCATCATCCTTTAAACTGTTTTGTCTTTGAGTTAGCTCATAAGTCATAAGTGACCCCAACAGTTCCTCTAGAGGCAATGTATTTAGATTTTTAGCTTCCTCTATTGCTGTCACTTTGGCTTCCTAACTCCTGGGCAGAGATCTGAGTATCTTCCTTACCTGTTCACTGTTAGAATAAATCTTTCCAAGAGATTTTAACCCATTTATAATATTAGTAAACCTGGTAAACATTTCAGTAATTGATTCCTCAGGTTTCATCTTAAACATCTCATAGTTATGTACAAGAATATTAATTTTAAATTCTTTTACCTGATTTGTTCCTTAATGAGTAACTTCTGACCTATCCCAAATTTCTTTAGCAGTGTCACAAGTTGAATTTCTATTAAATTCAATGGGATCAAGTGCACAATACAACACATTCATAGCTTTTGCATTAGTTTGCATAATTCTAAAATCATCAGCATCCCATTCATCTTCAGGTTTGGCCACTTTACCAGTTTCAATTCTTTTAGTGGGTATTCTAGATCCATTCATAATGACTCTCCACAATTCATAATCCACAGATTGAATGTAAATTTTTATTCTGTTTTTCCAACAATTATAATTCATCCCATTAAACAAGGGAGGTCTGTTTGTGGACTGACCTTTTGTCAAGGATGTTCCAGGTATATTGGCCATGGATTTTGCTCAAGGATGTAAAGCCTTTATACGTGAGCACCAAGCTCTAACACCAATTGTTGGGCCAAGGACAATCCCAAGAGAGGGGTGAATTGGAATCTTTAAAATTGCTGGATTTTTCAGGTTAATTTAAAATCAGTTTTAGTCAATAACAACAAACAAGAGATGACGCACTTATGAAATTAGATTACTGGCAATCAAGAATAACATGCACAATCATTCAGCAAAAATCATTCACACACATATGAATAGAAAGGAGCAAAGAACAAGCGATTTACAGAGGTTCAGCTTAAACTTTGCCTACGTTCTCTCTTCCTTGATCCTCTCGAGGTGTTCCATTATGTAATCTTCTTCTTACACAGCTGCTAGTTTTTTTTAGTGCCCGGCTCACTAATACATCCAAGGATTTACACCAAATCCTTCCAACCGAGAAGCTTCAACCAAGCTCTAGGTTTTTCCGAGTGTTGTCAGGCTACACTCAAGCTCACAGAGGTTACAATAACCTTTTGCAGGTAATACAGTTACAGAACCATTAGTGTCACTCTTATAAGTGAGGATAATGCAAGTTACAACTCAATAACACCTCTCGGATGATGATAGTTACAAAGTAGTGAGGGAATTTTAGGGCTTTTGAATTTTTGCACTTTAAGATTCTTATCTCTTACACATAAATGAGTTTGAACTCATATATTTATAGTCTCTCACAAGAAATAGCCGTTGGAGGAGCATTTAATGCGCGAACGGCTAAGACAGTTTCGAAAATTCTAACCGTTGGAGTATATTTTTGAATTTCCGTTTTCAGCCGAGATTGTCTACACTCTTCTACTAGTGCTGCCAATCAAGTTCCAGGCATTTTTCCGTATAGCATTGTCAGCAATTGTCTTCCTAGTGTCGCCAATCTCGACTTGCCACTGTATTGGTTATTGCTCTTCAACGATGTTGTTAATGAACTTCACTTCGTGCTTCCCACCTGTATCTTTGCTTCATTTGAGATTTGATCTTCCATATGGTTGTTAGCAATGGTCTCCTTGTCTTATTTTCTCATTTGCCTTAGATCAAGATTGTCAGTAATCTTGATAGGTGTCAGCCATCTGGCTCTCTGCTGTAGTTGTTGTTGCTTTTCACAACCTTCAACTTATCCCCTTTGACAATTAGTCTTCGATGGTGTAGACATGTCTTGACTCTACTGATTTCCTTCATATCTTTGAAAACATCTTAGATATTTCATATCATTTTGTAGCTCTTTGGTTTATCAAACCATTTTAAGCTGGCAATCTGGTTCACTGCTTGTATAGTGAAGTCTTCTTACTTTGTTAGGTTATCAGGTGTTACCAATCATCTGTATTGTCATTAATCTCAACATACTTCTCACTTAGCCTTCTCTCAAAATGTCTTTGAGAGAGGCATGCTCAAGCTTGCACAATTCTTTCAGTGGAACCGAGACATGAGGATCGAAGGTCTTCAAAATGAGCTTGCCATAAAAATCCACATCAATATCTATTATACACGTGTCCTGAACTTGTTCAATTTCTCACATCCTGCTCATATATACCCATTATGGTGTTGGCACTCTTATGAAGTGCTGGTGAGATCGTCTGTGATAGTTCATGAATATTCCATAAATCTGATCCATTTGAACTAAACTACATGCTTAAGTTAAATATGTTAGATCATAATGAGAAGGTTTTGTGATCATCAAAATTAGTTACAAACAATGGAGATCACCCTTTGTGTCAACAGGACCCAATAGGATCATAACTTGCCAGCATGCTCTGCAGCCCATGTCCACAGCGGCCCGTTTTTTTTCCAATTGATGACTTTGCGGATTCTTTGGCTTGATGGAACCCGTGATATTAATTCACATATCCCGTTCCATAATGGAATAACCAAACTTATGTTCTATTTCCCAGGTAGGGGCCCACAGGAATCGTAACACTTGCCTTAAACACTTGGTTCGACTAAATTTGCTGCTGACCATGTCCCAGTATTACAAAAAAAATTTCTGATAGGTCTATCGCTAAATGGTTGGTTTGTTCTACCAAAATGACTAAAGAGGTTTAATTATGTGAGATTAGAAAAAATTTCCAATTACACGCATTGCCGATCTATTTAAATAGTATCCCCCCCTAAGTTAAAGGAATTGGAATATAGTGCTACAAATGACTCTGCTAGGTATGTGTAGTTGGGGATTAGATTTGGTTTTTCTTTACGTTCAAGAACTCGACTTTCTTGGAGCCAATACTTCAAGATATAGGGTCAATGCAGAGTCTTCGCTAAAGCTGTTTGGCATATTGGTGTAAAGACATAATCGTGGAGGTACAAGTGCATGTCTAATTATTTTATACTCTTTCTCTCAGTTCTTTTAGGTACTAGCAAAAGGTGTTCTGAATCAAGAGTGGCTCAGGGTTGGTGGTCACCATAAGCACGTGGTCTCAAGTTTAATCTTTCTCTATCTCTTCTTATCATCAACTATCATTCCATCGTTCATGTAATACATGAAATTTACACAATTTATGTGGATTGTTACCCTATATGAGTTCAAGAGAGTAGTCGATCGAAAAACTATATACTTGTAATAAAGATAAATAATTAATTAAAATGTGTCCCAATTTTTATTTTTTATTTTTTTGGTTTTGTTTAGTTGTCGTATGAATTGTACATTCTTTGCAAGGCACAACATCTAAAAGAACAACTAAATAACCTTCCTCCAAACATAAACCACCTTTTCCAAGTGAAAACACTGTCATTTGCTCCAGCATAGCCTTTCGATCAGTTTCTAAATATACTAAATGGTTTAATTTCTATCTATACCTTATGTAAGATTGGTGAACATTTTAATTCATGATACACAAGTCAGCAGTCACCAAGGAATAACTTGAGATGGGCCTGTAGTTAAAATGCTAGTCCCGCTCATCAGAAGTTTGTGTGCATATGATTCGAGTACCGTGTTTAAATTTGAAACTTCTTTTTTTCTCATTCGTTTGGCTTCACAATGAAGTGCAAAGCTCTTGTATCCTGCAATCACTCTAGTGAGGAGAAAGGTAAGAGATTGTGATTTGAGAGTCTGCTTCCTGAAATATTTCAAATTCGAAACCTTTTAGATGTTATCAATTTCTTGGGCTACTCTCAAGATTTTTTGTCCAGTAATTACTCGATTTATGTAGAACGGAGGTATTGCACATGCTTTGTGATTAGTTGAGATGCGTGAAACCTGGCCTGAGCAACCGGTTAGCTAAAAAAATAAAAAAAAAGGTTAGAGATTTTAAAAGTTAACCGGCATATGGACACGAGCTTGGCTTTCTTAACCGTTCCTATTTCAGATTGTAGATTTTTAAGTTTATTTCAAAATAAGGGATATTATTTTGAAAACAAATAACAAAAGCAATTGTGTGATAGATTTTACTTCGTGTCTTTTAATTGTTGTTGTGGTAGAACTACTCTCAGATTAGGCTAGGAAGCAACTTCATAGACGGGTGGACTCAGGATTTTTATTTAGCAAGGACAAAATTTAGACAGAATCATGTACGGAATTTTTTTAATTGACAATATTTTTTCTTTAATAAATAAAAAATAGTAATATTAACAACACCAAAAAAAGGAGCATGGCCTCTGTCCAAAAGTTGTGCACAAAAATCTATATAAAAAAAAACCTTTATCCAAATTTGACTGACAAAGTTTTAAATTTTCGAAAGGGCTTTGGGGATTTAGAGTTTCTAGATACATATAATGAGTGATTAATTGGGATTGTGTTATTTATATGGCCAAATAATAAAAAGTTAATGAGATAAGTATGTTTTTTACTACAAGTTTAATGATATTCAGAGGAAAGTAAATCTAAGTATTTGTAAATTTAGTGAGAACAAAACATAAATTTGTAAAAATGCAAAAATACATAAAGAAATTCTTTGAAAAATACTAGAAGTAACCAATTCGGTGAGGACAACTGCCTTGCTAGGCACTTCATGTTCACAGACGAAATAGTTTCAATCGAGATTTGTTGATAAAATTGCAACAAACCCACTGATTGGACATGTAATCCAAATTAGAGTCTGTACACAAAACCACAATCACAATAAGTATACAAATAGTTACGCGGTTCAACTTATAGTCCATATAAATGGATAAAATCAATGAGAAAATTTGAAGGAGAGAAAAAAAAAAAAAAAAAGAACACGAGATGGTGGTGCAAAGCTGTGAACATATGCATGCACACTAGGAGAATGACTAGCTCACTTCCTCCTAACACAAACCATGTTATAACTCAATATCCTTTGGTCCCATTCAGCCTTCATTGCCGATGTTGATGAGTGTTCAAGGGTGGAGCAAGGGCCTGCAAAGATTGCTCTCCGATCACAGTGTTATCCTATTATCAGAAGAAACTATTGACTGGGGGCCAAAGCCCTTCAAAGTGTTCGAAACATGGTTTTCTATGAAATCTTTTAAGGCAATCATTGAAGAAGTATGGTCAAGTAACAGGGGAGCAAGTTGGGCATGTTATGTGCTCATGGGAAAATTACAAGACTTAAAAGGAAAGATCAAAGTGTGGCATAAAACCAAGTCAGCTTCATGGGACTGCAAAATAGAGGGCTTAGAAAAAGATTTGCATCAATTGGATTTGTAGATAGAATGTCAAGGCAGCTCTGATGCATGCCTCCAAAAGAGAAGGGAAATTACGCACAAGCTGTGGAAGTACTATCTTAGAGAAAATTCTTCTCTAAGACAAAAATCTAGGAAGTTATGGCTTTAATTGGGGGACACAAACTCAGGTTGTTTCCATGCATTAGTGAAGGCTAGACAAAGGAAAAACCAAATTGGCTAGCTCTTTGACAATGGAATTGTGATTTTTGATCCTTCAGCCATAAATGATCTAGTCTTTAACCACTTTGCGAAGGTTTTTTCTGAAGATCAATTGGTCAGGCCACTTCTAGAAGGTGACCTTGATAGAAGAATCAGTGCTGAAAGGAAGGCTCTCATGGAAAGTAGCTTTAAAGAAGATGAAGTATGGTTTGCTGTAAAAAGTTGCAATGGCAGCAAAGCCCCAAGGCCCGACGGTTTCAAATTAAGTTTCTGGCAGAAGTATTGGCATATGGAAAAAGGGGATGCCATGAAAGTCATGGAGGAATTCCATAGCAATAGCAATCTTCTTAAAGGGGTCAGTGGCTCCTTCATTGCTCTCATTCCTAAGCTTGAATGTCCTTAATCTATCTCACAATACAGACCAATATCCCTAATTACATCCATCTACAAGATATTGTCCAAGATTCTATCCATTAGATTAAGGAAGGTAATGAGTGAAGTCATAAATGATAAGCAAACAACTCTTGTGAAAAATGGGCAGATTCTGGATGGGGTTCTTAGTGAAAATGAGGTAACTGATGACTAGAGGATGAATAAAAAGAAGGGAATTATCATTAAACTTGATTTTGAAAAGGCCTTCGACTCTGTCAATTGGGGTTTTTTTTGCTTCCTATGATGAGCAAAATGGGCTTTGGGCAAAAATGGTGCAGTTGGATGAAGGGATGTCTAGCTTCAAATTGGGTCTCAATGTTAGTCAATGGCTCCCCCATTAGGGAATTCAAAATGGAAAGAGGCATTAGGCAAAGTGACCCCCTTTCTCTATTTATGTTCATCATCATAGCTGAGGGCCTCAATGTCTTACTGGAAAGAGCCAGAAGTGCTGGACTTATTAAAGGCTGCCAAGTTGGTGATAGTGGCCTGCAGGTAACTCATTTACAGTTTGTTGACGACACAATTTTATTTTTCTCAGTAGATTTGGAGGAAATAAGGCATATAAAGAGAATTTTAAGGTGTTTTGAGCTGATGTTGGGATTAAAGATTAACTTTCTTAAATCTAGGGTCAGTGGTATTGGGGTTGATGACTATTTTTTAACTGAGATGAAAGATATCTTCAATTGCAAGATTCAACAACTCCTAATAAAATGCCTAGGCTTACCTTTAGGAGCAAATCCAAAGAGGATCTCAGGCTAGGGTGAGGTTAATGTGAGAATCAAGAAGAAGCTTAGCTTATGGAAAAGGAACTGCCTATCCATTAGGGGTAGGCTCACTCTTATAAAGGCCACTCTAGCTATATTGCCTCTTTATTACCTCTCAATGTTCAACGCTCCCTCAGAAGTTTGCAAGGAAATTGAAAAACTTCAAAGGAATTTTCTTTGGGGTGATCTAAAGAAAAAGAAAGGTATCCACTATGTTAAATGGAGTGTGGTTACTGCCAACAAACTCAAAGGAGGGTTGGGCATAATCCCTATTAAACTTATGAATATGGCCTTGTTGGAAAAATGGTGATGAAAGTTTGCAAAGGATAGGGATGCTTTATAGAGAAGGGTCATATGCCACAAATATGGCAAGGAAAATGCAAAATGGTCCTTCTCTACAGTGCCAGTAGAAAAGCTATCTGTTCTGCTGCAATGCATTTGGATGAAAAAAGATGACCAAGCACCCTACAAAGCCATAGCAGTGGTGTTCTAACTAGCTTCTGGAATAATCCATGGGCTATTGGAGCTGATGTGCTGTCACTAAAAAACAAGTTCCCAAGACTTTATTCACTATCTGACCAAAAAATGGCAAGCATTGTAGAATGCAAGGATGGAACTAGAGGGTGGATTTTCACATTCAGTAAAGGACTTCGGGCATGGGAATCTGAAGAATAGATGGAATTGTTGACTATAATCAGCAATGTTCCTACAGATGAGGATGCTACAGATTCAATTATTTGGAAAGCATGCCCAGAAGGGATTTTCTTAGTCAAGTCATTCAAAAAATGTCTTGATAGTGGGAATCAGCCTTCAACCTCTGTCTGGGAATAGTTTTGGAAAACTTGGACTCCACGAAAAATTCAGATCTTTTGCTTGCAGGTTCTGAACAGAGGTGTGAAAACAAAATCCTTTCTTTATAATAGGAAAATTTTGCAGGCAAATGTCAACACCAACTATAGCCTCTATGACAAATTCTTCAAGGATTAAAATCATCTTCTCCTCCTCTGCAGAACATCCTAACTTATTTGGTGCTCTATTCTCAAATGGTGGGGGCGGTGTGGGTAAGCCCAGGCTCAACCGTAGATCTTATAAAGTGGTGGTTCGATCAAAAATTCAAGAATCTTGGGAAACCAATTTGGGAAGCTCTATTCTTGTCAATACTATGGAACATTTTGTTAGAAAGGAACAATGATATCTTCAATCAAAAACTTTCATGCGGGGAGTAGGTTGTTGAATCCACAAAGATTCAAGTGTTCTATTGGACTCAAGTTAGGATTAGAGCAGGGAGGTTTGGCATTGATAGCTTTTTTTATAATTTTGATGGTGTCAAATTTTTTAGGCTCCCCTCTATTAGTATGTAGTTCCTTCTTTTTGCTAGTGTAATGTTGAATCCTGTTCAACTTAGTCTTTTGTTGGGGTGTTTGTCAAGCAATCTTGGTTGCTTGTAGAGCCCTTCTTTGTACTTCCCTTCTTTCCTTCAATATATTCCTTTTTGGCTGTTCAAAAAAACAAAAAAACAAAAAAAGGGTGGAGAGCAAGGCCATTTTGAGCTCTCAAAGGAAAGCCAACAATTGAATTAAGGCTCCTTTTGTTTTACTAGAGAATATTGGAGAACAAGTATTTTCTAGGGAAATTAAGTAAGTTTTTGTTTGTTTGTTTGTTTGTTTGGAAATTCTTAAAGTTTAGGAAAATATATTCCAAACATAAGGAAAAGGTTGAAAAATACATCATAGATTTTATCTCGGAACTTCTTGCTCATGGGGGAGAGAATTGAAGGATTTGATCAAATCTTAAAAAACAAAGAGTTTAAATTTCTCTCAATCTCTCATTTTCTCTATCGATAACCTAGTCTCTTATAATTCTACTTCATAAAAAAGAGTTCAAATTTTCTATTAGCTCTTTTTCTATCTTAATGTCTGAATCACTATATGTTATCCAAATAACAACTATGACTAAAAATATTTTCTTTGCAAAATTTTTTTAATTTATTACAAACAAACGAAAAATAAAGAGAAAACAAATTTTTTACTGCCAACTATATTCCAAGAAAAAAAATGAAAGGAAACAAACTGGAAAATAAATTCCTACTTCTTGGAAAATATTTGACGGTAAAAACTTTATTTTCTGTGATTTTTCAATTCTTTCGTAGGAACTAGAAATTGTTTGGAAAATAATTATTTTATGCCGAATTGTTATTTGCACAAAATAGATATGAAAAAATTACACTTTGCACCAATGTACTTTACAACCTATCCGACTTCATGACCCATTTTTTTTTTTTTTGAGAATAATTAAGCTTTTACGCTTCTAATTTTTTACAATGTCGACCTTCTCCTAACTTCTATTAGGAACTAGATGGAAAATGCATACATGGCAATTTTTTTAAGGGAAAAACTAAAAATTTACTCTTAATCCTATATTTTCTCTCTCCTCTTCCCTCTCTCTACATCTCTTTCTTCACTTTCTATTAAGGGCAACTCTCTCTCTCTCTCTCTCTCTCTCTCTCTCTCTCTCACAAATACAAATACATACCCTACCATTTTAATGGTTTTTGTATTTTTGGAGAAGGAGATGGAGGTGTTGGACGAAAAACAGAGAGGAGATGAGACTGAGTGAGAGATGGTGTGTGTGTGTGTATGTGGATTCTTGTCTTTCCCAACCACGGTGCTAAAAATTGCTTGTCTATGTCTAGATTGTAGAAATTCGAACACCGAAGTGCAAGTGCGGCAAAGTACCAGTTAAAATAACCCGATAAGAACGAGATAGATCCACAAGAAACAGAATTTTAAATTATGTGAAATGCCACAGTTGCGAATGGTAGGTACCAGAATTCACTCCAAGTAATATGTTAAATACCGATTAAGTCAGGCTAGACACAAAAACGTCACAGACGGCTTAAGTTAAAACCGAAACCAACCAGTTTGAATTTCATCTCTTGTTGATGAGAGTTGAACAAAAGCTATAGAAATAATAACCAAAAGAAAAATATTTTATTTTTGAGAGGTTTGATGATCATTAAATTAGACAGCAAAATAAATAGATTAAAAACGACCTTGAATCCAATTGATTCGATAACGTGACCTTCTTGGGGTTGATCAATACAGGTTTACCATTTGTTAATCGTTTGGCCCCTTTGAACCTCATAAAACAACAAATAAGAATATTTAACAATAACCAAACACTAGAATATTACGTTAAAATCATCAACTCTTACCATTGACTCATAAAAATTAGGTAATGCTTTATCAGAACATAAGTATAACAAGTATAATTAAAGGCACATATTTTCAAAGATTCTAACTAGATACTTATTAAATTATTATCGAAGATCCTTACCATCGATTTGCATATACCGGTTGCTCTGTCAAGGTAGAAAGTATTACAAACATAATTAAAAGCCTAAGTTTTCAAAAAGACTTAGATTTTAATTACCAAAGATATAAAAGCAATGCATTTCAGATTAGGATTAAGAGTCTTAGGTCCCTACTAGAGGCTTGAATATAAAAATATACCAAATAGAGGACCTACATAAATTATACAAGTCTTTGAAAAGTGATAAGTAAACCAACAGTAACTTTACTTTATACTACTCCTATATTAATTATGATACTCCTAAAGTTAAAACTTGTTTATAAAATGCTAAACCATTATGTGTATAAAATTTACGTGCTCGTACCTGTATATGCAATATACCGAATGTGTGTAAAAATACTAAGTTTTCGAATAAATTTGGAATAGAAAAACAAACTATAATTGATCATTCCAATACCGTCCCGTGATTTTTACAATTGGTTTGAAGAATAAAACTAGCTACTCTTATAACAAAAAGACATAATTTGGAAGAAAATAACCGCATAAATAAAAAAGTTTATTACAGAAGAATAATGTTAAAAAAAAATTAATTAAGTGAAAAATTATTAGCAAACTAACTAAAAATCTTCCCATAAAGAAATGAAACAATTGAACGAAGCTCTCTGGCTATGTCTTTAACTTCCCTCCCCTATAATCCGAAGCTCACTCCCCATTTGTAGCCTCCTCAGCCAAAGAAGGAAGGTCCTCTTCCTTTTTTTTTTTAATTTCTTAAATCTTCTTTCGGTCGGCCATTATTACACTTTCGGCTGCCCATCTTGTTCGCCACACATGCTCAAATATAAGATATATTATAATATACATAGTAAAATATATAATATAATATATATAATATACATCGACTAACACATATATATAATATGTATATATAATAAACACCTACTAACACACACACGCATATATATATGTACTACATCAAATTAATACTTGAATAAATATATGTGTGCATGACGGCTTTAGTTTACTTAATTTTAGCTTTAAATTTGTACAAAATACAAAAACATAAAAGAAAACTAAATTTATATTAAAATAATAAATAATATATAAATATTAATATTAATTTAAAATTAGGGACTCTAATTACACTTTTTAGAGTATAATTAATGGATGCCTAAAGGAGGGAGTTCGGGTGTCAATGTTGTGATAGGGTAAAGTTGCACAGAGAGGGGGTGGATTTTGGGTGGTCAGTGGTGGTATAGAGGGAGGCATGGAGAGAAAGAGAAAGAGAAGGGAGTTCAATTAATAGAAGGAAAGAGAAATACAAAGAGACGGAAGAGGAGAGAGAAAGGTATAGTTAAAAGTAAATTTTCATTTTTGCTCTTAAAGCTGTCTACTTTTCTAATAGAAGTTAGGATAAAATTCATATTACAAAAATTTGGAAGTGTAAGGGCTTTATTATTACCCAAAAAAAAAATAATAATAATAACCTTAAAGTGGGATTTGATATAAAGTGTAAGGATGTAAAGTGTAATTTTTTAAATATACGTTTAGAATTTCCAAACAAACAATTGAACTTTCTTAATTTTTGAGAAAATATTTTTTTCTTGATATTCTCCAGTGAAACAAACAAAACGTAAGAGAAATCTAGTAAAGTAGATAGGAAATAGCTCAAACGAGAGATCACAGAAGGGATACTCGTTTTGTTTCACTTGCTAAGTGATCTCAAGGCCAGGGGTGTACGCAAGATTTTATTTCGGGGTGTCAATTTGGAACAAAATTTTTTGCCTATTGATAAAATTGTTATACAAATGCTATACTTTTAAGTTTTTTTTGCACATATTTTTAACTTCAAGTATGAGATATATAGTAGGATACAAAACTAGATTTCTACATTAAAAAATAAAATCAGCTATCATTTTGCTTCAACAGAACATGACTAAAAATATAACCCTTTTTTTTGTACGTATTCCAAATGTTTAAAAAATGCACTTTAAAAGGGGTTGAGTCTTATACAACCAGCTTATACAAAAGTCTTAATCATAACAAACTTAATATCTATTTTACTACATGCATATACAAGTTGCTCAAATAATAAAAAAAAAATAGATTAATTATTTCTTAGTATATCAAGCTCGAACAGATAACTATTGGTCTAAATAACTTTCATTTGCGTCAATTTTTAAGCTAAAATGTATAGTTCAAGTTGCCGTATTGTTTTGTAAGATTCGTAGACATGGCAGTCGAGGAAAGCAAATCAATAACGCAATGGAAAAGGGATAAGGGTCATACGTGGAAACAACCATGCACAGAGAACTAAAGTTACAATATGGAGGAATTGGAAAGGTGATGGTGCACGTAATCGAATCCTTTATGTTGCAAGAATTCGGTATCTTAGTGTAGAATATACCCAAAGAGAGAGCCTAAACCAAACCCATTTGCTTAATTGGCATCTGGCTGACCTCACAAATTAAAATGGACAAGGATTTTATGCTCTCACAATATTTATTATTTCCTACTGCCCCGTGCTAATATATCAACTAGGTCACGTGTTAAAATTTTTAAAACTTACATGCATGTGTAAAAACTCTTAATTTTGCTTCTTAATTTTTAATGACTTGCTACAGCTGGATAGTGTCAAAGATCGCCAAGTACCACGCTGTGTGAAATATTTGTCCAATTAAAAGCCAACATATTTTGGCTCTAAAAGAATTAAATGTAACGATTGCCACCAAACCCATCTGCAACTTGAGTAATGTAGTCCTCTCTCTATTGCAGTTTGAGCTCAAGTATTTCCTGTAAGTGCTTATCCAGTACTCAACCATTTCAATTCTCAAATTGACATAATGGTTAACGATTGAATGACTCGTTTCTCCCTTCGTGACGTTGCATACAATAATATTTTTCAAAAGACTAAGGAACCTTTGGAAGAATTTTTTTCGTCTCCCACCTAATTAAAATTGTGAGCCGTCCTGGTATTAATTCCATAAACACCAAGTACTAAATTTAATCCTCAGTGACAACCCATGTTTGGTGACCATGACATAAAAGCAGCTGTCAAATCCCCGCCCTGTGGTTTCCTAAGTGTACCAAAAATCCAACAAGCATCCACTAAGAGAGCTAGTGACGTATGCCTATATCATCACATTCTTGTAGCAAGGACTAATGGGATTCACATAAATACTAACATATATTATCAATGTCTAATTAAATTATTTTTTATGCTTCTAAAAGCTATTTGACGTTTGCTATATTTTGTACTACTTAAAAAATTAATATTTTAGACAATAATTATGAATGTAAAGTTTATTAGTGTAGGTGATATTGGGCTTTTTGTCTTACAAATCTTTTTTTTTTTTTTCCCCTCATAGATTGGGGCTTTTTTTCAAAAAAATATTGAAAACATAAAGACTTCATATAGAATGTAAAATTTTCAAAAATTTAGTGTTTTAAAAATAAAAAATTCGGAGCCTAAAGTGACGGCCTCACATGACTAGGGGTTAAGCCAGCCCTAGAGCAATGTATCCAATCAGCAAGGCAGCAGGAGGTTCCCACTGTCTGGTTTGCATGAAATCTTTATCGACTTTGTTTTTAAGCAAGCTTGGGATAGTGCTATCGATCGACTTCTTCCATGATCCACAGGGCTTCTCCCATGATCCACGGAGCCGTGTCTGATATATTTAAGCTAGGAACTAGCATATAAATATATATATGGCTGATAAGTGTTCATGCTCGAGGCACAGGAGTGTCACGCATTTCTCTATAAATAGAACAGCTTTGCATCATAATTAAAGAACTTGAAAGGAGGCAACAGATAGTGCAAACATGAAGTGTTTGCTACTAGGATGTTTGGTGGCCACCATGAAGAGTAACGGGCCTTATATTGGGGTCCTCTTCATCCAGTTTGTGGGTGCGGGCAAGGCCTTGTTTGCCAAAGCAGCAATTTCTAAAGGACTGAACCCTTACGTGTTTGTCTTTTATCGTCAGGCTTTTGCCACAGTTGCCTTGGTTCCATTTGCTTTCTTCCTTGAGAGGTCACACCACCACCAACCCCCCCAAAAACATTTATTTCTTTCCGCCTCTTATGCTTCATAAACATCTCCTTCTGTTCTTTCTTTTTTTATTATTTTTAATGGTTGATTTTTCTTATGAATATGCAGTAAGAAGTCTGCTCCCTTATCATTGAACTTGCTTTGCAAGATCTTCCTTGTTTCTTTATGTGGGTACGCACCATTGTTTTATTATTTGTATCTGGATTGTTTCTTATTCAATGTTGGACTAAATTTAACTGTTTAGCTAGTGAACTAATAACAACACGTCAATAATCTTCGACTCATGTTATTCTTCACGTACACGAAATTTCAGGATTACTATGAGCTTGAATCTTGACTCTTTGTCAATGGATTACACGTCTGCTACTTTCACTGTGGCTATCAGTAACACAGTTCCCGCCATTACCTTTATCATGGCTGTTTTCCTAAGGTACATGAGTATATATAAACATAGTCAAGTTTAAAATAAAATAGTTCAAGATTGAACGATGGGCTAATTTTTTTTTTCTTTTTTGTTTTCTTTGACAAGTGAATAAAACAAATTTGTGCTTGGCCATTTCAGGATGGAAAGCATTTCCATAAAGCAATGGCATGGATTAGCCAAGGTCCTGGGAACTGTTGTCAGTCTTTCTGGGGCTTTAGTGTTCATTTTTATTAAAGGACCTCCGATTTATTCAGCTGGACAGAAAGAAATTTCAGTCTCGTCTACAGAAAGCAATTCCAAAGGGGACTGGTTAAAAGGTTCACTTGCATCGATCTCATCCAACATAGTGTGGTCTTTGTGGATTATTATGCAGGTCTCTCTCTCTCTCTCTCTCTCTCTCTCTCTCTCTCTCTCTCTCTCTCTCTCTCTCTCAAATAGGTTGATCAACTTCTTTGAATTCCTTTTTGTTCATGTTTTCAGGGTCCCCTTCTGAAGCAATATCCAGCAATTCTACGACTTACAACCCTACAAACCTTCTTTAGCTGCATACAGTCAGCACTTTGGGCAGCTGCTGTGGAGAGAAACATATCCGCATGGAAGCTTGGATGGGATTTTAATCTCCTTTCGGTTACCTATTGTGTAAGTTTCTTCATCCATTTTTCTAATCATGTCTTTAGAAAAATTTAATGTCACTTATTTTGCCAACCAACGAGCCCTTCACATGTCCCTTTGAAATTGAATTGCCTTTTACCGATTCCAAGATAACTGTGAAAAATTCCATCCACGCACACAATTCTATATACATGCTTAAACTCATTAATGCATAGAAATGGATTTAGTTATTTCAAATAGACTGTTTTGATGAAAATGGCAGGGTTTATTTTTCACTGCGATTGCATACTGCTTGCGGATTTCGGTTATAGACAAGAAAGGCCCAGTTTTTCTAGCTGTGTTCACTCCATTAGCACTTCTCATTACAGCCTTCTTATCAGCAATCTTGTGGAAGGAAAACCTTCACTGGGGAAGGTCCGTAACCTTTATCCGCCATTAGTTCTTTGTGTTTGCTCGCTCGGAGAAAATAGTCAATCTAACAGTGGTGCCGTGTTATTTTACTGACGTGTAATAATAAGTTAATCACATCATGTCAAATGTATGTGTTAAAATACTAATCACCATGACACATCGAGAAATTTTTTTCTTAGTTTAAGGTGATTGAATTTTAACACATGAATTTGACATGATGTCATTGGCTTATGATACCAAGTCAACAAAATAACATGATATTACTGTTGCATTGAATATTTCTGGCTCGCCTGTATGCACAGTTGTTTTCAATTTTAAATGTTCACATATGCGAGGATCAATTTTTTTTAATATTGTGGCAGTGTCTGCGGTTCTTTGGTGCTGGTGGGTGGCCTCTACGGCTTCTTGTGGGGGAAACATGAAGAAGAAAAAGCCGACAAAAATGAACAAAAGTCAGACACCATTGCCGAAACAGTATAAGAGTGCATTACACATCAGCGTCTGATAAAGGCATGTCCATTGTCCCACGTTCTGGGGAAATACCAAAAAGATTTCTCACTAGGGTTTCTAATTACAAGTAAGAAACGTGTAGCTTGAGAATTCTCTGGGAAAAAGAAATGGATTGTTTTATTATAATCAACAGAACATTTAAATAAATACGTGTACACGTGGTGACATGGCATTCACTTCTATGAAACCATGCATATTCAATTCTATGCACGAGATGTTCTCTGCCAGCTCCCTTGCTCTCCTATATATGTAAATGTACTAATAGTCATAAAAAGTGAAACTTGTAATTTGGTAAGAACAAAAAAACTACCTATGCAATCAGATTCGTCGCCAACTGTTTGATCACCAATCCGTTCGAATGCCCATGGAATACATTCAAAACCTATATATCCTTACATTCAAACCCACATATGCAACTTCGATTCCGAGGATCTCCTACTCCATTTCTGATTGTGTTTGCACTATAGACTCAATTACAGTGAATGAAATGCATTACATTCAAAGTGTTATTTTTCAATGAATATGCCAACGCCAAAAGCTAGCACTACTCCTACCGAAAGAAAATTGTTGTTCAGGGTATCATGTTATCCTAGATTTTTTTTTTTTTTTTGTAAAGAAAATCTCGAAAAAAAAAAAATCATGCGCTAATTCATGTCTTAAATTCCTAATATGTTTTCATTTTATAGTGGGACACAAAGACAGGCTTTACAGACAGGAAAAAGAAAGAGAAATGGAGTGAGAAACACAACAATGCAAAATATTCTCAGTAAAAAGGGATAAGAGAATGGCTTTCAAAGATCGGCTTACCTCCACTTGCAAAACCTTGCCCTCAGCCTAGAAGCAGAAGCATATACAGTTTACTTTTTCAAATGATGTAATCAAGAAGAAAAAAAATCAGTAAAAAAGGCACCAACTGAATACAAGATTTTTGTAAGGTCTTGTATACATTATTATTGCATAAAAGTTCGTTGTTATTCTTGATTAGCAAATTTAGCTCAGACTTTGGCTTGAAATCAAGGACTTCTCCATAGTGGTTGAAAGCAAGACCTATTTGCCTAAAAAAAACGGGTGCAACATATTTTGCAAAGCAATTGGGCATTTGACCAGGGCATAATTATGGGAACACAAGTTTGTTGTATTACATAGAGTTCAATCTTAATGCGCTGACAATATAGAATTTTTATAACTAATTCACCTCTTCTTAGAGAATAACTAACTCACCTTCCCTAAAACACAAACTATGTTATAACTCCAAGTGACAGCACATTTAATCCAACTTAACCTTCAGCTCCCATGTTGATGGTAGGGTCTAAGCATGGAGATCGATGCCACTTTGAGCTCTCCAAGGAAAGCTAATTAATAATAAAACTAACGGAAAAGCTAGAAAAGGCGATAGAGAAGAGCTTAAAACTGAGATCATGAAATGGAAACTTGTTTTGGTTCAATGGCCAAACAGATAACTAGCTGTTTAAATATCTTTATTTTGTATCAATTTTTAAGCAAAATGTATAGGTTAAAGTGCTTTACTGTTATGCCTAGGAATAATGCAAGGTGAGACATCAAAGAAGATGTTGGAGAAGAAGTATGTAAGGGTTAATTCGGAAGTAGAAACCAACACAAAATATTAAAGTTACAGTAGGGAAGGAATTGGAGATATGATTATGCATGTAATCCAATCATTTAAGTTGCAAGAGTTTAGTGTTAGTGCATAATATAGCCTAAATAGTCAAAGGTGGCTTGGGGTGCTTTAAAATTATACAATAATTTTGGGGGGCTTTCTGTAATTAGCCAAAATTATTTAAAAGATAAATTATCTTTTCTCTCCCTCTCTCTTTTACGCACACGCACACTCGGCCAAAACTAGAGATCCATCTCTCTCGGTTTCCCTTTTGTCTTTTACTTCTTCTTTTTACCTTCCATTATATTTCTCTTAGAGCTAAATTTTAGTACTATTCATTTAAGGGTTTTGTGTAGTTTCAAAGAGAACTTTCGACAACTTTGAATTTATTCGTAGTTAGCTATTTTCAAAGAAGTAAGGGTTACATATAAGTTTTACTATTTAGTTAATACACATGAGATATATATGTTGTTTGGGGTAGAAATTATGCCTCTAAGATTATTGGGTCGATTTTTAGGTTTACATAAATTTGAAAGTTGATTATAATTTTAATTTCTGACTTTCTTAGTTATTGTTTTGCCATAATAAGTTAATAAATTGATGACTTGTGTTATTGAATATTTTGAGTGAAAACTTAGGTCTCGTTTGGTATCGTTTTGTTTTTGTTTTTTGTTGTGTATTTTTATTGTTTGTTTTTTTTTTTTGTATTTTTTGTGGTCTGATGACGGATATTTGTAGATTATCATTGTCCCTATTTTGGTGTTTTTCGTTTTCTTTTTTAAAATTTTGTAAATAACTAAAACCAAAAAACATTAAACAATCATTGTTTTTTAAAATTTTGAAAGAAAATAAAAGAACAAAAACAAAATGTTACCAAACAAAGCCTTAGTGTTTTGCCATGTTTACATATTTGATTAAATTGGGGGGTTTTGCCATGCAATAGTTGATTTATGAAATTGGCTTGGTATTGGTATGATTCATGATTATGAGATATTATGTTATGAATTTAGTGATGTGGATATTATTGTTTTACCTCTATGTGGTATTTGTGTTGGTTTAGGCTTGGGTTTAAGTCTATCAGTAATTGGGCAGGGTCGGGCACGGGCTTGAAGCCCTAAGCCCTAGGATTTGCATTAGAATAAAAGTCTGTTGCCTCAATTGACGAGATTCACACATCCTTTGGATGCAACCCATAGTGTGTGGAATTACATAAATTCACACGTCCCTTGGGTGATACCCCATAAAGAGTAGATGAGGTTGTTGGTGAATTGGTATCCCCTTCTCAGTACGGCCGGTTGTGCATGCACTTGCATTTTGTTAGACTTGGGTGAGTCCTAGTATTTATTTATTTATTTATGTATTATTTCAGTTTTAGTATTATAGAGTTAAATTGATATGGTTGACGTTGAGTAGTATATAAGGACTCTTGGTGATAATATTTTGGTTATGAATATTGACTTATGATATTTAATTTGTTATGGACTATATCATTGTATATGTTTATTATATAAGTGTAAATACTCTCTAATATTGTGGTAGACTAAAATTGGTAGTGTTGTATTGATCATTTATACTATGTTAACTGTGTTAGATAAGTGTATCTTATTTACCTATTGCTCCATTGTGTTATTTCTATAGATGCAGAAGATGCCAGATTTGTGACTTGAACCTTGTTTAGCATTGATTGGTTATTCGATTCATTTGTGTGCTTGGTCCTTCTACGTGCTGGGACTATACCATTTGGGGTAGGGTTGGGAGTTAGGATAAAAATTGCATCCCTTTACTCTCATGCATCTTTACTATACACTTACACATGTTATCTCATGTTTATTAACTTTGTAGCATAACTTCCTACTTGAGTTGTGAAAATACTCAACCTACAATAGTTACAAGTGGGCCTTCGAACAATCAAACTTGAGGACTATGACTAGAACATTGGAGGCCTACATTATATTTTGACCATATATTATTGTATCTTTGGATTGTAATTATTCTCCTTTTATGTTGTACTATACTTTTATATTTTTCACTCTACCTTTATTCTATATTTTACTTGGATGATTGTATCATTATTATTTTGTTGCATTGGAGATTTATTTTATGTTGATAAAATGCTACGGTTTAGTACTTGTTATGGTTTGGTTTGGAAGTTATGATTATTGATATTGGAATATTGGATTGGAGGTTGGGACTAGTCGTTAGAGTTTAGCTATTTTGGACTTGATTATTTAAAAAAAAAAAAACAGGTTTTAAACAAATTTTTATTAAGCCACATTTGTTGAAAATACAAATGGACCCATGCAGTTCTATTCTAGAAAATTTTAAAATAAAAACCATATTTAAAATGAATTCCAAAAGCCCATTATGACTTTTTAATGTTGTATCTCTTATTCCTAAAATCTCAACTTTTGAAAAACTAGGGCATGACAAAACCAAACCCATTTGATTAAGTTGCCATATCGAACTAAATGCAGTGGTTACCATTAAAACCCATCTCCAACTTTTACTTTGATGGAATGTGGTCCTCTCTATTACAGTTTGCAGTGAATATCCACTCAACCATTCTCCACTAAAACCCATCTCTATTTACTGTAAGTGCATACCCACCCAACCATTTTAGTTACCAAATTGATGCAATCGTTGAGACTAAATGACTCATTCTCCCTTAGAGAAGTTGCATATAATAATATTACAAATGCTATAAAAGTTCAGCTAAGGAACCTTCGAATGGATTTTTATTGGACACCCAGTGTTTTAATCCTTGGTGCCCATGATGTAAATTAAGCAGCTTTCAAAGTTTAAGCAAAGCTTAGGATTGTAATTAGCTTTTTCAAAGGTAAAACTACCTATTAGCACAGTCAGAAGCACAAGCAATAGTAAGAGTGCCCTATTAAATATTGCCTCATCCGTTGGAACCCTTTTGGATATCTTCTTCATGTTAAGGATTTATACTAAAAAACATGTTTTGTGTAATATTTTTAGTATTTATTAATATATTAGTTATTTCATTTTAATAAGAATATGTGTGAACAATGTTTGCATTACGTTATTTATTTAATGATTATACATATGTCTCTTACTCTATATAGTAGATAATTTAGTGTATAGAATACGGCTTACACACAGAAGATCAGATCATCAGTTCTTATGGAATATAAATTTATCGTTCACAGTCTTAGATGAAACTGGATACACTATCCGTAGAATTATAGCAAAAGGTTTTAATAGGTCTGTCTTGACCATGGGGAACGCTATAGTTCCAACTGCTTGCGCTAGTACACTTTGTGTGTATTGAACAAGACCGTGGTGACTTAATTGTTTTTATACTGACTATATAAAACAATTAATATCTCATGATTATTATGAGTGCTTATACTCTTAATCCTAATATAATAAATAGACATATACATGTAGTGTTTATTGTTTTGATTCACAGAATAGTGAGATTCTTTGTGCGTCAATAAACTCAGTGAGTTGGACAATAACATTATGTGTATGGTGAATATTAATTATTGATAGAATCCACATCCCAGTATAGAGATTGATGAAACCCCCTTAAGGAAGCTTATAAGTTTTGATTATGTCAAACCCTGTAGGTGGATTATGAATCCGATATATTAAATAAATTAAGTGT